>CM065388.1:37195000-37897500 GCA_033060915.1 Euryodendron excelsum
AACTGTTAAGTAAGGGCCCTAACAATCGATATCAAACTCTCTAATAATTACCATTTATTTATGAGTTGGGTTTTAAAAAGTCTCTCTTCTCATGTTCCATTTTGGGATTTGGAACATCCAGCTTAGCTTCTTTTTTTTTTCTTTTCTTTTTATGAGCAAAATGGTAGGTAAGGACAATCAGTGTAGTAATCTTTTTGGGTATGACCATAGAGATTCCCATCCACTATAGAATGTTCGGTTTGAACCATAACTATTGATCTGAGAAGCATCAGTCAATCACCGCGATCCTACCGAATTGCAAGAGATATTCACCCTATTTTCAATGGTATCTAGTTCACGCAACTATTATTGCAAACAAGTTCTAACATGTGACAATTGAGGGAAGAGGAGAGTTTTAAGTCTAGCTACTAAAGTCAACTCAACTAACACCTCGGTAGTGAACATCCAGCTAAGCTAGGTGGAATTCTCGAATGAGGCTGTGCCATAACAAAAAAAGTTCACTACAGATGGTGGCTTGGTGGGCAGAGATTGCGCACCACAGAACATCAAAAAAATGATGGATATCATATAGTGGGGGGTGGGTTCAGGTCAAGCCATGTTTGCAACTTGGCATTTTTTTAAATACAAAGCAAAGGGGGAAGGGGATGAGGTTGGCAAGGTTCGAACCTCTGCCAAACTGAGCAGGTATATATGTCTCAACCATTAAGCCAGATTTATTGCTCAACAAATTGACATTTGGCATCATGGGAAACACAAAGTAGTGTTTGTCTTGAAATGATGCTCAGTCCTCGGATTCAGATCGCAGATCAAATTAGATTCACCATTAGTTGGTGGATACAGTTCTTATGTGTCTAGTATATGTCGTGACTGAGTATTAGGGCTCGTTTGGTACAACTTCTTTTAAGGTTTTTCAATTTGGCTTTATAAAATGGAGCTTTTGTCACTTGGATGGATTGTTAGTCCAGATGGCAACCCAAGAGGGGGCCAAATTGGATTTAAATAATAATTCAACAAATAATTTTAAATTTAAAAAATTTAACTAAATATTAAAACAAACATTAATCAACCAATAATTTGTTGTAAATAAATGTAAGCAATTTAAACTATAAAGTAAAGGAGATAGAGAGAAGAGAATACGACACAAAGATTTATAGTGGTTCGACTTCAACTCCAAAGTCTACAACCATTCTCTAAGGCTCCTTCCTTGAGAATTTTTTCTACTATATCCAAATGAAGATATAACCACTAACCTTTTAACCCAGGTGCTAATCCTCCTTTGCAACTAGTTTTTCCATAGATGCTAGCCACAACCCTCAACTAGTTTTTATACAGGTGCTTGTCATACCCAACAAAGTGATTACTTACTCCAACTAGTTCTTATATAGATGCTAGTCACACCCAACCCTAGCTATTTTTCCTAGCTAATCTCTCTCTTACATGAAGAAAGAACAAGAGTACAACCACTCTTGCTTACAAATGAATTCTCTCAAAGAATAGATATGCCAATGAAACTCTCAAAACATTATAAGATAAAAGACAATTAAGCTCTCAAAGACTTTGTAGGATGAATATCACTTTGAAGCACAAACTCTTGTTGCTCTTGTTGTTCTTGATTGCTTCTCAAGTGTATCTCTATTCATAAATGAATATTGAATGTTGATTTGGATCTTCAAATGAGTTTCTAATCGTTGGAGAGCATTTAAAACAATTCTTCCCGTTGAGAAAGTTGTTGCCAGATTTGCTGTTGAATTTATGATTAAATGGCTTCACTTTCACCTCGATTTTCTCCTTGATATCGAATTTAAAACTGGATATAACATAAACATTGTAGACATAGAAGTTAGCTTTTCAAAATCTCAAGAATCAGGTCGATCCAATGGTCAAATCAAAATTAATGTTCAAATTACCCGAACTGTCTCCTAGCTGGCATATTTGAATTTCTGCACAAATGCCTTCACTTCCAGCTCGATTTTAGTATTGATAACATTCGAATTTAAAAATGGCTATAAGATAAAAGTTGTAGAAATGGAAGCCAGGTTTTTCGAACCTCAACCACTGGCCGAATGATCAACTTTTCAAAAAGAGAGGATAAGGATGAGTGAGGAAACCACCCAAAAGCAGTGCTTACAAGACATCGAAGCTAAGTGATGTGTAGTCAGATTATCAAAAAGATGAGCCATCTTTCATTTTTCAAAACAAAATGTTTATAATCCTTTTGCTTAACCCATTAGTACCTCGCAAAAAGCAAAAGATTTCCTGTCAACCTCAATCCAAAACCATCGCCCCACACTGGGGCAGACAGGTAACTGAGGACTTAATAAAGAATGTCACTCATCCTCCATCAAGCTGAAACAACGTGAAGGCTCTATAGATCAAGCAATCTAGTTCAAAATAAAGAGAGGCTCTCATTTTATTCATCATACAGTCGAAAGCAACCATTGTCAAACCTGTTGAGCCGGTTATGTTTCTTTCTAAGAAAACTCCAACTGAGGGATCACCACCCTCAATGGGTTAGAATGAAACACTAAAAGAAAATGTAAGAGAAAAGAGTTGTAGAAGTATCCACTTACAAAAGAAAAAAGAGGAAAAGAAGCAAAAAACAAAAAAAGTTATCAAGGGGTAAGCTACCCTAAAAAAGGGGGGGGGGGGGGTGTGGGGGTGGAATCATTATAGGCCATCTAGAAGAATGTATAGTAAAGACAAGAAGGGAAATTTAAAGGTGATCTTAGGAGACAAAAAAATCTCAATAGAAGCAATAGGTTTAAGCCTTTACCCTTTCTTGTAAACCCTATTAAAGTCTGCTCTGTTTGAAAAGAAATTGCTTAATCTAAATGAGCCAGACGTGTTGCCGAAGCAAGGAAGGATAGTAAGGGACCAAACCCTACCGGGAGACCAATCGAGGATGGTATGGATCTAAACCTTATTGATAGCAACATCAAATTTGTGCCTGCATATCCATTTGATTCAAAACCCCATAACTTAGCCTACATTATGGTCCTAAAACAAAGTCTCTACAGATTGAAAGATTGGCTGCTTATCGCTCTGTTAAAGGTTTGGTAAGTCGATGCCTAAGCCTCGAGGGTTGAGAGTTCAAGCCAAATGATCCTAGACACTAAACCAAAGTAGAAAGTCGAAGTCGATCAAAAGGATGAGAAACGTATAAAATGTTGTCATCTAGTCAAGGTAGAGTTAAGCCAAAGAAGAGATCAAACCCTTGAAAAGGAAGGAATTTCCATTTTAAGGATGCAAGCTTGATAGCACCTCATTAATTTTATTAACTGGTGTATTCCTCACAAATGCTTGCATTTTTGTAAAAATTTTAGCATGAGCTTGGCATACATAAGACAGCTTCTTGTAGAAACAAAAGTCACCAACACAGTTTAATATCATCTTTAGAGCATGTAATAAACATACATCATCAACATTATCCTTGTGCATGAATCTGCCCATATATCTAGCTAGGTAAATCATAAACATCCATCCCGGCTCATACATTAATACATATATCTAGCTATCTGAATCATAAATATTCAGTCCATTCGAAAATTACAAATAAACTGTCTAACAAAAACTAAATGCATATTCAGGACATAGTGCAAGAAAGAAACTAGGCCTACGACAACGGGGACCCATCAGAGGTCAAAATCAATATCCGGGTCAAAATCTCCAAAACCTGGTTCAGGAGGAGGCGGCCGACTACTAGAAGCACCAACATCCTACAAGAAACGAAGAGCTTGAATCAACAAAGTAAATGAATAACTAAGCAATGCCAGAACAACAGGAGAAAAATGACAACATACCTTACTACCTCCCATCTGAGCCAATCGCGCAGTTAGAGTAGCTACCTTGGCCTGGAACTGATCCCTCTTCATCTGGAACTAGTCCTTCTCAGTCTAGTACTGATCTCCCTGATCCCTCACAGCAGCAAACTCGGCCTGAGGCACATATCCTACAGCCTGACGCCACAAGTTAACCACCACCTAACCAAGGGCGTAACCTGTCAAACTGAGTAAAGACTCTTATAGAGTGAGCCTCCAAATGTGTGGCGTAGTCAGTCTCTGGAGGAAGCAAAAAACCAGCACCCGATTGATGCTCCTAGTAGGGAATAGGAACTCCCTTGACCAAAGCTCCGAACATATACTCAGGTGGATCCCCAGCCGACCGAAACTCCTTGTGGAACTAATGCCAATGTCGGTCTCCCAAATAGGACTCCCAAGACTCATCACTCAAAAAGAAAACCCTTAACAGAGACATCAGGACTAGATACCTTACTGCCCCATAGTGAACCGATCCAACAAAGGGTTGTCATGTTACATCTCTCGCCTCTATCAACTCCAAGTTCGCCTGTAGCGTCATGACGTTAGTGACCTCAGATCGGTGGTGTCGTGCTCCAATTTTTTGCCCTCGAGAAAAATACTCACAAGTGAAAAAAATACAGTGCTCTCTTGTTAGAACTCACCCTCCTAGAAGGACTAATTCGACTAGGTTTGAACTTGAAATTGATTTAATGAAGGGCTTTTGAAAAATTTTTAGAGTCACCACCTAACTTGATTAAGGTGAGTTAGGTCACCTAAAACTAAGTACAATTTAAAGATTACACTTAGGGTTTTGAAAAGGTTTTAAAAACTTCCTCAAGAGAGGGTTTTTAAGAAAATAGGTTATTTGGCAACCTTTGGAAAGATTTAAGCCATTTTTTTAAAAAATAACTCCATTGTGGTCTTTGAAAATAGTGATTCTAGGTTCGGAGGTTTGTTACGTTTAGGGAAGATATCCTAAGATCATCACCCTACCCCGCCCTTGTGATGCCTACATGTCTATTCACCTTAGGTTCACTTATTTAGAATTTTTTGATTAACAAATGTCCAATTATATCCACTTTAAAGAGAATTTTGAAAAGAGGTTTGATATAATGCATGACATGCAAGTGTTCATTTTGAAAATATATTTGAAAAGAGGATTTGATTTTGAAAATGGATTTGAAGAGAAGATTTGAAGCTTGAAATAAGTTATGGAATTGGAAATTTAAAATAGATGGTGGAATTAGAAATTTGAAAAAAGGTTGTGACCGCACCCACAAGGGTTGCCTACGTATCCCTTTGCTGGGAATCAGGTCAGTCGTATTTCGGACAAGAGTCTAATTGAAAATAGAAGGTTTGATTTGAAATTTGATTTGAAAGGTTTGAAATTGAGTTTTGATTTGAAATCAAACTTGAATTTAAAATTGAACTTTGGAATTGACTTGGGTTTGAAATTAAACTTGAGAATTTGATTTTAATTTGAAAAGATTGAACTTTGAAGGAGAACTTGGGCTTGATTTAAGCTTTGAAAACATCTTGACTTATATTGAAGTTTGAAAACTATCTTGGTTTAGAAAAGAGTTGAAACTTCATAACTTTAGGGTTAGGGTTGAATTAGGGTTTAGGTATCTAAAGACTTAGGTGACCTAGAGTTGAAACATGTACTTGAAATAAGAAGGTTTGATTTAGATTTGAGAAGTTTGATTTTAGAAAGTTTTGATTTTAGGAAAGATGAGATTTAGAATAAATTGAAAAAGATTTGATTTGATTTTAGAAACACTTGACTTAGAATGATTTAGAAAAAATTTGACTTGAATATTTGATTTGAAAGAATTTAAAAATTTAGGGTTTAGGAAACATTGGATTTTAGAAAGCTTAGGAAAGTTCTAAAATAGGAAAGTTCCAATTTAGGAAAGTTTTCAAATTAGGAAAGAGTTGGTTTTGGAAATATTTGAATTTTAGAAAGTTTTGAATTTAGAAAGTTTTGAATTTTGGAAAGATTTGAAAGTTTGGATTTAGGAAAAATTTTAAATTTGAAAAGATTTGATAAGTTGAATTTAGAAAGTTGAGATTTGGAAATGTCTGAAATTAGGAAATGTTTGAATTAGAAAAAATTAGAATAAGGAAAGATTTGATTCCTATTTCCTAAAGTTGAGGATTAGATTTTATTTCTAGAAATAGATGATTTGATTTTGTTTCCAAAATTGGAAGATTTGATTTGGTTTCCTAAATTAGAAGATTGGATTTGATATAGAATTGTAAAGATTGAGTTTTGAAAATCTTAGATTTGGAGATCTAAGATTTGGTGGAAAAAGAAATTTTGAAAATCTAATATTTGAAACAAAATATGAAGTCATGATTTTATGTGAAAAAACTAGGGTTTCCTAATCATAGATTCTAGGGCTTGACTTAAAGTCCAAGAAAGAGAGTTTTTAGGAAGGAGATCTTTGAAAAGACTTTTTAGATAGTAAATTTTTGAAGAGAGTTTTTAGAAAGAGATTTTTAAAAACAATTTGAAAAAAGGTTTAAATGTGGACTTTTACAAATATCTACTTTCCTAAAACGATTCTAACCATAAGAAGATTAGAATCATTCTTAGGGCTGTAATTTTGAAAACGATAAAGATTTGAAATATGGACCATAATGATCCCATTAACTATTACACTTTTCTAAAATAACCCTAACTATGGAATTGCTAGAATCATCTTAAGATTGTAGTTTTGATAAAAACAAATTCGGATTTTCACCCAAAATATGGACCTTGATGGTCATAATGAATATAACACCTTCCTTTCACGGTTAGGGTTAGGGTTGTTTTAGAAAAGTATTGCATTCAATGAGATTATCAAGGTTCATATTAGGGTTTCAAACCCTACTTGTTTTTAAAATCACAACCCTAGAATGGTTCTAGTCTTCTCATGATTAGAATCTTTTTAGAAAAATGAGATACTTAAGAGACTTTCAAAAGTCTATATTCAAACATTTCTAAAATAGTTTTTACAAATTTACTTCCTAAAAATTCTTTCACGGATTACTTTCCAAAAACCCTTTATCTTGAAGTCCAAGTCAAAGCCCTAGAGTCCATATTTAGGAAACCTTAGTTTTCTCACTTAAAATCATGACCTTCTATTTGCATCAAATCATAGATTTTTAAAACCATTTTCTACATGAAATCATAGATTTCCTAATTCAAAAGTCGCATAAAATGATAGATTTTCAAAACTAAGACTTTCCAATTTCAAGTCAAATCAAATCTTCTCCAAATAGGAAATCAAATCAAATATCCTATTTTTGGAAATAAAATAAAATATTTTGTTTTAGAAAATAGAAATCAAATCTTTCCTAATTTCAAAACTTTCCAAAAACAAAAATTTTCTTTTTCAATTGAAATTCAATCTTTCCAAATTCAAACGCATTATGTAAATCCTAGGTCCTTTGATTGCTTGAATCCCAAGTTACCTCAAACCTAGGTCAAACCTTTTCAAACTCAATTTTTGAAATCCAAAGCTTTCCTAAATCAAAGCTTTCCTAGGTTTGAGGTAAGCTTTCCTAGGTTTGTGCATAAATCCAAAGCTTTCCTAAATCAAAGCTTTCTTAGATCCTGAGTCCAAATTACGACTGACCTGGTTCCCAACAAAGGGATACATAGGTAACCCTTGTGGGTGTGGTCACAACTTTTTTTAAAATTTCTTTCTAAATTCTTTTTATGCACATGCATATCATGCATCACATCATCCCTAAAATGATGGCTTAAACTTCTTTTCAAAATTCTCAAAGTGGATATAAGTGGACATTGGATAACTGAAGATTCTAAATGAGTGAATCTAGGGTAAAAAGACGGTACTGCAAGGGTGGAATAAGGTGATAGCCTAGTGCATCTTCCCTATACATAACCAACCTGTGAACTTGAAATCACTATTTTTAAAAGTCCAAAACGGAGTTATTTTCAAAAAGGCTTAAATCTTTTCAAAGATTGCTAAACAACCAATTTTCTCCAAAAAAAAAAAAAAAAAAAACCTCTCTTGTGGAAGTTTTTCCAAAACTTTTTCAACAACCTTAAGTTTATGTTTTCAGACTTTACTTAGTTTTAGGTGACCTAACTCACCTTAACAAAGTTAAGTGGTGACTCCAAACCATTTTCCAAAAGCCCTTATTCAAGTCAATTTCCAATTCAAACCTAGTCACACTCGTCTTTCTAGGAGGATAAGTTCTAATGAAAGAGTATCGTGTGTTTCCCACATATATCTCAAGTGCAAAAAATCAAGGCACGACACGTGGTAGCCAGACACCCTTCTCGTATTCAAAACAAAATGCACACACAAGCGCAGGGCACAAAGCATTCAGCATAACATTTATATTTAACCCTTTCTACCCTTTAGCTACATAGGGGCGCCTAGCAAGCCTTAACGTCGAACGACACTCCTTCCGAATTACCAACCTATAATGGCCACCCCTTAGGGAGGGGCCTAGGTTTGAACATCTGGGAACTAGGCTTCTTTAGGAAGCATTAGTCAACTTTGCTATCCTCATGTTGCATATAACACCCGTAGGAAGAGCCTCTGAAACCTTGTATTATCAGGACACAATATGAATTTCAAAAGTGTGTTGGAAATGAGTCTCCTGATTTTCATATCTGTCAAATATCAAATTGTCATCAAGTACAAAGAGTCATGTTTGCATTTACTATCAAAACCATGACTCAATATGAGTTCCAAGAGACTCAAGCCATTTCATCTCATGTATAGCAGAAGCCTTAGTAGACGGGATACACTTATCCCCTCACATAGGTACAACTACCTAGACATCCAAGGATCCCATACCCCAAGGATATTTAATGGCATGCATATTGAATGTATGTTTGAGAGAACCATGTTTCTTTCTTTGTAAGAAGTTAGACTGCCAAAAGTAGATCTAAAAGTAGCAATCAGCCAAAATACTGCCCGAATTGTTGGAGGAACAAGAAAACCTAGCATAGGTTTATGATTTCCCAAAGAAGATGTTCCCCTTTCCCAATGTATTTGTAATTTTGGTATATTGAATCATGAGGACTACTAAAAGAAAAATTTTACTTCATGAATGAATGACCAAAATTACCATTTCATTGTCTCAATGTATGACTGTATGATATAGGGCCTAGATAAGGTGTGTCCAAATTATAAGGGCAAAAAGTCAAACTTCTTGCGAACTATATCATACTAGACTGTCTCTAGCAAAGAAAGCTCCTTAGGACATGCATATATTTCTTACTTTAATTACCAAGGCAATGTCTTTGATTCCTGAAATTTTATCCTTTTACAGGAAAGAGGAATGAACAAAACATAAAGAAAATGGGAGAAACGTAGAACCCAAGAAAGGTCCATCTTTGGACACAACTTCATTCTATCATGGCACTGAAAAGGAAAAGAGACTAGTTGATCGCGACAAGCCCCTATCACTATTCGGTCTTAGGCTAAGCTCCTTCGAATAGGTCTACCAATTGCGCATGTACCACATTCACCACATCTTGAGAAAGTCAAAGCATTGGAAATTGAAATAAAGGTCCTCAAGGCCACCATTCAAGAAATTATAGCGAGAGTGTCCAAGGTGGAGATCCCCCACCACATCTAGTCTCAAGAAAGAAATACTGGTCAGATGCACATACTCCTAGGAAACAGTTGTTCACTTGCTGGACCTTCCCTAGCCAAGGGAGAATATATACTGCACTGTCATGCTCACAGACTCAAGCATTTGAGCATCTGATGACCATGGGAGTGATTACTCCTTTATCTTACAGACGGTGCCATCGCCTCTTTCAAAGAAATTTGATTTCACTAAAAGATGTGCCTACTACTCACAAACTCTGGGGTATGATATAGAGGAATGTTTTACCCTATGGCATAATATTCAAGACCTGATTGATCGCCGGAAGGTGCCACTAAAATTGTTTGTTCTTGTCCATTCTAGGTTCACATACAGCTCTGTCAACATGATGACATCTGGTATGGGCAAGGAAATTAATATGATCTCGCTTATTGGGCCTAAATATTCTACCGTCAACATGCTTGTACCACCTCCTCCTCTATAGGGCAAGGGTGACAATTTCACCAATGATTCAAAGGGATGGGAGCATTGGCCATTATTCCTGATACAAGAAGCGCGATCTTCTATCACTAAGGAATGACCTCTAGTCCCTTCTATTCAGTCTATTCCAGAGAAAATGTCAACATGGGACTTGGCAGTGGCCAAAAAGCAATAGGCAACATGTATGACACCAACTCTAGATGTTAACATGCTCTCTAAAGATAAAGAGGAAATGAACCATACCTATAAGAATGCAAACTGACAGGTCTGCTCAAGTTCTATGATCTGAAATTGCCATCGTCCTTGCTGCCTCGTGGAAGCAAACAACTTTAATCTAGAGAATGAACTTGGCGCTCAAGAACAAGGGATACTTGATCCTTCCATAAGATAGAAGAAGTATGGAGTCGGTTTTACTTCAGAAAAGCTTGGGGCAACCACTCCCCTAAAGACTTCTCCTTTAGACTGGACATTCAAAACATCTGGCAGTAGTGCCCCCACCTACAACACCAGCCCTTGGATGTTTAAGCTAGTTGGATGGGGGCCCTTCCTAGATTACGATTCAGAATCTTTCATGGTGAGCCCTTCAATTTTGCCCTTAGAGTGGCAATTTTCAAGCATGAGTTTAGACGGGGTCCAACCCATGCAGTCATATCTTCAGCAACCTCCTGACTCTCCAACAGACAAAAGTGAAAATATAATCGCCATGGCTGACAATTTTAGCTCAGCAGGAGTAGCATAGATTGTAACACTCCCTCGTTCAAAAGACTAGATTAAGAGTAAGGCTAAAACCATCACTCTACCAATCAAGGGATCGATTATTCAAGCAAAGGTGTCACAAAAAGTATAAGAGGAAAACTCCATTTTACTGATACCGCATTGCCCATGCCGTAGAATCTGCCAAAACCTCAAAAACTAACATTGCCACTACTGCAGCAACCTCCATAAAAAATACTCATGAGGTCCTTTGGTTGTACCCTATGCCCAATCCTGAGGGGATAGTCTTGGGAATAACCCAAGTAGGCTGAGTCTACAACCCAGAAGAATTGTATAAGTAGAGAAAAGGAAAAGACAAAAAAGGAAAAAAGTTCATTGCCCGGCCAACAGAACAAGAAATGGAGTTATTCAAAATCTTGAAAAAGAGTGACTATGATGTGGTGGAACAACTGAGGAAATCACTTATAACATGTCCATATTGAATCTTCTCCTAACATTCAAAACCCATCGGAATGCTTTCTTGCGAGTCCTCAAAGAGGCCCATGTGCCTGAAAAGATAACTCCTAATGATCTTAAAAGTATAGTCAGGCTTATCATGGCTCTAAGTATCATATAATTCTCTAATGACGAAAAACCTGAAGGTGGGGCTGATCATACTAAAACTTTACACATTGCATTTAAAGCCAAAGACATGATTGTCGCTAGGGCTAACTCAGCAGGATCTGAACTACAGTGACACAGTCATCCGCGCATTTGACGGATCTCGCAGGGAAACCCTCGGAGAGATTGAACTCTTAGTAGGGATCGAACCTATCGAATTTCCCATCAAATTCTAGGTTTTCCAAATCCCGTCGGCATACAACCTTTTGCTCGGACACTATTGGATCCATTTCTATGGAGGAGTCCTGTCCAATCTCCATAAAAAAAACCAAGTACATCCTTAATGGAAAAATCATCACCTTCAATGTAGGGTAGGACTTCACCATTTACAAAGCCCCATCAGTTCCATGTATTGACACAGTAGAACCCTTTAGCTTTCAAGATTTTGAATGCATGTTGATGTCCAAAAGGATTTGCTCATTCTGATCATTTGACGATTGAGAGAATGGTCACGAACTACCTCATCAACATAGGGTACTAGCCTGGGAAAGGACTAGGAGCATAGCTACAAGGGGATCCTTATTTGATAGAATTCAATGGCCAACGTTATACCCTTGGGCTAGGGTATTGTCCTCTCTCAAAGAAGACTAAGGTAAAATGCTCAACTCAAAATCTAATCACTAGAGAATAAACAGGAAATCAGCAAACTACCATTCCAGCCCCGGTCATTGATTGGAAATCAGTTCAAATCCTAGATGAATCACTCTCAAGCCTCTTTTAAGAATAAGATATCTCAGTCATAAATACTGATCCTTCAGCATCAGCTTACCTTCTTCAAAGTTCTATCTATCCAGCTACATTAGACAAGAAGTTGGTCAACTAGACCAACTCGTATGTTCCCAAACCCTGAAGGCCCTGGTAAAGCCTATAAGAGGAGCCCCTTGATATTAGCCTATTAAAGTAACTTGTAAAATATCAAGTAAATAACAAGCCAATTTTAAAAAAAATGGCTTTTGATCATGAAATGCTTTCTTTGTCATGTTAAAATCTTTTTTAGAAAATAAAACTTGCAGGATATTCCAAAGCTTGGCATCTTTTGACCCAAAAGCCTCAAAGGACCATCGGTTCATCCTCACAGTCATTGACTACTTTACCAAATGGGTGGAAGCTGCTTCTTATGCACAAACCATCAAGAAAGTAGTCACTTGATTTATCAAGCACAACATCATTTACAGATTCAGCCTCCCAGAGTCCATCATCATAAACAATGCAAGCAAACCTTAATAATAACTTGATGGCAAAAGTTCGCCGAACCTTCAAGATTAACCATTGCAACTTGGTAGCCTACCAACCACAGATGAATGGAACAGTTGAAGCAGTTAACAAAAACATCAAAAGAATCCTTTGCAAGACAATTGACAACCACAATGATTGGCCAGAGCAGCTAACCTTTGCATTGATGGCATACAAAAACTAAGTCAGAGTCTTAATCGGAGCAACACCATTCTTATTGGTCTACAATAATGAGGCAGTTCTGCTAGTTGAAGTAGAAATCTCTACTCTCTGAATTCTCATAGAAACTTAGCTCATCAAAGCAAACTGGATTAAAGACTGGTACGAACAACTCTGTCTCCAAGATGAAAAAGGAATAGAAGTAATCTACCATGCCAAACACTATCAAAGACGTATTGACAGATTGTTCAATAGAAAAGTCAAACCCCGTCAATTTAAGGAAGGAGATCTCGTTCTCAAGAAGATAATTCCAGTTCAGCAGGAAGCCAAAAGACAACTTCGCTCCCAACTACAAAGGTCTATTCCTGGTCCACAAAGTCATGACCGGAGGAGCACTGATCCTAGTAGAGTTAGACAGAGAAGCTTTCTAACACTCATCAACTCAAATTTGGTAAAGTACTACTATGTGTAATCAGAAATTCTAATAGAGCAATGACAGCAATGATTGAAAGGAAGAAAGACCATCATTTCTTTTATCCTTTCAAGAATAATAAAACAAATCCTTGCCATCCCTTTGAGCCAACGAATTTCTTTCAAAAAGCCCTTGTGGTCTCCCTTCATACTAAGGAGGTTCAGACAAGCCAAAATAGAACTATAAGGATACTAGAGCTCCAAAATAAAAAAATAAAATAAATCGAGCTTAGTGTCTCTTAAAAACTCAAAAATTCCATCAAAGACATGTCCATATGAATCGGATGACCACATGATAAGCAAGAACCCCAGTATATACTTTGAGCCTTAAAAATCCTTTAAGTTCTTACAGCCCTAACCCATGGCCTACATTACGGTCCAAAAGAAAATCTTTTAGATCATTCATTGCTATCATTACTTTTCAAAGGAAGATGATTATACTAGATAATGCTCTATCCAGTTTATGAGAAGACAACTTCTACCCTAGCTTAGCTCTAGGTTCAATACACCTTCATAAAAAACAGCATCAACAATCCTCAACTAAAACAACAGCTACATTAGCCAACAACAGTCTCCAGCATTAATAGTTCCTTTAAACATGAACACTTATCATCTGTGTTCTTGTTCAGCAAAAAGTCGTCTTCATCGACATCAACGAGAGAAATCAAAAGAAAACCGTAAGGGTGCTATGGGTGAAAGAGTTGGGTCATGTTAAAATCTTTTTTAGAAAATAAAACATGCAGGATATTCCAAAGCTTGGCATCTTTTGACCCAAAAGCTTTAAAGGACCACCAGTTCATCCTCACAATCATTGAGTACTTTACCAAATGGATGGAAGTTGCTTCTTATGCACAAACCATCAAGAAAGTAGTCACTCGATTTATCAAGCACAACATCATCTGCAGATTCGGCCTCCCAAAGTCAATCATCACAGACAATGCAAGCAAACCTTAATAATGACATGATGACAAAGCTTTACCAACCTTCAAGATTAACCATTGCAACTTGGTAGCCTACCGATCACAGATGAATGGAGTAGTCAAAGCAGCCAACAAAAACACCAAAAGAATCCTTCACAAGACAATTGACAACCATAATGACTGGCATGAGCAGCTACCCTTTGCATTGATGGCATACAAAACCTAAGTCAGAGTCTCAACCGGAGCAACACCATTCTCATTAGTCTACGAAAATGAGGGAGTTCTGCCAATTGAAGTAGAAATCTCCACTCTTTGAATTCTTATAGAAACTTAGCTCATCGAAGTAGATTGGATCAAAGACTGGTACAAACAACTCTGTCTCATAGATGAAAAGAGAATAGAAGCATTCTACCATACCTAACACTATCAAAGATATATCATCACATCCTTTAATAGGAAAATCAAACCCCTTCAATCAAGGGAAGAAGATCTTGTTCTGATTCTTGATGTGTTAAAAAGTTAATTTACATATCTACCGTATCTCTCTTGGACGGAATTTAAAATTTGAAGGTTATCTAAATGAAAAAGGTGCATACATTTGACTTAGTGCTGCAGAAATTCAAAGATGATAGTTAGAGAGATAACTTGAGTATTTCACTCATATCTTTTGAATCTGATCTTAAAATGCTTTGATTCCTAAGTATCTGAAAAGATAATGTCCATATCTACATTTCATATTTATAAAGATTTTCAAAATCAAATGTTTGCAATATGAAAAAGCTGATGCAAGTTGACATAGATGTGTAGAAATTTAAATATGCTAACTGGGAGACAATTCGGGTAATTTAATCATAACGTTTGATCTGACCATTGGATCTACTTGATTCTTGAAGTTTTGAAAATTTGACTTCCACATCTACAACCTTTTCTCTTATAGCCACTTTCAAATTCGAATTATATCAATGAGAAAATCGTGGTTGAAATGAAGGCATCCGATTTGAAATTCGAAACCTGTTTGGTTGTAAGTAGCTCAATGGAAAGAAATGTCTTTAATGCTCTCCAGCAGTTATAAACAGATTTGAAGCTAAAAATCTAGCATTATTCTTCATCCATAAATAGAGATACACTTAAGGATCAAAACATAAGAACAAGAATAATAAATGTTTGTGCATCAAAGTGTTATTCATCCTACAAAGTCTTTGAGAGCTTCATTGTATTTTATCTTGAAATGTTTTGAGAGCTTCATTGGCATATCTATTATTTGAGAGAATTTATTTGTAAAGCAAGAATGGTTGTACTCTTGTTCTTTCTTCTTGTAAAGCAGAGACTAGCTAGAAAAAATAGCTCGGGGTTGGGTGTGACTAGCATCTAGAAAAAAAACTAGTTGGAGTGAGGGATCACTTGGTTGGGTATGACTAGCACCAGTGAAAAAACTAGTTGGAGGGGTGTGAGTAGCAACTGTGAAAAAAACTAGTTGTAAAAGAGGACTAGTACCTAGGTTAAAAGGCTAGTGGCTCTATCGATAGTTTTGATATAGTGGAGAAAAATCTCAACAGAGCCTTGGGGAGTGGACGTAGACTTTGGAGTTGAAGTCAAACCACAATAAATCTTGGTGTCGTATTCTCTTCTCTCTATCTCCTTTACTTTATAGTTTGAATTGCTTGCATTTATTTATAACATATTATTGGGTGATTATTATTTGTTTGAATATTTAATTAGAACTTTTAAATTTGAAATTATCTGTTGAATTATTGTTTAAACCTTATTCACCCCCCTTTTAGGTTGCCACCTCGACTAATAGTAGTCACTCAATTTATCAAGCACAACATCATCTGCAAATTCGGCCTCCCGGAGTCCATCATCATAAACAATGCAAGCAAACCTTAACAATGACATGATGTCCCAACTTTGCCAAACCTCCAAGATCAACCATCGTAACTTGGTAGCCTACCGATCACAGATGATGGAGCAGTCGAAGCAGCTAATAAAAACATCAAAAGAATCCTTCACAAGACAATTTACAACCATAATGATTGGCATGAGCAGCTACCCTTTGCATTGACGGCATACAGAACCTAAGTTAGAGTCTCAATCGGAGCAACACCATTCTCATTAGTCTACGACAACGAGGCCGTTCTGCTAATTGAAGGAGAAATCTCCACTCTCCAGATTCTCATAGAAACTCAGCTCATCAAAGTAGACTAGATCAAAGACTGGTAGAAACAACTCTGCCTCATAGATGAAAAGAGAATAGAAGCAATCCACCATGCCCAACACTATTACAGACGTATCGTAAGATCCTTCAATAAGAAAGTCAAACCCCGTCAATTTAGGGAAGGAGATTTCATTCTTAAAAAGATACTTCCAATCCAATAGGAAGCCAAAAGACGAGTTCGCCCCAACTATAAAGGTCCATTCTTAGTTCACAAAGTCATGACAGGAGGAGTATTGATTCTAGTAGAGTTAGACAGAGAAGTATTTCCAGCACCCATCAACTCAAATTCGATAAAGCACTACTATGTGTAATCAGAAACTGTAATAGAGCAATGACAGTAATGATTGAAAGGAAGAAATGTTGACCTAAGGGTTGATCTTCATAAGTGATTTTGATAATAAGAAAACCTAATTATTGTGGACTAATGTTTTTAACTTGAGTATGCAGTTTAGCTACAACAAACATTGTTAAAACTATGAAGTATAATATCAAGAGCATGGATGACTTTGTTAGCATCTTATAAGATTGCTGACACTATGAAGGGCTCATGAGAATTATATGAAATAATAATTCAAAGCCAGTAGTGCCAGCACTAGCCAGTAGTGCTAGCACCTTCTTGAAAGTGTTGTCTCCTAAAGAAGAAGAGATTAGCAATATCCATGGCCAACTAGTTCACATTGAAGACCTTCGATCCTCATAGTCATAGCAATCCACTAAGGCATCTTGTCTTTAAAGCATTATGAAGAAAGTTCAAAAGAAATGCCTATCAAGATTGTCGACAATACAGATGATTGGTGTCACCTGATGGTCTGTCCAACAGAAAGATTTCCTTAGCATAAGAAGGTCAGAGAGCTACCAAGGGTGTTAGAAAAGCTTAGAAACATTCCCACCATTAAAGACTAATTTACAGAATGAAATAAAGATATTTGAGGTAAAGTAGCAGCAAAAGTAGCAGCGACCCAGATTGGCGGTACTAGCTGAGATTGCTGGCAATCTCGGCTAATGAAGGAAAAAGGCACCAACGGTTAGATTTTTAAATTGTTTGTCTTAGCCACCCATTGTCAAGCTCTGATTTTTTGCACTCGAGGAATACTCACACATATGGAAAAAACACAGTACCCTCTCAATAGAACTCATCCTCTTAGAAAGACAAGTGCGGCTAGGTTTGAATTAGAAATTGATTTGATTAAGGGCTTTTGGAAAAACATTTTGAGTTGCCACCTAACTTGATTAAGGTGAGTTTGGTCACTTAAAACTAAGTGCAATCCGAAGATTAAACTTAGGATTTTTGAAAGGGTTTTGGAAAACTTCCTCAAGAGAGAGTTTTTAAGAAAACAGGTTATTTGACAACCTTTGAAAAGATTTAAGCCCGTTTTGAAAATAACTCCTTTTTGGTATTTGAAAATAGTGATTCTAGTTTCGGAGGTTGGTTACGTAGAGGGAAGATATCCTAAGATCATCACCCTATCCGGCCATTGCGGTACCTATGATATCCCAAACCTCTATTTAATTATATTAATGAGAATTTCTAGTGTATGCAATGTTTAAAGTTAATTATTTTATCTTTTGGGTCAAATATGACCAATAAGAGTGTAAGTTGTAACTTAAGTCCTTGGGGTGAGGCGCATGGGATTATTCCCATGTGTATCACTCTTATACACACACTCACACACAACACACACACACACCCACCGTTAGAGAGAGAGAGAGGGAGAGGAAGAGGAGAAAGGAGAAGGAGAAGGGAAGCTTGGAGAGCCTTAACCCAAGCCAAGAGAAGCCATTGAAGACTTCACTAAGCTTGAAGAAGGTAAGGTTTCATTCTCTCTCTACAATGTTATATGTATATGTATCTATCTTGTATTAGGAATTGGTATATATGCATCTATATGGATTGGGGAGTTTGGGTTAGTCTTGGGGGGACTCCTTGAGTCCCAATTACTTGAATTTGAAAGCTCCTAACTCCATATTGGAGAATTGGAGAGTTGGAGATTGAAACCCCCAAATATATAAAATGTTAGGGTTTGAAATCTTTTCCTTAGATCCCTTTTGATTTAATTGTTCTTTCTCCCCCATTTTGAGTTATTGTCATCCTTTTGGGTCAATCTTTGAATCGTAGAAGCATTGGTCAAGTTTGGTAGAGTTTGGAATGGTTTGGGTTGGAAATTTAAGGCTTGGAGAACCATTTTCTCGAACAAAATATGCAGGGATCGTCAGGACGATGTGTTTTAGCGTCCTGACGATCAATTTTGAAGTGTTGAAGTAGCCATGGGTCGTTAGGACGCAAAATGTTGCGTCCTGACGATGGTGCTTTTGATGAATCAAGCCCTCGGGTCGTCAAGACGCAACATTTTGCGTCCATACGATGGTATTTTTGGGGAAAAATTGGCCTCGGGTCGTCATGACGCCATTGCTGACGCTCGTGTCTGACAGCCCCAACACTGTTTAGTAAAATGGGCATAACTTTCTCTACAAAACTTGGATTGATGCACTATTTGAAGCGTTAGAAAGTAGACGCATAGAAATTTGTAGCCATATAAGTTTGTTTTCTAATTCCTTATAGATTGAGAGATATAGGGGTTTAAAGTTGACCCAAAATCTATGCCAACACATTATTTTTCAAAATTTTAGTCCACATTTCGTGAAGCATAACTTCTTTACCCGAAATGTGTTTTTGGCCCATAACCCATCAAAATAAAGGCCTTTAAGCCTATTTTCAATTGGAACTAGTCTTGAGTGTGAACTCATCGTTGAGAGGTGGTTGGGACTCGATGGAGAAGTCGACGTTCCGGCTTTCATATTCAAATCTCAACTTCATGTTCTTATTTTACATCAAGGCTTGCCCTAGAGTTAGCCTCGCTCTCCCATTGTGAGGATGAGGTGTTGTTGAGTCGGGGTCGGGGGGTTTTATGTGCTTAGTCTTGACTTATGTGTTATTGCTTTGCCTTGGAACTTTGTATTGATGTTTCTATGCTTCTATGTGCATTTTATGTAGGAACACCTTGTTTATCACCCATTCAATTGGAGAGAGGTGAGTAACGATATGCCATGAGTAAAACTCTAGTATTTTCTAAATGTTTTAAGCTTACCTGTATATCATGAATGTTTTCCATACATTTCAATGCATCAATGCTACGTACAATTACAAATGTCATATTTCAAACTCATGCAAGCTATATTATGTTATGAATGGAAACCATAGACTATAATGTTTAAATGAAAGAGATGCTAAGTTTTCAATGTATGGTGCCAACTCGGGTCTTCTCATGGCAAGACCTTAATCTAGCCCGATAGTCCTACGATAGGGGACGGGAAATAAACTATCTATGTTGGGAGACGTCCTTGGCCTAAAGAGCCTTAGCGTGACCTATATGGTTACTATGGAGCCTAGCTCATATGCCGAGTTGTAGTACACTTATGTTTTGAACCGAGAATCATAATATGTTCACATGTTTTACGACAAGTTATGAAACGTTATATCAAGAATAATGTTATGTTGCATCTCTTCTCATGATACTATATTTTGAAATGTTGAAACGTTTCAAATGATACTTACGTTAGCTATGAGTTTCAAGCATACGCTTTATATGTTCAAAAGTTCATTTCCTTATGCGTAAATGATTATTTATCCTTGTATGTTGGATATAATTGTTGGTCCATGATATTTTCTCGCTCATGCATCATTGTTATTTACTAAGCATTAGCTTGCGTTTTCTCAAATGATTTTCAGGTAGCCAATTCGGAAGGCCCTAAAGCAAGGCCATATGTGAATTTTGAGCTATGGCCCATGGGCCTATGTTTTGTATAATGTTTGAGGGCTTGGCCCAATGTTTTGTAATGATATTATGCTATAACTTTGGTAGACCTTGATTTGGTCCTTATGTATGTTATATTTTGGATTAGGCACGGCTCTACCATGTATGACACGGATTATATTTTCAAGTTATCAAAAGTTCTAATTTCTGCAACTATGCATCATTATAAATGATTATGCACAAGTGATCAACTAGTTTATGTAATGTGGCCTTGGGTAGCTTTGTTACTGGCCGGTCATGTACCCTAAATCTGTATAGGCTGGGTTATGGGGCGTGACAGTACCGACATGTCTATTCACCCTAGGTTCACTCAGTTAGAATTTTTGATTAATAAATATCCAATACTATCCATTTTGAAAAGAATTTTGAAAAGAGTTTGATATGATGCATGATATGCAAGTGCAAGAAAAAGATTTAAGTTGAAAAATAGATTTGAAGAAAAGATTAGAAGTTTGAAAGAGGAAATTGAAATTTGAAAAAGGTTGTGAATTTTGAAATTTGAAAAAGGTTATGGAATTGAAAAGTTGAAAATGGTTGTGAAATTAGAAACTTAGAAAAGGTTGTGACGGCACCCATGAGGGTTGCCTACGTATCCCTTTGTTGAGAATCAAATTAGTCGTAGTTCGGACAAGAGTCTAATTGAAAATAGAAAGTTTGATTTGAAAAGAGTTTGGTTTGGAACTTTTGATTGGAAAATTGAAAATTGAACTTAAAGAGTAGAACTTGGACTTGAGTTGGAAGGATTGAGCTTTGAAAACATCTTGACCTAGATCGGAGTTTAAAAACCATCTTGGTTTAGAAAGGAGTTTTTAGAAAAGAGTTGGAAGCTTCCTAACTTTAGGGTTAGGGTTGAACTAGGGTTTAGGTATCTTTAGACTTGGGTAACCTAGGGTTGAAGCATGCAATTGAAAAGACTTGATTTGATCTAGAGAGGTTTGATTTTGGAAAGCTTAGAATTAGGAAAGATAGGATTTGGAAAAGATTAGGGAAGGACTTGATTTGACTTAAAAACACTTGACTTGGAATGGTTAAAAAATATTTGACTTGAATATTTGATTTGAAAGAATTTAGAAAGTTAGAGTTTAGGAAAGATTGGATTTTGAAAATCTTTGATTTATGAAAGTTTCAAAATAGGAAAGTTCCATTTTAGGAAAGTTTCATTTTAGGAAAGAATTGATTTTGGAAAAAATTGAATTTGGAAAGTTTTGAATTTAGAAAGATTTGAAATTAAGAAAGATTTCAAAGTTTAAAATTAGGAAAGGTTTGAAAGTTTGAGTTTTAGAAATACTTGAAGCTATGAAAGATTAGAATTAGGAAAGATTTGATAGTTTGGGATTAGGAAAGATTGGAATTAAGAAATACTCGGTTTCTATTTTTTAAAGTTGAAGATTAGATTTTATTTCCAAAAATAGATAATTTGATTCCAAAATTGAAGGATTTGATTTAGTTTCCTAAATCAAAGATTGGATTTAGTTTCCTAAGTTGGAGGATTGGATTTGATATGGAATTGGAGGATTGGATTTGGTTTTCTAAGTTGGAAGATTTGATTTGACATGGAATTGGAAAGGTTGAATTTTGAAAATCTTAGATTTGAAAATTTATGATTTGGTGTGAAAAAGAGATTTTGAAAATCTAAGATTTGATATAGAGAATAGTTTTGGAAACCTAGGATTTGGGGCAAAATAGGAAGTCAAAACTTTAAGAAAGGAATTTGGGTTTTCTAATCATGGATTCTAGGGCTTAACTTGGACTTTAAGGCAAAAAGTTTTTGAAAAGTAGATTTTGAAAACAATTTTGAAAAGGGAATTGAATATGGACCTTTATAAGTCTCTTAAATATCTCACTTTCCTAAAACGATTCTAACCATAAGAAGATTAGAACCATTCTAGGGTTATAATTTTGAAAACAAGACGGATTTTGAAATATGGACCATAATGATCACATTAAATGTAACACCTTCCTAAACTAACCTTAACCATGGAATGACTAGATCTTAAGATTGCGGTTTTGAAAACAAGTTTGAAAGAAGAAGATTTTGAATGCAAGTTTTGGAAGACAATTTTGATGCAAGTTTTGAAAACACAACTTTTGAATGCAATGGATATGTGAATATGATAAACACAGTCCAATGGGGTTGTAAACATATAAGATTACGCTTCACTACATAATCAAGGGGGCTGAATCTACACGGTCTAATGTTGAACTAGAAGAAAGCCCCCAACACGGTGACTTTCAATAGTTCTTCCTAAGTATGAATCGAGGAGTTCCTTGTTTCAAGCATGCAAAAAGAGGAGGTAGAAGATGGGAATTAAAATGGAAGAAAACCCAAGTGGGTTAGGAGAGGGAAGAGAGAGGGAGAATTGTATAAAAGGAAATAGAAAACCAACCTCGTATTTTTCTTGCTTTGATTACTTGGTTTGCTTTGCTTTACTGAAACCTTAAGATTTTTGAAGTTGTAGCACTTGAGTCTTGAATGACCTGTTTAGAGACTTATGTTTAAGTGTATGGAGTGTGTATAGGTTAGGATTTGAGTGTATGGAGAGGTTAGGGCTTGAAAAGGCTTGAGTGGACTAGGATTTGGAGAGACTTCAAGGTCTGATTTCAGAGAGACATCGTTTCTGGACTGAGACTACAAACCCTTTTTATGTAGGGAACGTCTGTATTTACAGGCAACCAAAGTTAGTGCTGGCGCTTGTTGCAGTGGCGCTAGGCCAAATTTTGAGGTTGGCGCCAGCCTTAGAAGAAATTTTTTAAATTAAAAAAAAATAGATTTTTGACTCTTGGGATGCAAGACAAAAGATTTGGGCGCCTATCCTAGAGACTACCATACAATTTTTGGCCTACCTTCACTAGGAGTGACTCTAGAAAGTTCAGGAATGACCCGAAAGGCCGGGGATAGAAAGAGACCCTTGAAAGAGTGTCCCAGAGGTAACTGGCTTAAGAAACAATGCCAGAATAGTCAAAAAGGTTGACCAGCCCACTAGGGGTAAAATGGTAATTTTACATTAAATTTACTGGAATGGACTCAGAACGGTCTTGAAAGGTGTAGGAAGGTTGGAAATACTACTAGAAGCATCCCCAAAAGGTGACCGGTTTGATACCCAAAGCCGGTGTGGTTCCCCAAGACAATGGGATGCCTAGGGGCAAAATGGTCATTTGGCTTCAAGTGGGCCCAATGGGCCTAGCAAGTGACCGGTGGACTAGATTGGAGTGCGAAGGGCGGGTGTGAGTCTGAATGTGCATGTGATGTTTGAAAGTGAGTCTGGTCAGGTCAGAGATTGCTGAGCGGGTAAAAATTAGGTGCTTACAGTTGCTCCTTTTTTTTTGTCTTTACTTGTCGAAGATAGAAAACGATAAAAGATTCCATGTTGACCACGAGGCGATCGGAGGGATTGGAAGAGTTGGAATCTAGAGAATAGTTACTTGGAACCGATAATTTGTTTGGCAAAATGATACTCATCTGGGAAAATTAATGCTTCGTCTGGCGGAATGATACTCCTTTGGGGAAATTAATACTTTTTGAACCAGTGCTCTGTCTGGCAGAACAATGCTCCTCTGGGGAAGTCCAAGGCAGATGTCTTGAAACTGTTATTTCTTGAACCAACACTTCATCTGGCGTATCGATGCTCCTCTAGGGAAGTCCAAGGTTGATGCCTGATACTTCTTAAACCGACATTCTATCTGGCGAAACGATGCTCCTCTAGGGAAGTCCAAGGTTAATGTCTGATACTTCTTGAATCAACACTTCGTTTGGTAGAACGATGCTTGTCTGGGGAAGTCCAAGGTTGATGTCTTTTTGACTTGTCACTCTGTCTAGTAGAACGATGCTCCTCTGGGGAAGTCATAGGTTGATGTCTTCTCGAACCAACACTTTGTCTGGTGGAATGCTGCTCCTTTGGGGAAGTCTAAGGTTGATGTCTTCTTGAACTGACTCTCCATTTGGTAAAACGGAGAAGTCCAACACTTCGTCTGGTGGAACGATGCTTGTCTGGGGAAGTCCAAGGTTGATGTCTTTTTTGACTTGTCACTTTGTCTAGCAGAACGATGCTCCTCTGGGGAAGTCATAGGTTGATGTCTTCTCGAACCAACACTCTGTCTGGTGGAATGCTGCTCCTTTGGGGAAGTCCATATTTAAATATATGACTTGAATCTGTATTCATATTTTGGGTTGATAATGAGTTGAACCAACTGAGTTGTTAGTGGATTCCATGAGTTCTAGTGTCGACAGCCGTGACCGAATTTTTAAGCTTCACAAAATCATATATATATATATATATATTTCTATTCACCGAATCATGAAATTATGGAAGAATTCGAGTTAGTATTAACTTGTTTTTGGTTCAAAAAAAAAAAAACCCCACATCCCATCATTGAATGTGCTAAGACTCATATATGGCTAGTATTCTTGAACAGCCACTGTATTTTCATGTGGAGCCCACACACACATATATGGCTAGTAGCCTAGTGGGAACACGTATAGTAGCTTATAGGAATAGTTTCGTCTTTTGAATCCAAATTTCAGCAAGCACCCTAGTTTATTTGGGGTATGTTTAGGAATATGTATATATATATATTCTTTACTCGTACAGATTCATTAACACTATCTGTACTTAAGATTTGACTGATATATGATGGCACATGGGTCATTGTTTTGTTTAATTTAAGTGCATAGCCATTGCTTCCCCATAAGTTATGAATATTCTTTTAAAATAATTATTGTATCTTATGTTTTTTAACTTGGACATAGTGCACATTACTCATTGTTATTTTTTTTCAGAGATATGATTGGCATATGAGTTATGGTATTGTATATTTGGGACTGTGTTTTACCTCTTGACAATCTGTGTGATGGTTTGACATCTAAAAATAAAAATATTGAATTTTCTTGTGAAATTGAAATAAATGCAATTTTGGTATATGGATGCTTATTGATATTTTGAAATATTATTTTGAGCCTATTAAACATTGTAGATAGCATTTGTTCCATAATTGATATGATTTATAGCCCTATTGAAATATTGTGAGATTAATTTTATTTTTAGGGCATCTTAAATTTTTGAAAATCATGAAAATTATGTGAACATGATAGTACGTGAAAATATAATTTCTTATTGCTTCAATCATGTCATGAATAAATTTAGGCATTATAAATTTTATTTTGCCTGCTTATATCATTTATGTTGGAGAAATTTGTGTATCCATTGAGACTTGGGTCTTCTCCTTTTGTGACGGTATTATCTTGAACATTAGAGTATACAATTATTAATTATTTATTTAGGTAATATATACTACTCAAGGTGACTATTTAGGATACATTTTGATTTGTGCCCAATTGTGATGTGGTCATGAGCTTATGAGATTTTGATAACTATTCATATTCATGTAAACAATTTAGAGGTTCATTGTGTTTAGTATCCATTTGTGATATGATCACTGACAAATGAGACTTTGGCAACTTATCGTTATGCAATTATTAAGGGTACATTTGTGATCAAGAGCATGCATATGAGTTTTGAGTATGCTAGGATTAAAGTTAGGCAATTTACATGATATGACGTTATGATGAGAAATTTTGGGTTGATGTGGATGCTACTACCCAAAGGGGTACATCCATTGATATCTGATTTTTCTTATACATTTGATATCCATTGTATTGTTACATACAATCGTCTACCCAAAGAGGGTTATTGAGTGTTTTAATGACACGGATAACATGATTGTATCCATTGTATTATTTCATACAATCGTCGGCCCAAAAGGGGGTTATTGTGTATTTTAATGACACGGATAACATTACTATATCCATTGTATTATTGCATACAATCGCCTACCCAAAGGGGTTATTGTGTGTTTTAATGACACGAATAATATTCAGCAACTGATCTGAGGATACTTAAGCTTTGGAATGGTTTGTCTTCCCAAAGGGGATTGACTTGTCACAAGTTTGGGTACTCTCATTTGGTGGTTTGCTAAAAGTATTCCACAGTATGTTGCACTCTCTGCCCAAAGGAGAGATTGTAATGATGCATCGGAGCACCCCTATTGATTTATGCTTGATTAAGTTTAAAGCATATAGTAAATTGTTTATTGCCTTTATTTTGGTTTTCATGTACAATCTCTTTAAAGTATAAAACTTGGGTATTTTTTTGTTGACTTCTTGATATGAAACCCTATGACATATTACATTCTCTGCCCAAATAGGGGACTGTAGTGATGCAATAGGGTGCTTTTCATGATTTATGTTTATTTGAGTTGAAAGCATAAATTAAAAATTTATTGCCTTTTCTGCCCAATAATGTAATTATGTGAGATAATTTTGTGGAATGTCATGAAGTGAATGATAGATAATACGAGTTTAGGGGTCTCGTCCTCTTAAAGGGATTGGACTTTTCAAAATTTTGTGCTATCATATTTGAGTGCCTTCATGATAAAGTTTGAGAGAACTATTAGCATATTGCATTCTTGGCCCAAGGCGAGGTTAGTGACGATGCACAATACTCTAATTGGAATAATACTTATAAAGGTTTTAAAACTTATTCATTAGCGATAACTAATTAATTGTCCAAGGTAATTAGATTGGAGTTATTTGTAATTACTTATTGCGATCTTATGCTATGTGCTACGAGTTGTACTTGGCTTGTGAGATTTTCAATGTAGCTAGAAAAGCTGATGATTTTACTAAGCACACTTATATTTTTTTTTGTTAATAATGTCTTTTATAAAAATGGGATATAGCTAAATATTTGCATATAACTTTTGAGAAGTCCATATAATTGATAAATTTTTTGAGATCTATATCTAATAGCAGTAATGCTAACAAGTTTTTCATTGTATGACAGAGACATATGAATTATCATAAGGATGATATTTGTGACTTATTTGAAAACATTATTCATACTGGATATGATTATGTAGACATGATTTGATTTTTTTTTATTTTTGACAAAATTGGATATTGTTTTCAATTTCATAATTTTTTGGTAAATTTGCTCAAAATCTATAAGACTATTGAGCATAGTGTGTTAAGTGACGATTTATACAAATTAAATCTAGCCCATAATGATGAGTATGTATCTTTTCATATTGGACATTGTCTGTCTAAGAGACCTGATACGTGTTGTGGTATAAGCACTTGGGGAAAGTCATTAAACTTATAAAGGTCATTCTAAGGGTACTTTTTTTCATTATCATTGGGTGCCAGATTTGTTGAGTATTTAATAACTAAGTTTTTCGATCTTAATGTGGCTGATAGTCAGTATTTCTGACTTATTGATAGGCATATGCGTACTTCATAGTCTATCTATTTCATTGCATATGATTTAGGAGATTTTTGCTTGCACTTGTGGGATAATAATCATGAGCAACTAGGGAGGACCGATGCACCTACTCTTGTTAATGCTTATAAAATTATTAAGCCTATTCCAGAGATTCCTATGAGAAGATCCTTGAGACACATGAGACCTGCCATTTCTGTTGAGTTCGTTGTATATCTTGGTGAGAGTGATTATGATATAGGTCTAATGACCTATGTTAATGCTATAACAAGTGTTCTAATGAAGCGTGTGACTTTGTTGATCTTTTAGTGGGCTATAAGCCTATTAGTTGCCATTGGGTGTTCAGAACCAAGAAGAACTATAAAAAGCAAGTTGAACATTTCAAGGTTAAATTGATTGATATATAGGGTTAAATTAAAAGTAAGACTTTGATTATAATGAGACTTTTTAACCAGTTTCATCTAAGAAATTATTCAATATGCTCTTTTTTTACTTAGAGTTTCATTAGATGGATGTAAAACTTATTTTTATGGGTTCTAATGAGATATTCCTTAAAATAAAGATAATCAATGTAAAAATCTCAAGATTAGTGGGATCACTTTTTTTTTTTTTATCTTGAGAATAAGATATTCCTGGGAGTTTTCTTTATACACATTTGTATGCATGACAATATTTTTATTGTTTAATAGCATCACATTATGTGTTTATGAATCCTAATATTCTGAGAATTGAATTAAGAATGCTATAAAGAATATATCTTGTCTTTTAGCTTACGCCCCATGTAAGTCAACCTTACGCCCTTCGATCAAACCCACAAACAATACTCCACTGGAAAAGAGTGGCACTTGCTGTTCATGGCACCTCCAAAGAAAGGTGGAGCTTAGTTCGAGAGTAGGAGGGTTCTAGATATCTACTTTCTTGTTCTCCACCAAAGGAATACGCTTATCAACATATCTTACAATTTGAGCTTTTCTTTTGAACCAAGGAAATCACAAAGCTATCAAACAATCAAATATGGATTTTCTTCCCAAAAGTGAAGTGTGCATTACATATTTCTCCCCAACAAGATAAGATCTTACCTCTTGAGCCTTCACATAATGAGATTCGCTCATGCTACTCCATCATATTCATGATTTGCACTTTATTTCATTATCTTTTGTTCTTGCTCGCACTCGCAATTTTTATACTCGAAAGGGACTTGATTCCCATATGTCTCATAAATTTATAAGCTTCAACATTTAGCCTTAAGCTTGCCGCTCGTAAATCCTTTAATTTATGTATGTTGATGCCTTGAGTTTATGAAGCCACAGACCTCCTTCATATACTTTGGTAAAGGGCATATTTGTAACCTTTATTTAGTGGCTTGGCCTAGCGTCATGATATTTGTTAGATTCAAAATGATAAATGCAAATAGCTGTAAGTTGACTATGCCTATATATTCTCGTTAACTGTGCATGAAAAGCTCTTTTGCATTTTCTTTGAATTCATTGTCATGTCAAATCATGAATAATTCATTATATATATTTTCAAAAGCTGATTCTTTTGCGTGGTGTCACAGGTTTACATCTTGGACGCCATAAATCCGCGCGACCTTTGTCACTTTCCCTCGCAAATGGCTAATTAAGCCTTAACCTTACTCAAAAGAACAATAGAAAACTAGGAAATGAGAGAACAAATGAACAAGAGAGTACTTGAGAACTTGGAATACTCTTGGATTACTTGATCCTTGATCGTTACAAATGAGATCTCCTCCCCCTATTTATAGGTGGCCACCTCCTTAATGGACGGTGGGGATCAATTTGATCCAAGGGTGGAGATGGCTCATCTAGAACTCTCCTATAAAATATCTAGATATTTACAAGGCTTCTCAAATAAGCCTCCCTCATGTCCTAGAATGTTCCATTATGTACACTTGTGTGGAACCTTCTAGATTACAAGCATTCCCTACTATTCTGGAATACTTTATTTTTTTTTTATGTAAATGTGTGGAAGCTTCTAGAATATATATAGGCTTCCTCCTCCTTATTTTAATATGTACTCTTATGTAGGAGTTTCTAGAGTATTCTATGCTTCTTTCCAATTATGTTCCCTTACTTAAAAGCCCTAGAATTGTCTAGAACCTTCTAGGCTTGTGTTGCTATGTTGGGCCTCTAAATAAGCAACATGGCACCCAATAGGTGCTAAATGGCAGGCCATGACATTCTCCCCCACCAAATTTGGTGACACACTCGTCACCACTTATTTCGAAATGTGGCGACCGTCTCAGGGAAGTTCCACGAGTTATCTTCAGGTCGCCAACATACCTTGTGCCCAAACTGTCTCGCCCTTCTAAGAGTTGACGCTTCCCCACGATGTGTCACCTTTGAGTGCTTGCCTTAGGCATATATACCTTTCCTTTATTAGTTGGAGGCAGCCCTTCTTTAGGTCGAAGCCAGCGCGTACTCCCTTGTAGCACGTCCTCTATCCTGGGCTTGACTTGACGCATGTATTCCATGCCTTCCCACCCCACATCCTCTACGGGGTTTTGCGGTTGCCTCTATGGTCCCTCCATCTTTGGGGAAGTGAGGGATATTGTCGATGGTGCTATCTCTTCAGGCTCTTTAAGCTCCTCTATGGCCTCCTCTGGCTTATCCACCTTGGTGCTTGAAGAGTCTTCTTCGGGCTCCGAGGTTGTTGGCTCTTCAACAAGTTGTTGCCTCTCCTCGTACTCTTTGATGCGCACGACCATCTCCACTCTTTTTGGGCAGTCTAAAAAAAATGAATCTTATCACATATGAAGCAATTATTTATAGGCTTGAACGTGTCCCTCTTATCCTTGTTCTTGCCCTTGTCCAAGCGAGCTTTGAATTTTGTAAGATTCTCCAACACTTTAGCTTGAAAGGATGAATTCTCTTGCTGCCCCTCGTGCTCCATAAATCACACAAATCCGAGCTCGGGAACCATCAAGAGGCCGTAGGTGAAGAAACTGACACAACATCTTGCCCACAACCAAAATACCATTCCCCCTTTCTAACTAGAAAGGACATATCAGGGTAAATGCAAGTATGCAAAATGCAAGTGCACATACAGTGTGTGTGTGATTTTTGAAAGTGGAGGAAAGAGCCCAACAACTCCCATTCATTCTGTTCATCACATTCATGCATGGCAGTTAAAATTAAAACAAAAAGCGCACTTACAAAACAAAGATGCAAGAGTTAGTATGTGGATGGCAAACTTAATACAAGATAATATGAATAAATGTATGTTTTTTTTGAAAATAACTTTGAAAATTTGATTTTGAAAATTTAAAGTGAATATGATTGAACAAGTTAATTGAAAACTCTACATGGGTGGAGAGTAAAGAGACATGACTACAGCCTAACCCTCTAAGTGTCCCCAGCAGAGTCGCCAGCTGTCGCGCTCAGATTTTTCGCACTCGAGGAATACACACACAAGCGAAAAAATACTGTACTCTCTCGTTAGAACTCACTCTCCTAGAAGAATGAGTACGACTATGTTTGAATTGAAAATAGATTTAAATAAAGGGCTTTTAGAAAAGATTTGGAGTTGCCACCTAACTTGATTAAAGTGAGTTAGGTCACTTAAAAACTAAGCATAATCCGAAGACTACACTTAGGGTTTTTGAAAACGATTTTGAAAATACCTCCTCAAGAGAGGGTTTTTAAGAAAACAGGTTGTTTGGGAACCTTTGGAAAACACTTAAGCCCTTTTTGAAAAATAACTTCCGTTTTTGGTATTTGAAAACAGTGATCCTAGGTTTGGAGGTTGGTTACGTGTAGGGAAGACGCACTAAGCCATCACTCTACCCCGCCCTTTCGGTACCTACATGTCTATTTACCCTAGGCTCACCTATGAGAGTTTTCAACTAACCAATGTTCAATCCTATCCACTTTAGAAAACAATATTAAAAAAAAAAAAGTCATGATACATGATATGCAAGTGCAAGAAAAGAGAGTTGGAAAATAGACTTAGAAATAGATTTGGAAAGAGATTGATTTGATTTAAAAAGAAATTTGAAAAGATAGATTTAAAATTGAAAAGTTTTGGGAATTGAAAATAAAGATTTGGAAATAGAAATCTGGAATTGGAAGTTTGAAATAGATCATGGAATTTGAGATTTGAAAAAGGTGGTGGAATTGAAAATTTGAAAAATGTGGTGACCGCACCCATGAGGGTTGCCTACGTATCATTTTGGAGGAATCAGGTCAATTGTATTTCGGACTAGAGTCTGATAGAAAATAGTAGAATGAATTCGAAAAAGAGCTTGATTTGAACTTAGAAGCTTGGAAATTGGAAATTGGAATTGAAGGATTAGAAAAATGATTTGGAAATATTGAAGTTTAGGAAACCTAGACTTAGGAAAATAGGATTTAGGAATGATTCGAATTAGAAAAGTTTCGTTTTAGGAAAGTTCTGTTTTAGAAAAGTTTTCGAATTAAGAAAGTTTTAACTTATGAAAGTTTTAATTTAGGAAAGTTTTAACTTAGGAAAGTGTTGAATTTAGAAATGTTTTGAATTAGGAAAAGTTTAGTTTAAGAAATGTTTAGAATTTGGAGAGTTTCAACTTAAGAAAGTTTTGAATTTGGAAAGCTTAGAATTTTATAAAGATTTTAAATTAGGAAAGATTTGAATTTAGAAAGCTTTAGGATTTTTGGAAGATTCAAAGTTTGAATTTTAGAAAGATTTGAAAATCAAGATTTGAAAGTTGAAATTTGGAAAGGATGTGGAATTAAGAAAGGTTGGAATTAGGAAAGGTTTAGACTTAGAAAGATTTGAAATTTAGGAAAGTTTAGAACTTAGAAAGTTTTAGAGTTTGAGTTTTAGAAAACCTTGAGATTAGGAAAGGTTGAGTTTAGGAAAGATTTGAAAACTTAGATTTGGAAAGGTAAGATTTGGAAAGGGATAGAATTAGGAAATGGTTGAATTAGGAAAGATGTGGAAGTTGAGTTTTAAAATTTGGGAAAGATTTTATGTTCAAGTTTTGGAAACTTAAGATTTAGGAAAGTAGAAGATTAGGAAGGATTTGAATCAGGAAAGATTTAGACTAGGAAGGGTTAAGATTCCTATTTCCTAAAACAAGGGATTGGATTTTGTTTCTAAAAGAGAAGGTTTGATTTTGTTTCCAAAAACGGAGGATTGGATCTAGTTTCCTAAACGGGAAGATTGGATTTGGTTTTCTAAGGGAAAGATTTGATTTGACATGGATTTGAAAAGGGAAGTTTTAGAAACCCTAGATTTAGAAATGTATAGTTTTGATGTAGAAAATAGGTTTTGGAAATATATATAGTTTTGATGTAGAAAACAAGAGATTTTGAAAACCTAAATTTTGAGGCCAAAATAAGGAATGGGAAACTATGTTTTTGGGAAGGAAAAATTAGGATTTCCTTATTGTTGACTCTAAGGTTTAACTTGGACACCAAGAAAAGGAATTTTTGGAAAGTGAGTTTTTTAAAAAGGGAAATTTTTGGAAGGAAATCCTAGAGAGGAGTTTCTAAAAGGAAGATTTTGGAAAGAGAGAGTTTTTGGAATGAAATCCTAATGAGGAGTTTCTAGAAGGAAGATTTTGGAAGGAGTTTTTCTAGGAAGGAGACATAGGGAGCGTTTTTAGAAAGTGGATTTTGAAGAGAGCGTTTTGGGAAAGAGTTTTTAAAAAAGAAGTTTTGAAAAATAAATTTTTGGAAGAAGTTTTTAGAAAACAATTTTGGAAAGAAGAGTTTTTAGAAAGCATATTAAAAAAGAGGGTTTTAAAAAGAGAGACTTTTGAAAAGAGAGTTTTTTGGAAAGTATAAAAACGCCTCACTTTCCTAAAGCGATTCTAACCATAAGAAGGTTAGAACCACTTTAGTATAGTGGTTTTGAAAACAACAAGGATTTGAAAATATGGACCATATTGGTCACTTTAAATGTAACACTTTTCTAAAGTAATCCTAGCCATGGAAAGGCTAGAATCACCCTAGGATTGTGATTTTGAAAACAAGTTTTGAAAAAGGAGATTTTGATGTAATTTTAAAAACAAGTTTAATACAAGCTTTGAAAACGAGTTTGAAAATAATTTTTGAAAAAATGCAAGATAATGATATGCACAATGTAAATTGGGGTCGTGAACATACAAGGTTAAGGCTTCACCACATAATCAAGGGGGCTGAACTCACGTGGTCTCCGGTTAGACTAAGAGAAAGCCCCCGGCACGGTGACCCTCCAATAGTCTAATCCTGCACATGGACCGGGAATCCCCTTGTTTCAAGTATGTAAAGAAAGGGGGGAAGAAGATGGGGGATTAAAATAGAGAAAACCCAAGTGGGTTAGGAGGGAGAAGAGAGAGGGGGAAGTGCAGAAACTTAAAGAGAAAACCTACTGTATGTCTTGTTTATTTTGTTTGGCTTTGCGCGCCTTGCTTTTCTTCGGTCTTCGCTTCACTTCAGTCTTCGAGGGCTTGTCTTTGATCTTCAAAGCTTGTAGTTGTAGCAACCCAAGTCTTCAATGGAGGGTTGGAGGCTAGTGTATAAGTATACGGGAGTGTGTATGAGTGTATAGGAGGCTAGGGTTTGATGTATGGTGGTTAGGGTTTGGAAAACCTAGAGAAGCTAGGGTTTAGGGAGGTTACGAGCTCTGTATATCGAAAATTAGGGTTTTCAGACTGAGTTTGCGGACCTTTTTCACGCTGAAAGAGGCTCTGTATTTATAGAGAGAGGAATGCACTGGCGCCTGTTGCAGTGGCGCCAGGCCAAAAATTACACTAGTGGCGCCAAGCCATTTTTTGGCTTGGCGCCACTACTAGTGGTGCCAGCCATTTAGGAAATGTTTAAGGTTGGCAAGTAACGTATCTTTAGAAGATTTGGGCGCCTGTACTAGTGACTACCATGTAATTTTTAGCCTGGCTTCACTAGGAGTGACTCCAGAAGGTCCGGAGATGAATTGAAGGGGCCGGGAATGACCCAGAGAGCCAAAAAGGGACAGGAACCCTTAGAATAATGTCTCGGGGACAAAAGAGTTGAAAAATGATGATGAGATTTGTTAGAAGGGTTGATCGGGCCATCAGGGGCAAAATGATCAACTAGACTGGAAAGCTGCTGGGACAGACTCGGAATGTTCCAGAAGAAGACTCGAGGTTTGGAAACATTATTTAGAATGTTCCCAAAGGTTACTGGTTTGATACCCAAAGCCAGTGTGGTTGGAAAAGATGACCGGCCTACCAAGGGCAAAACGGTCATTTTGCACCGGGTTTGCCGGAATTGACTCGGAATGATACAGAAAGATAAAGGAAAATAAAAAATACTATAAGGAGCATTCCCGAGAGGCTACCGGTTTGATACCCAAAGCCGGTGTGATTCCTAGGGCACTCGGATGCCTAGGGGCAAAATGGTCATTTAGTTTCAAGTGGGCCTTACAGGCCCGGGAAGTGATTGGTGGACTAAATTAGAGTTTAGAAATTGGGTTAGAGTCTGAATATGCATGTGATGTGTGAAAGTGAGTTCAGTTGGGCCGGAGATTGCCGAGTGGGCAAAAATGGGGTGCTTACACTGCCCGATCTTGGAGAGCTACTTGTAGGGTGGTGTTGGTCCCTGAGACCATCCGGTCTCAAAGAGCTACCTATAGGGTGGTGTTGGTTTCCGAGATTGCCTGATCTTAGAAAACTACTTGTAGGGTGGTGTTGGTCTTCGAAATCGCCTGGTCTCGGAGAACTACTGGATGACGAATATTCTACATTAACGGGCTAGCAGGCGTTAGAAGTGAACCGTCTGGAATTTGACAGGGTGTTGATCCCTAAGAACGCCCGATCTCATAAAGCTACCTAGATAGCGTTGGTTCCCGAGACTGCCCAGTCTCAGAAAGCTGTTTGGATGGCGTTGGTTCCTGAGACTACTCAGTCTCAGAAAGCTACCTGGATAGCGTTGGTTCCCTATACCACCCAGTCTCAGAAAGCTACCTAGAGTGCCTAAGGGCAATATAGTCTTTTTAGCTTCAATTGGGCCTTACGGGCCCAGGAAGCGACTAGTAGATTGGATTGGAGTTTGAAAGAGCTGGTTTGGGCTTGTATGTGCTGTGAAGTTTGAAACTGAATCCGATTGGGCTAGAGATTGTTGAGTGGGAAAAAATGGGGTGCTTACAGTGATGTTCATATTATGCATATTATGGCTTTATTTTTGTGTTTAATACTTCTTTTCAAATCACCATTGTTACCCTCTACAAAGGCTCGTCAAATTTCATGTCAAAGTGTTTTTCAAACTGTCTCTAATGCTCTCCAAATTAGGGTGTCGAAATGTTCAAGCCAACAACTCTAAGCTTTTATGCCTTAGAATACCTTCAAAACTACCTAACCATCTAGGTGGCACTATTTCATTTTACTCTCTTGAGTTTTGCATGAAATGATTTTCAAAACAATCCTCTCCTAAATGGTTTTCAAAAGTTTTGCTCATCTTGAGTTTGTGATTTAAATGGTCCCAAGACAACCCTCTCTTGAATGGTTTTTAAAAATCAACCATATGTATCATATACTCACTTGAGTGCTTTCAATTTGTTGAAGTGGTTTTTAAAAATTTTCATTCTTTTAAATTTGTGTTAAAATGGTTTTCAAAATAACCCTCCCTTGAGTGGCTTTTAAAAATTTCCTCTCTTGAGTTTGTGACTAGAATGGTCTCAAGACAACTCTCTCTTGAGTGGTTTTCACAAATCAACCTTACGAATCACATGCTCACTTGAGTGGTTTTAACATGCCAAGATGGTTTTCAAAATAACCCTCTTTTGAGTGGTTTCCAAAAGTTTCACTCTTTTGAGTATGAATAAAAATGGTTTTCAAAATTACAACTCTCTTGAGTTGGTTTTTCTAAAAGAGTTTCACATGAAATCATAACTTTCTCACATGAAATTCTAAGCGTTTCTTTAAAATTCTTCATATGAAATCATAAGTTTTCAATATAAAATCATAGGTTTCTTACATAAAATCATAAGTTGTTTTTTTCCATGAAATCATAGTTCTCAAAACATACTTTCAAAAGTTCATGTATAAAATAGAACTTTCCAAACCTTTCAAAGCCACTAGATTCAAAATCCTAGTTTAAAACCACCTTTCAAAACCATTTAGTTAAAAACCCTAGTTTCTCTCTCTAGGTCTCCAAAACCTTAGGTCAACTAACCTTAAGTCAACCTAACCCTAATTAGTCAACTCTAAGTTAACCTAACCCTAGTTAGCTATCCTAACCTAGGTTGTTTAACCTCAAGTTTTCAATTCCAAACTCTTTTTCAAATCATATTCTAAAAATTTCAAGACCTCTTTAACATTTATTTTCCAAAACCTTCACTCTCTTAAGTATTCAAAAATGGTATTGTCAAAACTTCTTCGATTGGTTTTCAAATTTCTCAAATTGATTTAAAAAATTCTCTTGAAATTGTCTTAAAAAAAATTGGCTAAATACTTAGGTTGGTCCTAACCCTAAAAATGGTTTTCAAAACTATTTTCTAAAAATGTTTTCTACAAACTCACAACCCTAAGGTTGGTCCTAACCCTCTCATGGTTAGGGGCTCTAAAAGCAGGTGATACATTGGTTGGAACCTCATGGCTCATATTAGGGTTCCATACCCTAAATATTTTCAAAACCTCTTTCAAAAAAGAATTTCCAAAAATCACATTATTGGGATAATCTTAATCATTCAATGTTTATGGTTTCCCTAAGAAAGTGAGATATCAAGTAGGGTTCTATACCCCTAAAGTTTTCAAAACCTTAAAGGAAGTTTCTAGCCCTTTTTCTAAAAATTTTTTTCAAAAATCGTAACTCTAAGAGAGCTTGGTTTGATCAATGATCTATTTCTTTAAGGTGATGATACATTCTAGCAAGTCTTTTATAAGCCATAGAAAATAATTTTCCATACTTTTCAATAATAAGTTCACAAGAGTTTTTACTTTATTCCAATTCACATTACATTTCCAAAATCTTCAAATCAAGATTTCAAAACTCTCTTGGATTGATTTCAAAGCTTTTCAAAATTCTCTTGAGTTAATTTCAAAACACTTGTCAAAACTTTCTTGAGTTGATCTCAAAACATACTTTAGAACTCTTTTGAGTTCTACTTCAAAAATCTCTCGAGTTCATTTCCAAGTCAAAACTCTCTTGAGTTCAAATCTCAAAACCTCCAAGGCTCCCTTGAGTTCATTTTCAAATCGTGCTCTTGCATGAACTACGAATGATCTAATTTTCATCAAACGAGATATATAGGCAACCTAAATAGGTGCTATCATAACCCTCATTTTAAGTCAAATGTCCTTTTCAAAACTTTCCTTACATGAATTACACTTCAAAAATTTTCTGTTCTTTCAAAAATCTTTCCAAAAACATGCATTTCGCATCATCCATCCCAAAAGTGATGACTACACCCCTATTTTCAAAATTATACAAGTGGATATAGTGGATGTTAGGTAACCGGAGATTCGTGAGTGAATTAAGAGGGAATTGATATGTTGGTATCGAAAGGGCGAGGTAGGGTGATGATCTTAGGATATCTTCTCTGCATGTAACCAACTCCCGAACCATAGATATATAGTTCAAAGACCAATTTAGAGTCATATTTTCAAAAGGGCTTTAAATTATTTCCAAAAGGTTACCAAAAACCTTGTTTACAAGAACCTTCTCTAGAAGGCATTTTTAAAACATTTTTGAAAAACCTAAGTCTAGTCTTTGAATTACATTAATTTTAGATGACTTAGCCCATTTTAACTGTGTTAGGTGACGACTCTAAATTCTTCCAAAAAAGGCCTTCTTCAAAAATCAATTTAAAGTTTAAACCCCAGTCGTACTTGTCCTTTCACAGAATGATGAATTGTAATAGAGAGAGTATCAGCCTTCTTTCGAGCCAAGGGGGCTTGGTTAAAAATTGAGGCGCAACATAAATCAAATAATTTTTCACTGAAACAAAATGATTCTTCTTCCCTTAGGATCGCCTTTGGAAGCCGGAACGTAGGGGTCATGATGATCCAGTGGGAGGGATCTTCCTCACAAAGCCAGAGAGCATTAATAACATTAATTGTAGTGATGGTAGGGGGATGTTGGAAATGGAAATCGGACACTTCTTCGGCCCAGCATGTTGAGACCGGAGCGTGACTAGGGAGCGAGTTCTTAAAAACTCCCATTTTCTCGTTGGGGTTCTTAGGAGCTTAGTGGAAATTATAGCTAAAAGCTTTTGGCGTCAAGATCTGTCGCCATATGATGGATTTTCTTGAAAAACAATTTCTTGTGGAAAAATTATTCAATATTCTTGGAGCATCACGTCATTCTTTTTCCACCTTTTACAAAATGGCACGATCCTCCTATTAGGTCAAATACCCCACTTAAATATATAGGAACCTATCCCCACGTGAGAGAAATATAAAGCACACATGGTGCTCCAAGAACACAAAATAATTTCTCCTTTTTGTATTTTGTGTTCTCCCTTTCTTTTTGTTTACTAAGCAAGTTTAAAATCCCCATCTTTTTTTTATTTTACTGCTCTTTATATTTTTGTACTAGGAGTTCACAAGTGCGATGCACGGAATAAGGAATATATTTTTGACAAAACAATATTCTTATTAAAATTATAATTAGAAAAGTAATGAATAAAAGTATGAAATTTTTTTTAAAGCTTATTAGGCTATGAGACTATCATTATTATATTCACAATCATTAGCTAAACTAACTTAATTTGATATGTAAATTAAACAAAATAATAATTCTAAAATACTATATCTAATCTTCTTAAGTTGACCCCTGCCATTATCAAATTTTGAAATACATACTTATACCTAATTTATTATTGTCTTGCAATTCATTTATGTCAATTTTTACATGAACCCAAGTCCGATACTATTGAATTGACATCAACAAGTTTATACACTGCACTTTATTAATTATTTATAAGAACTACTTCATCCATTTCAATAAATAACAAAAAGAGTAAAGTCTCCTCCAATTTTTTGAGCTACAGTAAAGTGTAATTTTAATCAAATTGTCCTTCAAATTAATTAGCTTATATGTTATTGCCTACTTAATTGTGTAGTTTTTCTAAATTTAAGCAAAACAATAATCTAATTAGGTGTTTGGAAATAAATTAAAGTACATTATGGTTCCAATTTTTTTTTTTAAAAGATTTGTAGGAGAATCAAATTAATTTACTAAAGTGTCAAAAAGAGAGTTTGAGTTGATTAAAAAAGAGAGAAAGAATTAGTTTGTGATGTATTTAATTCCATACTATCACTCTTATTAGACGCAGGCGCAACAAGATCATGGCGCTGAAGCAGCCTGATGGGTCTTGGTGCTCAAACAATGACCATTGAAATCCAAGGCTGTGGATTACTATAAACATCTCTACTAGACTACTGAAGGCAGTAACGTAGGGATGGATTTTCAGTGGCCGTAGATAGCTCAACGGTCCATAGAAGACCATGGGGATTTGACAAGGCTTGTTTCCCCGGAGGAGGTCCAGAGAGCTGTTTTCTCTGTGGGTGCTTTCAAGGCTCCAGGGCCAGATAGTTTGCAGCCGGTCTTTTTTCAAAAATTTTGGCATGTTGTGGGGAAGTCGGTTACTCAAATAGTTCAGATTGCGGTGCAGGAAGAGTAGTACCTACTGACATGAATCATAACTTAATTACTTTGATTCCGAAGGTGGATCACCCTGATATGCTTACCCAATTTTGCCACATCAATTTGAGTAATGTAACCACGCGTATTTTATCCAAAGTGCTAGTAAGTCAAATTTGACCCTTACTGTCGAAATTGGTGAGCCGATACCAATCAAGTTTTATCCCTGAGAGACTAATTTCCGTTCCTGCACTCGATCTGTGTCTTCATCCCAATTGGCCTTCCTTTGGAATCGTGAGAGGATGGAGAGCTTCACTCTAAATAGGGGCGGGCCAAGGCGACCCCTTGTCTCCCTATATGTTTGTGTTTTGCAAGAAAGTTTTGGAATGAAGTATTGAATCAAGCGTAGATAAGGAGTGGAGACCTCTTAGGCTTGCACAAGGAGGGCCAACTATTGCACACCTCATCCTATTTGGGGTGGCTATAGATCGACAAGCAAAGGTGATGAAGGATCTTATGGAGAAGTTTTGCATTATGGCAAGTCAACGGGTTAGCCTAAGTCTAAAATGTTTGTTTCCCAGAATATCCCAAGAAATTGAGCTCAAACTTTGAGCCTTACTTGCAATATTCCTTTGACAACATACTTAGGTGAGTACTTAGGAGTGCCAGTACTAGACTCTAAGAGTAAGGAAAGAGATCTATTAGTTTGTCCTTGAAAAAGTTAGGAATCGGCTCACTGGGTGGAAAACAGAACAACTTTCATTAGCAGGGCGTAGTACTCTGATGCAATCAGTTGTTTCAGCGATTCCAAACCATATTATGCAAACAACCAAGCTTCCCATTGGCACTTGTGAATCAATTGATATCAAACGCTTCCTTTGGGGGAGATAGTGAGTCTAAAAGGAAAATGCATTTGATCGCCTGGAATGAGGTTTGTCAACCTGATGTTGGAGGATTGAGGCTACACAAGATAGAGGATGTTAATATGGCATTGCTAGCTAAATTGGGGTGACAGCTCTTACAAGAAGAAAATTCCCTGTGGGCTTCAGTACTTCGAAGTGAATACTTGAAAAAAGGTAAAGCTATTTGGGACATGCCCTTCGAATGTGTCATATCTTTGGCATAATATTCCAAAACACAGTACAATTCTGCATGAAAGCCTAAAATGGAAAGCTAGAAATGGACAAATTATCCTATTTTGGACTGATCATTGGCTCGTTGATAACTCGTTAGTTGACCTACCCTAAAATCAGTACCTATAGAGGATAGGAGAAAAACTATCATAGTAAGTCATAGTAAGGACTACTAGAGGGAACATCAAGATTGGGATTGGAATAGGCTTTTGCAGTTCACCCTCCTTGGATTTGCCATTAGCTGATGAGTTTTATCATAGTAAGTCAAGCAGATAACCTTAATCAGATTGTTTGGAAACACTCATCCAATGGAAAATTTTCAGTGAAAATAGCCTACCAAAAGATTAGACAAATTGAAGATAATTAAAGAAGGAGGGCTTAGAAAAAAGTTTGGAAATCCTCAGGGCTTCACAGATAGAAACACTTAAATGTTTTGTATTCATCATTGTAGAGGGTCAACACTGGATCGTGCTTGACCTGAGCTGGAGTTCGTTCTTGGAGAGGTTAGGAAAGGTGTATGGTCAGAAGGGACTCAGAAGGGGTAGAGAAGATGGACTGAGGGTGCGACTGGCTAAGCACAGAGAAAGTGGCAGAATGCTCCTAGAGCCCTTGAGCCCGCAGCTCTAGAATTAGGTTTGCTAGCTCTCAAGTTTTTCTTTGGTTCAGCTAGAGAAAAAGATGAAAATCTCTCTCTCCCTTTTCCTCATAATTGATGTACATAATATATACACACACACACACATGAGTATCTTGGTGCTTGGGCACCAATAAACCGCTTAGCATGCGCCTAGTGACCCAGGGACTTCAAGATCCTCCCTGCTCTGCTCTGTCAGGCCAAACGTGGCCACATGACACTGTACCGCGAACTCCTCATGGTACTGCACACGTACACAATGGCATATCTCACACCCTAGCCAATCAATCCATGACACATCCTAATCCTAGTATATGGGGATCACCAGCAATGGTTTCTACAGGTGATCCTCCTCCTGATTATTAGAAGAGGTCATCACCAACTGCTGCCACGTGGCCTAGTGGTCCTCCTTCTAATATTCTCTCAAAGAAGCTGATTCTCTCTCTCTCTCTCTCACTTTTGAGACTCAAGTATTGGAGAGGAATTCTAGTGTATGCCATGTCTTGGGAGGGCTGATGGACTCTCAAACCTACTCCTCCTGGACTAGGCTTGGGAAGGCTTGATAGTTCTCAGTCTTTATATCGTCTGGAGGCCCAATCCATCTATCCCTCTTTGACAGTGGGGAAAATAAACTATAGAATAGGTCCAAATGTATCTGGGCCAAGATGGTAGGCTGGCACTCCAGGAATACCACTGAAATACCCTGTAGGGCAGTTGGTTCATGGTTGACCGAGGACTTAATTTTGACTATCTATATTTGCCCCTTACACGTAGAAGACACATGCACCAGGGCTTGTACATGCAATTCAACCAATCAAAGGGTCCTCATCCTTATCACTCCTGCGCCTAGTTTCCCATATTTCTTCAAGGACTTTCCCTTCCCATTGGCTGAGAACTCGTCCTTGGTCAAGGAGTCACATTGTCTTTTTGTCTTTTTCATGCAGCGTCTGCTCCGCTACCCTAGGAGTCACATTTCTTTAACGTGTAACGGTTTCTAGCGCAGGGCCATTAACTACTATCACTTCAAATTTTGAAATTCAAGACAGCTGACGGGAGAGAGAGGCTGTATGTGAGTATGAGAGGGATAGAGAGAGAGAGGTGCAGTTGTAACTACTAATCATATAACCCCAACGCCTCTTCTTTTCATTCCTCAACTTCCCTTCTTTTCTTTCTTCTCTAGTTTTGCCCTATTTTCTTGACCTAACCTTATTATAACTCAAAACCCTAGTCATCATGGCATGGAAACGCATAGCCCAAAAATCTGTCATTAACTATGTTGAACGCTTCGACAAGGACTACACCTCCGGCGATGAGGATTCGTCCCAGTTGCCTTTGGATAGCGACTGGATGTAGGCTCTTTACCTTAGGGGGCCAGGAGACAAATTTTGTAAGGGGGTTATTGGCTTCCTTCTCGAAGGCGAAGAACCTCCTAACCTTCTTCTTACCTGACCAAAGGCTTCTCTGGTAGATTGTGACATGATCAAGCTAGAGTTTGTCTTCGGGCTTCAGCTGGAGAGGGGTGACGTTCCCCACTCTTTCTTTCAGTTCAAATGCCTTTCATCTCCTACCTTTGGCTAGCCGGAATGGGTTAATGATGTCTTGGCTAACGCAGACCTAACAACCCGTCTGAGGGCAGTTGGCTTGTATGATTCTGTTTGCCTCTTGAGGAACTCAACCATCAGATGACACATCCCCAACTTGGATCTTTTGATCTCTCGGTGGAGCATAGACTCCCACACATTCATGGCTCCATAGGGGGAGTCAAGGCCTACATTGGAAGACATTGTGTCACTGATGCGTTTTCCCCTTACTAGTGATCATGGCGTCGAACTCTACCTCGTATCTGTAGATGACAGGACCACAGTGAAAGAGTTGGACTGAGAGTACTGTGCTACCCAAAATTTCAACTCACTCTTGGATAACAACGGGAGGTAGTTGGTTGAATGGGTGCCCACCAACAAATCCATTTATGCTGCATGGATTCGCTACTTCTTCAGGGATATTCAATTGAAATCCACCTCCCCAATCGGCGTCTTGAAATATTTTGAAGGGCCAGGCTATGGTCAGTCCAACTACTTCCCTACCTTTCTTGCATTTTTTCTTTTAACTTTCATCTTTCTTGGAGCCCATGTGGATTTTGCCTCATCATCAGTGTACCCTTTTGCTGCTCTGCTATCGAAAGGAAAGAAGATTGTCCTGGCCCCTTTGTTCCTGGGGAGCCTATACCAATGCTTGGATCAACTGAAGTATGACTTGGAGCGCTTAGTGGGTCGGTTTGACGTACGAGGCTATGTCCATACCCAATTCCTTTTGGCTTATTTGGCTAAGCATTTCCAGGGGTTGGTGTGCCGCTCCAAGATCCCTTTGCTGGTGTGACTGTGACCACTGTGGATGAAGAGAGTCATGCTAAGTTGACACGAATAGAGGAAAGGGAACCCCTCATGGCGAGGTGGTTCAAGGCGATCAGTACCAAAGACCTGGGCTAATTTATTAATGATTTTGAGAAGTTCATTGTCCGCCCTTACATAGATTGGAACATTAGAGCTCATTTTCCCTTACTTACCCTTTACAGATGCATCGTTATGAATTCTCTCCTAGTACGGGCCCTTTTCTTGCCGATATCCATGAGTTACTGGTGATGACTATACTAGGGCTTCTTCCATTTTTGAATATTGATAGGAGTGGTGTCATAGTGTACAGTCCTGATAGGCTGCTGAGGCAGTTTGGGTATGATCAAAGGATACTTCATGTCCCTTCCCCTAACAAGTCCACCTTCAAGGCATGCACATAGAAGTTTTGGGTGGATGCTCTAGAGTCTAACTTTTCAAGATATCCAGCAATTGATTTCCTGCCTATCGAACTTTAGGGACAGTTCATCATCCACCATAAACTGTATTGGCAATGGAACTTGGACTCCTTCTTCTCCTTTTTCTCTAAGGATGTAAATCGTGTGAAGGCTGCTCCCATAGAGAAGGGAAATCCCTCCCTTCATCTGACCACGAAGAAGAACTAGAAGACGAACAAGGGATTTCACAACCACTTTGCTCTTCCTAGCCTTGTCCTCCCAAAGGGCTCTAAAAGGCAGGCTTTGAAGCCTCTGATCTATCAACTGAAGACGAGCACCCTGAAGGGAACCTTAAAGACCTTTACTACTAAGAGGGCCTCCTTGTCTTTTGGTGTTCGTTTGGGCAAGCAACCCATGTTTGTCTTTCTTCACCCCCTCCCCGAAACGCATGCGTAAGGTAAGTAATGCCTTCTAATTTTTAAGCTTTCCTGATGAGCTTGACTAACTATCGTTAACTGTTTCGCTCATTGCTTGCTTTGTTGTCCAAAGCTCAAGGCTCCAATCATATGGGAAGAGTAAGGGGTCTTCTTTAAAGAAAAAGAAGACAACATGTGAAATCAGTTTTCTCCCTCCGCTTCTATTGGATTTCTTTTTTTTATTATTATTTTGTGCACTACAGTGAGCTTTTTTCTTCCACGAGACAGAGGTGGAGCAACTAAGGAGCGACGCCTCTAATGCTGACGAGACTCTTGAGGAGGATGTAGAGGAGACAAACGAGGAGGGGAACGAAGATAATAGTTCGGAGGGTAGTGGCACTATAAAGGAGGATGAGGAAGGAGAAGGTAATGAAGAAGAAGAGGATTATGAAACCCCTATTAGGGAGCGGTATGAATTTGTTGCAGAGACAGGATTATTGAATAAAGGTTCTGGTCGTGGGAGGGGTAGGCTAGTAGACGCTGTGGACTCGTCCGGCCAACTAGTCTCGAAGAAGGTCCTTTTTCATATCCTTATTTTGCTTATTCTTCATTTGTTCCTCTACTTTTGCTTAGATATGTCTATTTAAGTGTTTTGTAAGCACAGGTTTTGTGAAGAGTGCAGTTCTTGTTGCTACCACTTCTGGTGCTCCCTAGAAACCTCTAGCGGCCCCAGAGTTTGGAGTTGCTACTAGAGCGAAAGAAAAGAGAACTACTAAGTTCTTGGGGTGCCTGATGGATGAAGAACTGCATCCCTTCCTTAAGCATATCAAGAGAGCACATCTCGATACTTTTGCTGGCTTCAAGTTGGTTGGGCGCCCAATAGGCGTGATGGTGCTGGATTAGCTAGGGACCTACTTCATTCTAGCTTGAATGAAGTAGGAGTTGAATGGAAGAAACTATAGTCCATTTCAACTTGAAATCAGTTAGGCTATAAGGACGCCATTTCCTTCACATGATCCTCCCCAGAAGGGAGTACTTGTTTGTCCAAAGAAAAAGCAAAATAAAAGAGATAAGATACAAGACAAGAACTCATAAGGGCTAGGAACCCACTTGGGTCAAGGGAAGTACTTCTTGATGAACTGGGCATTGATTGGGCCTGTCGTGAATCGATTAGCAGTCCTCTGGAGCTTGTAGTAGCCACTGGGATGTCCTTCCAGTACCTTGTAAGGTCTTTCCCATTTAGGGGAAAACTTAGGGAGAGCCAGGTTCCTCATAATTGGTTCCATTGTCTTTCAGACTAACTGGCCCACCTTGAAGGTTCTAAGAATCACTAGACGGTTGTATGCTTTAGCCACCATATTTTGATAATTTTTCATTTTCTCCACTGCTTTATCCATTCTCTCATCCAGGGCTTCTAAGTCAATTCCTCTACCTTTAAGAGTCATTCCAGCAGACAAAGTCATTCTGGCCAAAGAGACTGCTATATCGACAGGTAAAACTGGGTAAGGCGTTACCTGGGTGGCCCTTCTCTTGGAAGCTCTATAGCCCATAGGGCTTTCGGCAAACGCACGACCCAGGTTTCTCCCAATTCATCCTTCATATTGCTCAAAATCAGATAGTATAACCCTTGGTATCCCAAATCTGCAAACAATATTCTCTTGAATGAAATTTGCCACTGTTGCTCCATCAAGCTTCCTTATCGACATAGCTTCCACCCACTTCGTGCTCAATTCTGTTGCTATCAGAATCCATCTGTGTCCCTTAGAGGGTGTAGCGATAAGACCAATCAAATCCATGGCCCATGTTGAAATGGTCAGGGTGCCTTCAATTGATGGAGCTAGGTGGTGGGAGCATATATAAGATGGCCATGCTTCTGGCAAGACTTGCATCTCTTGGCAAAACTCATTGAATCGGCCTCCATTGAAAGCCAGTAATAACCCAGGTGCAACAAATGCTTAAAGAGATTAGCACCTCCCTGATGTTCCTGCGTGTGTGCTCCCTACAAGACAACTTCTATCTAATTTTTAGCCAAACATCTCAATGGAGTGCCATCTAGACTTCTTCTGAATAGTTGCCCTTGGTTAAGAAAGAAGCGTGCATCTCGCTTTTTTACTCCAGCAACGTCAAGTTTGTTGTTGGGGAGAGATCCTTCCCAGAGGTAGTCAATGTAGACTTGCCTTTAATCTACAACATCCTCAACAAAATTGCACTCGTCTTCTCTCAAGTAACTCTGGCAGCATGTATAGCTGGGTTGGAGCTTCCTGGCATCCCTCTCCATATCAGGCCAATAGTACCCCTTCCTCTGGATTCTTCTGTAGAGGCTCGCATCTCCAGTTCCACAGGACTTATCGTGGATCTGGTGGAGCCTTAGGTTTGCTTCTTCATGATCGACACAGTGGGCGAGCAACCCACTAGATCCTCTGATGAGGACATCAAGGCTGATATGGTCCGGTTCAAGTTCCAATTGGTCCGGTGACGAGGGCACGAGTTAAGAGATTCAAAGAAGAGATGAATAACCTAGACCGGAGAGTTCTACAACAAGGAGAAAATATGCTCACCACCGAGAGTGAACAAAGCTTGGTTTTACTACTTAAATTTGATCCGGGAGAGAACCAATCCACCATACACGTGCAAGGGAGGTCCCAATAAGATGTGGTCGTATTTCACTAAGTCATATACGTCCAAGTGGGTTCACAATCTGATGTGGCTTAATTGACTAGCAATAAATCAAATGGAGATTCGAATTTGAAATTTGAATTTGAATTTTTTTGAATTTCCTTGATTTGGTTTGGTTTTAGAAAGGATTAGATTTGGAAAGGATTAGATTTATATTGATTTGGATCAGATTTGGAATGTGAGCAGATTTAGGAAAATACCAGATTTGGAAGATTGTATTGTCTAGGAAGTCATTAGGGAAATCTCCAAAGATTAGAAGAATATTCTAGAGATCTTATCATGTAAGCCTATAAAAAGGCTCTTGGTTGTCAAATTCGAAATCAATGAATATTTTGTGAGTTTTCTATATTCTTCTTGAGTTTCTTAAAGAACTAATTCGAACTTATCAAGGGATTCCTTGTGGCGTTCAAACCAGACTTATCAAACGGATCATCCATTCCCGTTTGTGGCGTCTTCACCATACCAAGGTTCTTGCTTTGCTAAGCAACGGGTTGCGGTTTCCTTCAAGCTTGTAGGTTCTTTGGTCTTGTTTTCCAGATTTGGTGTCGGGTTTCGTCACATTGTTGGCAGGGTTCGTATCATCCTCTATAATAAAGGTCTCCTTGGAGGAGAAGGAATTAAGTTGTCTTTGTTAGGAGTAGTGTTCCTTCCACGTTCTCTAGTTGCCGAATGAAATTTCCTTGCCAATTGTCGAATACTTCCTCGGGAAAGTTCCCCAGGACTGTGGAGGGATTGGTTCTTTTGCTGATGACAGTGGTGGTTTCCTCATTGGGGAAGTCAGTCTTCACCCCAAGTGCGGCCAAGGCATTTGGATGTATGTTCTCAGTTCGAATAGCATGGTCGATGAACACCTTATGAAACTTATCCAGCAACCGCAAGACAATAGTGGGTTGGTTGCCAAGGCAGCCTCTTTAGTGTAAAATGTCTCGAAGCTTATTTGACCACTAGCTTCAAATAGCCCTTAATTCTGAGCCACTTTGCACCCATTCTTTCGGCGGCTAGGAGTCCCAAAATGAGGGCCTTATACTCTGCTTCATTATTGTAACAACAAAAGTCCAACTAATAAGACAAACTGAACTCCTTCCGCATACCATTTTTCAACAATATGCCTGCTCCTCCCTTCCCCCTACTGCTGGACCCATCAAAGCTCAGAGTCCAAGCATCTTCTAAAGAATCGCTCGCTACTGTGGTGGCTTGGAAGTCATCTCCTGGAAGGGTTTCATTAATAGGTTCGTAAGAACCACTTGGGAAGTGGGCAAGGCACTTAGTCAATGCTTGAGATTTGATCGCAATAGGAGTAACACATTTGATTTAAAACTCTGAAAGAGCCAAGAGCCACTGGGTCATCCGACCCATCGATCTTGGCTTGCTGAGCAAGTATCTAATAGGGTCACTATGAGTAATTACGTGGACTAGATGAGTCAGGAAGTAGTGCCTAAGCTTTTGCACAGTCAACACAAGGGCCAAACAGTGTCGTTCAATAGTGATGTACCTCGCCTCAAGTCCTCTGATCATTCTGCTAATGTAATACACATGTTTCTCTATTCCTTCTAGCTCCTGAACAAAGAGCACTCTGATGGATCTGGGACAAGACGGCTTTGAATGTTAAATACACGTTGAATGGCTTCCCTGACTGGGGAGCAGTCATGGTTTGAGGAAAAGACAAGACGGCTTTGATTGCTTTGAATGCTTTCTAGTGTTCCTCTGTTCATTCGAACTTGGCTTTTTCCTTTCAAGAGAGGCTAAAGAGCGCTGTGATTTTGGGCAATGTGGGCATGAACCTCCGTATGTAAGATACATTTCCTAGAAATCTCTTCAATGACTTTTGAGAATGGGGTGGAGGCATGCTGGTTATGGCCTTCACCTTTGCCCCCCCAGCGTCGATGCCGTGCCGGTTAATGAGGAACCCAAGGAACTTCCCTACTGTCACTCTAAAAGCACACTTTAGTGGGTTCATCCTCATATTGTACCTCTTACAGCATTTGAACAATTGCTCGAGGTGCTTCAAATAATCCCCCCTTTTAAGAGACTTGACTACCAGGTCATTGACATAATCTTCTATAGAGTGGTGCAGTATATCATGAAACACAACAATCATTACCCGTTGATAGGTTGCTCCTACATTTTTGAGTCCGAAAGGGCTTAACTGTGTAGGAGAAGTTACCTAATGGCGTTCGGAATGTGGTCTTTTCAACATCTTCAGTAGCCATCTTTATCTGGTTGTAACCACTAAACCCGTCCATGAATGAAAATATCAGATGACCAGTAGTGGCGTAGACCAAAGTGTCTACGTGAGGGAGCGGGAACTCATCCTTTAAGCACGCCTTGTCGAGATCACAAAAATCTACGCAGACACGTATCTATCCGTTCTTCTTCTTGAAAAGGACAATGTTGGCCAAGCAGGAAGGATATTGAATGGGTTTGATAAACCCTATTGCCTCCAGCTTCTGAATTTCTTCCTTAATTTTCTCTTCAAGGTCTGGGTAGTACTTCTTTACGAACTGCTTGCATGGTCTGGAGTTTAGAAAGATGTCTAGGTGATAAGACACCATTGCAGGGTCTAAGTCAAGCATCTCCTCGTATGTCTAGGCAAACACATCTGAGTACTTCTGGAGTAACCTGGTCAGCTCTTCAAGAGTTAGCCCTTTACTTATGGACACTGACTGGGGAGCTCCTTGGTCACTTCGAAGATTAATGTCTTGGAGCTCTTCTTGTTGGGGTTTATGACCGTCCTACATGCACTCGGGTGTTGGTTTAGGATTCTTGACGATCTCATCGCCGTGCACGCAGGACTTCCCTTCTGGTGTTTTTTTTTTATGTGGGGGGGGGGGGGGGGGTAGGGGGGGGGGGGGGGGGGGGGGGGGGGGGGGGGGGGGGGGGGGGGGGGGGGGGGGGGGGGGGGGGGGGGGGGGGGGGCAGCACTCATAACTAATGGCTTTCCCCCCTCTCACCGTCATAGAAGGTATATGGTCCTCCCTCCCTCTTAGACTTAGTGATCTTTCGAGGTGAGTTCTTAGAGGTTCCTAGATAGGATCCTTCCCGCCCTCTCTTCTGAAAGACTTCCTCCTCTTCATTCTTGATATCTTCCTATCTGGGAATCTTGATTCCTCAAGGCTTTAAAGTATGTGTTATTGCTTCTGTGGATATCTCTATGAAGAAAACAACATCCGAAAGGTGTGCTTCACAAGCCTCGAAAGGCCTATCAAAAGCTTCTATGGTGACAGTCTTCTTTCCTATTTCCCCTTCATGCACTAGTGGTAGCTCGAGGGGACCGCTGCATATCTATGCATCCAAGTGAGCCCCAAGATGAGATGATAGTTGGTGGAGGGTGTCACGCCCCAAAACCCGGCCTATACGGATTTAGGGCACATGATCGGCCAGTAGCAAGGCTACCCAAGGCCGCATTATATAAACTAGTTGATCACCTATGCATAATCATTTATAATGATGCATAATTGCAGAAAATAGAACTTTTAATAACTTGAAAACATGATTTGTGTCATACATGGTAGAGCTGTGTCTAATCCCAAACATAACATACATAAGGACCCAGTCAAGGTCCACCAAAGTTATAGCAATATATCATTACAAAATATTGGGTCCAACCCTCAAACATTACACAAATCATAGACCCGTGGGTCATAGCTTAAAATCCACATATGGCCTGACTTTAAGGCCTCCCGGATTGGCTACCTGAAAATCATTTGAGAAAACGTAAGCTAATGCTTAGTGAATAACAATGATGCATGAGCGAGAAAATATCATGGACTAGCAATTATATCCAACGTACATGGATAGAGAATCATTTATGCATAAGGAAATGAGCTTTTAAATGTTTAAAGCGTAGGCTTGGAACTCATAGGAAATGTAAACATCATTTGAAACATAGTATCATAAGAAGAGATGCAACATAACATTATTCTTGATATAGCAGTTGATAACTTGTCGTAAAACATGTGAACATATCATGGTTGTCAGTTCAAAACATAAGTGTGCTACAACTCGACATATGAGCTAGGCTCCATAGTAACCGTATAGGTCACGCTAAGGCTCTTTAGGCCAGGGACGTCTCCCAACATAGATAGTTTATTTTCAGTCCCCTATCGTAGGACTATCGGGCTAGATTAAGGTCTTGCCACGAGAAGACCCGAGTTGGCACCATACATTGGAAACTTAGTATCTCTTTTCATTCAACATTATAGTCCATGATTTTCATTCATAACATAAAATAACTTGCATGCATTTGAAATATGACATTTGTAATTGAACGTATCATTTATGCATTGAAATATATGGAAAGCATTCCTGATATAGGGGTGAGCTTAAAACATTTAGAAAATACTAGAGTTTTACTCATGGCATATCGTTACTCACCTTTCTCCAATTGGACGGGTGACAAACAAGGTATTCCTACACAAATGCACGTAGAAGCAAAGAAACATCAATACAAGACTCTAAGGCAAAGCAATAACACGCAAGTCATGACTAAGCACGTAACCCACTCAACCCCAACTCAACAACACCTCATTCTCACAACGGGAGAACAAGGCTCAACTATAGGACAAAGCCCCAATGTAAAATAAGAACATGAGGTTGAGATTTGAACATGAAAGCCGAAATGTCGACTTCTTCATCGAGTCCCAACCACCCCTCAACGATGATTTCACACCCAAGGCTAGTTGCATTTGAACATAGGCTTAAAGGCCTTTATTTTGATAGGTCATGAGCCAAAAACACGTTTCGGTTGAAGAAGTTATGATTCATGGAAGGTGGACTAAAATTTTGGAAAACAATGTTGTTGGCATGGATTTTGGGACAACTTCAAACCCCTATATCTCTCAATATATAAGGAATTAGGAAACAAACTTTATATGAGTACAAAGGTCTATGAATCTAGTTTCTAATACTTCAAACGGTGCATCAATCCGAGTTTTCTAGTGAAAATTATGCCCGTTTTACTAAGTAGTGCCGAATCTGGCAGACCGTTCCAAGGCCCAACCGGGCCGTTGGAACGCCCCAAGCCAAAATACCCAACCGTTGGAACGCCCAAAATGGCTGTTCCAACGATAGGCAAAAGCGGAAAACCCTCTCTCTGACCGTTCCAATGCCCGGGAGGGCCATTGGAACGCTAGGCAAAAATGGGAGCTCTGCTCTCGGGTCGTTCGAACAGCCCTGTCGGGTGTTCCAACGACCCCGCCTGCACAGCAACCATTCTCAATCCAAAACTCACCCAAAACTCCTTCAAACACAGCCAAACCTTTCCAACATTGCTAGGGCTCAAAGATTAGCCCACAAGAATGACAATAACTCAAAATGGAGGAGAAAGAACAATCAAAACAAAGGGATCAAATGAAGGAATCAAAACCCTAACATTTCTCATATTTTGGGATTTTTCAAACCACCACTTCCAATCCTCCAATATTGAGCTACAAGCTCTCAATTTCAACTAATTGGGACTCAAGGAGTCCCTCAAGACAAACCCAACTCATATATATGCATACATACAAAGACCCAACACATCTACACATGATAGATACATATACATATGTAATTGTAAAGAGAGAGAGAAATAAAATCTTACCTTCTTCAAGCTTGGTGAGGTCTTCAATGGCTTCAATCTTCTTGCTTCAAGCCTTTCTTCCCTCAATCTTCCCTTCCTTCTCCCCTTTCTCTCTTCCTCCCTCTCCCAATCGGTTGTGAGAGTTGTGTATATGTGTGTGTGTGTTTTGTGTGTGTTAGTAGAAGACACACATGGGAAATAATCCCATGTGTCTCACACCTCCAACACCAACTACAACACAAGTTCTTATTGGTCAATTTTGACCCAAAAAAAGAAATAATTAATATCAAATATTGCATAAACTAAAAATTCTCATTAATAAGGTTAAATAGAGGTTTGGGATATCACAGAGGGAGTCTCGATGTTATGAAACTTTGTCGGGGCCTAGATCTCCCCTAAAGCCAGATCCACATTAACATAACCCCTGGTGGCCATGTGTTCTCCCCCAAACCCAGTGATGTTAATGGACTGCATTACAATCTACTTCTCAGGGATTCCGGTCATTTTGAATTTCTTTAATGGCATTATATTGATGGAAGCTCCTCCATCAAGAAAGGCCCATTTGAACTCGACACAGTGAATAAAAGTTGTGACATACAGTGGCCTATTGTGCGGGAATAGGTACCTCCGATTAGCTTCTGAGAAGATAATAGTACTAGATTCCTCTCGGATGGTTCGCGGGACAGACCCATCCATACCCATGCACTCCTCGTGATGTACCTCTGAGATGTTAATGATTAACTTAGTGATATCTAACCTAGCATTGCTTGAGAGTCCCAGCTGGTTGAAGAACCTTATGAATTTAGTCTAATTCTGGAGGACCTTTGCTTGCATATCAGTGTCTAGAGCATTTATTGAAGGACTGTAATCTCCAATTTCTTTGAGCTCGTCGTGGTAGGACGCCATGCAGACGCTATATAACTCCTCTTCATCTAGGAATTCAGGGAACTCCTCACCAACATCGATAGGGTCACAGTAGGCCATCATGTTGTCATTCTTCCCTTTGTCTTTGTGATTAGGGTAGGGGTTATTTCGAATGTTATTCCCACCTTTTTTTGAAGTAGATCCGCTTCTCAGAGACCATCTTGTGGACTATCCTCCTAAGACTTGAGCAATCCTTGGTAGAATATTTAGTAGATCAGTGGTAGATACAATAATTCTCACTTTCTTTGTCCTTCTTATAAGGAAGTGTCTTTACTTCGGGCAAGTTGACCTCTCCATTGTTGACCCATTCCTTGAAAAGGGCCTCAACTTCTAGCACGCTACAAGGCAATGGAGGAAGATCATGCCCCTTTCTTTTCCTTTCTTTAGAACATTCCTCCCCTTGCCGCTACCGGCCATTAGGGGTGAAAAAAGCAAAGACATTGTTTTTGGAGTTCCTCCAGCCACCAGATTTGGGGATCGTCTTGACGTTAGCACAAAGGTTTTATGCCGCTTCCAACAAGACAAAGAAGGTTGGCATGGAGAGGTTTACCAAATAGACCTTGTACTCGTTCTGCATGCCCTCAATACAGATCTTTACCAGCTTTTTGTCTTCCACAGGCTCATGGCATTCCATGGCTCTGTCTTGGAAGTATTAGATGAACTCCAGGAGGTCTTGTAGTCCTGAACCTCCTTAATTAGAGAGATGGTTGTGACTGTTTTGCGGATTTGGAAGAACTTGGTGTTAAACTTATTCACCATGTCCTCCCAGGTTAGAATTAACTCAAGAGCCAAATTGACATACCAACTATAAGCATGGTCGGTAAGAGACTTTGAAAACTCGCTCAAGTGGAGCTCCATGCTGGAACCATGAGCCCTTAGGGTTTCGATGCACCAGACAATGTGCTCTTGGGCATTTCCATTCTTTCCATCAAAACGAAGGAACTTTGGAGGTGCGTAGCCCTCGGAGTATGGCAGAGAATAGATCTGAGCTAGATACTGTAAGACCCAACATTGTTTAGCATCATGTTTACTTTAATTACATACATTCTAGTATGTGATTATACTAATTGAAGAGTTTGATTAGCTTGATTGAGTGACAACATGCCATGCAGGGATTATCATTTTTTTTAGCATTTCATGTGGGTCAGCTATACCTTAGAAGATGCTGGGTTTTACTAATCTCAGGTTGGCATCATTATTTGTAATGGGCTTATGCTGGGTTACTTTTGTAGGAGATCGACAATACCATTCGTGGGGGACTGACCTTGATGCAGAATCTTTATCTCACAGTAATCATGATTAATTATCATAAGTGTAATTAATTATGTTAATCATGTGAATTAGTGAAGTGCTAGGTGTGCATGTGTATGCTTGACATCTAGGCGTGTGACTCTTAAGTGACGTGTGTGCATAAGGTATGTGCTTGTTGCTAGCAATGGTGCATGTGTGACATGTGGCGCATTAGATACAAGTTGTATCTATCTTGGCTTTGCATCAAAAGAAGTAAGAGAGGAGCTGATGTAGACAAAAAGTGTTGGGTGACAACGAAAGTGAGAGAAAAGCAAAGAGAACAAAGAGAAAGAAAGAAAAGAAAAGGGAAGTGAAATGGACAGCTTGTGTGATTATTTATTGAGGTGAGAATCGCATGCTCATGCTCCTTTTATTGTGTTTTTTAGTTTTTGCATGTACCTATGTCATTTCATGACATGGTGGTAAATTGGAGGTGAGATGTGGAGTAGTATTTAAGATTTCCAGATGAAAGCCTTAAATCTTACATATTGTCCATGGTTTTGATGTGTGAAGTCTTGTTGTGGCCTTAGAATGTCATTTAGGGTCTTTGGAGAGTTTGTGGTTGTGTTGGGATGGTATGGTAAGTTGTGGAGTCAGGTCGACAGTTTATATCTTTGAGCCATGAGAGGGCTTTGGTCAGCAGTACAGTTGTTGGTGTCGTCTTGACGACAAGCTAATAGACTAAGGTCGGCAGGTTGCTTCTCTGGTAGGTAACGACACTTTTCATCATAGTCAGCACGTTCTATAAAGGTCGGCAACTTTCTTCTGGTTATCCTGTCGATTTTTAGGATTGTCTTGACGGCCAGAATGTTTGCCTTAATGTACATTTGTACTTTGCATTACATTGTAAAGGGTTTAACATATCACATTTCATGCATTAGTTATACATTATAACAATTACTTCATCAAGTTTGATGTGGTGATGTGTGATAGGTTTAGAAGCAAAGCAAAGCACTTTGGCACAATAAAAAAGGTGACTCGGTTGTGGTTATAAAGCAGTAACAGGTGGGGTTATAAGATATTCTTATTCATATTAAGTTGAATGTCTTATTATCTATATTGATAGTAATTGCTGGATTATGAGGTGATATTTGTATACAATTTATACAACGTGTGTACAACTTGCATGGCATAGAGAAGGTTTAGCCAAATGGGGGTAACCTAAAGTTTAGCCGATGTGGGGCTAACCTAAAGGGTGTTGAAAGATGGACATCCTTTGATAATAAGCCATTGGTATATTGGGCCAATATTATCATAACTAGCGCGCTCATTTGTGGTGGATCATACATTACATCATATGAGGAGATATTACATTTCAGTGGTGGTTTATCTATTGGTGGATTATTTATTGATGATTTGTCATTCAATCATTATGAGTTTGATTATCTTTGTGAGCACGTGAATATCTAGCTTACACCTACATAGGTTGTTTTGCAGGATGTGTGGAGATGTCCAGTCCACTGTAGAGGTTGGGGTTGAATTGGGGAGCTTCGAGAAGCTCTTGCCGTGATGTCGGTAGTTTGTCAGTCTATCTCACAAACATGATAACCCTTGTAATATGGTGATAATAGACTGATGATGATATATATACTAATAGTGTTGTTAATTATTATAAGATTTATATCTTTGGGATTATGTGGAGGTTTCGCTTACAAGTTGGTGACCTATGCGATCATGTTTGCCTAAGACGGTGTTAATGACACTTGATTAGGAGTGGGCGTGAAAGATAAGGTGGCTGAATGTTGGGATCTAAAAGAGAGGGCAAGATTGCCTTAGTGCGCTCTTGTTGCAAGATGGCCTAGACATTAGCTATTGTGTGTGGCCAAGTGGGTTTGCATGTTCTGAGTGATTGAAGCAATGCCAGTGGCTGATGAGAGGTTTGCCGGAGGTTGAGTTGGAGTTACAAGAGCCACTAGCTCAACTATAGACTGTGTTTAAAAAGCAACCGAAGCTAGAGTAGGGAGTCCATGTTAAATGCCAATCGTTGCGACTCCAGCAGCTAAGGTTCTAGCAGCATGCGTCACAGCTGGATTTTCACCAACAGTAGTAGGGTTTCCCACCCTAGGAGTGGCGACAGGGTTTGCAAGAGGAGGCAGCGGTGCCACAGCTTGCTGGAAAAAAGGGCTGTTCACCAGCAATAGCACAGCGTCGCGCAACTCCTTTATCATGGCCAAGACCTTTCGCTGTCTATTTTAGACCACTTGGATGGCATCCAAGGTGAAAGTCTCATTTGTTCCAGCACTCTGCTAAGACAGGCTATGGTTTGAAGATCCTTCAGCGTGCTTGGCCATAGTCACCCCAAGAGTTGTTCGCCTCCCACTTCTAGTACTAACCATCTACGGATCCACCTCCCTAGTGGAGTTGCCAAAATGTAGAAGGTCAACACTAGATCGTGCTTTACCTGAGCTGGAGTTCATTCTTGGAGAGGTTAGGAAAGGTGTATGGTCAGAAGGGACTCAAAAGTAGTGAAGAAGATGGACTGAGGGTGCAATTGGCTAAGCACAGGGAAGGTGGCAGAATACTCTTAGAGCGCTTGAGCTCGCAGGTCTGGAATTAGGGTTGCTGGCTCTAGGGTTTTTCCTTGATTTAGCTGTAGAAGAAGATGAAAATCTCTCTCTCCCTTTTCTCCTCATAGCTGATGTGCATAATATATACACACATATAAGAGCATTTTGGCGCTTGGGCACCAAGAAATCGCTTAGCATGCGCCAAGTTGCAAGCACCCCATTTTTGCTCGCTCAGCAATCTCTAACCCAACCAGACTCGTTTTCAAACCAACACAGACACATTCAAGCCTAGACCGGTTTTTCAGACTCAATCCAGTCAATCAACTGCTTCACGGACCTGCCGAGCCTAATAAAGGCAAAATGACTAAAATGTCTTGTGGCATTGTTGGGTCCAATTCTTGTTGGCACGTCTTCCTAAAGACGGTAAGTCCCTATTTCAACCTCAATTCTAGTTCAAATTCCAGTCCAAACTAATCAAACTCAATCCAGCACGTCTTTTGAGAAAGTTAATCCCTCAAATGGTAAGTCCATCTAGTCCGACATATTTATCAAGAAAATCTCTCGGAACAATAAATCCCTTCAAACCTGTTAACCGAGACGAAACCCAAGTCCCCAAGATCGTAGAGCGGTTCACTTCTGGCACCTGCTAGCCCACCAATGTAGAATGTTCGTTATCCGGCACGTCTTTTGACAAAGTTAATCCCTCATACAATAAGGCTATCCAGCAGCTTTCTGTGATCAGGCAATCTCTAGAATGAACGCACACCATCAGATTGACGAAAACACTCCCAAATATCGTAACCATCAGAGTGCCAGAAACACTCGCAAACATGTCGACATTGGGAATTACCAACAAACCCCCTATGTCATAGGACCGAACACACCTCTTGGTCGAGGCACGTTTACTGAAGAACGGAATACATTTGGAAACAACTCGTCACACACCGTTAGAGTGACAGAAACACTCAAAACTCGGGTCAACACCAGTGCCTGCTAGCCCATTCTGGTGAAAAACGACCAAACTGCCCTTTAAGCCTTTCCCACACGCTTCTCCAAAAAGTACCTAAGTCCTCAAAATGGTAAGTCCACCCTTCCAAGATTGTTCCAAAGACAATCCGATATGTTTAAGTGCCTTCCAGTCAGTTCCAGATCAATTCCGAGTCCATCCAGCCAAAATAACCATTTTACCCCTTGGCATCCAATCGCCTCCGGGAACTACATTGGCTCTCGGTATCAAACCAGTTACCTTCCGAGGATGCTTTCAATAGTCTTCCCAACCTTCTAATACCTTTTTGGACCATTCCGAGTCTATTCCGGTAAGCCCAGTTCAAAATGACTATTTTGCCCCTAGTGGGCCGGCCGCCTCTTTCAAATATATCGGCTCTGAGAATCAAACCGGCAATCCTTCAGAGCATTCTTGATAGCATTTCCAACCTTTGAATCCCATCCTAGTCGACTCTGAACCAGTTTCGGTGTTTTCCTAGTCCAATTGATAGCTTTGCCCTTAATAGGCCGATCACCCTTTTCAATTACTCCGACATTAGTTTTTATGCCATTTACCTCCAAGATACTTTGATAAAGGTTCTTGTCCATCCCTGGCCTTCCAGATCACTTCCAGACTTTCTAGGGTCACTATTAGTGGAGCCAAGCAAAAAATTATATGATAGTCACTAAGATAGAGTCAAAATCTTTCGCCTTGTATCCCAAGGGTCAAAAGATAAGTTTCTTGCCGCCTTAAAACTTGCCTAAATGGATGGAACCACTAGTAGTGGTGCCAAGCCAATAAATGGCCTAGCGTCGTGCTAGATTAAAATTATACTGGCATCACTACAACAGGTGTCGGCTCCTGTTTCAATTGTTTATAAATATAGACCTTTTCCTGCGTAAAAAGGGTCAGCAAACTCATTCCAAAAAATCTGCTTCTCTGAAAACAAAGCTCGAATTTTCTCAAAACCCTAATTCTCGCAAGTCTCCTCAAATTCTAGCCTCCGTACACTCAAACCCTAGCCTCTATACATCTTGTACACGCAAATAAAAGCCTCAAAACATCCATTAAATATCAAGTGATGCGTCTTCAAAGCTCTCAAAGTTTAAGTCAAGTAAAGCGAACAAAGCAATCAAAGCAAAAAGAAAATAATGTTGGTTTTCTATTTACTTTTATGTAATTTCCCCCTCTCTTCTCTCTCCTAACCCACTTAGGTTCTCTTCTATTTTAATCCCCATCTTCTACCTCATCTTATTGCATACTTGAAACAAATGACCCCCCGATTCATGCCTAGGAAGAATTGTTGAAGGTCACCGTGCCGAAGGCTTTCTTCAAGTTCAACTTAAGACAATGTGAGTTCGGCTCCCTTGATTATATGATGAAGCCCAACCTGGTATGTTCACGTTCCTATTGCATTGTGGTTATCATATTTATACATTGCATTTAAAATTGCATTCAAAGTTGTTTTCAAACTTGCATCAAAGTTCTTTTTCAAAACTTACATTCAAAACTTCCTTCTTTCAAACTTGTTTTCAAAATCACACTCCTAGAATGATTCTAGCCATTTCATGGTTAGGTTTGTTTTAGAAAAGTATTATATTCAATGTCACCATCAAGGTCCAAATCTTGGGTTCAACCCCTAAATTGTTTTTATCCAAATTACCATTTTAAAGTGATTCTATCCATTCCATGATTAGGATTGTTTTAGGAAAGTGTTATATTCAATGTGATAATTATGATCCATATTTCAAACCATAGTTATTGTTAGAATCACAACCCTAGAATGGTTCTAGTCTTTTCATGGTTAGAATAATTTTAAGAAAGTAAGATATTCAATAGAATTGCAAAAGTTCATATTCAAACGTCTTTCCAAATAGTTTTGCAAATCTACTTCCTAAAAATTCTTTTCAAATATTCACTTTCCAAAAGCTCTTTATCTTGAAGTCCAAGTCAAGCCCTAGAATCCATGATTAGGAAACTCTAATTCCTTTATTAAAATTATGACTTTCTATTTTGCCTCAAATCATAGATTTCCAAAACCCTTTTTTCCACAAAATCATAGATTTTCAAATCCAAGATTTTCAAAACTTAACCTTTCCGACTCCATGTCAAATCAAACCTTCCAATTTAGAAAATCAAATCAAATCTTTTAATTTTGGAAACAAAATAAAATCATCTATTTTTGAAAATAAAATCAAATCTTCAACTTTAGGAAATAGAAATCAAATCTTTCCTAATTCTAATCTTTTCTAATTTCAAGCTTTCTTAAATTCAAACTTTCAAATGTTTCTTAATTTCAAACTTCCAAATTTTTCTACATTTCAAATCTTTTTAAGTTCAAATCTTCCTAATTCAAAAATTTCCTAATTTAAAACTTTCCTAATTCGAAACTTTTCTAATTCAAAGCTTTCCTAATTTGGAACTTTCCTTATTCGAAACTTTTCTAAAATAGAGCCTTCCTAATTCAAAATTTTTCTAAAATTCAACTTTCTAAAATTGAACCTTTATGTTTTGAGTGCATGTTTCAACCATAGGTTACTTAAGTCCTAAGATGGCTAAATCCTAATTCAACCATAACCTTAAAGTTAGGAAGTTTCAACTATTTTCTAAATCAAGATTGTTTTAAAACTTCAATCGAAGTCAAGATGATTTCAAAGTTTAATTCAAACTTTCCAAAATAAGTCCAAATTCTACTTCAAAGTTCAATTTCAAATCCTCAAGCTTTTCAAATCAAAGTCAATTCTAAGTTCAATTTTAAATCAAAGTTCAACTTTAAATCCTCCAATCAAAGTTCAAAATTAAACCTTTTCAATTTAAACTTTTCAAATACCTCAAAGTGTCTATTTTCAATTGGATTTCGAGTCCGAACTACAATTAACCTAATTCCCAACAAAGGAATACGTACACAACCATTATGGGTGCAGTCACAACCTTTTTCAAGTTTTCAATTTCCACTACCTCTTTCAAACTTCAAATCCTTTCTTCAAATCTATTTTCAAGATCACATCCTTTTCTTGCACTTGCATGTCATACATCATATCAAATCTCTTTTTAAATTTCGCGAAGTGGATATAATTGGACAATGAATAATTGAAGATTCTGAATAGATGAACCTAGGGTGAATAGACATGTAGGTATCACAAGGATGGGATAGGGTGATAGCCTAGTGCATCTTTCATATACGTAACCATCATCCGAACCTAGAATCACTATTTTTGAGAGATCAAAAACGAAGTTATTTTAAAAAAGGGCTTAAATCTTTCCAAAGGTTGCCAAACAACCTGTTTTTCAAAAAACCCTCTCTTGAGGAAGTTTTCAAAACTTTTTTTTTCAAACACCCTAAGTATAATCTTCATATTGCATTTAGTTTTAGGTGACCTAACTCACCTTAACAAAGTCAGGTGGCGACTCTAAATCTTTTTTAAAAGCCCTTATTCAAATAAATTTTCAATTCAAACCTCGTTACACTCGTCCTTCTAAGAGGATGAGTTCTAACGAGAGAATACCGTGTTTTTCTCACTTGTATTTTCCCAAGTGCGAAAAATCAAGGCGCGACACAAGTGACCCAGGGACCACAAGACACTCCCTACTCTGCTCTGTCAGGCCAAATGTGGCCACATGGCACTGTACTGTGAGCTCCTCATTGTATTGCACACATACACAATGGCATATCTCACACCCTAGACAACCAATCCATGACATGTCCTAATCGCAATATGTGGGGATCACCTACAAGGGTTTCTATAGGTGATCCTCCTCCTGATTATTAGGAGAAGACATCACCAAGTGCTACCACATGGCCCAGTGGTCCTCCCTTTAATATTCTCTCTCTCTCTCTCTCTCTCTCTCTCTCTCTCTCTCTCTCTCTCTCTCTCTCTCTTACCTTTGAGACTCAGGTATTGGAGAGGAATTCTAGTGTGTGCCATATTTAGGGAGGGCTAATGGACTCTCAGACCTACTCCTCTTAGACTGGGCTTAGGAAGTCCTGATGGTTCTCAGTCCTTATATCGTTTGGAGGCCCAATCCATATGTCCCTCTCTGACAGTGGGGACAATACACTTCAGAATAGGTCCAATTGTATTTGGGCCGAGTGATACGCCCATCTGCCTACCTTATGTGTGGTGGTGAAAGTGAATCAGCAATCCATGTGCTTCGGGATTGCACGTTACCATGGCAGATTTGGAAGCAAGTTCTTGAACCTATAAGCCACGTCTCTTTAGTATGGCCCACTTGTCACATGTACATCGTATATACATATATATCTCTAATATATATTATGTATCTATCTATATGTTAGTCAGTTACGAGTAATAATAGGGATAGTTACCCACTCTATGTGAAACACTAGTGGTGGTTGGCTAAGGCCTATCAAGTCTCCAATATCATATAATGGTTCCTTGATGGAAGGAATCAATAAGGATAAAGATAAAAGTCCCTAACCTAGTAGTTATATAGTGCCTATGATATCCATTGTTTAGAAAATTTAGTCCTGCATAGGTTAGAAGATCTTATCTATAGTGAGAGAGAAGTATCTTACGTTTGCAAAAGCACATAAAGTTTTCTTCAAATACTCAAGATCAAAAAAGACAATTTACTTGGACAACAATGGTTAGAAGTTAGTACACATATATCAAACTAATATATGATTAACATTTTCGCTACGTATACATACATACATATTACAGTTATTATATATGTGTATATATAGTTTATATTATAGAACCAACAAGTCAGAGCAGATTCTTTTCGGTCCCCTTGCTGGAATTGGTGGATTTGAATATGGATGGTGGGAGTTGGGTGAGTAGGATTGACAAAGAATGGGTGACTTTGTTTATGGCTGTCATCTCTTTGATTTGGTAACGGCGCAACAAAATAGTCCATGAACCCTCCTTTCCAACTCCCAGTGGTTAAGTTGTTGAGATTATTGGGGCGGGTGTGGGAGTTTAAAGTGGCTCAAAGTATGGATATTCAGCGAGGCCAGCAGTCGAAGCTAGATGTTTGGATTCCGCCTAGACCTAACTTTGTTAAGATCAATACAAATGGCTCCTCCAATGAAAGCATAGGGTTGTCAAGCATTGGTGGTTTACTTTGGGACAATGAGGGGTTGGATTCTTGGTTTCTTCCAATCTGCAGGGTGGGCTACGGCTCTAACAACAGAGGTGTGCGCTATTTTTACTGGGCTGCAACTTACCTGGAGCAAAGGGTATTGTTATGTTATCCTGGAAACCAATTGTCCAGATGTTGTGACCCTAATTCGAGACTCAGATGGCTGTCACCCATCATAACTGGTCCTTCGTATTCGACATCTCCTAGAATTGTTCCGTCCACTTCAGCATATGGGACGTAAAGCCAATAGCTGCAAAGTAATGCTATATACAATGACATTTCTCAATAATTTTTCTCATTCATTAGACACAAATAATGAGTTACATATAAAATTATTAATGTAAGTCTTATAGTCTTGAGTAAAAAATGTCATTATATATATATATATATATATGTAGCATTACTCATAGCTGCGAGGATCATTTGACTCGGGAAGCCAGGCAAGGAGTTCAACAACTTGTAATTAATCATCCCACGTTGACCATCAAGCTTCTATTAGCTCTGGATTAGTCCTTTTCTCTTTTTTTGGCTTCCGCCTCTCTCGTCCCCCCAAAACAAAAGAGAAAGTACTATTTAACTCTTTAATTAGTAATAATTATTTGACAACCCTTTTATTTATTTATATTTTTTAAAATAATTTTATAAAAAAATAAGAATAATTATACTTTACTCCATAAGACTTGAACAAAATCAAATAACCCTATGTAATTTAAAAATAATCATACAACCTCTTGGAATTTGGATTAAAGTGTAAAATAGATGGAAATTATCAAATTTAACAGAGCCTGCACCACACTTGATATTAAACACTGTGGGAGAGCATTTCTGTACAAAACAAGTCTTTAGAAAGACATTTTTGCCCTCAAATATAATTTTCACCTTTTTTTTTTTTCGTTCTTCCTTCCTCCCCAATTTCTTCCTCTCCCTCCCGTACAATGCCATGGCTAAAACCCTTTTCTTTTCCTTCTCTATTTTGTCCCTTCATCATTTTCTTTCTCAATCTCCCACCGCCCACCACTCCCACACACCACCACCGCAGACTACTCTGACTGTCTCACTCACCATCGCACGCAGTCTAGTTTTATAGCCATCAAATTATGGCACCTGTACACTATTCATAAGGACCCACCATATTCCCTTGGTTTCTTACAAAACTTGCAAATGAAACCAAGCCAGCACCAAACAAGGTAATACCCTCATTGAAACTTACAATCTGCAATCAGACCAACTAAGCAGTGCTCGTGCAAGAAATAATAAGGTACACTCAAATGTCTTCTAGCTCATAAGGGCGATGCAGTGAATGAGTAATGAAAATTAACTATATATATGTGTGTGTGTGTAAATATGTAGATATATGTATATATTATATATATATACTGCAGGTCATTTAGTACAGGTTAATATATGGTGATGGGTTCAATGTCGATTGATTAGAAAATTGTGGGATTTACAGGTTGACATATGGACAAATCCCAGCACGTGTCTGTAGTGATCTGAAGATTGTGGGATTTCTTTATGGTGATGTTGCGGCAATTGATGGTGGGTTTGGTTCCAATTGTTATGTATACACCTATCGATATAAACGCATAGGCAAAGCAAAAATAATAACAGAGAATGAGAGAAAATTGATTTATGCATTGAAGGTGAGGCATTTATGAGAGAGAGGTTTCGCTGAGAGGATAGCTTCCACCACCATGGGTGGTGATGGTGGTGGAGTGCGGAGTAAGAGGGAAAAGAGAGAGACAGAGACAGAGACAGAGAGGAAAAGGAGAGGAAGTGGTTGCTCTGTCATTTTTCCAATAATATGTGGGGGTATTTTTGACTTTTTATTAAAAACGTAATGGTCTATTTTTTTTACGTTAATTTAATATGTATTTACTTTTAAATTACATGAGTTATTTAATTTTCACTCAAATTTTATAAATTCTCTTTAAAAAATAATAATGACATGCGAATGAGACAGGTAGAGAGTTGTTTAATCATTTTTTTAGGACTAAAGTCAAGATATATGCCTTTATATCTAACACTAGAATAGTATAGAGATGTAGAAGAGTCATCATATTATAAGAAAATAAAATTGTGATTTAAATTATGGATGTGTGTCTACATGGACAACCTATTCGAGTACAATATGATGAGAGATAAATAATTAGTAGTTGGATTTATTTTGGTATGGGGCGTTGAGCGTAGCGATGAATGACGGTGGGATGATATAAAAGATATATTTTAATATTTAACTTTAAAAATTGTTGAAAATTTGAACATAAATGGAAGTGGAAGCGAAAACGATATAAAAAACGAAAGCGTGAAAAGTGGTCTAAAAACATGACATAAAATGAGAAATTAGAAACGATATGTAATAAAATTAAATAAGATATTTACAAAAAATATATTAAAAACTTCTAAAAAAAAGAGTAATATAAAGCATTTAGAATACTATTAATGATAAGTAAAATACAAATACTAAACAATATCTATAGACTTTTGTCAAAAATTTATATGTTATTGTTAAATAATTAGATTTGAGAACGTGAAAATTATTAAAAATTATAATAAATGAGTTTCTAGGGAATTTTCACAATATTTTTAAAGAGTTTCTAACAAATTTTTTTAAATTATGTTAGAGTTTTAGAAACATCTCGAAATCGTTTTTTAAAAGTTTTCACTAAAATTTAAAAGAGTTTCATTTTCCGTTCTAAAAACAAGTTTCGAGAGTTTCCTGGTATAAAGAAAATCATTTCTAGTATAGATTTTTTTAGGACTTTATTTCGAACATGGAACTTAATTGGATCGCAAACAAGTTAATAGAGTAGGTCTCTTCTTATTGCCTCTATGAGTTGGCAATTTAAAAATATAATATCATATAGAGTGCTATGTAAGTATTAAAGTTTTAGCAAACACTACTTTTATATATACTATCATAATCAAGGGGCACCACGGATATTGGTGAAGTCATAAATTTGATGCCACCAACTTGTTTTTTTTTTTTTTAGTTACTAAAAGCGCGGTATTAACTAGTTTGATGTCCCTGTTTTAGTCACCAAAAAACGTAAAAAGAAAACAAGTTCTTTTTTTTTTTCCAAATCACATGAGTACTAATTAGTAATTTTGATAAGAACAATTTTATAAAAAAATAATTTTGGCAAAATAACATCATCCTTAAAATTATAATTTGTCAAAAAAAAATAATAAACGAAATGGTGGTTTTTTTTTTTTTTAGCATCTTAGGTTATATAACGTTGTAAGCATTATGTCTCCGAATTAGGTAGCATTTTAAACTTCTGCTCTTCTCTCGGGATCTCCCTTTCTAATTTTGCCCTTCTCTTTTTAGAATGTGATAGCACTTATCCCATTCATAGAGATTTAACCCGTTAGTTCATTTTCCCCCACTCTCTTTTGCTGAAAGGAAAACCCTATTTGGTGGACCTCTCGACTTCTCTTCTAGGACTCTTCTTTGGATTGGTGGACTCTCTCAAGTGATAGCCGCTATCGGCCTTTGGCAAAGCAATGAGGAGCTTTCTTCCCCATTTCGAGAACACTTTGAAAGCTATTAAAAAGTGTGAAAAAGCCCATATTTTTTCTTAGTTTTCTTTTCTTTTTTATGAAAGCAGTAAACTTTTCAAACTATAGTAGCCTCGTAAAAACATGATCAATCAATGTAGAGAAAATATAGATTCATGAATATTAAGATACAACTTAGCTTGAAAAGATCAACATTAAACATGCATAAAATACAAAAAAATGAGCACATTTGATCATAAGATGATCAAGAGCATATAAATGTCAATGTAGTGGTGCAAGCGTGAACTTCATAGAGACTAATAAGAAAATACATCCTAAGCATGATCTAGGAGGATGTACTATGTTTAATAGCTTACAGATTAACACACCTAGAAGTTAAACCTATCTCATTCCATACTCTCGATTTTTTTTTTTTACTGCCATTCAATCTTTTCAATGGAATTCCAACCCTATCTCTCCAATAATGATAATATTGAAACATAAAGACATGGCGGCTTTCACACACTTAAGCAGGTCACTTTCTTGTCTTGTCACATAACAATAGTAGCTGCACTCACACTCACTGGTACCTACTTGTTCTTAATCTATTATTGCCTTTAAGATTCATTTATTGTAAATTTTTAAATGAAGCGAAGTCTATTACTAAAGAATTGAAATGTTTAACTTGAAATCAACACGTTTATTTACTAGACTTCCTTAATTATTTGTAAGAACTATTTTACCCTTTTCAATACATAACCAAAATATTACTAATTATATCTCTCCACTATTTTGAGCTATGCCGAGTTAAGGGAATTTTTAATCAATAATTGTTCTTGAAATTAATTAGCTTAAATTAAGTAAAGCAGTCATTTATTAAGATATTTAAAAAAATTTAAAATAGATTATGTTTTAATTTAGTTGATTTTAGATTTAAAGGAAAATTGGATTACTTTATTAAAGGGTCAAAAAGATATTGGAGTGATGAAAAATAGCATTTGTTTTGAATCTATCTAATGGTTCACATTAATATTAAGATAGGGGTGGAAGGGACTTAGGCAGATTTGTTAGAAATAAGTGATAATTAGAGTGAACTACTTAACTCCTTAATTAGTAATAATTATTAGACACCCTTTTATTTATTTTTGTCAAATTTTTTTTTATAAAAAATAACAATGGCATGATTAAATGTGTGTGTGTGTGTGTGTGTGTGAGAGAGAGAGAGAGAGAGAGAGCGAGAGAGAGTTATTAGACCTTTTTGTTAAACCGGAAAGCTTTGCCTTTTTTACCGAAGAAGTCATGTCGAATTATGTTTGGCATGATTTCCGCACAGTCAAGATACGTAGACACAGAATGAGTTTTTTTCTTAGGCTCCATCATTTTTCCCAACAAGTGGGGAGTCGACATTGTGCCCCTCTGCTGTTATTTTGCTTATATTTTGGAGTTTTTGCTCTGTTAAGGTTATACTTCTAATCTTGAAGATCGTTTTGTATTTTTATCAGTATAGTTCTTATTGAAATGCTAGCCATCTTCTCAATTGTCCGTAATAGACCAGTTAGGAGCGGAGTTAAGATTTTATTTTGAAGGTGTCAACTTGAAATTAAATTTTTTGCCTATTAATACAATTGTTATACAAATAATATATTTTAATATTTTTTTGCATATATTTTTTACTTCACGTATGAGATATGTAATAGGATTGCAAGACTAGATTTTTACATAAATAAAATAAAATCAGTCTTTCATTTTGCTTCAACAAAACATTACTAAAAATATAACTTCTATTTTTATAAGTACTCCAATTGTGTAAAAAAAAAAAACACCTAAAAAGGGGTCAAGCCCTATACAAGCAACTTATACAAAAATCTTAATCTCATAAAATTTTAAAAAATATTGTACATAATTTTTTTTCTCACCTACTAGACACAAGTGAATGAGTCTTAAATAAATTTATTAAAGTGAGTCCTATAGCCTGGTGTCTAAGAGTGAGAAAAATGATTGAGAAATGAGATTGTATATAGCATTACTCTAAAACTTAATGTCTATTTAACAGAAAACATAAACAAGTTATCCAAATAATAAAACAAAATATAGATGAATTATTTGATAGTACATCAATTATCTATTATAGTGGAAATTGACATTTTTTTAAATAGCATTTTTTTGTGTATTTGGTGAGGTTTATTGAATGGTACACATTAGAAACTTATATATTTAGAAGCCCACATAATATTGGGTTAGGACGCACATAAAAAAATGGATAGAGTCCACAGTTCACTATATACAATTTTTATATTTTATTGGATTAAAGACTTAAATTATGAATTCTAGGGGGTGCCAATATAGTAACTTTTTGTAAAAACTTCACACATTTACAGTACAGATAGGAGTGTGCAAAATTCGACGGGTGCCAACCCCATATGTAGCTCCACCCTAAGACCAACCCCATGCTATATGAATGATGGTTGTAGTTTATTCTTGCACTGCTATGGAGATTATTGGAGAAGCAATCAAGATCTCTTTATGACAGTAAAGCCGTTGACACAAATACTCCTTTTCGCGAAAGCATTTTTGTGACAACTAAGATTCCATCGCAAAAAGTTGCCTTTTGAGATGGTGTATTGTGACGGGAATTTTTTTAGTCTCAAATGGGTTAGCATTTGTGACAACATTTTTGTGACGACACTTTCCTAGCGCAAATGCAAAATGAGATGGCATTGTTTCATTTGGCGGGACTTAAATTTCCCCTTTCCCCCTCTTTTCTTCCTCTCTAGAAAACCCTAGCTAACCGATCTCTATCTGCAGGCCAGGTTCTCTCTCTCTCTCTACTCTGTCTGTCTATCTGTATATCTATCTCTTTCTCTCTCACGTGAACCCTAGTTTGCCTTCACCCTCCACTAGCGCTATCGTTGTCACCCTCGATCCCTTTTCCCCCATTTAAGTTGGAAGCCTAAAAATCTAGGCTCCACCAGCCCTGCTGTTGTCGCCTTCTATAAGCACCTCATTTTTGCTCTCTAGGCAATCTCTAGCCCAACTGAACTCACATACAAACTTACATGCACATTCAAACCCAAACCAGCTTTCTAAACTCTAATCCAATCAACCAGTTGCTTCTCAGGCCTGTCAAGCCCACTTGAAGTCAAATGACCAAAATGTCCCTAAGGCATTATCCAAGCCAATTCAATCTAGCACATCTCCAAGAAAATACAAAGTTTTCAAGATGGAAAGTCCATTTAAATTCTAGAATGGTTCACTTTTGGCAGTTGCTAGCCTACTAACGTAGAATGTCGGCTATTGGCACATCTTTCGAGAAAGTACAAAATCGCTCGAAGATGGGAGTCCATCCAATCAAATTTTAGGATGGCATGTTCACTGAGAAAGTATTAATTCCTTAGAACGATAAGTTCCTATTGGCACATCTCCAAGAAATCGAGATAGAAAGTCTGTTTCAAGTTCAGCTCGGTTAACATCAACGCCTACTAGCCCGTTTTGGTTAAAAATGACCATATCACCCCTGGTGGGCCCCACCCAGCATGCTCTTTGAGAAAGTTCCTAAGTATTTAAAGCGGTAAGGCCACCCTTCCAAGACTATCCTTAGATAGTTCAACATGCTCAGAATGCCATTCAAACCAACTCCAAACCAATTCCGGTGACTCCCGAGCAAAATGACCACTTTGCCCTTAGCGGGTCTATCAATCCCTTTCAACAACACCAGCTCTGGGTATCAAACTGGCAACCCTCAGACATTCCCCCAAGTGTCCCTCACCTTTAAATCTCATTCCAGTCAACTCCGAACTAGTTCCAGTGAATCTTAGTTAAAATGATCGTTTTGCTCCTAGTGGGTTGGTTGTCTCTTTCAACCACACTGACTCTGAGTATCAAACTAGTGACCTCCCAAGCACTCTCTCGAGTGTCCTTGTCCTTTTCCAGCTGGGCCCCATGGCCCAACACCTTTCCAAATCAAACCAAAACTTCCCGGAGCCACTTGTAGTGAAGCCAGACCAAAAATTAGCTTAGAGCCATTCCAAGTGGCACCCAGATCTTTGCCTGGGAGGCCAAGGTCAGATATTCCTCAGAGATCACTTTCATATAGCGGTGGCACCAGGCCAAAAGTTGGCTAGACGCCTCTAATAGTAGCGCCACCTCTTCTAATTTTTGCCTATAAATACAGTACCCCCCCTAGTGTATTCCAGATGCAGAAGATCGTAAGGAAGCTCTACCTCTCTCAAGACAACCCCAGAAAACTCCACAAAAAAAAAACCTTAGCTCTATTCAAGATTCAAGTCTCCTTAGCCTATACACTGTAACTCTAGCCCCAAAGCACCATTGGAGGTCATCTTCAGCCCCTCTGAAGCTCTTGAAGCCATCTCAAGTCCAAGATGAAATCTCAATAGAAGCTTGAAGAAGGTTGAAGACACGGTAGGGTTTCTCTTTAAGTTTTGCAACCCCCACTTCTTCTCTTCTCCCTCATAGTCCATTTTGACTATTCTATATTTTAATCCCCATCTTCTACCCTCTATTCTTGCATGCTTGAAGCAAGAGTACACTGGGTCCATGCCTAGAGAAAGCTTTAGGAAAATCACCGGTCGGGGGTCTTGCTTTAGCCTACCTCATCATGGTATAGCCCTAAGGCCCTTTGCTATATGGTGAAGCCTTCAACATTGTATGTTCATGACCCTACTGCATTGATAATGTTGTGCATGTTCATATATCATTCATAATAATCTTATTAAAAAATTGCTTTCAAAATCACAACCCTAAAGTGATCCTAGCCTCGTTATGGTTAGAGTTGCTTTAGAAAAGTGAAATATTCAATGTGACCATCAATGTCCATATTAAAGTTTCAAACCCTAACTTGCTTTCAAAATCACAACCCTAAAGTGATTCTAATTTTTTAATGGTTAGGGAGTTTTAGAAAAGTGGTATATTCAAAGAGGCCTTTAAGGGCCTAAATATCTTTCAAACCCTAAATATCTTTTTCAAAACCTAGTTGTTTTAAATCTCTTTAAATTTCACATTCAAATGCTTTTCCAGAAATTGGTCTAAGTGTTGTTTTCTTAAAGTCTAAGTTAAAGCCCTAGGAACTCATGTCCTAGGAAGTCTTGTATTGTCCCTTAAACTCGATTCTAGCATTCATTGCATCAAAAATGGTTTTTAAAACCTTTGTTGCATTATGTTTTCCAAAGTGGATAACTCTCTTAAGTTGTTTTCAAAAAGTATCACATAAAATCTCAAAATCTTTCACATAAAATCATAAGATTTTCAAATCCAATCTTACAGCTTTCAATTTCAAATCAAATCAAAACTTTTCATTTTGAAAGCAAAATCAAATCTTTCCATTTTGAAAACAAAATCAAAGCATTTCAATTTGGAAACAAAATCAAATCTTTTCATTTTGGAAGCAAAATCAAATCTTTCTATTTTGGAAACAAAATCAAAATTTTCCTTTTTGGAAATAAAATCAAATCCTTCTATTTTGAAAATCAAATCAAATCTTTCATTTTTTAAAACCAAAATCAAATCTTTTCTTTTTTAATTTCAAATAAAATCTTTCATTTTTCAACATAAAATCATATCTTTTTTTCACATAAAATCATAGATTTTCTAAATTTACTTTTCAAATGCATGCATGTAGCCATTCCTAAACCATCTCCAAACTAGTTTGTCTAAACCCTAGGTCAACAAAACCTTAGATCAACCTAACCTTAGTGGTCCAACCCTGGGTTAACCTAACCCTAGTTGGTCAACTTTAGGTTAACCAAACCCTAGTAGTCCAACCCTAGGTCAACCAAACCCTAGTGGTCTGACCCTAGGTCAACCTAACCCTAATAAGTCAACCTAGCCGTAGGTCAACCTAATTATAGCATATTTAATTAGGTTCACCCAACCAAGGTTAGATGACTTTAAGATTTCAACTGTAAAGACTCCTCTCAAACCATACCTCATATCAAATTGTTTTCATAGCATATTTCTAAAAGTCGTATTCCATCTCTCTTGAGTTTCCAAACCAACTTCAAAGCCTTTTCAAATTTTATCATAACCCTTTTTCAAATGCTTTCAAAAGCTTTTTACAAGTTTGTTTTAAACCTCAAATGGCTAGACACTTACCACTTTCAAAAACTATTTTCAAAATGATTTCAAAAACTCACAACCACTTTCAAAAACTATTTTCAAAATGATTTCAAAAAGTCACAACCCTAAGGGGATCTTAGCCCTTCCGCGGTTAAGGTTCCCAAAAGAAAGTGACATATCAAGTGTAACCTTCTTAGGTCCATGATAGTGTTCCATAACCCTAAACAATTTCAAAAACTATTTTCAAAGTCTTTTACAAAGCTCACAATCCTAAAATGATCCTAACCCTCTTCAAGGTTAGGGTTGCCTAAAGAAAGTGATACATCAAATGAAACCTACACTGTTCATTTTAGGGTTCTTAAACCCTAAACATTTTTTAAAAACCTTTTCAAAACCAATTTACAAACATCACATGCTTGAAGCAACCCTATGCCAGCTACGGTTAGGGTTGTCCAAGTTAAAATGAGATATTTAGATAAGGGTTCTAAAACCCTAAAGTGTCCAAAACCTAAGGGAAGTTTTTAGCCCATTTTCCTAAAATGTTTTCCAAAACTCATAGCTTTGAAGGAGTTTAGTTTTCAAATAGCTAATATTTTAAAGGCGATGAAATATTCAACATACCTTTCATAAGGTACATAAACACTTTTTTCAAAAATCTTTTCCAGACAAGTTCACAAGAGGTTTTTCAACTCCAAATCCCATTTTCAAGGACCCCTAATCAAGTTTTCAAAATTTTTCAAAGCTCTCTTGAGTTACTTTGAAAAAAACACTCCAAAACGTCCAAAGTCCTATTTTAAAGGCGCTTTAAAAAAACTCTCAAGTTCTATTTTAAAAACCCTTCAACATCCAATTTCAAATCAAAACTCTCTTGAATTCAAATTTCAAAACATTCCAAAACTCCCGCGAGTCTCATTTCAATCAGACGCTTATCCAAACTACGACTAACCTAATTCTCGTCAAACGAGATACTTAGACAACTTTTATAGGTGCGATCATAAACCCTTTTCAAACTCAAAATACCTTTTCAAGACTTCCATTCCAAACTCTTGTCAAAACTTGTATCATGCATCATACCATCCAAAAAGTGATGACAAAAACCCTTTTCCAAAATTTTTAAAGTAGATATAATTGGACATTTAGTAACTAGAGATTTAAGTGAGTGAACCTAGAGTGAATAAACATGTAAATACCAAAAGAGCGGGGTATGCTGATGATCTTAGAATATCTTCCCTGCAAGTAACCAACCCCCAGACAGATTTCTATTTAAAAGACCAAAATCAGAGTTATTTTTCAAAATGGCTTAAAACATTTTCAAAGGTTGCCAAACAACCCTATTTTCCAAAACGCCTCTCAAGAGGACATTTTCAAATCATTTTCAAAAATCTAAGTTTCATCTTCGAATTACACTTAGTTTTAAGTGACCTAGCACATCTTTAATTATGTTAGGTGACGACTCCAAAATTTTTTTTGTGTTTTTTCCAAGCCAAGAGGGTATGGATAAAAATTGGGGTGCAACACTCTCCACTAGCATTGCTGTCGTCATCCGTCACCAATGCCCCCACTACTACCCTCCACCAATCCCACAGATTATTTCTCTCTCTCTCTTTTTTTGTTTGCCATAGATAGCTTGTTGATTTCATCATGTTTGTAGCAAGGGGGTAAAAAAAAATTTTACCAAGTTATTTAGTTATGGGGAAAAAATCCATTCTTTATGATTTTTTAAGGTAGATGGGTGAGGGAGGGTAAAGGTAGTGGCTTGTGGTAGGGGTGGGGATGGGGTGAGTCAGAAGAGATTGAAGGTGATAGTTTGTGGTTTTTTAGAACACACTATAAAATTTTGTTTTGAATATTTTGTCTTCTACCTAATAGATGTGCTTTCTATTATATGTTGCTTGTTGAGTCCAATTGCAATGGCTTCATTCCCTTTTGTTCTTTAGCTAGTTGGACCATAATTACCAAAACGGGAAGTGAAAGCGGAAAACGTTTAGAGAAACAGAAGCGGGAAGCGCATCCAAAAAATGTAGGGGGATAAGAAAAGCGGGAAACTATTGGAAAACTTATAGAAATCTTAGTAAAGACCTTTAAGAAACTTAATGGAGACTTTTGAGAAATTTAGTGAAAGCCTACATAAATAATTTCATAGAGGCCTAGTTAGAACTTAAGGAAAAAAATGTATAAAATTAATATTTAAAGTTTTCCAAGCGTTTTTTCTAAGTTTTCAAAGCATTTTCGTTAAGTATCCAAGAAGTTTCCTAAATGTTTCACAAGAGTTTCTGAAATGTTTTTCAAGAGTTTTTGAAATGTTTCCCAAGGGTTTCCAAAGTGTTTCTCTAAAATTTTGAAACAAGTTTTGTACTAGTACTAGAAGCACGTTTCTGAAAAAATGCATTTCCTCCTCCCAAATGAGTTTCTCGACAACTATCGGTTGGACCACAATTGCTTCACAAAGCTATCGATAAAAAAATATTAGAAATTTGAAATTAAATATATGGTGAGAAAATATACCTGTCAATTGTTTTATTTAGTTTGTCTGACAACAACCTAATATACTATAGTGTGCATGTGTCTGTGTGTGGAGTTATATACATTGCATCCACAACTAGATGTTTGTATAAATTGATAGATTAGTAGATAAGACAAGGTTAGTAGATAACCCCCTTGTCTGTGTGTGTGTCTGTAAAACCCCGATTTTCAATAATTAATAAAATTTTACTCATAAATCTTTGTATCAAGTTTAAATTTATTATTGTACAATTATTTTTCAGTGCATCAGAAATTATTTATAGTCGGGTGAATTTTGAAACTTTAATTCTGTGTTGGTATAATTGTAATTTTATTCAGATGTAATTGGGGTATTTACCCATATAGTGAGAAAATAGTTTTGATTTTAAGCTTGAGGGCATTCTCGGGATTTTGTTTAAATAAAATAGGGTTTAGGTCTCTTTATATATTAAACATAAGAGATGGAATATTGGTTAGGCATTTTTTTTTTAGTGTAGCCGAGAGAGAGCTATGGGATGCAAGAAAGGAGTATGTGATGGTTGTGTGTAGCGTGCACATTCCGGAGAGATTTTTTGACAGCAAGTAGGGTGATGGAAATAAATCCCTTTACTTGCTCTCACATGCATAGATCTTGTCATCTAGTTGTCTATATATATGCTGATACAAATAAACAAATATGTATTTATGTATATTTCTGTAAATCAAAGCATGTGAGTTGTGGTAAATTTTGTGGCTGTATATAAATATACAATGTGATTTGAGAATAGGTGATAAGATTTCACTTTCCATCATTAGACATGGTGTAGGATATATATATATATACATATGTACAGTTGTAATCTAAGTTAATGGAAGATTTGGCTTACTGGGTATATATTTGCACGTGTGTGTTTTGTGTGAACATTGAGTTTTTTTCTTATGGGCTCGCATGTGCTCGGTTGGTGGCTGAAAGAGAAGAGAGGTGGTTTGGCTAGGCATGGAGCTGGGCACAGCGATGTTGTTTCGGTCATGGAGAAGGCAATCTATATATACGGATATATACATATATATATGTGTGTGTGTGTGTGTGTGTGTGTGTGTGTGTGAGTGTACGTAAAAGGAATGTTCATGTGGTTCTGGAATAGAATTAGAATCGATGAGAAAAATATGTATAAATAAGTGAAGGGACCAGGAATAATAGTAATGTGTGTTTTGCGCATGTCTATACAAAGGAGTATATTATATGCAAGGCTGTGTATACAAAATACCTATGTGGGTCTGTGTTTGTGAAGGAAAGTATAAGAAAAAGGGAACAATGAATTGAAATGAACCCAACAAGAGGCATGTTCGGCCATGGTGATCTCATGGGTTGCCACAATTAGATAACCTGTTAAGCCTTCATAGAAAGGAAAAAAAGGGAAGAATTTTGGAGCAGTTTGGGTTTTGACTGATTTCCAGCCACAGTAATCTCTTGGATGGACTTAGATAATAAACTATTATTAGTCTTATGACTCTAATTCATATATGGCATGCGTTGTAATTCAAACCATAGAGAGAGATCCATTGTTTTAAAGTTTTGCAACTAAAATGGACGATTTTGTTGATAAGTTTGCTAAATCCATGATTTCATGCATGATTCTTGTATAATATCATGTATAGGTTGTTCTAGGTTGTATTGGAACATACTTGAGTGTATATTGTGCAAGAAATTTTGAGTTTTGGTTATTTTTCAAACCCTAGCCACTATTGATGGTTTTAGGGTTCTAAAAACCCATTAAAATTTTAATTTTTGGGCTTCAAATTGCCAAAAACATGTTCCTCGATGTTCGTTTTGCTTCAAAATGGTGTTTGATCTCAAAAATTATTGCAAAAAAGTTAGGTTTGTGGGCCAAAAACGGGCCAGAACGGTTCTGCAACCAACCGGGTCAAATTTGCAGAGAACTGGGCCAGGCGAATTCAGCAAGTGAAGAAGATGACCTAGCTAGGGCCAGAACGATCTCCACTCGTAGGTCAGGAGAGTGGGCGCGTGAGGCATCTTTTAAGGCTAATCCAAGACCAAAAATATTCCTCTTGAATTGAGGATTCAAAATATTATTTTTTTCATAATCTTTAGGCACTGTTTGGTATTTTTTGAGGCCAAAAAAGTGTATTTTTTTGTATTTTCTGAAAAACTGTGCGCAAGTTTTTGAAGATTTTTTATGGGTTGCATGTTTTTGACATTCTGAACATCATGGCATATTTTACTCTCTCTGGTTTGATAGAGAAAATAATAATTGTTTTTCGGAGTTCTTTTTTAGGCTTATTTTAGGGGTTTTTTGCGTTTTCTTAAAAATCGTGTGTACTTCTTGGGTAATTTTTTTTTATAGATAATCTGTTTTCAATCTTATGAACCTAATAGCGTTGAGTACTCTTTGTGAGTACTCTTCTGTACATTATACTCTCTCACATAATCACCCTTAAGAGAGCCAAAATCATTATTTTATGTGAGTTTTTGTAACAGAAGTTATTATGCATAGTTTGGACAACATATATGTTATTTGTGAGATCACTGAGCACATTCGGTTATACAAATGCCCATAAGGATGTGATTGCGAGCATATCCAGTTCAAGAATGTTATAAATAATATGAAAAAATTTAACAAAAAACGATGTCATAATAAGAAGGAATTGATTGATGTGGATGCTACTGCCCAAAGGAATACATCTATTGATATCTAATACATTAGATGATTGTATCCATTGTATTATTGCATGCAATCACCTGCCTAAAAGAAATTATTACTTGTTTTAATGACACGGATGATATTTAGTGACTGATCTTAGAATGTTTGGTTTTTAAGAGGTTTTGTCTACTTAAAGGGGACTAACTTGTTAGATACTTGGATATTCTCATTTGGTGGTTAGCCGAAAGGGACCCCATAGCATGTTGCACTCTTTGCCCAAAAGGGAGATGGTAATGATGCATCAGGCTACCCTATTATTTATGCTTGATAACTTTTAAAGTATATAAGAATTGGTTATTTTCCTCATTCCGCTAATTTGTTGCCTCTTATGCTTCCATGTATGGTTTTTTTTGCAGTTAACAATAATAATACAACGGTTGTCTTGTTGAATGGCTTGAATTATAAGAAGTGAAAGCAGGACATTGAGTTCGCTTTGGGGATTGTAGATATGGATTTGGCTTTGAGAGAAGCAGCTCCAACTGCTCTCATGACCACTAGTACGACCGCCGAGAAAGAGTATTATGCAAAGTGGGACATATCTAATAGGCTGAGTCTCATAGCCATCAAGAGGTCTATTTCTAAGCATCTTTTAAGTGGTTTTCCTGAGACAAACAATGCAAAAGAGCTTTTCGATGTTGTAGGACAAAGATATCGCTGTAGGACAAAGATACCACATATCTAGTAAGGCTGAGGTTGAATCTCTAATGAATGAGCTCACGAGTCTGAGGTATAATAGACAATTAGGGGTGAGGGAGTACATTCTTAAACTTGCTTTCATCTAAACCAAACTCAAGAGTCTTAATGTTACCATCCCAGATGACTTTGTAGTTCACCACGCTCTCAATATCCTACCACCAGACTTTAGCCAAATTAAGACTGCTTATAACACACAGAATGAATCTTGGACCATCAATGACCTTATTGCCAAATGTATCTTAGAGGAGGAGAAATTTAAGAGGGAAAAGACTAAGTTTGTTTTGTTTGTCTCCCATTCTAAGGCCTATCCTGGTTAGGATAAGGGAAATAGGAAGAACCACAAGAAATTTAAAACTCATCACACTTCTCATAAGGGTCAGGATAATAAAGAGTAAGGTAAATGAAATGGTCAGACTAATAATGTTTTAGGTCCCAATGTTATCATCAAAAAGGCATTCAAGTGTTACTTATGTAACAAAGAAGGCCACATGAAGAGGAATTGCACTAAGTACAAGTCTTGGTTAGATAAAAAGAAACAGGGAGGAGGTAACTCATTTGCTTTAGTTTGTTTTGAATCCAATTTAGCTAATGTCCCATCAAATTCTTAGTGGTTTGACAGTAGTGCAATTGTTCACGTTATTATGTCATTACAGGGGTTCAAAAGCAAACAGAAGCCAAGTGAGATTGAAGAAAAGCTTAAAGTAGGAGATGACGCAGTAGTTAGGGTTGAGTCTATAGGAGAGGTTGTTTTAATTTTAGAAACTGGTTTTCAACTTGTTTTGAAAAACACTGCTTATGTACCGTCTTTTAAACGGAATTTTATTTCTATTTCTTCTTTGGATAAATTTGGATATGGTCTTCAATTTCAAAATGGCATGGTTAATTTATTTCATAACTTCAAAATTGTTGGCCATAGGTTTTTATCTAATGGATTATACTGGTTGAAATTAAAACAGAATACTGAGTATACCTCCTTCCATGTTGAAAATAGTGTGTCTAAGAGATTAAGAATAAAAGACCAGTCTCCCATGTTATGGCATAAGCATCTAGGTCACATTTCTAAAAAAAGAATTCAAAAGCTAATTAAAGATGACATTCTTATACCATTTGATTTTAGAGACTTAGACACTTGTATTGACTGTATTCGTGAAAAATTGACCAAGACCAAGAAGAAAAGTGCAACACGGAGTGGTGACCTTTTAGAGGTTATAGACACTGATATTAGTGGACCTTATACCTCTACCTTTTGTGAAAATAAATATTTTCTAACCTTTATTGATGATTTCTCTCGTTATGGTTATGTTTACCTAATTAAAGAGAAATCTGACGTACTTGCAAAGTTCAAAATTTTTAAAATGGACGTAGAGAACCAATTGACCAAAAGGATTAAGGTTGTTAGATCTGACCGTGGTGGTGAGTATTATGGTCGACATGATGCTACTAGACAGCATAAGGGACTGTTTGTCAAATACTTATAAAACTATGGTATTGTTGCCCAATATACCATGCCTGGTAGTCCTGAACAAAATGGTGTGGCCAAAAGGTGTAATTGCACCCTTAAGGATATGATGAGAAGTATGATGAGTCGCAGTAATTTACTTTTGTATCTTTGGGGTGATGCCATTAAGTCTGTGTTATATATTCTCATTAGGGTTCCTAGAAGTTTATTCCAAAAATCACATTTGAATTGTGGACTGGTAGAAAGCCTAATCTTAATCATTTTCATATTTGGGGTTGCCCGGTAGAGGTTAGGATTTATAATCCTTCTGAGAGAAAAATCGACCCCAGAACCACTCGTTGTCATTTCATTGGGTATTTAGATCATTCTAAAGGATACAGGTTCTACAGTCTTACACCAGGTGCTAGAATTGTTGAATCTCAGACAGTTAAATTCTTAGAGCTTGATATTGTTGATTTGGAGATATCACCTCACATTGGTGTGGATAGGCCTAGCGAGGTGATGTCTATTCCCTTACCTGCTATCCAGTATAGTGTTGTGTTTATACCTGTGGAGGTTGTTGATCATGAGCAATTGGGGATTGATGTAGCCATACCTAATGCTCCTGATCTTATTGAGCCTATTCCAGCAGTACCTGTGAGGAGATTTGTGAGACAGAGGAGACCTGCCATTTCAGACGAGTTTGTTGTGTATCTTGGTGAGAGTGATTTTGATGTGAGTCCTGTGGTTGATCTAGTGACCTATGTCAGTGCTATCTCGAGTCCTCAGTCCAGCATGTGGGTGGATGCTATGACAGATGAGATGCAATCCATGACACATAATGGAGTATGGGAGCTTATTGATCTTCCAGTTGGCTGTAAGCCCATTAGTTGCAAATGGGTATTTAAAACCAAGAAGGACTCTAAGAGGCAAGTTGAGAATTTCAAGGCTAGATTGGTTGCTAAGGGGTTCACTCAGAAGGAAGGTATAGATTATAATGAAACCTTTTCTCTTGTCTCATCTAAAGACTCATTCAGAATTATCATGGCTCTGGTAGCTTATTATGACTTAGAGCTTCATCAAATGGATGTCAAGACTACTTTTTTGAATGGTGGTCTTGATGAGGAGATTTATATGGCTCAGCCTGAGGGCTGCATGGTAGAGGGCAAAGAGCACATTGTGTGCAAACTGCAGAAGTCTATCTATGACTTGAAGCAAGCATCGTGCCAATGGTTCTTGAAATTTGATGAGATTGTCACTTCCTTGGGTTTTGTGGAGAACAAGGTTGATCAATGCATATTTCTTAAGATCAATGGAAGTAGATTTATTTTACTTGTTCTTTATGTTGATGATATCCTACTTGCGAGCAGTGATTTAAATATTTTGCATGAGACTAAGATGCTGTTATCCAACACCTTCGACATGAAAGATCTTGGAAAGGCCTTTTTTGTTCTAGGCATTGAGATCATTCGTGATAGATATCGTGGTGTGTTAGGGCTATCTCAGAAACTATACATCAATCGTGTACTTAAGAGGTTTAATATGTAGGATTATAGACCTGGGGATGTTCCTATTACCAAAAGTGACAAATTTAGTAAAAATCAGAGTCCTAAGAATGACATAAAGGTAAAATACATGCAGAACATACCATATGCTAATGCAATTGGCAGTCTCATTTATGCACAGGTATGTATTAGGCTGGATATAACTTTTATTATGGGTGTTCTTGGGAAGTATCTTTCAAACCCTGGCATGGACCATTGGGTAGCTGCAAAGAAAGTGATGAGGTACTTGCAAAGGCTGAAAGATTACATGCTTGTATACAAAAGAGTTGAAGATCTTGAAGTAGTTGGTTATGCAAATTTAGACTTTGCTAGATGTGTGGATGACATGACTTTAGGATACATTTTTATACTTGCTGGAGGAGTTATTTCTTAGAAGAGTGTCAAGCAGATTCTTACAACTTCTTCCACTATGCATGCTAAGTTCATGGTTTGTTTTGGGGCGGCTACTTAGGCTGTTTGGTTGTGAAACTTCATTTCGAAACTTAAGGTGATTAGTTCCATTGCTAGACCACTAAGGATTTTTTTGTGATGATAGTGTAGTTGTGTTTTTCTCTAAGAATAACAAATCTTGTGATGGGTCTCAACACATTGAGATGTCTCAACACATTGAGATCAAGTATCTATCTGTTAGAGATTTGGTAAGGAAAGGTGACATCATTATTAAACACATTAACACAGAACAAACGATGGCGAATCCCTTGACCAAGGGACTTAGACCTGTTATTTTTAGTAGTCATGTTTCAAACATGGGTGTTATTGGGTCTTTTGATGTACTTGTTAGTAGGAGTTGTTTTCCTTACATTATGTGATAGTTATTACATATTAAGACCTTTCGGTTTATCATTGGTCATTAAAGATTATATATGGTTATTAATTGTTATCATTTGATGCCATTTGTGCATGAATATATATATTTTGTTGATATTTTATAATTCATATATGGATGGATATATGTTCATGATTTAGGTATAAAGAAAAGTCTCAAGTTTGGTGTACTTAAACAATCAAGGATATGTCTTGTATTTGCACCATAAAATTTTCTCAAGATATGTATGCAAGACATGTTAGTTTCATTGGAAACTGTTAAAGTTCTCTGGCTTATTGAATAGGCATACAGTTAAAGAGAATTCGAGGATTGATAGAGGAGTAGCACATTTACGAGATCACTTAAGGTGCTATTTCCCACCATACTACTACATTTGATCCATGTCGATAAGGAGATTGGTATTTGTGATCATGAGTGGTCTTACATGGATCGATCGTGTATTGACTGCCTTGACTCGATATTGATTGTCATGTTGGACCGGATTATTTTAGGTGTTGTCTCTTAATTTTACTTGGTTTTTCAAAATGTGATCACATACAATTTTTATTGTTTTCAACCTGAGAGTCGTTTTCAAAATGTTTTCAAAATTATAACTATAATTAATGTTTGCTCAAGTGAGAGAAAATTTTCTGAATTGAGCGTACACATTAATTGATTTTAGTTTTAATAAAACGGGTTGAACCCAAGTTAAATTGAGACATACGGAATAGGCCCAATAAAGAGGTGATCCTGGGCTTGTGTGCACCTATTTATCAATTAATGTGGTTAGATGGATAGTGTGGACTTAAGAGAACCTATTTGGGAGCCTTTTATAGGAGGGCCCATTAGGGTTCAATATATATAGGTTAAGTCCCCTCTCTTCCTACAACTGACAGTATTCTACCCATAGAGATCCATCGTAAGGAGTTTGGCGACAAAGAGGAAGACATAAAGTTAATATACTGTTTGATTTCAGGATTGGATTGCTTCTCTTTAGATTCAAGATCATGGAATAAATGGGTACGCTTCTATAATCTTAAATACATGGATTGGTGTTCTTATGCTCATATACACACTTATTGTGAATCTTACACTTTTGTCTTGGAGAGAGAAACCCAAAACGTTAGAGAGAGAGAACGAGTTGGGTCTTCTTGAAGAAGATATAAAATTTTATCTAGTGTCTTCCTGGGCATGGGTGTTTATAAGCACCCAATTTTTGTCCGCTCAGCAATCTCCGGCCAACTGGGCTCAGTTTTACACATCACATGCATATCCAGACCCTAACCTACCTTCTAAACTTGAATTTAGTCCATCGGTCGCTTCTCGGGCCCGTAGGGCCCATTTAAAGCTAAATGACCATGTTGCCCCTAGGCCTCCGAAAGCCCGGGGCACCACACCGGTTCTGGGTATCAAACCGGTAACTTCCCAGGGATGTTTTTGATAGCATCCCTAGCCTTCCATAACTCTTCCAGATCATTCCGAGTCAGTTCCGGCAAACCTGGTACAAAATAACCGTTTTGCCCCTGGTGGGCTGGTCGCCTTTTCCAGCCACACCAGCTCTGGGTATCAGACCGGTAACCTCTTGGGACATTCCAAATAATGTTTCCAAACCTTGAGTCTTCTTCCAAGACATTCCGAGTCCATCCCGATAATTTTCCGATCCAGTTGACCATTTTGCCCTTAATGGCCCGATCAACCCTTCCAACACATCCTGTCATTATTTTTCAAGCGCTTTGTCCCTGAGACACTATTCTAAAGGTTCGTGTCCCTTTCCGGCTCTCCGGGTCATTCTCGGTACCTTCAATTCATCCCCGGACCTTCCGGAGCCACTCCTAGTGAAGCCAAGCTAAAAATTACATGGTAGTCACTAGTACAGGCACCCAAATCTTCTGAAGATACGTTGTTTGCCGACTTAAAAGCTTTCCTAAGTGGTTGGCACCACTAGTAGTGGCTCCAAGCCATAAAATGGCTTGGCGCTACTCTTGTATTTTTTACCCTAGTGCCACTGTAACAGGCGCTAGGTTCATTTTTTGTTTATAAATACAGAGCCTCCTCTAGTGTGAAAAAGGTCAAAAAATTTAGTCTGAAAACCCTATTTTTCGATATACAGAGCTCGTAGCCTCTCTAAACCCTAATCTCCTTAGGTTCTCCAAACCCTAGCCTCCATACACAAACCCTATACACTCCTATACACTCATACACACTCTCATACACTTATACACTAGCCTCCAAAGCCTCCATTGACGACTTGAAGTGCTGCAAACTGAAGCGAAGACCAAAGCAAAGCAAGAAAAGCAAACCGCGCAAAACAAAGCAAGATAAACAAGACATAAGGTAGGTTTTCTCTTTTAAGTTTACGCATTTTCCCCCTCTCTTCTCTCTCCGAACCCACTTGAGTTTTCTTCTATTTTAATTCCCCATCTTCTTTCAATCCCCCATCTTCTTCCCCCTCTTTTTTGCATGCTTGAAACAAGGGATTTCCCGATCCATGTGCAGGATTAGGCTATTGGAGGGTCACCGTGTCGGGGGCTTTCTTTTAATCTAACCGGAAACCACGTGGATTCGGCCCCCTTGATTATGTGGTGAAACCTTAACCTTGTATGTTCACAATCCCAATTTGCATTGTGCATATCATAATCTTGCATTCTTCCAAAATTCATTTTCAAACTCTTTTTCAAAACTTGCATCAACATTGTTTTCAAACTTGCATCAAAATTTTCTTTTTCAAAATTTGTTTTCAAAATCACAATCCTAAGGTGATTCTAGCCTTTCCATGATTAGGGTTATTTTAGGAAAGTGTTACATTTAAAATGACCAATATAGTCCATATTTTCAAAACATTATTGTTTTCAAATCACTATCTTGAAGTGGTTCTAACCTTTTTATGGTTAGAATTGCTTTAAAAAAGTGAGATATTTTATATACTTTCTAAAAAATCTCTTCTAAAAAATCTCCTCCTAAAAATCTCTTTCTAACATGCTTTCCATAAACTCTCTCCAAATTCCTTTCCAAAATTGTTTTCAAAAGCTTCCTCCAAAAATCTATTTCTCAAAACTTGTTTTTAAACTCCTTTCCAAAACACTCTCCTCAAAATTCACTTTCTAAAAACGCTCCCTAAATATCTCTCCAAAAACTCTCTCAAAATGTTGCTTTCCAAAAACTTTATTTTCAAAACTTGCTTTCTAAAAACTCCTCTCTAGGATTTCCTTCCAAAAATCTCCCTTTCTAAAAACTCACTTTCCAAAATCTCTTTCCTTAGAGTCTAAGTCAAGCCCTAGAGCCAACAATTAGGAAACCCTAATTTTCTTCCCCAAAAACATAGTTTCCAATTCACTATTTTGGCCTCAAAACCTAGGTTTCTAAAACCTCTTATTTTCTATATCAAAACTATATATATTTCCAAAACTTCTTTTCTACGTCAAAACTATAGTCTTCTAAATCTAGGGTTTCTAAAACTTTACTTTCCAAATCCATACCAAATCCAATTTTCCCTTTAGGAAACCAAATCCAATTTTCTCTTTAGGAAACCAAATCCAATTTTCTCTTTAGGAAACCAAATCCAATCTCCCATTTAGGAAACTAGATCATATCCTCCATTTTTGAAAATAAAATCCAGTCCCTTGTTTTAGGAAATAGGAATCTCAATCCTTCCTAGTCTAAATCTTTCCTAATTCAAATCCTTCTTAGTCTCATACCTTCCTAAACCATAAGTTTCCCAAAATCTAAACTTTTAAATCTTTCCTTAAACTTTAAGCTTTCAAATCTTTCCTAATTTAACCCTTTCCTAACTTCATACCTTTCCAAATTTAAACTTTCCAAATTCAAATCTTCTAATCTTTCCTAAACTTAAAACCTTTCCTAACTTCAAGTGTTTTCTAAAAACTCAAATTTTGAATCCTTCTAAAATTCTAAACTTTTCTAAATTTCAAATCTTTCCAAATCTAAAACTTTCTAAACTCAAAACTTTCTTACTTTCAAAACTTCCCCATTTCGAAACATTCCAAATTCAAACTTTTCAATTTTAAAACTTTCTTCAAATAAAACCTTTCTTATTTCAAAACCTTTCCTAATTCAAAACCTTTCCTAAAATGACACTTTCCTAAAATGAAACTTTCCTAAAACGGAACTTTTCTAATTCGAACTCTTCCTAAATCCAACATTCCCTAATCTTCCAAGTTCAATATTCGAGTCAAATCTTTTCTCAAATCTCTTCTAAGTCAAGTATTTCTTAATCTCAAGTCCTTTCTAAATCTTATCTTTCCTAAGTCTAGAATTCCCAAATCTCAATCTTTCCAAAACAAGTCCAAATCTTTCCTCAAAGTTCTATCTTTCCAATTCTAATCTTTTCAATTCCAAATTTCAAATTCCAATCCTTTATTCTAAATTAAAATCAAATCCAAATTTCAATTGAAAATCTCTTTTTCCAATCAAGCCTTCTATTTTCTATTGGACTCTTGTCTGAACTACGACTGACTTGATTCCTCCAAAAGGATACGTAGACAACTCTTATGGGTGCGGTCACTACCTTTTTCAAATCTCAAATTTCATGATTTATTTCAAACTTTCAAGATCTCTATTTCAATATCCAAAACTTTCTTCCAATTTCAAATCTATCTTTTCAAATCTCTTTTAAATCAAATCAATTTCTTTCCAAATCTATTTTCTAACTCTCTTTTTCTTGTACTTGCATATCATGCATCATGTCTTTTTAAATATTCTTTTTCTAAAGTGGATAGGATTGAACATTTATTAGTTGAAGACTCTCATAGGTGAATTTAGGGTATATAGACATGTAGGTACTGCAAGAGCGGGGTAGGGTGATGGCTTAGTACGTCTTTCTTATACGTAACCAACCTCCGAACCTAGGATCACTGTTTTCAAAAGACCAAAATGGAGTTATTTTCAAAAAAGGGCTTAACTATTTTTCAAAGGTTGCTAAATAACCTGTTTTCCTAAAAACCCTCTCTTGAGGTAGAATTTTCAAAATCGTTTTCAAAAACCCTAGGTGTAGTCTTCGGATTGTGCTTAGTTTTTAGGTGACCTAACTCACCTTAATCAAGTTAGGTGGCGACTCCAAATGTTTTCTAAAAGCTCTTTATTCAAATTAATTTTCAATTCAAACCTAGTCGCACTTATTCTTCTAGGAGGGTGAATTCTAACAAGAGAGTATAGTATTTTTCCCGCTTGTGTGTGTATTCTTCGAGTGCGAAAAATCTGGGTGCGACAGTTGACGACTCCACTAGAGACACTTAGAGGGTTAGGCCGTAGTCATGTCAATTTACCCTTTACCCATGTAGAGTCTTCAACTAACTTATTCAATCCTATTCACTTTAAATTTTCAAAATCAAAATTTTGAAATTGTTTAAAAAAAAAACATGCATTTATTCATATTATCTTGTATTAAGTTTGCCGTCCACATACTAACTCTTGCATCTTTGTTTTGTAGGTGCGCTTTTTGTTTAAATTTTATTAACTGCTATGCATGAATGAGATGAACAGGATGAATGGGAGTTGTTGGGCTCTTTCATCCGCTTTCAAAAATCACACACACATTGCATGTGCACCTGCATTCTGCATACTTACATTTTTACCCTAATATAACCCTTCTAGTTAGAAAGGGGGAACGGTATATTGGTTGTGGGCAAAATGCTGTGTCAGTTTCTTCACCTACGGCCTCTTGATGGTTCCCCCGCTCAGATCACCAATCGATCATGGCACCACCTCAGGGAGTGGGCCCAGGTTTGAAGATCCGGGGACCGTGCCTTTTTAGGATGCATTAGTCAACCCTCAACCTCATGCTCATATAGACACCTTACATAGCCGAACCTCTCTCTGATTTAAGACACGCACGCCGTTTTCAAAACCATGGAGGAAAGGGTGACTACTTTTACTTTCCTTTATACCTGTTTATTTCTGTTGTTATAATGATTGTATTCTTACTGTTATAATGCTTGTCTAACTGCTTATGCATGCACGCTTACTCTACCATTGTATTATCTTTCTTTATATTCTATGCATCCATTTTCATGCATCCCGTATTTTATGTCAAGGCGAGAGTTCCAAGTAACTCAAGTCACTGTATTCTCATGCATATGATCAACCCAAAAAGAGTGACACCTAGTTCACTCTCCTTGCATTAAACCTACCTAAACATTAAAGGTTCCCATGTAACCCTAAGGACTCATGGCGTGCACCTCAATTCATTCCATAAGAGGGGCTCCAATCCCTCTATGCTCACGGAGATAGGGTTGCCAAGAAAACAAGGGGCAATCAGTCTATAAGGTCTCTCAGCGACCTTCTCGACATCAAATCCAACGAAGGCGAATCCGAAAACTCAAGAGTAGTTAAGGACTTCTTATGTAAAGCTAGATAGGTGGAACCCTCAAAGGAAAATGTTTCCCTTGGGTGAAAAACCGAGAACTAAGTCTTAACCAAGCGTGTTTAGCGTTCTCAGAGACGTGTTGGTCTACTCGTACCATAGGTGAAAATTCTAGAAATGAGGTTGATGGATGACACAATGGATTAGAGCTCTAAAAGCCATTTTTTCTCCCAAACTATATATGATGTTGATTAAAGAAATGGGAAATTTGAACAAGATGAATTGGATGATAGAATTATATGACACTAAACCAAAGTATTGGGAAAGAAAATTAAATAAAAGAGTAAGAAGAATATTATTGCATTAAAGTGAGAAAGAGGGATTATCATATGCATTGCGAGTTACTTTTGTTATCATGCCTATATTCTGTTTTTGTGTTACATGTTACATTTGAATATTTCAAACTACTAGGCACAAGCTCACACATCACCAGACTTTACAAGTGTAGGTTTGGACACAGATACAGAGCTCTTGGACTAGCTGGATATTTGTTAGATCTTTCATGCAATAAATTCTACTAACATTGTGAGTGTTCTTGTATACTATTTGGTAGTCTAGTTGTACTTGATAATTTTGGGATTCAAATTTTTATTAGTAGAGTGACGTGCAGACACTTTGTTGTACTCATGGAATGTTTTAAATTGGACATTATTATTTTGGAACAGTTAGAAATTTAGTTTTATTTTACCAAAATTATTTTATTTTCAATATAAATCAGCCTCAAATTTTGGGTGTGACAGTGTCTCTCCACTTAAGTTAAGGAAAGATGGTGAAATCATTGATGTGTTGCCATTGGTAATGGGGTATGTACTTTGGTAGACGAGGTTAATAATCAGTCCAATGGTTCATAATTATCAGAATCGAACTAGACGGGCCAGTTCAATTAGAAATTGGATCCTGAACCAGTTTGGTTCAACAAATTTACCAGAAATACAATCAAATCGAATTGAATTGGGCTGAACCGTTCAGTATTTTTAAAAAATCGATGAACCAACCGGCCGATTTTTTGAAAAAATCGTTTACCAACTTTGACTTTTGAAGTCTCTTTAAATACATTTAATTTTTAACACCGGTTGAACCATTGATTGAATCAATGAATAACGAGCTGGTAGCCTTACTGATTTGATACCAATACGGTTCTAATAACTATGCTATGGTTAATTATAACTGTGCATGTCTGAAACCTGGCTTCTAAGATCTGATATACTGCAATTACTTATGTTTTTCTGAAATAAAGCTTGTCTTATCTCAGTTTAGCTTTTTCCATAAACACCTTTGAAAGTTTAAACATCTTCATCTTTTTTATGTAGGAACTAGAATTTGAATTGTGGGATACTATATGCTTTCTGTAAATCATTCAGGAGCCAAAATTCATATCACAAGGGATTCGTATCAATCTAGTACCACATTTTATTGACATATCTTCCTTCTCCAGGTGTATACTATGAAAGCAAATGGTTTTGAAGAGGGAAACAACCTTTGAAAAGTCTTGGAATATGTTTGATCTTGGGGACAAACGAACCAATGCAAGTGTACAATGGTGCCCTCTTTCTCAATGCCTGCACAATTTCCATTTCAGTGTTATTGCTATGTGTTAGATAGAGTAATAAGTAGTGATTGTTCCACAAAACAAGTGTATGAGGAAGGAGCTAAGGAAATCCCTATTTTAATTGTCAGTGGTAGTGGTATTATTGTTACTATTTCATTTTGCAACTTCTCCTTTCTGTAATTTGATGGTCTTTTTGTAATTTTCTCTCTTAATTGTTATTTAATTTTGTTCACATTGCACACAGAGAGAGAGAGAGAGAGAGAGAGAGAGAGAGAGAGAGAGAATAGTCCAATGGTTAGGTAATACTGAGTGCTTGGTGATAATCTCTATTAAATGGTGGCAGGTAATAAGTGAATATATCAACAACTTAAATTTATGGTGTACACCCTATCAGATTTTTCACGTAGTATTTTTGCTTAAAAGTCTCTCCAATACACTACAAATTTAAGTTACTAATGTATTCACTTGCTACGTGCTACCATTTAATAAAAATTACTATAGAGCACTTAGTACCACTTAACCGCTATATTTTTTTTTAGAGAGAGAGTGCCTTGAATTTAGAATTTAGCAAAATGAAATAACGATGCACCCTACTCCGGCTCAGGAGTTAGAATTATTTTTTCATTTTAGAACACGTTAAATTTTCAAGCCTTAAGTTTTGGAAATCTATGGCTCAAAATTTTCAAATGGCTCCAAACTTGGTACGTAACACGGTCTAGGCACGTGTGACGCGTTGGGACTGATAACATGGTCTTCAAACTCCCAGTTTGGGAGTTAGAGCACAACATTCATTTTTAATGGTTAATTTATTTTAAATTACTTTATTAAAACATTGTATATATAGTTATAAGATTGTGTAGAAGTGAGTTTACTTGATTTTGGGCTTCCAAAACTCGGGTTATTGGAGAGACTTCTTGTTAGTATGGATCTATTGTCAAAAGTGGATGGAAATCTTGTGGACCTAAATTTCTACAAAGTTTTTGTTGAAAACGCAATAAACTCTAATACTCTTTTAGAAAGACGGCGCATAAGCATTACAATTATGGGAGAATTGGTTGGCTGACACCTTATTGTTATTATTTTATTTTTTACTCTGGTTATTTAGAAGGAGTAGGTTTTTGCTTTTCATGATCGAGATTGATGGAGTTCCCAATCAATTTATGTTTTTTGGTATTTTTCAATGTATCGATATTAGACAATAGGTTTTTTATTTTGGACAAAAGAAACTGGTTTTGAATTTTCGATGCATTGACGTTTATTTATTTTTTATTTTTACATTTTGGATGAATTGACCATCAGGATTAATATTATATATATATATACTAGGCATAACCCGTTACTACATCACTCTGCAACAAAATCTAATGGTGTTAACACGTAAAACTTAAGACCGAACCACTTGTACAACCATCCCACTTTCTCCCTCTACCAGCATACTATTTGACTCCTCCACACTAGCAGAAAACGAAGGACTGAGCCATTCACATCCCCTAATTTCCCTCAATTCAATGCTCGCTATCAAGAACTTGTGATCCAAAAGCAACAAAAAAGCAAAAGGAGGAAAAGACCTAAAAAATCCATACCCAACCACCGGTATTCTACCTGCATCCCTCCAGTTTCAGCAAGAAATCAAAAAAGAAAAAAAGAAAGGCACCCACAAAGATATCGCCATGAGCCCATGGCCCAACGAATGGGAACCATCAAGTATTTTATATATGCTCTTATCTGGAACACGATGAAATAAGCAGCTTTTTTGTTCATGGAAACAAAATAAACTATCTCAAAATACAAACATAATTGGAGGCGTGACTAAGCAATAAAGGATGAGCTCAACGAATGGGAACCATCAAGTATTTTATATATGCTCTTACCAAGAACATGGTGAAATAAGCAGCTTTTTTGTTTATGGAAACAAAATAAACTATCTCAAAATACAAACATAAACTATTTTTATACACACTAATACTATGTTTTTAGCACCCACCCAAATAGTCCATTACAAAAAAATTAAAAAGTAGCCCACACTCCAAATTTACTTATGGCTCCCAAGGCTACTCTCTCTTGCAAATCTCTGGGTCTCACAGTGTGCATGAAAATAGTTCCAACATCGCACCTACCATCACTACTACTGCTTTTACACCCCCTCTCTCTCTAATCCTACCACAATGCCCTCCTCCTTCCCCTTTGGAGAAAACCCAATTAAAAAAAGCTAAAAAGAAACCCACCATGACACGAGGATTTCAATGGGTTTAGAGAACAATGCTGAAAAAAAAAATCCAAAGAGAGAGAGAGAGGAGAAAACTTTTAAAATGCTACAAAACGCATTTGACACAAAAAAAAAATTAATGAAAAGATTAACTACATTGGTACCTGAAGAAGACTAGACTGAGATTGTGATCTCGGTTCTTCTCTTTTTGTCCCTCTTATAATACTCTTTTTGCCTACAAAGCACAAATATAGAGATAAGCAAAAAACACATCTATGAAAGCTAACAAAGAACATAAGGTTAGAGGAAGTTGTATTTTTTACTGTTTGATATTTGATATTTGAAGGGGGCATTATATGTTTTAATCGATTTCATGTTTTGGTTAAAAAAATCGATTGACTTGTTTAATAATTTTGTAACAAAAAAAGATGCCGCAGGAGTTTGGTGTTATTCGTTGAGTGCTAGGAATAAAAGAAAAAATACAAATGATGGTGCAGTTATGGTGGCTTGAACGAAAAGAGCAAAAAAAAAGATTAGAAATAGAAGAAGAGGTCTCAGCTGTGAAGAAGAGAAGACCAGGTTTTCTCTTTCTCTCTCTGTTTTTTTCTGACTTGCATTTATTGTGAGCAGACCTCAAATCCCATCCTTGTCTCTATTTGAAAACCGGCTTTTGAAAGTGATGTATACACATTACCTAGGATCAAAGAAAAGCTGACATATACCGTTGGATCAGATGTATATTTTGAACAACTGATCCTGCTTTTGTGTGACAGCTATAACGCATTTTGACGTGCTTAGGCAAAAAGTTTAAGTTACATGAAGACCAGAAAATGATCTCAGCCATAGAAATTAAGTCCAAACTTGTTTACAACCATCAGATTCATTTGTATCTAAGACATTTTGAAAAAACCAAGCAAAAAATGTAAGATACATATATATACAGTTGAACTTTATTTTATATATTTATTTTTTTGATAAGAATAATTTGTATAGTGAATGAAATTTATTTTATTAATTTATATAATTATATGTATAGAAATTATAAAAAATTAAATTTAAATATATATATTAAAAAAATACTCAAGTATTTGTGATGACTTGTAATTACCTACAACGACATGTTCTTACCTCAAAAAACTCAACCAAATCACGAGTTTTTTGGATGACTACATAGCTGTTACATAAGAGACATTATAGTAATGGCTTTTTAGTCACAAATGCTTTTTAAACTATTGCAAAAACTAGCATTTATGACAACAATTGGCATGGCTCCTCCCATCACTAAAAGGTTGTTTGGGCGTCGATGCTTTTGTGATGGTTAATTTGCTATCGCAAAAAAATTAGCCATTGCAAAAATCTCTTTTGTCTCATCTAATTTTTCGTCGCACAGCAATCGCAAGAGGTCTTTTGTGACGGCTTACCAACTTTTTGCAAGAATAAGTTGCTGTCATAAAAAGTCCTATTTTTAGTAGTGAACTCGTTTTTGTTTTTTAATCTTCTTTTTTTCACCTTCTGATCTAATAAAACACTAGTCGATGAGTTGAAAACTGGTGAGCAGAAAATATTTCCTGCTAAGAATAGAAGAGGAAAAAGAATCAATCTATCATACATTATGTAATAATAAAATGATGTAGAGAACTCTGGGGGAGAGACTGACGATACAGTTTTTTTTGGTATCCTTATTACTAGTAGGAGGATGGGGAGGCTGGCATATTGTAAGGGTCCAACAGTGATGAACATATAAATCTATGGTTGAAATTTGTGTAATTTTATTTATAATTTTTAATCAAATCTTAGGATTCCTAATTCTTCAAATAAATTTTTAAATATTTAAATTCTATCAAATGCCAAGTAGTATTGTTTTGACCAATTTTATCTTAAGCAATTAATGTGCGGGTAAGGAGAAGTGAATTGATTCACATGGAAGATGATAAAAGAAATAGAGAAAAGTCAATGAGAACATTTGTTTAGTATTACGATGATTGCCTTAAGCTTAACTGAGAAAATGACTTCAAAATAATACTACTTGGATAAAATAAATTTATTTATGCTTTGTTTAGATTTCAAATTTATAGAGGTAAAAAAAAAAGGATGAGAAATTAAATTATTCTTGTTGTTTGCTTATTGAGAGAAAGTGGTGAGTAAAAGAAAATAAAAGAGAAATGAGTGAAGAAACTATATTATCTCATTTACCTTTACATTTTTATTGATTGATACATATACTTTTCTTTCTCATTTTTCCAATGTAACCAAACACGAATGTAGAATTTGGAATGTCACATCTTTCTTTTTTCTTATACATTTTTGGTCCAATAAATTCGAGTTCGAAACAATAGTATAAGTCGATATCAAATAACTGTGACAAAAGCTTGTTGGGTTATTATACAATCAACCATTGGTCCATTAAATTAAGCTGCCAAGTCGTCTAGCAATTAGCCAAACAAAACAGGAAATATCAAAACCTTCCCTATATGGTGACCTTATAATATTATGTAAAATATGTGTCCAGCTAATCAGATCCTATTTTTCTCCATATCATATTGACAGAGGATAGGAAAAACTTCAAGCTGCTTTCCCACCTGCTCCGGAAGGATAGAAAGAGAGAGAAAGAGAAGGGGGAGAACTAGATTCACCAGTTGCGGAGGCAGTTGAGAGAGAGAGGGAAAGAGAGAGAGAGAGAGAGAGAGAGAGAGAGAGAAAAGGAGCCCTCTCTTCTGCTTTTGAGACCTCTCATGCCATTGTTAGTGGGCTCACATCGAGGACGAGGACGAGGACGAGGACTTTGACGTTTTCTTCTGATTTTTCCCAAATGGAGGAGGTCTCAGTAAAGGTGACAACACTCTATTCTAGTTTCATTTTATATGTTTCCATCCAATTAACTTCCATCTCTAGAGAGAGAGAGAGAGAGAGAGAGAGAGAGAGAGAGAGAGTTACCCGAAAATTTCATTTTCATGGCTAATTCTCTAAACATGTTATGCATAAATATAGATATATACACAAACATTTCAAATTGTTCATATGTTTTGACTTTTCTGATACTATACATTCTTGGTGTTCTTTCTCCTGTACAACATCTCGATTAGATACGATGTCAAGGTCAAGAAGTTGTTATTGGATCTTATAATCAGTACTACTAAGATTAAAATCAATCTTCTTTTTCTTCCTCTTCGTTATTTGGACTTATCAAATGTAGTGAGTTGAAGTCTTTCTCGGGCTAGGTAAGAGATTTTTCACTTGGGATCCATTGCTCTATTCTCTATTTATATACAGAGTACCACATCACACATATACACTTGGCGTATGAAACTAGTACATGCTAATACGGCCTAACATATGTATATATATATATACATTTAATATTTTAAAAATTGTGCTTATATGTAAAAGAAATAGGGAGTGGTTTAAACTCAAATTTTTTAAGTTTGAAGCTTAATAATTCTTTAATTTTAGTAAACAGATGTTTATGTATTGTGAATCTCTTAATTTTAACATAACTATGCATAAACTGCTTCGATACTCTTAACATAAATAAGAGAGAGATGACGAGCCGTAGATCGATGGAATTTAGCACCACAACCCTAAAATGTGGGGGCGGGGACCAGGAATCTTCAGCGTACGTACCAATGCATGAATGAATGTAGTGGTAATAAAAAACGAAACAAAGAAAGAGAACTTTGTGAGAAACAAGACAAAAGAGCAGTGGGTTTCCATCTCTCTTCTTGTAGAGATATCTAAACATACATACATAAATGTAATAATGTAAGGCGGTCACGCTTGCTTTGAACACCCGGCCACTAGTCTGTCTTTGATAACTCGCTACTTTCTCGACCACCCACCAATGACCATTATAGCTTTGACTCTAAGATTAGTACGCAACAGTTTCTGGATCTCAAAAAGCTAAGCACCATAGTCAGTAAAATACATAGATTAAAAAAAATGTAATAGTGCAGGTTTAATACAATTTTTACTTGAAATATATGTAGTAAAATAGTCGGCTCAAAAACTAAGAGAATATGAAAAATAAGAATATATCATTGTATGATATTATACGAATGTTGAAATAAATCATTGTTTACAAAATAATCAAACAAATTGTAGGGCTAATTACACCAGTAGTCTCTTTATTTTTTATTTAATCTCAATTTGGTCCTTTCAATTCTAACTGTTACAAAAAAATGCCATTTTTTTTTTTTAAAACTTAGTCTCTAATTAGTCCAATCGAAAAGTCTGCCATCCAAATGGAGGCAAACCGGTAAAATCATTTCCTCCCCCTTTCTCTCTCCCGCTCCCCGCAATTGCCACCTAACCACCACCCCCACAAAGCTGGCATAGCCCATCCTCCGCCCATTGCCGACGACCGACAACTACAAGTACCCAGTGGTTCAACAACCATGCACCATCTTTGCAGATTCTGACCATATGTGCATGTGCATAACTGGCCGGTTGAGAGATATTAGAGACAACAAATTAGTGGGGGAAAATAATTATTGGTTATACATCCCATATTCCCATTCCAACACCTTGAAGTATTGTTGCGGGTGATCTTTTCCATATTATTTCAACCCACAACAGAATTTTTTTTTTTTTTTGAAAACCAAGAGAAAGGGTCAAACAAGTTGTCTAGACTCTAGAGTGGATATTATTATGGACTGTTAGATGATGGAAACTAACAAATGAGAATAGAGATTGGAGTAAATACAGCTGCTAATGCATGCATATTCCTCCATTCCATAATTGATATATGTATGTATGAAACCCCATTTCTTATCAATCGGGCCACGAAAAGAGTGCGCCTACCACTATATATATATATATATATAAGATCACTCATCAGCTGCATCTGCATGCGATGTGAGCAGACCCAGACCAGGAAAATATTTACGCTTCCGTTTGGAATCCGAATTTTTTTTTCAAAAACAAAGAAAAAAATATAAAAGAAAAATAAACAAAAATATCTTTTATTTTTGTTCACTTTTCTTCTACATTAACTTTTTTCATCAAAAATCCAAATTTGAAGCGGGGCCTTAAAGAAAACTGATCAAACCTCTGTGTGTGTGTCGTTTGGTTACTATATATTAATTGTTATCTATTATTAAATGCTTTCACAACTACTCTCGTGTAATCTTATCCCTGCATGCCTTCTTTTATTACTCATATATATATATATATATATGTATGTTTCCTTTCTTCACCCACTGTCACTGGTGGCGGGTGGGTGTTTGACTTGCTGCTGGTGTCCAGTACCCTGATAGGAATAAGACTAGTATTAGTTACTATTCTTAATATATGGTGCACTTTATGGGGATGCTTATGACTTTTTTTAAGCAAGCTCTTTTGATTTGAGAATCATTTCTCTTGGATCTGAAATTCATATTAGCGAAACATCCAACTACATTAGTGTCACATGCATGCTACATATATGTGGGATATTTACTGATAACTGTACCATTTTTCTTGTAGTTTGTCTCTCTATATAGTTGGGTTTTTTTAACATAAGGGTATACTTTGAATGAAGCAGATTGACGCCATAAGTTTCGATAAAACTGCAACTACAGTAGTGGTAGATATTGAGAGCCTACAACAACTCACAGATAGAAGCTCAGGGAGCCCCAAAATGATAGTAAGTAAGATCAGCACAATATTTATTAATTCGGAATCTTACAACATCCTGCAGGTCTAGCTTTCTGTACTAATTAACCCTTGTCGAAATTTGTAGAGAGCTCTCTCTCGTAAATGGTCTTATCGACCTGAGAGATTATTAACATGTGCTGATCAGGAAGAAGACATAGATCATGAATCTTCAAAGAAAACTCTCGTGAAAGGTATCATCTTGAACACTTAGTATTCCTAATTGACAATTTAGTTTTGACCCTTCAATAGATGGGAATTCTTTAATTATATATGCATGAGCATTTCAATTAAGTGCTCTCTTCAATGTCATCCAACACAAATATCGTCATCAAATTATATGTGTGTACATATATTTACGTAAAGTTCTTTAATTGGCATTTCTTCCATATATATATAATCATCTATCCCTTGTTCGATGGATCTGCAGTGAATTCACAGCCGGAGCCTTTGAAGCAGTCATTGCTCACAAACAAAGCTGTCACTCCAACCTCTGCCTGTAATCACAGTGGCGGCTACTCGTCTTCTAACGCATTATTAGATGGTGGTGATCAGCTGCTGGGGAGGAACAAGAAGTACTTCAATCGCATTATGGCCATCAATCCTCGGAAGATCCTTTGCATCTTTGCAACTGTGTAAGTCTTTCGTGAGTACGTTGCTAATTAGTTGGTTTCGTAGAGGTTATATTTATATATTTTGCTGACTGGTACGTACTTACTTGGAAACTGTTGATGGGTCGGTATGTCTCTCTCGCAGGTCCAGTGTGGGCTCACTGGCATTAATATACTTCACCCTTTCCATAAATGGAACATTTTGATGTTTTGAAGGTGGGTGTTGGTATGAAGCGTAGGGAACATATATAAACCAGTTATATATATGAGAGAAATATTGGTGCACCTTCTAGCTAAGCTAGGCTAGGCTAGGCTAGGCTGCTTGCTTCAGTTATATATATGCGGAGGTGATAGTAGTAGTGGACCACAACTACTACAACAATGCATGCATGTAACCTTTGATCAATGAGTACTCATGCGGCAATTAACCACAACACCACACACGTACTTCAGAGCTAGCCTAGCCTAGCTGTATCAAATTCACATATACAACAGGGTACATGAATGATCGAGCTTTCTGACTCTGCTTGCTTGTTGTTGTTCATTAATCGATGAGGAGGCTGTAACTTGCATGTACGACCCAGCCAGCTAGCTGGCTAGGGTAGTTGAAGAGTGTGATTGGAAACCTATTCTTGGTCAGCCTCCAGGGTTATAAATCAATTATATGGTTAAACCCAACCTTTGTACACGGGATATGCAGACAATTGGGCATGGCAATAAAGTCAACTTTTCTTATTTTTTTGAGGCTTTGATCATCAAAGGTTTTACAGGCTTAAATACCTTTTTTTTTTTTTTTTCTAATGATTGGGTGTTCGGTCAACTCGCGCATACTTCGATAATTCTTGGGGCCTATGTACTCTCCCATTCCACACAAATTAGATAATTACTGAGTCAAAAACTTTTAAAATGACCCCAAAGAGTTGTTGACAGGACATGATGAACATAGGCTGAGCCAGAAATTTTATGCCCAGAGCAATCTTCAAATCACAATCAATATTTTTTTTTCCCTAATCAGCAATAAGGTATTAAATTTTCATGTATTTATACCAGTGGGATGCACGAGATTAAAGTACTATTTTAAACGTAAATACATTGATAAGGGAATTGATTAGAAAACTTTTGTATTAAGATACTACGTTAGGAAAATTAATAGATTGTAGTATCTTTCAGGTAAAAAATCCCTAGACATAATTAAATTAAACAAAAAAATAAGTGATCGTGTATATTAAAAATTCAAAAGAATCCAAAAAGCTGACAATTTCATCCATGAAATTTAAAAATATAATAATTATGTCGTTTATATTTTTACTTACTGTAATGATTTATATTTGGTTTCTATAAGAGGTTTTGTGGAAGAAGAGTGATTAGAATAGATATGATGACAATGAAGAGAGATTTTAGAAATTGGAATAGGATTGTGTAGCTAATCACATTTTTTGCCCAACTAAATTTAATATTCATAATTGAAGTTTTAGATTAAATATGTTAAATTAGATTAGACCAACCAAATTTTTGGAAGCCAAATTTTATAGTATTGAAAATTAAAAATTCTAGAGAACCGCAATCTCTGGCATATTATGAAGAAAGCCTCTTTTTTTTTTTTATACTGGAAACAAAGCACAAAGAGCCTACTATTGTTGGGGAAGCTATCTTGTGTGCACGTGCATTGCTTTGCCTTCTGCACTAAACAAACGACCATCTAAAATGGGCGGCCATGTTCAGTGATGATTGCATGCGTTTCCCATCTCATGAGAGATTGGGACCGGTTTAGCTCAATTCTTTTTCTGTTTTTTCCTTTCCAAATTTCTATGAGACTCCATGATACGAAAAGAGCTTAAATCTCCTATTTGCAGGACTCTTACTGTGTCATTTCCTACTTCAATCTGGTAGCAAAAAGAGTTTGTAACTTAGTAATACTCAATTGTTTCTATCTTAGCGTTTATTATTATTAACCAAGTTCCAAAAACAAAGATCCTGGTTAACAATGGTATTTTGGAGTTTCCATCAAAATCAATGAAGGTAAGCCACATCAAATCAAAAGCCAATGAAAGCAATGCAGAATGTTCCCTTTTTACTGTCGAACGGAAAATTTTTAAAAAAAATACCACAATGGACAAAATTAGTAAGAAACTTACATGATTTGGCGAGTTTAAAGTCATTGATGGCTTTATCGAAAAAATTGACAACTTCCCTGTTTGAATTCCAAGGAGGTCCAGCCATATGTTAATGGCTCATCGTATGGGGGTGTTTCTAACTATTGCAAAAAAAGTAGTGAAAGATATATGACTGTATCTATATACCTATTTCTAATATATTATCAAGATAAATGTGCAAAACAAATGAAAGAATTTGTGAGTTACCTAAAGCCGATGAACACTATAATTGAATCAAATGCATAATACATTTATTGAATACACTATATAGACATATGGGGCAAGCCAAGGAACAATATTTACCAGGAACACTAATCCTCATTTCAAATTACGTGAAATTGTTTTGTAAATTCACTATTAATTCAAAAGGGCAACATAAAAAATCAGAATCAAAACCCTAAGTTTTGATTATTATAAAAAAAAGTGATCATAAAAATAGGAAAGCTGTGCAACAAAACTCATTGGTGAGCATTAACCTTCAATTGATGGAGGCTCTTCTAAATTTAATTTCCTCTCCAAAGAGTCTTCTCTTCCCAAGAACAAAAAACAATTACAGAGAGATTTTAAAAGGGATGTTTAAAATATATGGGATGGTGGAATTAGGGAGAGATTTCAGGAATGAGATAAAAAAAATTTCAAGTTAAGAAAATATTTGAATTAATATTTGGAGAAAGATTTTAGGGATGTGATCAATCTATATTAAATTTGACAATACAACTTATAGTATTAGGAAAGGAGATGAGTCGGTAGGATTAGAGAGAGATTTTAGGGATGGGATAAAAAAATTTTAAGTTAAAAAATTGAGAGATTTTAGGATTTAGAGAGGGATCTAGGAGTCATTAATTGTTTTTCCAAGTTTGCCGCAGGAGTGTCACATGGCACTTTGAAATTTCAGATTGCTTAGAATCTGAGGATTCACTATTCCCTAATCAACAATAAGGTTCTAAACTTTCATATACATATATACTAGTGTTGACCCTTTTCATTAAATTTGTAATCAGAATATAAATTGAGTGATTAACCACACCCTAGCTTAGATCTTGAATTTATGGAAGGAAAGTAAATGGAATGGAAAAGAAAAAATAAAATAAAAGCAGCTAAACTTTTTCGGTCTCATATTGAAATAATCCCTTGCCCACCAAAAGGTTTTAATTGCCAAAAAAAAATATATATATATTTACTTAATTCTGGAATCTGAAAGTTGGAGATGTTTAGATATAAATACAGAGTCAGCTATCCCTGTTGGCTGTTACCTTTTGGCTAACCAGGCATATATTGTGATTGTTTTTAACCCATTAGTTTGGACAGCACAACCATGCATGCAAACACTTCTTCAATTCTTACTGTTATAGCTTATGAAACTTTGTGGCTATAAGCGCTCATGAATTTTATGGCCACTAAATGGGTCTCGTGAACAAACCGGGATCTAAATGCTCTCAATGGCAAACCTAACAACAACAACAACAACAACAAAAAAACAACGAACTCAATGATTTAGAATAAAAAAATAAAAAATAAAAAAAGAAAACGCAAAGCAAGGCAGCAGACTAAGCCACTGCCTCTATTCTAATTTAACATTTCCTTCTTTTTGTGTGTTGACTGGCCACGAAATTTACCTACACACTGCATTTGGTTCGCAGTTAACTGGTTGTAAGGCTTCACTTCCCTAATCCACATGGCGTGAGACAGAAAATGTTGCAACCATCTAGTACATGCGAGCCAAATAACTATGAGCGAAATAAACTCACCAATCCTAAGACTAAAATAGAACACAAAAAGTGTTCATAATCAAAATTTTCAAGAACCATCTCATTACAAATTATGCAGTAAAAGAGGATAAACTAATACCACTTGAAGAAGCTTGTGCTGCCATGCATCACACATCGCCTTGCGGACACCATTAGGCAAAGAACTGTCATTGCCTCTTTCAGCTGCAAAATCAGAATAGATGATATACTTTAAGACATCACTACATTTATTACATATTGGCACATAGAGAGTACCAAGTGAAGCTAAGTAACAGAAAGAGCAGTGTGAAAGAGAAGACTTCGGAGGGAGGGATGTAGTAGAGAGAGATAGAGAGGGAGGGAGGGTCCGGGATCCGTGAATAGTTAGAGATATAGTACAGATTAAATAGGGCAATAGAGAGATTTTAGGGCTCTAACCAATCAAAGTTTTAAACAATCAAATTTTAAAAATCAACATCTTATAGTATTCAAAATTTAAAAATCTAGTAAATTTGAAGAGGTGAAGAGAGAGAGTGTGTTTTCATGGAAAGGATTGATAACCTATTAGATTAGATATGTTAATAGAGAAAGACTTCAAGAAATAAAATAGGGTTGTATAATCAATCAAATTTTTGGAAATAAACAACATTCAAAATTCAAAAAACTAGATATTTTAGGAAGGGGAGAGATCATAGGAGTAGATCTTGGTGGTTTTAAATTCTGGGTATATATATTGTTTCATTTTTGTGATTTTTAGTTGGGCAAGATAATGGAAAAATATTGTTTTTTTTTTTTTGCTGCTTTTTCGTAGTGGACAAGAGAGGCAAGGGAATGAGAACCCGGTTGAGAGAAAGAAAGAATTGCCATGTGGCATCCTTGTAGTTTAGGTTTTTTGAGAATTCAAAGATGGATTATTGGAGGCTTGTGGGAGCTTCAACTACATTTGCATATATGATACGATATGTATATTGTATATGAATTTACATGTATAGATATATACCAGCAGTGAACTCGTGCTAGGCACAAAACATAGAGAATAAATGTTAAATTTTTAAATAAAAATAAAGAATTGATATTATGTTTTTAAAATTTATATTACTAATTTGAGTTTTACTAAACAATAAATTACAATTATTACTTAAAGTTAAAAATTTATCCAAATTTATGCATCTATATCATAGAAAAATCTTCTCAAAATAGTTATAACATTTACCGCCCAGTGTACCAAAAACATCAAATTACATTAGAGTCACGTAACTAAAATACTTGAAATACTTGTTGTTTTTTTTATTATTTACAGCATACTTCAAAGTTTTGTTTTATTTTGATTAAATGTCTTTTTAAAATAGAATATTCTAAAGGTGTTAAAAGTATAAAAAAAAATTAAAATTCCTTTCATATTAAGCTAGGTAGAATTAGAAAATTTGTCTATGGGTTCATTTCAATTATTGAGGTTAGAAAACTCAATCACTATTAAATAAATAAAAATATATAAATTATACTTTAATTGTGAAAAAATTAATATAATAAAAATTAAGTTTCATTGGAGATTGCCAAAATTTTGATTTATTTTTATTATTGCTTTAAACATATTTAAAGAGATGTGATTGATGAGTATTTACAACCAAATGACAAATTTATCAATAATAAAGATTTCTTTAAATAACAAAATAATAAATGATAGATGATGAGTAATTTTGTGACGTGTACTTCCTATGATAGAAATTTAAAATTAATTTTTATTTTCATTAAAAATTTTGTGAAGGAGCATATTTGAAGGAATTTTAATAAACTTGTCATATTGATTAAGAGTCAAAACAAAAAGAAATTTAAAGGCCAATAAGTTAGAAAGTTGGATCATGATTTTTAGCTTTAAAAATGTCATCACCGATTGTTATAATATATAATATAGATTGATAGTTATAACAAATTAAGATTGAAGAATGAAATTTTAAAATTATTTATTTCATTTGTAAATTGTTTTTTTAACCAATCATTGTAGCCACAAGATTGGATATTTTGGAATAGGGAAAAAAAAATTAAAAGTTAGAAAAAAAAAAGAGTTAAATGTTTCAACTTCAATGGTCTCATAACCAATTGTGATAATATATACTATAGAATTATTTGTATTTTTTTTTCTAAAAATAAAATTAAAAGAATTTGAATAGAAAATTCTAAAGTTTTGAATCTAAGCAAGAACTTTTGAAAATTATAATAGAAGAATTTAAGGAATTAATCGTAATTTTATTTTTAAATTTTAAGAGGAGCTTTCTAAAATTATAAAAGAGGGATTTAAGGAATTTAAAATAGCAATTCTAAGTTAAAGAAAAACTTTCTAAAATTATAAAAGATAGGTAAAATTTTTTAAAGTAACATAAGATTGCCAAAGTTTAAGTAAAGATTTACTGATTGTTAATAGAAAGTAAAAGTTTCTATAATTTATAGAATTATGACATATGTGAAATTAGTTATTTAAAAATTCCAAAAACTAAGAAAATTAAATTGAGTCTTTCAACCTCAAAGACCCAATAACATATTACTATAATATGTAGTGTATATATATATAAAAGATATATAAAAGGATTTTTAAAGCAGAATAACTATTTAAGGAGGAATTTATAATTTCATGGGGTAAATTGAAAAATATTCTTTATATTTTAAGTACAAAAAGAAATTTTTTTTAAATTGAGAGGGGGCATGGGCTGGCTCCAGTACCCCACGGCGTGGACCCGATGTTGTTTTGATTCTTATTATTCACTTCATATTAAGAACAACCTAGCCACAACACAATCCCATTGACAAAAAAACTTTGGAGGAATGTTTTGAAAAGAGATTTCTAACATATTTGTAGATAAAGAGTAGCATGTAACTATGTTCACCGATTATGACAGCAGTCCTTGCTAGTAGTTTGTTTGGAACATGGGGGAGGGAAGTTAAGGGAAAGGAAAGGAAAAATAAAATTATCCATGTTTGGTTTTGCAAAAAAAAAAAAAAAAAAAAAAAAAGAAAAGTAGAGGAAAAGAAGAGAGAGAAAGAAATAGATTGATTTAAAATTTTCTCTCCTTTTTCCTTCCCTTCTCTATTAAGTAGAATCAAATAGGGAGATAATAATAAATAGTGGTTTTCTCTTCTCTTTGTTTCCCTTTCCCAAGTTTCAGCCGTAAAGCTTTTGCAAACCCATTTTCTTTGCTTTGGAATTTTACATACAATTTAAAAAAAAAAAAAAACAGTTAAATTCTCATTGCACTCAGAATGAGCCTCCACACGCCAAGTTTGCGCGGTTGCCAATTATCACAAGCTGTCCTGGCTTTGAACAAGGAGTACTAGAAAAATCCGTGGATTTATTGTGGTAACAATCTTTCAGTTTACTTATTTACAGCTCTACAAAATTAGATCCACCATGGTTTGCTTTTGTGGCAGCATATGACTCTATATATGGTTGGTGACAACTACATTAGATCTGGTTTTTAGGGACAAAGAGTTTTGCTCTTGAAAGTAAAAAAATTGTCCTTAATGCTTCATTTGGAACTCGAATTTTTAATGAAAAATGCAAAAGAAAAAAAAATATGAAGAAAAAGTGAACAAAAATACTCTTTATTTTTATTCACTTTTCTTTTACATTTTCTTTTCCAACCGAAAATTTGAGTTCCAAGCAAAGCAGAAAAGTTATTTGGGAGAAAATCAAGTCATCAAGCAGTTGGTCCCTAAAGTCCCGTCAGGAAAAGTTGAGCGCAACAAAAATGTAATCCGTCCCTAATAGTGGCTGCTTTAGCCACAAATATTTTGTCCCCAAAAGTCAAATATTCCCTACAACATATTTGGTCGCAAAAACATCCTACTCGCCTCTATATGCCAAGTCACTGGACCGGCGAAACGGATTCTCCCGAGGTTGAGCTTTCAAAGCGGGATCGTTCCAAAGTGGGATCGTTCCAACGTGCCCACGCCTCACTCATTCAAGGGTGGGGAAAGCACCTATGAGACCATTCGACATTCATAGTCTTTCAATCTATTGCAAGAATGGAATATGAAACGAAATCTAAAATTTTCATCACAAAATCCCCGTTTCGTCTCTAAATGTGAACTGAAGGATTTTTTGCAGCAAAATAATTTGTCTCCAACACTTTTGGATACTATGGTTTTCCATCCCTAAAATTGGTAAATAAGTAATTGGAGATAAGACGCATGGTCCCTAAATTTCTTTCTTTTGTGGCAAAAGCATCTTATGAGGACATTTTTTGTTGTTAAAAGTTCATTGTCCCATTCTTATGGATACTATGGCCTACAATTTAAGAAATTAGGGCTGAAATGCACAACCTGTTAATTATAATACAAGCAAAAATCCACAGCCTGCTAAATAAATCAAGCCAAACTAAAAACCATAGCCTGCTAAATAAATCAAGTCACAAAAAATTCCACAACATGCTAAATGATTAAAGCACTAAATATCAACACTAAAATGAATATCATAATCCAACATTTCACTGTTCACAAAAAATGCCCACAATGTTTCAAAGTATAATCCTCAAAACATATTTGAGAGAGAACGGAGACTAGTCAAAAAGCAGAGAAGTACAACTTAATAAGCTAACAACGTTTAAAAGATTTGAGAGACGGCCAAATAAAAGGAGTAATTACACTTTATCTCTCTGTGGTTTGGGTCAAAATCAAACAACTCTTCTATAGTTTAAAAGTAAACACATGACCCCCTGTAGTTTTGGACTAATCTGCAAATGGATGAAAAACGTTAAATTTACAGAAATTCTATCATATGGTATTTTTGTCATTTTATATATCTAAATTAGAACATTAAAAAGATGATTGGACCTTTTATGCCAAAAAGATTTTGAAAATCAAATATTATGTCTTCAAAAAGATGATTTGGTCATTTTACATTTTTAAATTAAAATATCAAAAAGACAATTTGGTAAAATAACCAAAAAAACAAAAAAAAACTCGATAGACAACACTTTATTTTGACATAAAAGGGCCATAATTTTTGGTTTTCATAATCTTTTTAGCATAAAAGGGCCAAATCATTTTTGTAATATTCTAATTTAAAAATATAAAATGACAAAAATACTCCTATGATAGAATTTTTGTTAAATCTAACGGTTTCTATTTATTTGCAGATTAGTCCAAAACCACAGGGGGGTCATGTGTTTATTTTTAAACCACAAGAGGGTCATCTGATTTTGACCCAAACCACAAGAGGATAAAGTGTAATTATTTTTAGATAAAATTGGTTCAAAATGAAATTTGTTGCAGTCTGAAGATTTCTCAAAGAAGCTTTTCGTTGTTGTCACAGCAGATGCACATTCCTTGTACACTGGTAAGAGAAACTGGTCCTACATTTACATGCAAAAGAAAATCAGTGGAAGGCCTTGGAACTAGATAGTTAAATAATTTAAAGTCAGAAATGAAAATTGCGACATTCTTAATCTTTGGCTTAGTCTTCAATTCAAACAAGAATCAAGATTGAGATTTTACAAAAGAAGCTACTAGAAATGTTCCTTTTTCCTTGGTAGGGGATGGGGAACTTCAGCAAAATCAAGCTTTCACAAAGTGGTGGAACTAGAATTCTCAAGAATTTTACACCTCCACAACAATGATGTTATCTTGAACAAACTGACCAAAAGAATTATTGATTCCGGTTACATCAACGTATCAAAATTTTTTTTTGTGTTGCACATCAATTTGCCTTCTTTTTCAATTTCTTTAGAATTCAATCCTAGCACGAATAGCATCCTCCTCTCTTTTTCTCTAGCAGGGATATTTCTTTCTGATTCATCCCCATATGTCTAGAAAATAGTCATCATCCGTTCTTCCCTTCACTAATAAGAGATCTATTTCACTATTTAGGTTAAATATTAAATTTTCACTCCACTAACTTTGAATCATATTACGAGATTTCGATGCAAACACTGTTAACTTCTCATATCAATTAGGCAGAAAATGAAGAAATAAATGAGGTCTTACTATGAAGAAGAATAAGTGGAAGGGCCTCCTCGACTCAGCTGCAGCAACAAGAAGTCAAGTTTAGCATTGACCTCCATGCTATGGCACTCCAAACTTTGAACTCTTGCAACCAGCTACTCATTTATTCTTCATTGCTCCTCAACTTCCCTTCTAGCTTCTTTAGCATCCCTCTTAAGTTGTACACGTGTACATTGACCGGATAATGAAGTGCTAGGCTTCCGACCATGCCCTAGGCCTAATATGTAGCCTGACTTATACCCAAACACTGCATAGGAAATTAAAAGTTGCTCATTGGATAGTGGGCCATATCCCATCTTCTTTAGCTTTATCCTCTGTGTGTTTAAGTTTCTCCTACAATATCTATTAGTGGAAATAAATCTAATTATCCCTCATATAATAGTTTTAAGATTAAAAAAAAAAAAATGAAATTGAAAGCACAAGAATCCTTACATGTCTAAGCTCAGCCTCATCATTGACCCATGCCTGTCTTTTCCTATTAAAATGTGTCTCTTTATATAGATGAACAAGTCCAGGCTCCTGCCCACTCTGGGGATCTCGTTGTACCATTTATATCAACACATCTTAAACATTAAAATGGATGACGCTGCACAATAATAATAGTTGAACATAATTTACCAGTTTTATTATTTATACTTGCTCGTATTGCACCTTTCTGAAGGCCTTTGAGCCAGCAGTGTGGAGGACCCTCAGTTTTGACCCATTTTTCTTGTTCCTAGCACATTTTTCCTGCATTACCATAAGTACATATGTATAAAATAGTGGCAATGGCTTTGCAATCACATAAAGAAGCCACCAAAATGAGCAGAGATGAGAGATTACCTTGTACTTCTCATCAGACCATATTTCACACACACACCTCCACACCCTTTTGTCCATATTATCTGGTAGATTCGCAAGGGCAGACTCCATTGTGGGGTAACTTCTAAAGCATTGAGGGAGTTCATAACAGTAGCTCTTACAACGGTCTTGCATCTTCCTGAGCATGGTTTGGATGGCATATGGCTCACTGCCAAATGCGAATGCTTCCTGCCATGCAAAAAAAAAAAGAAAACCAACCAACCATACAAGTTGAGTAGCATAAAAATGAGAAGAACTAAGATAAACATATGAAAAAGAGAATTGACTCGATTGATTAAATGTAACGACAAAGAGAATAAAAATCTAGAATATTTCAAATTTAAATAAATTACAAATCATTGGCAACCATTTCCTCTTCCATTCTTCCTGCATCATTCATTTCATCTTTTTCAATTTTAAATGAATTACAAATCATTTGCAAGCATTTCGTCTTCCTGATCATTATCATCATCAATTATATCATCTATGTCACTATCACCATCATCCATATCCTCGTCTTTGTCAGCTTCATGCTCCTCATGCAAATCACCACCAAAATCAACACATATCATCTCCATGTATTCTTTGCATAAACGTATAGGCAGATCATTAATGTGCACTACCTCACCAAATTGATATGACTCAAACTCTTGGTATGGCTCGTCTTTGTTTTCCTCTTCCTCTTCCACTTCTTTCACAGGGAAATCATAGGTTGCCCAAGGTAATATACTTTGAACAACTTGCTAGTCGTTGCCAAACTTTGTGTCTTTCAAATAACACACTTGTTCAGCTTGACATGCTAGCACAAACGGCTCATCTTTGTACCAAGTTGAACAAGCCTGGGGGCATGAATTTGCCTATAGTTGATTAATTAACCTAAAAATTCAACTATAAGAACATGTCAAGTATTTAGGTACGTCAATCCTATATGCAACTCTAAAGCAATAAAATAAAGAGACAAGGCACACAAGATTTTATATGGAAATTCTATCAACCAGGAAAAAAATCACGATGCTACACATATTCACCACTAACGTACTTAATACTATAACTTTAAACAATTACAAGAATAAACTTACAACCCAACCTGTTGATCCATAACTCCGTGTTGATCCACAACTATGGTAGAATTTTCAGACTTGATCGCTAGACACCCATGATTCACCGTTCTCCCGTGCTATCGATGTCAACCTTTGGAATTCGCCAAAAATATGTGTGAAGTTTGTTTATTGACTAGAAGGAACACTCCAATTATCTAGGAGGCACGATAAAGCTCTTTAAATAGCTAGATGATCTCTCTAATTGTGTGCATACTCTTTTGCTAGGGTTTAGAGCCTTTATACAGAGTCTGAAGTGTTTTTTAGAACCTTGGACGTTGTGTAAGTCAAAGTAGGAAGTTTCCAAATCCGATAAAGATTGAATTCTAGAAGTCTTCGATGCTATCATGCGTTCGAACGGCCTGCCCTGGAATTCGAACGGGTGGCCGTTCGAATGCTAGCCAGATTCTTTGTTCTCTCTGTTTTGCCTTTGCTGCAGCACATTGATTCATTCCTACACTTTGACACGTCTATCAAAATGCTGGAATTACATATAAAGTGTTTTTGCTCATAATTAGCCAATTTAAAACTCAACAATCTCCCCATTTAGCAATTCTATAAGAAGACATAGTAAAAATATACAAGTAAAGACTCGGAACAACAATGTAAGGATGAATCAAAGTTTCAGCATGTCCCAAGAGTCATCAAGTATTTATCAATTGCCATGCACATCCACAATTTAACAAACCTTATGAAAAGCAAGTGTAGGAAGAAAAATAGAAAAACAATACAACTTAATGCACCAAGAATGCAGCAAGCAATCTTTTCCTACTACTCCCTTTTGTTTTGGTTACAAATTGACAAATTAAGCTCATAGGAAAGATGAAGGAATACACAAAAAAAAGAGATTCACACCCTATGCAATCTAACATCTTTGACACAGTCCTACGAAAATTACGTCTAACAAGTTTGAAAAATAGGTCAAGTAAAATTGTATGACAATTATATAGTAATTTCAAGATTCAAGCATTGAAGTAGACACAAAATACACTTAAGGAATTGAAAATTTCAACATCTTAGGCACAAAAGTATAATTCGTAGACATAGTCATGTGGGTGTTCTCGGTGAACTCAAAAGCTATAGGCTTACACAAACATTTAACAAAGATCAAAGTTAATAAGTCTATTCAAATTCTTGGAAAAGTCACACACCTAGAATAGCGACCAATCATGCTTGTACGATTCAAATATGGAAAACTCCCCCTTAATCGAGCGTAAGATTTGAACTTTTTTAGAGCTAAATTTGTTTCTTTTAAGTAGCTTGTATTTTTTTTCTTCTTGAGCAAGTTCAATACTTAGAACATAGTAGCCCTTTCTATGATTTTACCTAAAGAGTGCATATTTCGATATACATTCATAGTGACTTTCACACATGTCAAGGTAGGTAGTTAGTGAAAGAAGGATGATGCATGAACATTGGTCACTCTATTGTGCAACTCTCGTAGAGAGCATGGGAATAAATCAAACTAACAAGAATCACATACATGGCTCATGCAAATAAGTTGCATAAAGTGTGCTCATGTGCACATGACTTATGTTTTCAGATTTATTCACAATATAGGCAAAGATGAAGAAATTAAAAACTAGATCATTTATTTAGTGCCTAACAATGTATAATATTATTGTCATAAATAATTACTCAACAAATCACAAAATTACTAATGATCTATAATCAAAAAATATTTTTAGTATTTTTGAAATTTTTTTAAAAGGAAATAATCCCTAAAATCTATAACTATGATCATAGAACTTAGGACAAAAGAATAAGAATAAAATAACTTCTTATGCTAAGTCAAAATTAGGAGTTTAATCAGAAAAGTTAACCCCCATAGAATTTTTAAGGGTATTCAGGGCTTGTAAATCATATTTTCTAACCTAGTCAGATTTAGTAATTTTTTATTTTGAAATTTCTTGTTTGTGTTGAGTAACTTGTATGTTATGATCTTTAATTTGATGATGTAAGGCATTATCAGGCATTCTAGCTTACTTTTGATGAAAACATTTTCCTAAATTTTGCAACTAATTGCACCTAGGCCTGATATGTCCTACATCACCATAGTGATGGCATACAGGATCAAAATTTGAATGTGTAGTTCTATTTGCCCCAAAATGCCATGCGTTCGAACACCAATATTAACCGTTTGAATGCTAGGGTTGGTCATTCGAACGCTAGTCATTCGAATGCATTGTGCGTCCGTTCGAACCTGGTGAAACTTTAAAATTTGAGAATTTGTTAACATACCTAGTTGTTTTTACCTGTTTTTGAGTTCTTAAGGGTTATGATTGAACCTTGTATGTCTTTGAAGTTGATGGATTAGCATGAAGCACGAATTTCAGTATTTGGCTCAACGTAGTTCCATTAAATCGGTTCTATCTTTATCTCCAGCCAATTTTTGAATGCTCCATATGTGATCAATCTTTATGGAGGCTGTACTGAAACACTTGAAAGATTCCTTAGCACAAGATAAATCAAATTTAATAGTTTCTAGTTCTTTCTTAAGAATCTTATTCTTTTCAAGTGCTTCAATTAGTCCCTTTTTAGTTGTAATCAATTTTTCATTCAGGATAGTCCAGTCAGTCTCAAATTGATTAATATGGGTTTGGCTTTCATTAGATTTCTTTAATTGAGTAATCAAACCATGACTTTCATCAAACTAAATTTTAAAATCAATTTTTTCTTTTTTAAAATTTTTCAGTTTGGAGATTAATTTTTTTTATTAACTTCAATTAATTGAGAAAACTTTTCACCTAGTTCATCATTATCATTCTTGAGAGTCTTTTTATTTTTCAACAATTTTTAGATCGTAAGCCAAATTTTGTTTAATTTCAAACAAGCAAGAAAACTTTCCACACATACTATCATAGTGCTTTTGAAGATCAGAATATTCCTCTTTTAACAAATCCATGTCTTCGGCAATTATTTAGGATCTCCCTCAAAGGATTTTGAAAATAGTAAATAGAGTAAACCCGCTCTGATTCCAATTGAAAAAGCATGGGGGCATGGATTTGTCTATGGTTGATTAATTAACCTAAAGATCCAACTATAAGAACAAGTCAATAATCTAAGTATGTCAATCATATATGCAACTCTAAAACAATAAAGTAAAGGGCAAGGCACAGAGGATTTTAGCGTGAAAACCCTATCAACCATGGAAAAAATCACGGGGTCGCACACAACCACTAATGAACTCAACACTATAACTTTGAACAGTTGCAAGAATAAATTTACAACCTAACTTCTTGATTCATAACTTTGTGTTAATCTATAACTATGGTAGAAGTTTTAGATTGATCGTTAGGCACCAACGATTCACCATTCTCCCATACTATCAACGTCAACCTTTAGAATCCGCCAAAGAATATATGTGTGAAGTTTGTTTGTTGGCCAGAAGGAACACTACAATTATCTGGGAGGCACAATAAAGCTCTCTAAACAGTTAGATGATTTCTCTAATTGTGTGCATACTCTTCCTCTAGGGTTTAAATTTTTTATATAGAGTTTAGAGTGTTTTTAGAACCTTGGACATTGTGTAAGTCGAAGTAGGAAGTTTCCAAACCTGACAAGGATTGAATTATGGAATTCCTTGATTCTGTTGTACGTTCGAACGATTTGGCCCGCCATTCGAACGCCTCTACCATTCAAACGCCACGACTGGCTATTTGAACGCTAGACAGATTTTTCATTCTCTCTATTTTACCTTTGTTGCAGCACATTGATTCATTCCTACACTTTAACACATCTATCTAAACGCTGGAATTACATATAAAATGCTTTCATTTAGGATTAGCCAATCTAAAACCTAACACAAATTTTTGTAACATTTACACCAATGAAGTTATAATCATCATACTTTATTCCTATTTTTGTATTGCCAACATCGCACCAGTTACATAAAGAGAAAAACATGATTTCTTCCTAGATATTTGAATTCAATTATATCTCGAAGAACACCATAAAAATCAATAATTTGCCTTTCATAATCTCCCTTAACAACTATGCCACTATTTTGAGTTTTCAAGTGTATCTTGCGATCTCGAGTGTGAAACCTAATCCCATTGATAATGCAACCGTTGTAGCGTGTCACTCGGTTAATAGCTCCTCAAGATAAGTTCACATGTTAATTAGAAACATCCACAATTCCTTCAATGTGCTGCTTTATAACCTAATCTCATCCACTATGTAAATCATTAGAATATACGACCCTATATAGCTTATCAATAAGGTATTTCATTATCTAAATATCTGAAGTTGTAACCCTTATATATTTTAGAAACCATATATGAAACTTTGATTCTAGCCTCTCTTGCACATTCCTTAAACCTTGTATCTCTAGTTCCTCGTATTGCCTATGATACATGTCGCGCCCCAGTATTTAACCAAGCTCTCTTGGCTCGAGAAAAAGCATGGTACTCTCTCATTAGAACTCATCCTCCTAAAAGGGCCAGTGCGACTAGGTTTGACCTTAAAATTTACTTAAACAAGGGCTTTTAGAAAAAGTTTGGAGTCGCCACCTAACATAGTTAAAGATGTGTTAGGTCACCTAAAACTAAATATAATTCGAAGACTAAACTTAGGTCTTTTGAAATCATTTTGAAAGTGTCCTTCTAAAGAAGGTTTTTGGAAAAGAGGTTTTTAGCAACCTTTTAAAATGTTTTAAAGCCCTTTTAAAAACATGACTCCAGGTTAGTCTTTGAAACTAGAAATTTATGGCTCGAGGGTTGATTACGTGTAGTGAAGACATCCTAAGATTATCACCCTACCCCGCCCTTTCGGTACCTACATGTCTAATCACCCTTAATTCATCACTTGAATAACCAGTTACTAATATCCATTTAATATCAACTTTAAAGTTTTAAAAAATGGGTTTGGTCATCACTTTTTAGATCAATGATGCATGATGTATGTTTTGAAAAAGCTGTTTGAAAATATGAAAGTTTTGAAAGGATTTGAGATAGAAATCTTGAATTGATAGAAACTTTTGAAAAGGGAACTTGGGTCGAAATAAAGGTTATGATCACACCATTTTAGGTTACCTATATATCTCATTTGGTGAGAGTCAGAACATTCATAGTTCGTGCAAGGGCCCAATAGAAAAGAAGCACATTGGGGCCTTTGGATTGGTTTGAAGACACATTGAGGTCTTTGGAAAAAGAGAACTTGAAAATTTAGAAAAAAAAGCTTTTGAAATAGGACTTGGGATGTTTGGAGTGTTTTTGAAATTGGGTTTGAAGATGATTTTAAACGTTTTTAAAATTAACTTAGGAGAGTTTTGAAATGTTTTTGAAACAACTCAAGGGAGTTTTTGAAAGGTTTTAAACTAACTCAGGAGAGTTTTGAAAATATTTTGAAGTATGTTTTTAAAGTCTTGTTTTGAAAACTTTGGAAGTAGCGTTTGGATTGGAAATGCTCTTATGAACTTGTCTTCAAAAAACTTTTGAAAGTAGTTTTTGAATACCTTATGAAAGGTATATTTAATGTTTCATCACCTTTAAGAGGTTAGTCAATGAAGAACTAAACCCTTTTAGGGCTATGAGTTTTGAAAACGTGTTTGGAAAAGGGGCTAGAGACTTCACATTGGTTTTTAAAACTTTTGGGTTATAGAACCCTTCTTGAATATCTCACTTATACTTGAACAATCCTAACCATGAAATGATTAGGGTTGCTTCAAGAATGTGATGTTTGAAAAAGGTTTTTGAAAAGCATTTAGGGTTCGACACCCTATATGGATCTTAGGAGGTCACATTTAATGTGTCACTTCTTCTAAGGAAACCTTAACCATGAGAGAGTTAAGATCAGCTTAGAGTTGTGAGTTGTGAAATCACTTTTGAAAATAGCTTGTGGAAATGGTAAGTGTCTAGCCACTTTTGTCAAGACAAGTTTAAAAGAACTTCTTAGAAGCATTTTTGAAGATAGAGTATGAGAGTATTTGAAAAGATCTTGAAGTTAATTTTTGAAATCTCAAGAGAGTAGAATGTTTTTGAAAGTGTGCTAAAGATTATTTGAAAAAGGGTCTTTGAATTGGAACCTTAAAGCTTACTAACCTTGGTTGGGATGACCTAAGGTCAATTAACTATGGTTAGATTAACGTAGGGTTAAGTTGAGCTAGGGTTTAGCTAACTAGGGTTAAGGGGACCTAATGTTAACTAACTTAGATTAGGTTAGCCTATGGTTGGGTAACTAGGGTCAAGTTAACCTAGGGTTGGAAGGTGGTTTTGAGCTAAGGTTTGGACCTAGTAGTTTTAAAAGATGGTTTTGGAACTAGGGTTTAGCCCTAGTAGTTTTAGAAAGTGGTTTTATGCATGAAACTTGAAAGGGTATTTTAAAAACCATTTTTATGAAAACCGATCAAAGTGAGTGTTGAGTTTATATGGTTGGTATTTGAAAACTACTCAAGAGAGAGTTGCCTTGGAAGCATTATAACCACTAACTTAAGAGAGTGAAACTTTTGAAAATTAATATATACAAGGTAGTTTTGAAAACTTCTTTGATTGAAAACTAAAGAAAATGAATATTTGAAATTTATTTTTTTGGAAAAGAGGTTTTGCAAAACTACTTTTAAGATGTCAAAAACCACTCCAAAGAATAAGGGTTTACATGGTTGATTTGAGGGAAATCACTCCAAAGAGGACTCCATGGGACCATTGTAACCACAATATTCAAGAGAGCAAAACTTCTAAAAATAAAGATGAAAATGGTAGTTTTGAAAAATCATTTTTATGCAAATTAAAGAAAATTAACTTTTGAGAACCCTTCTTGGAGGGAGTTGTTTCGAAAACCAATTTTGGAGTGTAGAAAACCACTCTAATGAGCTAGGTTCCTATAGTCAATAAATGAGGAGATCTCTTAAGAGAGGGATTCCTGAGGACCATTTCAACTACAAAACTCAAGAGAGCCAAATTTTGGAAATCAAAGTGAAATACAAGGTTTGAAAACTATTTTAATATAACTTGAAGGTAGTAAAATGCAATGACGCAAAATGAGGTCAAGGGACTTAGAAAGGGTTCTCTAAGATGTGGAAATTGAGAGTTTGACCTAGGCTTCAAGGAACCAACTCTTAGAACCATTTTTAAGAAAGCACTTGAATATGGAATTTGAGAATGACATAGAAATAGAGGTAGAGAATGTTTTTGAAAAATGATGATGAACATAAAAATGGAGTTAAGCATGCAAAACATGAACATGGTAACCATATACAAAAGAGGGGTCATAAAATCATACAAAGCTAGAGGTCACACCAAATTGCAAGGTGTACCAAGGCCATACCATCTTAAAGTAGGTTAGTAAGAGATCTCCCTACATGGTGGCTCTCACAAGCTTTCCTCTAGGCATGACTTAGGAACTCACCTGTTTCAAGCATGCAAAAAATGGGGGTAAAAGATGGGGGTTAAAGGAGAAGAGTAGTCTAAGTGGACTAGGTGGGAGAAGAGAGAAGTGGGAGAAACATAAATCAAAAGGGAATACCACATTTGGTTTCAAACCACTTTCAAGCTTCCATGAATGATTTGTCTTGAACTTGAATGGTCTTGGAGAGGCTTAAACGGGCTAGAAATAGCTCTTCTATGGCATTGGAAGCTTTGTAGGTGGAGTATATAGGCTAGAAAGAGATTGAATCTAACTTAGGTGCTTGGAGGGTGAGGTGTATAGAGAATTTCAGAGTTCCGTGGCTATTTTTGCAAAGCTTCACTCCTATTTTCGATCCTGTAATATGTAGAGAGGGAGGCCTATATTTATAGGTAATCTGCTGGGATCTGGTGCATGTACTACATGAGCCTATGCAATTTTTGCCCTGGAGCATGTAGCACATGCGCCAATATTGTTCCATTGATTGAATGCCTTGTGGCACACTCTGTACTGACTCAACTTGGGAAGTAAGAAAAGTTTTGATTAATCTTATCACAATCTGGGTACATATAGCATACGCTCCGCTATCATGAATTTTCATGTTAACTTTGACTCGATAATTATGCAATCCGAGAAAGATTCAAGAAAATTAGTCATGTCCACAATGTTCTCCTATTGTTTCTCAAGGATCGGGAACTTTCAGGGATCTTCAAAGGTGTTCAAAAGAGTGAGATATCACATTGGGAAGCTTGTATGAAAACACACTTTTGTAAAGCGTTTGTGATGCACTCCGCGGATGTTTGAAAGTAGCAGTCTTTGGGCCACGCGATCAGGGCCTTCGAGGGATGATTTTTCTCACCGGACCGTACCGATGAAAAGTGCTTGGAAATACTTTTGAGAATTTTCTAATTTACGCATTTCTCAAGTTGTTTGATGGTGCATTATAATCAGGGAATTATAGAAAAAGACATCCCTAGCGGAGTGTCTATGAGACGCTTTAAAGGTTTCTGAAAGCGGCAATTTTCGAGCCATGCAATTGGGGGCTTCAGGAAGTGATCTATTCAATTGAGCCATATCAAAGGGAAGACCTATGGATAGGCTTCTAGGAATTCTCTGATTTACGCATTTCTCAAGTTATTTGATGGTGCATTATAATTAGAGAACCCCATTGGAGCATCTGTGAGACGCTCCAGGGGACTCTAGTTGACTTGGAAGTGTTTAGAATCATAGGAATCACCTTCAATTGGACATGGGTGTATAATAGGCTTTGCCGGTTTGGTACCTAGAGCCGGTGTGGTTTCGGGGCGCGCCCAGGCCTCCAAGGTTAAATTGGTCATTTTAACTAGAATTGGTCAGAAAGGGTTAGGTTGGATTAGAGTGGCATATTAAGGATGCCGAACTTTTAGGGACGGTCCTGGAAGGTGTATTTATCGTCTAGAGGGATTTGTACTGTATTGGGGTGTCTAGAGGAAAAATGGTCATTTTGACCGGAGTTGACTAGAACAGAACTGAAATTGGTCAGGATGGCGTATTGAGTATGCCTAATTGCCTAAGAACATTTTGGAAGGATAGACTTACCGTCTTGAGGGATTTTGAACTTTCTCAAAGACGTGCCTAGAGGCCCAAGGGGCAGGTTTTGTCATGTTTTACTGCGTTAGGTTAGCAGTATTGACCTAAGTGTTGGTTCCCGATACCGCCGGGTCTTGAAAAGTTACTTGTGAGGTGTTGGTCCTTGAGACCGCCTGATCTTAAAGAGCTATTTGTAAAGTGGTGTTGGTTCCTAAGATCGCTCGATCTTAGAAAGCTACCTGGAGGGTAGAGTTGGTTCCTGAGATTACCCTATCTCAAAAAGCTACCTGTAGGGTGGTATTGGTTCCCGAGATTGCCTAGTCTCAGAGAACTACCAGATAATGGACATTCTACATTGGCAGGCTAGTAGGTGCTAGAAATGAACCATCTAGAATTTGATAAGGTGTTGGTCCTCAGGATCGGTCAATCTTGAAACGCTACCTGGATGGCGTTGGTTCCCGAGGCTACTCGATCTTGGAAAGCTACCTGGAGTGCCTAAGAGCAATATGGTCTTTTTAGCTTCAATTGGACCTTACGGGCCTGGGAAGTGACCAGTTGATTAGATTGGAATTTGAAAGAGCCGGCCTGGGCTTGTATGTGTTATGATGTTTGAAAATGGATCCGGTCGGGCAGAGATTGTTGAGCGGGCAAAAATGGGGTGCTTACAATACAATAAGTAAATCATAAATAACATAACATTATTCAAAAATGACATTTGTTTAAATACATACATATTTCCATGTGAATTAGTTTATGATAATGTCATAGGTCATTTTACTTCCTCCATATATGGCTAAACTTCATCACAGTATCCAACACGTACCATGAAGCTTTCTTCAAATGTATGAAATTTAACACATCATTAACTCAGCTCCTAACCCACAAACATTTTGCTTAAATACATACATATTTCCATGTTGTGTAGCCTTAATATGTCCATCATAGTTCCTTTATGCTCTTTTAAATCTTATCTCACCCTTGTGAAAGAACATAGAACAAAAAGTAAAAGCCTAATTATCAATGTAATCTTTTACTGTTGACCCTTCAGGGCAAGCTTTGTTACCATAGTAATGGTGCTTTTTATAGATGTGGACAATTGGGTCATCAAGTTAGGGATTGTCCCATGGAAAATGCAAGTATGAGTAGGGTTGGACCGAACACTTTCACGCATATGCCACAACCTCTAATACCTTTGCTACGACTGAAAGAAAATCAAGTTCGTCAAGGAAAAGATCACACAACTATGCCTGAGAATTCTCGTGCCAAAGATTCGTCAACCTCAGATATAGTTTTGGATTGGAGGATTGACTATTTGTCTCAATCTTGCCTCCCATGCTCTTATGACATTATTTTCAAATTATTATGCTTGGACATGTTTGGGGCCATTGCATTTGTTATGATGTAGGTTACTCTCATATTTCTGCATTGAATTCCAATACTCTTTTCCTATATATCTCATTAGTTATGCATGATCATGATTAGAACATTGTATTGTAATGATACATGTTGCACCTACATTTCTGAATTTGTTTTGCATGACTATTCAATCGATTATAAACTTTCGATGTGTGAACTGGGGATAAAAAGTTTGATCTTCAAGTAGTTAAGGTTATATTATCTTATTATGAGATTTAATGATGATAATGATTGTTCTACTAGTTTAATACATTGAATTGAAAGGATTGCTTATATCATTGTTCATAATATAGATTTGTGATATCTTGTTGATCATATATATATTTTAATGCATAAGGAATGTATAGGATAAGCAAGCAAGTGATCATGTTGATATGTTAACCTAGTGACAATGACTTTTATATGATATCTATTTAAATGAAGTAGACTTTTATCATAAGATCATATATTTAGACATAAATTATGATGTTTAAGTCAAAGTTTGTGGCGCTATCTTAATGTGTAGTGTTAACAGTATTGGATGCTAGTTCCATTGACTTTCTAGTTTCTTACATGATGATAATAGTATCAATATGTTAATATGTAGATTTCTTTTATTTGTAGTTATATAATCTTGTACGTTGGATGTTTTGATTAATTTTTTAAGAACCAATCAATTTATAGTCACAAATATTGGTGGTCAACTTGCTATTCGCATATCATGGCATTAGTAATGATATAGTTCTATTCATGATTCCCTATCGGTTATATGTGATTATTAGATATGACCCGTGCATACGGCACTCCTAATGAAAATAAATTAACAGCAAGTTTTATTTAACTTCAGCAGCTTTGGGTGAGAAATTAAAGGTGAAAAACCTATTATGACCGTAAGATTAAAAACACCTTATCGATCTTACACCAAAATAAAAGGGAAAAAAACAATATTGCATTCAATTTAAAAGAAAATGAGGGAGGGGGAGAGCATAGAAAAAAAAGAACAATTAGCAAAAAAAAAAAAAAGCGAACACCAACTATCAGAAAAAAAAACACTCAATTTTCAGTTCACAATAATTGGTACAATCCAAAAAATATAAATGAAATAAATACAACCACCCACTCTCTTTGCAAAATCAAAGAAATGGAAAGCATTCTTATATATTTTTCTTGTTTTTTTCTTTTAAAAGATCACCTATCTTACACTACTCCCCAATAATAGCCTTTATAGTCCTTTACACAAATGGCCATACCCATTCATTACCCTGGGTTGGGCTAACACTAGGTTCTCCCTACTTTTCTTAGCCCAAACCTTTACCCCTTTGGCCCACCTTAGCCTGTTTTCAACAAACCTAAACGAAGAGTCACCTTCTCATGTCCTACATAAAAGCTTACCAGCTGTCGCACAAAGGTCAAAATTCAAAACTACACGATGCTTTTGTCTGCCGCCCTCACGTGCCCCAACCCTCCAATAGCTTTACCCCCTAAAAGGCCACCTTCCATACACCCCTTATAGTTTTGGCCCATGGGCCATCATCTTCCTTAGCAAACCCCTTGACTCTGCAACTCAAATCATATTGCTAGCAAAATCAATTTATATTAACAGTGAATTAAAGTAAAATCAAGTTGTAGAAAGGAAGACAGGGTAGACAAAAAAACAAACTAATAAAATTAAAACCATATCTTGCACAGTCCTAGATAAAAACCAAATGCCTACAAAATATATTTCCTCTCTATATATTATTAAGTGCTAACCCCTAGATTTGTGTCAACCACAATGAGGGGGTAACCAAATATAAAACACAATTACCCATCTTATAAATGCATCTCATAATCTATTCTTTTTTTTGTCAGTTACTTTGTTTGCATTTCTTTTTAAAATTTGTGAGAAAATAAAATAAAATACTTGTTTAGGATCTCCTTGAAATATAATATTTTATATATAAATCAGTTTGCAAACTAGTTGGGCCGCTTCTTCTGCTCCACCATGGCCGATCACCTTGGCTAGCCAACCCCTCTGAATCACTCTCACTCTAACTCAATAACACAACCCAACAGTAAAGATCTAAACATAGCACCTCTAATAGAGAACAAATTTTTCTAGAAAGAGAGCGTGAAGAGATTTTAAAGGGAGAAAGTGTGAAGGAGGTGGGTAGCCAAGGGTGATGAAGAGGCAGTTCATTGTGGAGCTCCTTGTAGCATTCTCTTTTTCCTCTTTCTTCTTTCTCTGTTAAAGCCCACTACCACATTACCTTCACCTACCCCATTGCCAAGTAGCACTTCCTCTCTTGCTTCTTCTTTGGCTTTTCTTCTCTTTCTTCTTCTTTTCCCTAACCACCAAGACAACCCACTAAAAGTCAAAGCCCGCTGCCATGGATGAAAGTCACTCATCCTCTCTCTTTCTCCACTTATCCATCTCAGCCCTTCCCACATAACTCTCCCTTTCTCTAGAACACCATGGCAACCACCACTTTTCTCTCTCTAGAAAAACCCCAACATCTACCCTCATCTAACCTTCTCTTCTTTGTTCCTCTATCTCTCATTAAAATCACAAAGAGCCATTGTCCATCTTTCACTCTCATGGTTTTAACCAAACATGCACGCTAATAAAAAGAGAGTCTAAGAGCTGTTAAAGTGGACTTAAAATTTTGACTCAATAGTTTACAAGTGATTTAAAGAGCCAAATTGTGTAAAAATAAATCTTATCTGTTAGATAAAAGCCACAACATAGTATAATTTCAAAAACCTGGTGCATCCTTTTGGTGTGTCTGTTTGAATAGCATTTAACGCTTCACCAATTCAGAGAGAGAAAGGAAGAGGAGGAGAAGAAAACGTGGTTGAAGGTGGTGGGCCCATTGATTTTGACAATTAAGCGAGATGTTAAAGGTGTGGAGGTGAAGGAGATTGATCCTAACCATTGACTGATGGGAAAATGAATATCATCCATTGAATGAAATTGCCACGTAGGACATTTTCAAAATCAGATGTGTTTTGTTATATAGATATTTGCATCATTGTGTATATGATGACTTATGTTGAGTAGCTCTCGTAGAGTTAGCATTTGCATCATTATGTGTATGATGACTTATGTTGAGTAGCTTCGATGTGTGAACTAGGGATAGAAAGTATTGATCTTCAAGTAGTTGAGGTTATATTATTTTATTATGAATTTAATGATGATAATGATTGTTCTAGTAGTTTAGTACATTGAATTGAAATGATTGCTTATATGATTGTTCATAATATAGACTTGTGATATCTTCTTGATCATTTATATATATTTTAATGCATAAGGAATGTATAGGATAAGCATGCATGTGAACATGTTGATATGTTAACCTAGTGACAATGACTTTTATATGATATCTATTTGAATGAAGTAGACTTTTATCATAAAGATCATATATTTAGACATAAATTATGATGTTTAAGTCCAACTTTGTTGGGCTATATTAATGTGTAATGTTAACAATTATTGGATGCTAGTTCCACTGAGTTTCTAGTTTCTTGCATGATGATAATACTATCAATATGTTAATATGTAGATTGCTTTTATTTGGAGTTATATAATCTTGTGCGTTGGATGTTTTGATTAATTTTTTTAAGAACTAGGTAATTTATAGTCACAATTGGTGGTCAACTTGCTATTCACATATCATTGCATTGGTAATGATATATGTTGTATTCATTATTCATTATCGGTTATATGTGATTATATTTGAATCATTGTGTATATGATGACTTGTGTTGAGTAGCTCTCATGGAGTTAGCATTATGGCATGACTTAAGTTTGGAGGACCAAACTTTTTGAAGGAGGGGAGAATGTAATACCCCATGTCATTATATTTTAATTCATAATTTATTAATTTATATTATGTGTATTTAATCGAATATGGTTAAGTTTTTATGTATTTCCATACTTGTGGTGATTGAAGTAACTGGGTTATGTGCATATATTAGTTAGAGATTTATCAAATTGCCTAAAATTGAATTTTGTATGTCTTGTCGATTTATAAGTAATTAATTGGGGAGTTTAATCAACTCCATTTAATGTCAATTTTATTTTAGGCTACATTTGTTAATCTCTAGATACCATTAATCGCATTAATCGGCATTAATTAAGCTAACTATGTTTGACCTAGATTAGTATGATTAATTTAATGTAATTATGCTTAATTAATCTTAATCACCTGACTAGAGAGTGCTGATGATTCATGGTCTTGTTACATGAGGCGTGGACACCTCACCATCCCATTAGCCTTATAGTAAGACATGTTGTTCCCATTTTCTCTTGTATCTATATATTTGCATGCCATGTTTTCTGCATATCATACATTTTGTGTCTATCTATTGTCGTATCCCGATTTTTTGCACTCGAGGAAAATATGCACAAGTGAAAAAAACACGATACTCTCTCATTATAACTCATCCTCCTAGAAGGACAAGTGCAACTATGTTTGAATTGAAAACTGATTTGATTAAGGGCTTTTAGAAAAAGTTTTGGAGTTGCCACCTAACTTGATTAAAGTAAGTTTGGTCACCTAAAACTAAGTGTAATCTGAAGATTAAACTTAGGGTTTTGGAAAAGGTTTTGAAAACTTTCTCAAGAGAGGTTTTTTAAGAAAATAAGTTGTTTGGCAATCTTTGAAAATTTTTAAGCCCTTTTTTAAAATAACTCCGTTTTGGTCTTTGAAAATAGTAATTCTAGGTTCGGAGGTTGGTTACGGGTAGGGAAGACGCACTAAGCCATCACCCTTATGGTACCTACATGTCTATTCACCCTAGAATCACTTATTTAGAATCTTTGATTAACAAATATCCAATTATATCTACTTTGAAAAGAATTGTAGAAAAGAAATTTGTCATGATGTATGACATGCAAGTGTAAGAAAAGAATTTGATTTTGAAAATAGATTTGAAAAGAGGATTTGAAGTTTGAAAAAGATTATGGAAATTTGAATTTTGAAATAGATGGTGGAATTAGAAATTTAACAAGGGTTGTGGAATTGAAAATTTGAGAAAAAGGTTATAACCGCACCCATGAGGGTTGTCTATATATCCTTTTGTTGGGAATCAGATCAGTCGTAGTTTGGATAAGAGTCCGATTAAAAATAGACACTTTTAGATTTTTTGAAAAATTTGATTTGAAAAGATTTAATTAGAAAAGAGTTTAATTTGAACTTTGAATAAAAGATAGAAAATTAAACTTGGAATTGACTTTGATTGAAATAGAACTTGATGATTTTGAAATCAATTTTGATTTGAAAAGATTGAACTTGGAAACAGAATTTGAACTAGATTTGGAAAGATTGAGATTTGAAAATATTTTTGACTTGAATTGGAGTTTGAAAACCATCTTGGTTTTAGAAAAGAGCTTTAGAAATGAGTTGAACCTTCCTAACTTTAGGGTTAGGGTTGAACTAAGGTTTAATTTCCTAGAGTTTAGGTAACTTAGGGTTGAAGCATGTACTTGAATTGGAAATGTTTGATTTAGACTTGAGAGGTTTGATTAAGGAAAGTTTGAATTTAGAAAACTTATAATTAAGAAAGCTGAGATTTAGAAAAGATTGGAAGGGATTTAATTTGATTTAGAATCACTTAAATTGAAAAGACTTGTAATGATTTTGATTTGAAACAATTTGAAAAATTAGGGCTTAGGAAAGACTGGATTTTAGAAATCTTTGAATTTAGAAAAGTTTCAAAATAGGAAAGCTTTATTTTAGGAAAGTGCCAAATTAGGAAAGTTTTATTTTAGGAAAGTTTTGATTTTGAAAACATTTCAATTTAAGAAAATTTTGAATTTAGACAGATTTGAACTTTGGAAAGATTTAGAATTTAGAAAGTTTTAGAATTTGGAAAGAATGAAATTTAAAAAGGTTTGAAATTAGGAAATGTTTGAATTAAAAAATGTTTGAATTAAGAAAGATTTGATTCCAATTTCCTAAAGTAAAAGATTAGATTTTATTTCCAAAAATTAAATGATTTTATTTGGTTTCTAAAATTCGAGGATTTGATCTAGTTTCCTAAATTGGGGGTTGGATTTGACATAGAATTGGAAAGGTTGAATTTTGAAAATTTAAGATTTAGAAAGCTATGATTTGGTATGAAAAAAGAGATTTTAGAAATTTAGGAATTGATGTAGAAGGTAGTTTTGGGAACCTATGATTTGTGGCAAAATAGGAAGTCACAATTTTAGGAAAGAGAACTAGGGTTTCCTAACCATAGAATCTAAGGCTTGACTTGGACTCCAAGAAAAATAGTTTTTGGAAAGGAAATCTTTGGAAGAGAGTTTTTAGAAAAGAAGTTTGAAGTGAAATTTTAGAAAGTAGATTTTGAAGAGAGTTTTTAGAAAGTAAATTTTTGAAGAGATATTTTTAGAAAGAAATTTGAAATGCAATTTAGAAAAGAGTTTGAATATGGACTTTTGAAATCTTTTAAATGTCTCACTTTTCTAAAATGATTCTAACCATAAAAAGATTAAAACCATTCTACGTTGGTGGTTTTGAAAACTACATGGATTTTGAAATATGGACTATAATGATTACTTTGAATATGACACTTTCCTAAAACAACCCTAACCATGGAATGACTAGAATCATCTTAAGATTGTGGTTTTGATGAAAGTTAATTTAGGGTTTACACGCAAAATATGGACCTTGATAGTCACAATAAATGTAACACTTTCCTAAAACAACTCTAACCATGGAATGACTAGAATCACTTTGGAATTGTGATTTTGAAGACAAGTTTGAAAAAGAAGATTTTAATGCAAGCTTTGAAAGATGATTTTGATGTAAGTTTTGAAAACCACTTTGAAAATAAGTTTTGAATGGATGTATGAATATGACATGCACAATGCAAGTAGGGTCGTGAACATACAAGGTTAAACTTCACCACATAATCAAGGGGGTCGAATCCACACGGTCTAGGGTTGAACTAGAAAAAAACCCTCGACACGGTGACTTTCAACAATTCTTCCTAGGCATGAATTGGGGAATCTCTTGTTTCAAGCATGCAAGAAAGGGGGTAGAAGATGGGGATTAACATAAAAAAGAACCCAAGTGGGTTAGTAGAGAGAGAAGAGAGGGGGAAAGTACATAAATATAAAGAGAAAACCAACCTCGAATTCTTCTTGCTTTGTTTGCTTTGCTTAAGCTTGAGAACATTGGAATTGCAACACCTTAAGTCTTCAATGGAGGCTTTGGAGGCTTGTGTTTAACTGTATGGAGTGTGTATAAGCTAGGGTTAGAGTGTATGGAGGCTAAGGCTTGAAGAGACTTAAGAGAATTAGGGTTTGGAGAGGATTTGAGCTCAATTTTTAGAGAGCTAGCGTTTCTGAATTGAGATTGCGGACCCTTTTCATATAAGGGGAGGGTCTGTATTTATAGACACAAAAGTAGCCTGCCCCCTATTGTAGTGGCGCCGGGGTAAAAACTTACTAGCACAACTATGAGTGGCACCAGCCACTTAGGAAAGTTTTAAGGTGGCAAGAAATGTATCTTTCAACCCTTAATATGCAAGGCAAAAGATTTAGGCACCTGTTCTAGTGACTACCATATAATTTTTGGCTTGGCTCCACTAGGAGTGATTTTGGAAGGTCCGAGAATGTTCTGGGAGGCCGGGAATGATCCAGAAGGTCAGAAATGGGTAAAAACCCTTGAAATAATGTCTTGGGAGTAACGGGCTTGAAAAACAATATCGAGGTTGTTAAAATGGTCAACCGAGCCACTAGGGGCAAAACGGTCAACTAGACCAAAAAACCACTAGAATGGACTGAGAATGTCCTATTAGAAGACTTGAAGGTTGGAAACACTAACTAGAATGTTTCGAGAGATTGTCAGTTTGATACCTAAAGCAGGCATGGTTGGAAAAAGTGACCGGCCCACTAGGGGCAAAATAGTCATTTTGCATTGAATTTGCTGAAATAGACTTGGAATGATCCGAAAGGTGTTAGAAGGTTGAGAATACTATTAGAAGCATCTTCAGGAGGTTACCGGTTTGATAGCCAGAGCTGGTGTGGTTCTTAGAGGCAGCCTAGGGGCAAAATGGTCATTTTGATTGGATGATCTCGGAATTGGTTCGGAACTGACTACAATGCACTTGAACATGCCAGAATGTCTTTGAGACAATCTTGGAAGGGCGGACTTACAACTCTGAGGACTTAGGTACTTTCTCGAAAAGCGTGTCAAAAAAGGCCCAAGGGACAGTTTGGCCATTTTTTTACTAGAGTGGGCTAGCAGGCACTGGTGTTGACCCGAGTTTTGAGTGTTTCCAGCACTCTAACGATGTGTGATGAGTTGGTTTCCAAAGGTATCTCATCCTTTAGTAAACGTGCCACGACTAAGAGGCGAGTTTGGTCTCGTGACATAGGAGTTTTGTTGGCAATTCCCAATGTCGACCTGTTTGCGAGTGTTTTTGCCACTCTAATGGTTGCGATGTTTATGAGTGCTTCTGCCACTCTGATGGTGTGCGTTCATTCTAGAGATTGCCTTATCTTAGGAAGCTACTTGATGGACTTATCGTCTGAGAAATCAACTTTCTTGAAATACGTGTTGAATAACGGACATTCTACATTGGCGAGCTAGTAGGCACCAGAAGTTAACCGTTCTACCATCTTAGGGACTTAGGTTCTGTCCCGGTCGACAGGTTTGAAGAGACTTATCATTTCGAGGAGCTTGCTCGGTAAATGTGCAAAATTGGATGGATTTACCGCCTGAGAGATCAACTTTCTCAAAAGGCGTGTTGGATTGAATTTGATTGGTCTGGATTAGAATTGGAATTAGAATTGAGCTTAAAATAGGGGCTCACTGTCTCTAGGAAGACGTGTCAATTGAAATTGGGTAGAACCATGCCCCAATGGCATTTTGGTGATTTTGCCTCTATTGGGCCTGGCGGGCCCATAAAGTGATTGATTGACTAGATTAATCTAGAGAACTAGTTTTGACTTGAATGTGACTGCATCAATTTGAATGTGAGTCTAGACGGACTGAAAATTTTCAAATGAGCAAAAATAGGGTGCTTACATCTATTTGCATAAGTGGGTTAAGAGAGAAAGACCACCTTACATGCATTTGTAGAGAGAGAGTGAGTGGAGTGTGTAGAGCCACTCCACTAACTACCACACACACACACTTGCATGATTCTCTCATTGCTAGACTTGCATGCATTTGTAGAGAGAGTGAGTGTAGTTTGTAGAGAAGGCCTATGTGTGGCTAGAGAGAAAGAGAAGAAAAATAGGGAGAAAGTGGAAGAAAACCCAGGAGAGATCCATCCAAAGCTTGGAATGAGGTAGGGATTAGTATGCTTGCATTCATATAGTATTTGTCTCTCACACTCACCACGACCCTTGCTTGTGCCAAGAATTAGGTATTTAAGCCCTAGAACATAAAACTCCAAATTATGAGATGATGAATCAATCTTTTTACTTGATTGCCTTGAGCATGAATTTGAGATTCTTTAACCCTTAGATTCAATGTCGTTGTGAAACCTTCAAACTCCTTTGATTGAGCATTGTTAATGCTAGGCTCCATGGAAACACTTTACATGTTGTTAATAGGCTGAATTATTTATCTTTATATGTCAGTCATTACTTTTCTGAACACAAGTCTCTCAATACCTATAAGTTTGCTATGAGACCAACACCATTGAAAAATAGACTTTTGTACCTTTCTATTGATAGTTTATGGACCAAAATTGGAGTTAAAATGAATGAGTTATGGCTGTTTGAAGTTGACTCTCTATTTTTGTCCCGAATTGCTTTCTGTGTTCAGAGGTTGGCGACTGTGTTTTAGGAGTCGACTCCACTAAACCCAAAACTTGAATCTGAAATCTCTGTGATGAATGGTCAACTCCTGCATTTTAGGGGTCGACACCTTAACATTCATGAGTGCCTAGACTTGCATTATATGAAAAAGAGTTGACACCTTGATTCTAGGGACCCTTTTGTCTAAGGATTGATACCTTTACTCAAGTGTTGACTCTTAACCTAGGGGCCTACACTTTTGTTGTAACATCAAGATTTTTTTTTTTTTTTTTTTGCTAATTAAGAAAGATCAAGAGTTCTTTCAAGTGCAAATACAAGAGGCATCCTAATAACAAAGGGAACAAATATAGAAAACAAAGATCAAAATATCAAGTACAAATACAAGAGGCATACCCCAAGCAATAGGATAAGGATCATCAAGAAAAAGAAGATAACCATCCTAATAATAAAGGGAACAAAGCTAGCACTAGCTAAGTCCAGAGTTCTTCACTTTAAATTACTTGTGCACTATTTTTGGGACCTATTAATGAGAACCTGAAGTAGTTTCTTAAAGGCTTATATGTTCAAGTGTTATTTGTGCTTGCCTTAATTGTGTAGGATTTCTAAGTATTTAAGAGCTTGAAGGTTATTTAGTCAAGGAATATAGAATTATCTTAAAGTGCTAAGAACTCAAGGTAAGTGACTTGACTTCCGGAGTTGTATTTCTAAATTGGCTCTTTTTGTCTTAAGGCCATAAGATAGTATTACATGTATAACTTTGGCTTTTGTACTTCTTAATATGTTTAATCATTTTGTAAATGGGACTTGAGTTGGGATGGACTTAGACATAGCTCTATTATCCAATAACCTCACAGATTCCAAATCTCTTAAATTATATATGCTTCTGCTATAATATTTAAATAAATTATTCAATTGCACTTTTGTGCATTTCATGTTTGAAGCCTCTGGTAGCTTTTAGAATGTTAGCTATTAGCCAGTCGCAGCACCAAATCCTCATAGGGTGGGTTTGGGGTTGTGATAGAGTGGTATCAGAGTTATAGGTTACACAATAGGATATGTTGGGTACAATGATATGATACATGTACATTTATTTCATGCAATGTTTTGAAAATCGGACCGTTGAGTGAACCAAAAAAGAGACCATGTTGTGGGTTACTGATTCAACTGTCGGATCAATTGTTATTGACCCGTGATGTCATAATTATGTAAGTAATAAAAGGTGTCTTATTTTTCTACAATAGCTTTGGTACTTAAAACCTAAAATTTTGCCTTAAAGACTGAACTGAACGGTCCAATAACCAGTTTAATTGACTGGGTTATGGTTCAATTGCGGTTCTTGTTGGGTTTGATTGATTTTTGACCAAAACAGGTTTATAGGGCTGACTGGACCGTTTCTTCGACCAATCGACGAGTTAATTGGTTGAACCGGCCGATCTTGTTTGATTTTTAAAACATTAGTTATATGTGCATTTGCTTTATATACATCTGTTATACATGAGCATTGATATATGTTTGAAGTGTAATACTTAAGTGTAACGATTGCAATACGTTATGTAATAGGTGTATTATATAAATCTTTGTGACTCCAATGTGCTAATTTTGATTACGTCTTATCAACTTGTATATATGTAATTATTAGTGTATGATATGATGATATAAATATGTGCATATTGCATGCATACATATATCATTTGATCCTTGTACATATAGTCATCATAGTGAAAGACAAAGATAAAGGCAAAGCTAGACCATCTATGGAACATATAAAAAAGAATGGAGAGGGTACTTGAAGGTTTGATTCATGTAGTACAAGAAGACCATAATTGTGATATCCCAAACATCTATTTAATTATATTAATGAGAATTTCTAGTGTATGCAATGTTTAAAGTTAATTATTTTATCTTTTGGGTCAAATATGACCAATAAGAGTGTATGTTGTAAGTCCATGGGGTGAGACACATGGGATTATTCTCATGTGTATCACTCTTATACACACACTCACATACAACACACACACACACCACCGTTAGAGAGAGAGAGAGAGAGAGGAAGAAGAAGAGGAAGGAGAAGGAAAAGGGATGCTTGGAGAGCCTCAACCCAAGCCAAGAGAAGTCATTTGAAGACTTGAACAAGCTTGAAGAAGGTAAGGTCCCATTCTCTCTCTACAATGTTATATATATATATATATATATGTATCTATCTTGTGTTAGGAAATGGTATATATGCATCTATATGGATTGGGGTGGTTGGATTTGTCTTGGCGGGCTCCTTGAGTCCCAATTACTTTGAATTTGAGAGTTCATGGCCCAATATTGGAGAATTGGAGAGTTGGGGATTGAAACCCCCAAATATATGAATTGTTAGGGTTTTGAATCTTTTCCTTAGATCCCTTTTGATTTAATTGTTCTTTCTCCCCCATTTTGAGTTATTGTCATCCTTTTGGGTCAATCTTTGAACCCTAAAAGTATTGGTAAAGTTTGGTAGAGTTTGGGATGGTTTGGGTTGGAAATCTAAGGCTTGGAGAACCAATTTTCTCAAACAAAATATGCAGGGATCATCAGGAAGCGCGTTTTAGCGTCCTGACGATCAATTTTGAAGTATTGGAGTAGTCACGGGTCTTCAGGATGCAACATTTTGTGTCTTGACGATGGTGCTTTTGATGTATCAAGCCCTCAGGTCGTCGTTGCATCCTGACGATGGTATTTTTGAGGAAAAGTTAGCCTTGGGTCGTCAGGACGCCCTTGCTGACACTTGTGTCTGACAACCCCGACACTGTTTAGTAAAACTAACATAACTTTCTCTAGGAAACTTAAAATGATGCACCATTTGAAGCATTGAAAAATAGACTCATAGACCTTTGTGGCCATATAAAGTTTGTTCTCTAATTATTTATAAATTGAGATTCATGGAAGTTTAAAGTTGACCCAAAATCTATGCTAACAATGTGGTTTTCCAAAATTTTAGTCGACATTCCAGGAAGCATAACTTCTTCACCCGAAATGTTTTTTTGGCCCATGACCTATCAAAATAAAGGCCTTTAAGCCTATTTTCAAATGGAACTAGCCTTGGGTGTGAAATCATCTTTAAGAGGTGGTTGGGAGTCGATGAAGGAGTCGACATTCCGGCTTTTATGTTCAAACCTCAACTTTATGTTCTTATTTTACATCTGGGCTTTGTCCTAGAGTTTAGCCTCGCTCTTTCGTTGTGAGAATGAGGTGTTGTTGAGTCGTGGTCAAGGGGTTTATGTGCTTAGTGATGACTTATGTGTTATTGCTTTGCCTTACATTCTTGTATTGATATTTCTTTGCTTCTATGTGCATTTATATAGGAACACCTTGTCTACCACCCATTCTATCGAAGAGAGGTGAGTAACGATATGCCATCGGTAAAACTCTATTATTTTCCAAACGTTTTAAGCTCACCTCTATATCATGAATGTTTTTCATACAGTTTAATGCCTCAATATTATGTTCAATTACAAATGTCATATTTCAAATGCATGCCAGTTATATTTATGTTATGAATGAAAACCATGGACTATAATGTTTCAATGAAAGAGATGCTAAGTTTCCAATGTATGGTGCCAACTCGGGTCTTCTCATGGCAAGACTTTAATCTGGCCCGATAGTCCTACGATATCGGATGAAAAATAAGCTATCTATGTTGGGAGACATCCCTGGCCTAAAGAGCCTTAGTGTGATCTACATAGTTACTATGGAGCCTAGCTCATATGTCGAGTTGTTGCACACTTATGTTTTAAACCGAGAACTATGATATGTTTAGATGTTTTACGATAAGTTATGAAATGTTATATCAAGAATAATGTTATGTTGCATCTCTTCTTATGATACTATGTTTCAAATGATGCTTATGTTACCTATGAGTTCCAAGCCTACGCTTTAAACGTTCAAAAGCTCATTTCCTTATGCATAAATGATTATCTATCATTGTAAGTTGGATATAATTGTTAGTTCATGATATTTTCTCGCTCATGCATTATTGTTATTCACTAAGCATTAGCTTGCGTTTTCTCAAATGATTTGCAGGTACCCAATCCGGAAGGCCCTAAAGCGAGACCATATGTGAATTTTGAGTTACGACCCACGGGCCTATGTTTTGTATAATGTTTAACGGCTTGAGCTAATGTTTTGTAATGATATAATGCTGTAACTTTAGTGGACCTTGATTTGGTCCTTATATATGTTATGTTTTGGATTAGGCACAACTCTACCATGTATGACACGGATTATGTTTTCAAGTTATCAAAGGTTCTATTTTCCGCAATTATGCATCATTCTAAATGATTATGCATAGGTGATCAACCAGTTTATGTAATGCGACCTGGGGTAGCCTTGCTACTGGCCGGTCATGTACCCTAAATTCGTATAGGCCAGGTTATGGGGCGTGACAGCATGGTATCAGAGCTATAGGTTCACACCGTAGGATTAAGTCATGTCTAGATAGGATTCTAGGTTTGACTTGAGTATATACTATATGTATATGTATGTGTATGCTACATGTATAATGACATGCCAAGGTGTAATATATGTAGTGTTATGTTAAATGCTTAACGTTTTGTTGTGCGCATGTAGTAGCTATGCCGCTGAGAAGAGGTGGTCGTAGAGGGGCCCAAGAGCTTGAAAACCGGTTTGATCGCGTAGAAAGGATCTTAGCTGGACTCGTTCAAGTGGTCTAGGATAACCATAGCAACACCGCCAATGCGCCGGAGTAACCGGCAACGCAGGCACTAAGCGGAGATGTAGTGGCACGTACTACCATTAAACAGTTTTAATAGTTAAAGCCCCTAACTTTTCAGGGGACTCCCGACCTAATGGTCGCTGAGTCTTGGCTTTTGGGAATAGAGAGAGTGTTCGAAGTGCTGCCTTGCACAGAAGAACTGAAAGTGACCTTTGCCAATTTTACCTTTGAAAGAGCTGTACTTGTTTGGTGAAAATTAAAGAAAGCAGTGGAGCCACTATGGTTATGGCCTAGGTTTCTCGAGGTGTTCAATGAGGAATACTTTCCTGAGACTGTTAGAGATCAAAAGACTACGAAATTCCTTGGTTTGACATAAGGGAATATGACTGTGGCAGAGTACAATGCCAAATTTATGGAGTTATCACTATATACCCCGCATATTGTGCCATCAGAGACTCGTAAGGCGAGGAAGTTTGAGACAGGGTTGCGATGGAACATCCGTAACAAAGTGGACATACTACGGCTAGGGACCCAGTAAGAGGTTGCATAACAAGCAACGATTGCCGAAAGAGCAAATAATGAAATGTCCTAATACCGGGAGAAGAATAAGAGGAGATCGGGAAGTGACCAAGGCAAGGGACAAAGTTCAAGAACTCTATTATTTTCCAAACGTTTTAAGCTCACCTCTATATCATGAATGTTTTCCATACAGTTTAATGCCTCATTGTTATGTTCAATTACAAATGTCATATTTCAAATGCATGCCAGTTATATTTATTTTATGAATGAAAACCATGGACTATAATGTTTAAATGAAAGAAATGCTAAATTTCCAATGTATGGTGCCAACTCGGGTCTTCTCGTGGCAAGACTTTAATCTAGCCTGATAGTCCTACGATAGAGGACGAAAAATAAACTATCTATGTTAGGAGACATCCCTGGCCTAAAGAGCCTTAGTGTGATCTACATGGTTACTATGGAGCCTAGCTCATATGTCGAGTTGTAGCATACTTATATTTTGAACCGAGAACTATGATATGTTCAGATGTTTTACGACAAGTTATGAAATGCTATATCAAGAATAATGTTATGTTGCATCTCTTCTTATGATACTATGTTTCAAATGATGCTTATGTTACCTATGAGTTCCAAGCCTACGCTTTAAAAGTTCAAAAGCTCATTTCCTTATGCATAAATGATTATCTATCCTTGTAAGTTGGATATAATTGCTAGTTCATGATATTTTCTCGCTCATGCATTATTGTTATTCATTAAGCATTAGTTTACGTTTTCTCAAATGATTTACAGGTAGCCAATCCGAAAGGCCCTAAAGTAAGACCATATATAGATTTTGAGCTACAGCCCACGGGCCTATGTTTTGTATAATGTTTGAGAGGTTGACCCAATGTTTTGTAATGATATAATGCTATAACTTTGGTGGACCTTGATTTGGTCTTTATGTATGTTATGTTTTGGATTAGGCACAGCTCTACCATGTATGACACGGATTATATTTTCAAGTTATCAAAGGTTCTATTTTCCGCAATTATGCATCATTCTAAATGATTATGCACAGGTGATCAATCAGTTTATGTAATGCGGCCTTGGGTAGCTTTGCTACTGGCCGGTCATGTATCCTAAATCCGTATAGGCTGGGTTATGGGGCATGACAACAACAATAACAACCAAGCTCAAAGGAACCAAGAAGAAATAAATGTACTTGTGACCATCAAAGAATTTCAAAAGTTGAACTTATCTTCTTTTGAAAGAAGTCCGGACCCTATGATTATGGAATCATGGATCGTGGAAATGGAGAAAATTTTTGAGATGTTGCACTGTACCAAAGAACCAAAGGTCACCATTGTTGCATTCACATTCAAGGACAAAGCTCGATAGTGGTGGTTGTTTAACAAAGGAAAAAAACTTCAAATGACTTGGAGACGATTTAAGGAAATGATGGATGAGAAATATTTTTTAGAATCAGTAAAAGAAAGTGGTAGAATTCATGACTTTAACACAAGGAAGTATGAAGGTAGCCGAATATTCAGCCAAGTTCACTCAACTAGCAAAGTTTGCTCCTTACATGATTTTCACTGAATCTCACAAAGCCAACAAGTTTGAGTATGGATTGAAAAGAAGCATCAAAAGTCGTTTGGAGTTACTCAAATTACAAACATATACAAAAGTGGTGGATAGGGTGCTAATGGATGAAGCGTCAACTGAGGAATTAAGAAAAATGAACGATAAGAAGAAGAAATGAAAACGCGATGACATGAAGGAAGGGAAAAACTCCAACATGCCTAGCCAGTCAACAACAAGTATTCAGAGTGTGGGATTAAGTTTGCAAAAGGGTAACATCGGATCGGGAAGTCAAACTAGACAACCATGTCCTAGTTGCCACAAGACAGTAAGTTCACCCTTCTTAGACTGTCCCTAGATAGTCTGACATGTTCATTATGCCATTCAAACCAACTCCGATCCCATTCCAATCAACATCATTCAAAATGACCATTCTGCCCTCAGGCATGTTCGAGAAAGTACTAAGTTCTCAATATGGTAAGTTCACCTTTCTAAACTTGTCATTATATGATTAGGCAGGCTCAATATGCCATTCAAACCAATCTCAGTCTCATTCCAGTCAACTCCAGTTAAAATGACCATTTTGCCCTTAAGCACTCTTGACATGCTCATCGAGAAGTACAAGTCCCCTGAAGCGGTAAGGCCACACTAAACTATGTTAAGTAGTCAAACACACTATTATGTGCAAATAAGCTCCATTCTGGCTTCATTTCGACAAGTTCTGGTCAAAATAACCATTTTGCCCCAAGTAACCTGAGCACCATTTCCAGCCACACCAGTCTCGGGAATCAAACTGGCATCCTCCAGGATACTCCAAGGAAGATCCTTGTCCATTTTCAAGTGAATCCCTCAACTCAAAACACGCCTAAATTAATAAAAGTTTCGCAGAGCGTATCACAGACGCTTTGCCAAAGTTGACTTTTTCTTCACTTCCCTAGCTAAAACGTAACGTCAAACGGTGGACGAAATGTGCAAATTAGGGAATTCTAAGAAACATGAGTGATAAGCTCTCTATTGGTACAGTCCGTTGGTCGATAACATCACCCGAAAGTAGTGCCAAAAGGGTACACTTTCAACACTTAGGAAAAATAAAAACATACTTCTTGGCAATGGTTTAAATTGTAATTTTTTGATTAAAATGCACCATCAAATGACTTGAGAAACGCATAAATTAAAAATTTTTGAAAGTTTTTTCAGAGGACTTTCCATCGGTATGGTTCGATTGAGATAACCGCTTTTTGAAGGCCACAATCGCGTGGTGTAAAAATGGCTACTTTGAAAAACCAGTAGAGCATTTCACGGACGCTCCCAAAATCTTATTTTAAGCATGGTTCCCGAAGTGATATATCTATCATCCAGAATCATCCAAGCTCCCTAAGGGTACTAAGTTCAAGAGAAATTGTAAAGAAACGTCATGAACTTAACCAATTTTCCAAAATCTTTTCTGAATGACACAAATATTGAGGCAAAGTCAGTATAAAAGTTCCTAGTGGCGGAGCGTATGCTACATGTGCCCAAAACTTGATCAGATTAGACAAAACTTGTCTTGCAACCTAAGCTAGGGTAGTACAACGATGCCACATGGCATCCTATAAGAGGATGGGCCCTAGCGCATGTACTACATACGCTTGGCCAATTTTTGGCCAAGCACATGTAGCACATGCGGCACGTGAAGGATTTTTTGCCTATAAATACTAGGCCATCTAAAAATAGCTCCAGAACCTCTATGCTAGCTTATGTAATACCCACCCTTTCTTTTCTCCATGTTACCTCACTTGAGTTATTCTTCCATTTTAAACCCCACCTTTTACCTCTTCTTCTTGTGTGCTTGAAACAAGTGTGCTCTATGGCCATGCTTAGATGAAAACTTGGGAGAACCACTGGTTGGGGAACCTATTTAAAAGCCTAATTTAAGATAGTACAGCCATTGGAGCACCTTGCAATGTGGTGTGACCTAAACATTGTATGATTCATGACCCCTGCATCTTGGTTGTATAATGCTCATGCTATGCTTGCAATGGCTTATTTTTATGTTTCAAACCATTTTCAAACTAGCATTGATTCTACCTTTAAGTGCTCTTCAAAGTTCATGTTAAAATGGTTTTCAAAAAGTGTCTCTAAAGCTTTTAAAATTGGAGTTTCTTGAAGTTTAACCCAGGAGCCCTAGTTTTCTACAACTAAGAAGGCCTTCTTGACACCCCTAGTCTCCATTTTGCATGATCGCATTTTGCTATATTGAGTTTGCATAAAAACGGGGTTCAAAACCACCATCTTTAAAAGAGATTTTCAATGTTTTCAAAGCTTAAAAAAAAAACCCTCCCTTGAGGAGGTTTTCAATGACTTTGCTCTCTTGAGTTTTGAGGTTGGAATGATCTCAATAAAGCCCTCTTTTGAGTGATTTCCACCAAATCAACCATATGAACTCTTGCTCACTAGAGTGGGTTTTATGCCCTAAAAGTGATTTTCTAAAACCAACTCTCTTTGAAAGAGGTTTTCAAAATCTATACTCTCTTAAGTTTTCATCAAAATGGTCTTCAATACTCCCTATTCTATATTGATTTTCAAAGTTTTACTCTTTTAAGTTAATGGTTGGAATAGTCCCAATTAAACCCTCTCTTTGGTGGTTTCTAAATATCAACCATATGAACCATACACTTACTGGAGTGGTTTTAATAAAAATGGTTTTCAAAACTCACAACTCTCTTTAGTTGATGATAACTTTTCTAGAACATTCTTTCAAGTTTTTCACATAACATCATAAAATCATAACTTTAAAGGAGTTTAGTTTTCTCAATAGCTAATTTCTTAAAGGTGAATGAGATATTCAACATACCTTGCATAAGATATAGAAAAAAGAAATAAATAATTTAAAGACAAGTTCAAAAGAGCTTTTACCTTCTTTCAAAAATTATTTCAAAGACTCCCTTAAGTTGTTTAAAAAATATACCAAAACTCTCTTGAGTTGTTTAAAAAATATACCCAAATTCTCTTGAGTTGTTTTCTAAAACACTTCTAAACTCTCTTAAGTTGCTTCAAAAAAGAAAAAACAAATTCCAAAACTCCCATAAATTGTTTTCTAAAACATTTCAAAAACTCACTTGAGTTTTTTAAAAAATATCCAAAAACTCTTTTGAGTTCTATTTTAAAAACTTCCAAAGCTCTCTTGAGTGGATTTCAAAAACATTCCAAAACTCTCAAGTTCGATTTTAAAGTACTTTCAAAATTCTCTCAAGTTCATTTTCAAGTCAAAATTCTTGAATCCAAAGTTTCAAAGCCTTTCAAAACACTTTTGAGTTCATTTCCAATTGTGCTATTGCACAAACTATCAATGACCTAATTCTTATGAAATAAGATACATAGGCAACTTTCATAGGTGTGGTCATAACCTTTATTTCAAGACAAATGTCATTTTTCAAAACTCTTCTTCAATCAAAAGTTTCTATCTCAAGTTAACTTCAAAAACTTCCTATTCTTTCAAAAGCATGTATCATGCATCATTCATCCAAAAGTGATAACCAAACCCTATTTTCAAAAATCTATAAGTGGATATTTAGTTACCAATGATTTAAGTGAGTGAATTAAGGGTGAATAGACATATAGGTACCAAAAGGGCGGGGTAGGGTGATGATCTTAAGATGTCTTCTCTACACATAACCAACTCCCAGACCATAGATTTTTGTTTCAAAGACCAACTTGGAATCATGTTTTCAAAAAGGACTTTAAAACATCTTTAAAAGGTTGTTAAAAACCTAGTTTTCTAAAAACCTTCTTAAGAAGGCACTTTCAAAATATTTTTGAAAAACCTAAGTTTAGTTTTTGGATTACACTTAATTTTAATTAACCTAGCACATCTTTAACCATGTTAGGTGACGACTCCAAAATTTTTCAAAAAGCCTTTAAATCAATTTCAAAATTAAAGCCCCTTCGCACTTGTCCTTTTAAGAGGATAAGTTATAACAGAAAGAGTACCGTGCTTTCTTCAAGCCAAGAGGGCTTGGATTAGAAAAATCGGGACTCGACAACTGGCGACTCCACTGGGGACTACTTAGAGGGTTAGGTCAATGTCATGTCTCTTTACCCTTCACTCACCTAGAATCTCTGGTTGCTTTGTCCAGTTACATCCACTTTTCAAACCAAGTTTTTAAAAAATCATAAGCTTGTAAAATCAAACATTATTTTTCAAAAAGTGTCATCACTTGCATTCATTATTTATATTCATGCGCTTATAATGATTTCCATATTCATACTCTTGCCTTGATCATCTATTCATCTTACTTTGAGTTTGTCGAAAAGTATTAATTTTTTGTCTTTCTTTTGTAGGTAAACCTTTGTTCACATTTACTTTATACTATTTGAATACTTTAATTGTCATGAATGTATGAATGTTACAAGATGGGTGAAATATGTTGATGGGCTCTTTCCTTTAATTGCAAAAATTTCACACACACATGGCATGAATCATATAGCATTTGCATACATACTTGCAGTTAACCCGTTACTACCTTCTAGTTAGAAGGGAAAACAGTAGAGTGGTTATTAGCAGATACAGGTTTGCTTCTTATTTGATGGCCTATGGATAGTTCCCCCACTTGAATCACAGACCAATGATGGGGTTTACCCTTTCGAGGGTAAACGTTGGAGGTCTGAAGATTCGGGAATCGAGCTTTTTAGAATACGTTAGTCAACCCCAACCTCTTTTGTTTTGGTAAGTAAGATAATATATAGAAAGATAAGAAGAGTTACACCTTACATGGGTATACCCCAGGAAACAAACACTAGATGGGGATCATTTACTAAAGATGACAGACCATCCACCAAAAATATAACAAAAGAAATAGAGCAAACATCCTACCAAGGCCTAACCTAGAATCAAAGATCCAAGGATGGAAAATAGCTGCTATGTGAGAGAAAGGCCATCCCAGGTTCAGCAAGCTTAAACCACCAAAACACAAATGAACAGAACATAAAAGCTATGCAAAGATTAAAACTGGGAGGTTTCATTCTCTTTGGTGCCATCTGCTAAATTGTGTAACTTTAAAGCCTTTAAGCTGACATAGCCAGCCTTGAACCATCCCTACAATGTCCTTTTGAATGGATTTGATATTGTGGTAGTTGTTTTGAAATATTCTAGCATTGCTATCCTTCTAGATAGTATACACACAGGCTACTAACAGAACCCTACTAATGATTTTGATCGTTGATTTACCTTGCAAATTCATTACTGCCTAGCTGATGAAGTCATTCCATTTGCATCTGTGCCAGTGAACAGATAACTTACTTGTTAAGACTTTCCAGATTCTCCTAGTGAAAGAGCACTCAAAGAAAAGATGATGATGGCTTTCCTCTAGGAGTCTACAAAACACACAGCTAATGGAAGAAATGACGCTATATTTAAGCAATTTATCATAGGTTTTGAGTCTATTCCCAATGGCAAGCCACAAAACAAAAGCACGCCTGGGAACAGATTTGATATGTCAAACTTGTTCCAGGAGACTATAGGCTCAGGGCATCTAAATTTTTTCCAAGCTGAATTCACTGAAAACATACCATTTACACTTCCTTTCCATATAATACAATCTTCAGTGTTGTAATTGAGGGAAACAATCTGGTGCATGATATTTTTCAAATCAATGAGATTAATAGAGCTAGCTACATGCCATCTCCAAACTCCCGCACATATAATAGCAATAACGATAGGATTCCTGCCCAGACCCACATCATAAATAACTCTTTCGCCTTTTGCTAAAATAATATATAGGAAGCCAATAATCATACCAAAGTGAGGTATTTTTCCATTCCCAATAATGTGTTGAAAATTACTTCTAACTTCATTCGTCAAGTTGAGAATTTTATGCCAGGCCTCTAAGTAATCAGTTGGAGGCTTAACCAACCAAAAATTATGCTCATTCAAGAATTGATTCTTGACCCACTGGACTATAATGATTGGCTCTCATCATTTAACAGGTTCCAAATGTGCCAACTAACAGTTGCTTTGTTCTAATCTTCAAACTGTTTTATACCCAAACCTCCCTTGTCACCAGGATATCACACATCCTTCCAAGCAATCTTTGTACAATTGACTTTCATGTCGACTCCACTCCAAAGGAAACGACTCACAATTTTCTCAATGCCTTTTATGACTTTTTATGGGAAGAATAAACATTCCAGACCAATACACTTGGACAGAGAACAAGAAAATCTTAATTAGCTATAATCTACCTGCATATGAAAGGCAAGGATTAGTCCAAGACTTTACCTTTTGGGTAATTCTGTCAATAAGAGGCCAGAAATCTTCTATCTTCAGTTTTAAGGAGATCAGGGGCACACCTAAATATCTTTCTAGGAAGACACCCTCTTGAAATCCCAAAAACTTGATAATTTCAACCTTATCATCACTATTTGTGCCTAAAATATAGACACTGCTCTTCATAGGATTCAAACTAAGGCCTGAAAGGCTTTGGAAATTGTCAAGAGCTTCCTTCAACACCCTCACATATTTTATATCAGCTTTACAAAACAACATCAGATCATTAACAAAGTATAAGTGGGTTATTTTGTCTTTATTACATCTCTAGTGGTATGAAAACTCCTTCTTTGAAACCAATCTGTTAATGATTCCTGATAAGATTTCCATAGCAATAAGAAAGAGATAAGGAGACATAGAATCACCTTGGCGAAAACCCCTAGCTCTTGGAAAGAAACCCTACAGCTCACCATTGACTGAAATGGGGAAACAAGGAGTTGAGATACAAGATCTAATCCAAGTAATAACATTTGCTGGAAAGTTTATGGCCTCCAATGTAGTCAGAATAAACCTCCAACCAACTGAATCATAGGCCTTCCTAATGTCAATATTTCTTTGCACATCACTAACCATTAGCATTTATGATAATTCCTCATAAGCCCTTGTGACAAAAGAACATTGTCTGCAATTCTTCTACTTATAATAAAAGCAGTCTGAGGCAAACCAATCAGATCAGGTAAGACAACTTTAATATGATTAGCAATGACTTTGGTAATGCATTTATATATTGTGTTATAGCATGAGATAGGCCTCTAATCATTCAGCTTTGTAGGATTTGAAAGTTTGTCAACCCTAGCCTCATGCTGCATATAGCACCCCTTGCATAGTCGAACCTCTGTTAGAATTAAGACACATTCGTCAATTTCAAAAACCAAAAAGGAAAGAGCAACTGTCTTTACATTTCCTTACTCCTGTCTATTAAATTGCTTATTTACTATTGTTATGGTGTCCATGCATCATTATCCATCTTACGACACGAACTCCAAGAAGTTCAATGTTATTGTATTCTTACAAAATCAACCCAAAGAGAATGGTCCAAGACCAATCTCATTCAAATCAAAGCCTACCTAAACCCCTAAGGGTTTCCCTTGACCCTATGGACTCATGGCATGCAAATAAATGATATCTTGTAAAGAGGGGCTCCAATCCCTCTCTGTTCATGAAGATAAGATTGTCAAGAAGACAAAGGGCAACCAAGAAGTAAGGTCACTCATTGACCTACATCTATAATAAAAGAAGGCGAATCTAAATACTCAAGAGTACTTTAGGAATTGAATGTATAGAAGGTAAGCAAAAGATCCTACTGAAAAATGTTTCCCTCTCCCCACATTGTATTTCAATTCCATTTATCAAAAAGCAAAAATCAATACAATGAAATTTTCATTCTTACTTCTTTTGAATGAATGAATGTATGAATCAATGAATGAGTACCACAGGTTACAAGTACGGTATTGCATACAGGGGCATGACCCTATCTAAAAAAAATGGATAAATTATCATACTTAATCCCCTCCTAAAGTAGGGGTATTCATACAACATGTAATGCATCAAAATTTCCAATCCGGATGCGCTAACTTTTCCTTTGTTTATTGTTCTGTATTTTTCTCTATCTGCTCCCTCAGCCCCCAAAAAGCTATAACAAGGTTAGTAGGGGTGTTCTTTGTAGGAGGTTGCCTTCTGATTCTACTCCAAAAGTGTAATCTTAATCCCCCAATTAGTGGTTTGTTATCTCGAATATACTTCTTAGAATAGGTTTTGAGTAATAAATTGCTCTAAAATGACTTTCTCAATGAACCACAGGTTTATTGAGCTAAAATAGCAAAAATGGGCCAAAATACAGTTCCATCATTAGGATGCACATTCCACCATTCGGACACACCGTTTAGATGGCTAATCCACTGATCAGATGGTTTTTGGTCACAACAAAACACCATTTAGATGCTACATCAGGTGGTGGACATCCAGAGTGTTTTTACTTCGGAAGTTGTTCCAGAGTTGTGTTTTTGCGTCTAAAGCCATTCTAGAGTTGTGATTTTCCGTCTGAAGACCGTTTGGATGGTTAGTCCTACTATTCGGATGATCTTCAGTCGCGCATCAAATGGTAGGCAAAGAAAATGTGTTCCAAATCTATATCAGCCAAGAGAAAAGGGGCTAAGAGGATTATGTTAGATTTAGAAGGGCATGAAGCGTAGTAGCAGTTCAGGATCCAACAAGAATATTTTGTAAAGTTTTATTTTGGATTCTTGTAGTTAGAGTTTGGAGAAGAATGTTTTAGATAGAATCTCTTTAGATTTTTGTCTAATTTCTTGCTACTCTCTCCCTTTTTCCTCACACTTAAACAAGAGTTGTTCTTCACATAAATACTAGATTCACATCTTTATATGTTAGTTTTTCATTTGTATAAGATTTGTACCATGGATTCCTGTAGCTAAACCCATTACTTGGGTGCAACTGTGAAGACCTATCAAGGAAGGTATGGGAATTAAAAGGGGAGTCTCTAAATCCCATTGAATATCTATACTTTGTTATTCTCTATTTTCAGAATTTATTACTTTAGAAAACTTAGATCTATAATCATGGTTTGATGAACATATAGTTTATTTCTAAAAATCTCACAAAGGTATTCAAATCTAATTCTAATTAAAAGAGAATCCAAGGTTTTAAAGCTAAATCTTCTAAATCAAGGATCCATAGAGAGATTCTTGATTTGAATTATCTCTAACTCTCCCATTCAAATTCTATGATGAAATTGGCAGGTTGAATCAATTGCCTCTAAACCCCCTTTTATTCCATTTAAATCTCTAAATATTTCACTTGAATTTTCAATTGCTTAAATTAATTTAGTTTTAATTGCCTTTAGTTTGGTAAAATTTCCAATTCTCTTAAATTGCTCTTGCAAGATTATTAATTGTTTAAATTAGTAATTTAGTTAGTGTTTTCAATTAATTGCGTAGTTGGTAGTAAAAATCAATCCACAAAACTCCTAAAGACTTTTGGTTCAATTTTGGTTCCCATAGATTCGATTGCATCCTTGCCTTGTAGTTTTAATTCAAATACCTCTTAAATTGTGCTCTTTGTTTATTGCTAGATTTGCACAAATTCCATGGGCAAAAACAATAATGGGGATACCTCTATTTAAACTACACATGTCTCCATCGTCGTAATTTACTTCATGTGGAAGGACGAATCAAGTTTTGGTGCCATTGCCGGGGATTTGAAGGCGTGAGCAAATTTCAGAAAGATTAAGATTAAAATTGCAAAAACTAGGTGCGAATTGATCACCCACCTCTGAGGGAAGCATCTATGGCTTCGGGCCTGGGTAATTCCTTCAACTTCATTGTGAATATCATGCTAGAATTTTTATTTGTTTTTTTCTTTTTGATAGTTTCTTTTGTTCGATTAATTAGCTTGCATTACATCTTGCTAGGATCATTAGAGGAGATAGGATAGTGTGTGCTTTACTTGCTAATTGGTGGTATTATTGAGCACATAGAGTAAGAGTTTAGAGTTGAAAAACCATTGTTCTACATTGAGAAAAAGTCGTTGTCCGGCATTGAAATGTTTGCATATGATGTGTTGACTAGGATTAAGCCATATTGTTTTCACATTGGATGCGCATGACCCATTGGATGTGAAACGAACATAGGCGCTTGTTACGAGTCGACCCATCATCACCGGTTAACACTCTTTCTCCTGGACTCTCTTTAGTGGTTGACCTAGGATCCATTCCTATGGTGGGCTACCTAATTTGGTCTCACCCAATAAAATGTGACAAAATTTTAATGTAGTGCCTATTCCACCAATGGGTGGAGTGCCACCCAATCCTCGTCTAAATCCACCAAATGGCCTAGGGGGTGATAATATAGATGGTGGGAGTATCTATGGAGACATGGGGGCTCCTCCAATTTCACACTTTGAGAGATTACATAAACCCACCACAGTATGCACCGGGTTCATGTATTGTTTTCTCACCTTACTATACTACTTTGAATATTCGTTCGGGTATGATGCAGATGCTTCCGCAATTCCATGGGGTAGATTTGGAAAGGCCCTATGCCTTTGTAAAAGAATTCAAGGTTGCATGTTCGCTTGTAACGGACAACTCTTGTCCAAGGGAAATCTTCTTTCTTAAACTTTTTCCTTTTTGTTTAAAAGACTCTGCTGAGACGTGGTTCAATTCTTTGAGACAACTTTCCATCCACTATTAGCAAACTCTTCAAGGGAAGTTTTTGAAAAAGTTTTTCTCAGAAAATAGAATAGATGCGTTTCGATGCCAAATCTCACAATTTTCCCCCATGTTTGAGGAATCCATTTTCTAATATTAGGAGCGTTTTAAAGAGTTTTTAATTTCTTGTCCGCATCATGGTTTTGCCCATTGACACATTATCAATATCTTATATGCTTCACTTACACCCCAATTGAAACAATTTTTTGAGACCATGTGCGCAGGTACTTGCATGGATAAGCAACCCTACGAAGTTTATGCCTATTTTGATTACCTTTCAAATTTGGCTCGTAATTGGGTGACCATTGAGACCTAAAATCCCGAGGGTAGGCCCAACACACAAAGGGTGAAAAACCAATTAAAGGAAGATGATGATGTGAATGCTACGCTGGCTACTTTGGCAAGAAAATTAGAAGACTTAGAACTTAAGAAGGTCAATTCGGTGGGGAGTGAAGAGGCTAAAGAATTGTGTTGTGTTGTGTGTGAGACCAAAGAGCACGACACCATGTCATACCCTATCATTCCAGGCATCAAGGAGGCATTGCATGGCTAAGTCAATGCCATTGACCATTATAATCGATGGGGAAACTCCTATTCTAATACCTATAACTCGAGATGGAGGGACCATCCTAATTTGGATGGAGAAATGAGGGTATTTTCAATCCCCAAGCTTACCAAGGAGGGTCTCACAACCCTCAATCTTTTCAAACACCTCTTCCATCATTTCAACTTCCACAACACCAACCTCCATCAGTTGCATCATTCCCAACCCAACCCAAGCTATTCAAACCTCCACCTTAAGCTCAATCCAATACATGTCGACCCCTACATAGGAGGCCATTGGAGGACACCCTCCAACAACTCATGTAAACTCAAGGAACGGTTAATTCTCGAGTTGATAAAACTTTAGATGATATTAAGAGTCAATTGACTCTTCTTACACGAGCCTTGACCCTTACCGAGAAGGGTAATTACCTACACAACCTTAACCAAATCCATCTAGGCAGGTATATTCCACTGAGACTTCAACCCAATCCTCTTCTAGTTGTGAGTAAGTACAAGCCATCACCATTTTGAGAAGTGGTAAGGCTATTGTCAAGACCATTCTTCTTAGGAATCCTAAGGGTAGGGGAGAAGCGTCTAAGGTAGTTAAAGGTTCAGTTAACAAAGAAGGAGAAGGAGAGTCTAGTAAGGAAAAGAGTGAGGAGGAGAACAAGAGTGGGGATGAGAAGAAAAGTGAGAAGAAAGGGAAGAGTGAGTCCATACCCAAGAGTGAGGAAGTATTGAGAAAGGAACGTGAGGCCTTAGCTCACGCCCCCTTTCCTCATCGTTTAGCCAAACCAAAAAACTGTCCCTTAAGTTCTGAGATTTATGAGACTTTCAAGCAAGTCAAAAAAAATCTATCTCTGTTAGAAGCCATAAAACAAGTACCCTCTTATACTAAATTTTTGAATGATTTAGGCACTGTTAAGAGGAGGTTAAATGTAAGAGAAAATGTCTTTCTTGCTAAGGATATTCATTACGTGGTCTAAGTTAAGACTCCTCCTATGTATAAAGATCCAGGTTGTCCTACCGTGACTTGCATCATAGGAGAACATAGGATAGAGGGTTGCCTTCTAGACTTATGGTTGAATGTGAGTCTATTAACATACGCAATGTATGAGCAATTAGGATTAGGTAAGATAAAGCTAACTAAGATCACACTCCAACTAGAGGATTGATTGATTAAGGCCTTTACGAAAATTGTAGAGGATGTCTAGGTTTAAGTTGATAAGTTCTATTACCTTGCTAATTTTATGGTTTTAGACACCTAATCCGTAGTGGACCCTAATGCCCAAAATCATATTTTGGTCATTTTAGGTAGACCTTCCTAGCCACATGTGATGCCATTATCCATGTGCGAGGGGGTCTCTTGTAGTTGTCCTTTGATAATATATCTATCGAGCTTAACATGTTTAATGCGGGGAGACAACCGAGAGATTTAGAGGATATTTGGGAAGTGAATCTTATTGATTCTATAGTGCAGGAGAACTTTGAGAGGCATAGTGTAAAAGACCCATTAGCTAGAATGTTGATGTTTAGTGAGGGTCTTGATTGCTTGAAAGGTGAGAAAGAAGGGGATGTTATTAGAAAGGGTAGTGGTCTAGAGGTTTGTCCTATAATGGTAGTGGGTCAATAGACTCCCACTTTTGAACCTTTGACCCCCAATCCTATTAAACCCCAACCATCAGAACTTAAGGCTCCTACACCCGATAGGAAGCCTTTACCATCTACCTTCAAGAATGGATTCTTGGGTGAGGATGAATCTTATCCCGTAGTGATATCTTTATCATTAATAGTAGCTTAAGAGAAGAGCTTATTGTAGGTGCTCAAGAAGCACCATAAGGCCATAGGTTGGACAATCACTGATTTACATGACATTAGCCCTCTTGTATGCACTCATTGCATTTATTTTGAGGAAAGGGCTAAGCCGGTGTGCCAAATGCAATGGTGATTGAACCCAATAATGAAAGAAGTTGTGAGGGCTGAAGTTCAAAAGTTCCTTGATGCGGTGTTATATACCTAATTTTCGGCTCTAAATGGGTAAGCCCCACCTAAGTGGTTCCCAAAAAATCGGAGGTAATGGTAGTGAAAAATGAGAACAATGAATTGATACCCACCTGAACTCAAATTGGGTGGCATATGTGTATTGACTATTGTTGCCTCAATGTCGTGACTACCAAGGATTATTTTCCCTTTCTTTTCTTAGCCAAGTCTTGGAGAGAGTAGTGGGATGAGCTTACTATTGTTTCCTTGATGGTTATTTTGGGTATAATCAATTGGAAATAGCCATGGAGAACCAAGACAAGACCATGTTCACATGCCCATTTGGCACATTTGCTTACAAACGAATGCCCTTCGGGTTATATAATGCTCTCACCACATTTCAAAGATGCATGATTAGCATTTTTAGTGATATGATGGAGTGAACTTTAAAAGTCTTTATAGATGATTTTTTGGTGGTGGGGACACCTATGACTAATGTCTTGCCAATCTTGAGTCCGTACTTAAGAGATGTGAAGAGAGCAATCTTGTTTTGAATAAGGAGAAGTGTCACTTTATGGTGCCACAAGGTATAGTTCTAGGCCATATCATTTTCTGGAGGGGTATTGACATAGATCTAGCTAAGGTTGAGCTAATTCAAAAGCTTCCTACCCCTAGGAATGTGAAAGAAGTGAGGTCATTTCTTAGGCATGCTGGTTTTTACCAGTGTTTCATTTAATCATTTAGTGCCATTTCTAGGCCTTTGTGTGCCCTCTTGGCAAAAGATGTTCCTTTTAAATGGACTTCGTCTTGTCAACTAGCATTTGATAAATTGAAAGATCACTTGACTACAACTCTCATAATCCAACCCCCAGATTTAAGCGTACCTTTTGAACTCAAGTGTGATGCTAGTGATTTCACTATAGGGGCCATCCTAGGCCAAAGAAATGATAAGAAATCTCATATGCTCGATTATGCGAGCAAAACATTGAATGAGGCCCAAGTGAATTATACCACCACCGAGACAGAATTATTGGCCATTGTGTTTGCTTTGGACAAGTTTCGATCATACTTAGTGGGGTCTAGAGTGTTAATGTTCACCAACTATGTTGCTCTTAAATACCTCTTATCGAAACAAGATGCTATGCCTAGGTTGATTAGGTAGATTCTCCTTCTTCAAAAATTTAATCTTGAAATTAGGGCAAAAAGGGGGTAGAAAATGAAGTTGTAGATCATCTATCTCGCCTCCCTTTTGAGCACCCTACAAAAGATGACTCTCCTATTTGTGAGACTTTCCCTAATGAATAACTTATGTCTTGCAATGCCATGAATCTTTGTTACGCCGATGTGGCTAACTATTTGGCCACAAAAGTAAGTCCTTCTCATTGGTTCTCATTGGACAAGAGGCGAATCTTTCGGCTAGTGAGGCAATTCTTTTGGGATGAACCATATTTGTTTAAGTATTGCTCGAATTAAGTAGTAAGGCAATGTGTGTCGGATGATGAATTTTCAAGTGTAATGAGATTTTGTTATTCTCATGCTTGTGGGGGCTACTTCTCATCTAAGACCATGTCAAAAATTTTGCAAAGTGGATTTTATTGGCCGACTATGTTTAATGATGTTCATTCTTTTTGTGTGGCTTGTGATTGATGCCAACAGCTAAGGAGCCTTTCTAGGAAACATATGATGCTCCTTAACCTTATTATTGTTTTGGAAGTTTTTTTTTATTGCTGGGGCATTGATTTTATGAGTCCATTTCCTAGTTCCTTTAGATATCTTTACATTCTAGTAGCCATTAACTATGTTTCAAAGTAGGTAGAGGCCATTGCAACCCGGACCAATGACCACCAAGTGGTGGTCAAGTTTTTAAAAGAACATATCTTTTCCTAGTTCGGTATGTCTCGAGCCATCATAAGTGATGGTGGCTTCCACTTTTGTAATAAGCCAGTAGGGATACTCATGAGAAAGTACGGCATTGTTCGCAAGGTTGGCTTGCCATACCATCCTCAAACTCAAGGGCAAGTTGAATTGGCTAATTGAGAAATTAAGACAGACTTAGAAAGGACGGTTAATCCGTCTCAGAAGGATTGGTCTTTGCGCTTAATTGATGCATTATGGGCCTATCGAATGGCTTACAAACCATTCTTGGTGCCATCTTGTACCATCTAGTGTATGGCAAAGCGTGTCACCTCCTAGAGGAGGTAAAACATAAGGCATATTGGGCCATTCGACAATTTAATGAGGAAATGGGTGTAGCTGATAACCACCGCAAGTTACAATTTAATGAGCTTGATGAAATAAGGAATGATGCGTATAAAAATTTCAAAATTTGAAAGGCTAAAATGAAAGTTCGTCATGATCAACACATTCACCGAAAAACCTTTATGTTTGGTCAAAAGGTTTTTCTCTGCAATTCTCGGTTACATCTTTTTCCGGGAAAATTGAGAAGTAAATGGTTTGGTCCTTATCAGGTCATGGAAGTTTTCCTATATGAAGCTATTAAGGTGCAAAATCTCAAGAATGCCACTTCTTTCAAGGTCAACGGGCAATGGTTAAAGCCCTATTTTGAGCCTTTCTGTAGCGAGGTGGATTGTGTGGATCTCATTGTCCACCAATCTTGGTTTGATTGTGGTCCGAGTATGAATGTTTAGCCCTTTTTGTTGTTCTTACCCCTTTATCCTTGTTCTAGTTCATGTTTTTTGCCTTGAGGACAATGCAATCTCTTAAGTAGGGGATCGGCGAGCTTGATTCGAGCTCTTTCTTTTTAAGAGCTTTTAATGTTTTTACCACTTTTTGCATTCTTCTAGGTTTAAGCTCTTTCTTCTTGTAATTTTATAGTGTTGTTACAATTGTTTTGCTTTTTTTTTTTTGGGTTTTTCTTTAATTTTTTCAATTTTTGTGAATGACCGTTTGGACGGTAAATTAACTGTTCGGACGCACCATTCGAATGGTACCCAGACCTTTCGAACAGATGATATAAGCAATGTCATCAACAACCTTAAAGCTGAAGACACCCATTAAATGTGTCCAAACGATGTTCAGACGCATGTGAAATACATCATTCAGATGTTAAAATACCGTTCGGATGCACTTTAGATGCACATCGGACGCTCCCCAAGTGCCTATAAATATCCATCTGATTTGAGTCTAAACTCACTTCAGACGCAATCTATAGAGGGTTTTGAGATTTTTGAGAGCTTTAGATGCCAACAAGGCCCTGCCGGAGCACGAGCCGAGCATGTGCCCCTAACTCCCTCGCCAACTGTCACGCTCCTTTAGGTATTCCTTTGGCACGTCTTTGTATTCATTTCTAGCTTTCCTAAAGAGTACTTTAAATTTCTATTTAGTATAGCATGGCAAGCAAGGGTGCCCCATTGGGCCTTCAAGGTGGTCCAATAGGTGCTCAGCCACCCCTTGCCTATGACTCAGAGCGTTTTGTATTTGATGACTCTTTCAAGTCATACACTAAGACTTGGCTTAGGAGAGGTTGTATTCTCGAGCATAGGATGGACTTGGCTTAATTTAGGGACCCCGAGCTTAGAAGGTCCCTGATTTTTAAGGGCCGGGGTTGCATCCCTGGTTTTTAAGATTTTTGGAAGGAAATCTTAGAAGGAGTTTTTGGAAAGGGATTTTAGGAAAGAGTTTTTAGGAAAGAGATTTTTGGAAAGAGTTGTTAGAAAGGAAACTTATGAAGTGTTTTTAGAAAGTGAATTTTGAGGAGAGCTTTTTGGAAAGGAGTTTGAAAAAAAGTTTTTAGAAAGTGTATTGGAAAAGAGATTTTTAGAAAGTAGATTTGGAAAGAGATTTTGGAGGGGATTTAAAAAGAAGATTTTAAAAAGTAAGTTTGAAAAGCAATTTTGAAAGGGATGGATTTTCGCAAGCCTCTAAAAATATCTCACTTTCCTAAAATGACTCTAACCATAAAAAGATTAGAACCATTCTAGGATTGTGGTTTTGAAAACTAAGAAGGATTTGAAAATATGGACCATATTGGTCACTTTAAATGTAACACTTTCCTAAAGTAATCCTAACCATGAAAAGGCTAGAATCACCTTAGGATTGTGATTTTAAAAATAAGTTTTGAAGAAGAAGATTTTAATGCAAGTTTTAAAAACAAGTTGGAAAATGGATTTTGGAGAGATGCATAATCATTATATGCACAATGCAAGTTGGGGTCGTGAACATATAAGGTTAAAGGCTTCACCACATAATCATGGGGGCCGAACCCGCGTGGTCTTCAGTTGGACTAAAAAAAAGTTCCCGACACGGTGACTTTCAATAGCCTAATCCTATACATGAACCAGAGAGTCCCTTATTTTAAGCATGCAAGAAAGGGGGGAAAGAATATGGAGGATTAAAATAGAAGAAAAACCCAAGTGGGTTAGGAGAGGAAAGAGTGGGGGGAATTGTGAAAACGTAAATAAAGAACCTACCTTGTATCTTCGTTTATTTGCTTGCTCGGCTTGCTTTGTTTTTCTTGCTTTGCTTCGGACTTCACCTTGATCTCCAAAAACTTCTTCGGATCTTCGAGAGCTTTAGAGTTGCAGCACTTTAAGTCTACAATGAAGGCTTTAGAGGCTAGTACATGAGTGTATATGAGTGTATGTGAGTGTATAGGAACTAGGGTTTGTGTATGGAGGCTAAGGTTTGGAAAACCTAAAGGAGACTAGGGTTTGGAGCTTTGTGTATCAAAGGATAGGATTTTTGGGTTGAGTTTGCAAACCCCTTTCACACTAGAGGAGGCTCTGTATTTATAGGCAGAGGATTGACCTGGCACCTGTTGCAGTGGCACTAGGCAAAATTCTCTTCTGGTGCCATTGGGAGTGGCGCCAGGCTAAATTTTGGCTTGTAGTGGCGCTAGCCACTTAGGAAAGTTTTAAGGTTGGCAAGCAACGTATCTTCAGAAGATTTGGGCACATGTACTAATGACTACCATGCAATTTTTAGCCTGACTTCACTTGGAGTAACTCCGAAAGGTCTGAGAATGATTTAGAGGGTTGGGAATGGTTTGGAGGGCTGGAAATGGATAGGAACCCTTAGAATAGTGTCTCGGGGGTTGTCGACTTAAAAGAGGATGACAGGACATGTCAGAGGGGTTGACCAGGCCATTAGGGGCAAAACGGTCAATTGGGCTGGAAAAGCTGTCGATATGGACTCAGAAGGTCCCAGAAGAAGACTCAAGGTTTGGAAACATTACTTAGAATGTTCTAGGAGGTTACCGGTTTGATACCCAGAGTCGGTGTGGTTGAAAAAGGTGACCGAATGCTTAGGGACAAAATGGTCATCTTGACCGGAGAGTCTCAGAATCGGCCCGAAACTGACTGGAAGGCACCTAATCATGCCAGATTATATTTAAGACAATCTTGGAAGGGTGGACTTACCATTCTGAGGACTTAGGTACTTTTTCAAGAAACGTGCCGAAAATGGCCCTAGGGGCAGTTTAGTCATTTTTCACCGAAGTGGGCTGGCAGGCACTGGTGTTGACCTGGGTTTTGAGTGTTTCCGTCACTCTGACAGTTGTCCCATGATATAGGGGTTTGGTGGCAATTTCCTATATCGACTTGTTTACGAGTGTTTCCATCACTCTAACGGTAGCGATGTTTACGAGTATTTTCGTTACTCTAACGGGTCGCGATCATTCTAGAGACTGCCTGATCTCGAGAAGCTGCTAGGTGGACTTAGCGCATGAGAAATCAACTTTCTCAAAAGGCATGTCAAAACAGACATTTCTTCATTAGTGGGCTAGCAGGCGCCAAAGGTGAACCGTCCTACTATCTCGGGGACTTGGAGTCTCGAAAAACATGCCGGATAGGATGGACTTACCACTTTGAGGAATCAACTATCTCGAAAGGTGTGCCAGATTTAATTAAAATTCGAATTGAACTGGAATTGGATTGAAAAGGGGACTTACCATCTTTGAGACGACGTGCCCATTGGAATTGGACCGGATAGTACCCCAAGGTCATTTTGTCATTTTGTCTTTATTGGGCCCGTGGGATTAGACTAGAAAACTGATTTGAACTAGAATGCGTCCATATCGACTTGAATACAAGTCTTGGACGGACTGGAAACTGCCGAGCAGGCATAAATGGGATGCTTACAATCACAACCTAACTTCAATAGACTGGCCCAACGCTTCCATAACTTTGATGCCTTAGCTTGCACCCAAACCAAAGCCTACCATAACCTCCTAAAGAACAACATCCTAAAACACATACCGGCCCGTCCATTGCCAAGTCCCCTACCTCCAAACTTTAATGGCATCATCACCTGCGAGTATCATTTGGGCGGCCAAGGGCATAACACCGAAAGCTGCTTTTCCCTTAAACATAAAATCCAAGACTTGATAGACAATAAGACCATTGACTTGCAACCAGTGAACTCTACTCCTGCCCCCAATGTGACCATAAACCCTCTGTCGGACCATACAGTCAATGTGATATTCGAGAAAATAGAAGAGGAGAGTGAATTGGATGAGATCATGGTCAAACAATATGAAGAAGATTAGGAGACTGACGAATAGAGCGATTGGGAGGAGGAATTCCCACCATGCCCAATCTACCTTTATAACCCTAATGAGGTTCCCGATTCATCAGACTGGCTGATCGAGGAGCCAACACTTGTGAAGGAGGACCTTACCGAAGATATGGTTGCTGACGGTTGGGGTGACGAATCTCTACACCTTAGATATGCCACAACTGAGCACCACCTATTGGAAAACCCTTGGCCCACGTCTGAGTTTAATTATGACGACATGGGTTGGGAGTTAGAAGAACCAAAGACACAGACAAAGCCATTCAAGCTGGAGGGAGGCGAGCTCGCCGCCCTATGTATGGAAGAACCTGAAAAGGCCGCCAAGGACAACAAGGAGGGCAATGAGGCTAACAACTGCACTGCTACTGTGAACACACTTGGAGCTTTAGAAGAAGTCTTTGTCTACCATGCCTTGGCCAGAGATCGCAATCATGGATGGAGTGTCGAAAATGTGAGCATCGTTCCAAAGCCCTACTGAGAGGGGTTCTCTTTGAATGCGTACAATAGAGGGGTGCCTTCACTCACTTTCTTTCTATCCTTTTTTATATTTTGTTTTTAAATTTATATTTGTATTTCTATTACTTCTAAAGAACTCTATGTTTGCACTTCATTAAAATAATAAAATGTTAGTTTTCGTTCAAATTGCTGTTATCTCATATTTTTCTTGTGAATGGTGAATGCTTCCTACACAAGGCGTATGGTCTATTTTATGGAGGACTTAACTTGAAGGGTATGATAGCATGAGTTAACCATTCGCTGAAGGATCAACTTTTTGAAAAGACTAGGGATGAGGATGAGTGAGGAAACTACCTAAAAGTAGCACTTGTAAGACACTGAAGCTAAGCGATGAGTAACCAGACTATCAAAAGGAAGAGGAGCCATCTTTTATTTTTCTATAAAAAAAAAAATATGTGTGTTTATGCTCCCTTTTGCTTAACCCACTAGTGCCTCGTAGGAAACGAAATATTTCTTGTCAACCCTGATCCAATACCATCCCCCTCACACTGGGGCAAATAGATAACTGAGGACTCCATAAAGCATGTCATTCATCCTCCATCAAGTTGAAGCAACATGAAGGCTCTATGGATCAATCAATCTAGTTCAAAATGAATAGAGACCCTTATTTCATTTCTCATACAGTCAAAAGCAACCCTTGTCAAACCCTTTGGGCCAATTATGTTTTTTCAAGAAAACCCTAACCTAGGAATCACCACCCACAATAGGTTAGGCCAAAATATTAAGGAAAAGTTCTAACAAAAAAGAGTTGTAAAAGTATTTGTCTCATAAAAAAAAAGGGGAAGAAAAAGGAAAGCAAAGAGAGAGTTGCCAAGGGGCAAGATGCCCTAAAAAAAAAAAAAAAAAAAAAAGGCAAAAGGGGGACTCATTTCATGTCATCGTAAAGAGAATATAGCAAAGACAAGAAAAAAAATCTAAAGGTGATCCTAGGCAATAAAAAAGTCCAGTAGAAGCAAATGATTTGAGCCTTCACCCTTTTCTTGCAAAAACCTAAAACTATGGCCTACATTACAACCCTATTTAAGTTCACTCTAATTAAAAACAAATTACTTGATTTAAATGAGTCAGACGTGTTGTCGAGGCTAAAGAAAGATGCTAAGGGGGCCAAACCCTATCGGGAGACCAATCAAGGATGGTATGGATCTAAACTCTACCGAAAGCAACATCAAATTTGAGCCTGTATATCCCGTTGTTTCAAAACCCCATAACTTAGCCTATAGTACGGTCCTACAACAAAGCCTCCTCAGATTGAAAGACTGGTTGCTCATCGCTTTGTTAAAGGTCAGGTAAGTTGTTGAGTAAGCCCTGAGGGTTGAGAGTTCAAGCCCAATGATCCCATGCACTAACCCAAGGTAAAAAGTCAGAGTCGATCAAAAGGATGAAAAAGGCACAAGATGCTATCATCTAGTCAATGTACGGTTGAGCCAAAAGGGAGACCAAACCCTAACAAGGAAGGAGTTGTCATTTCAAGGATGTATGGTTTGACATCACCTCATTCATTGTATCAACTGTTGCATCCCTCATATGTGCATTACTTTTTTATAAAAATTTCAGCATGAGCTTTGCATACGTAGGACATAGCTCTCTATAGAAGCAAAAATCACCAAAGTAGTTTAATATTATCTCTAGAACATGTAATAAACATACATCATCATCATCATCCATGTACATGCATCTGTTCATATACCTAGCTATGTAAATCATAAACATTTATCCCTGCTCATACACTAATATATATATTTGACTATTTGAATCATAAATTTCCATTCTATTCAAAAGGTACAAATAAACTATCTAAATAAAATAAATACTTGTCCAGGTCATGATACAGGAAAAAAAGCTAGGTCCATGATAAGGGGCATCCATTAGAGGTCGAAATCAATGTCTGGGTCAAAGTCTCTAAAACCAGGCTTAGGCGGAGGCAGCCGATTGCTAAAAGCATCCACATCCTGCAGAAAGGGAAGAACTAGAATCAATAAGGCAAAGGAATAACTAAGCAATGTCAAAACAAAGAGAAGGAAAGGATGACGTACCTCTAACTATACAGTCAGAATGGCTCTACTTCAGCCTGGAACTGGTCCCTTTTAGTTTGGTACCAGTCTCTCTGATCCCTCACAGCAGTGAACTCGGCTTGGGGCACATATCCTCCAGCTTGACGCCATAAGTCCACCACCTTCTAACCAACAGCATAACCTCCAACCACCATCTTAAACTGAGTGAAGGCACCTATAGAATGAGCTCCAAAATGAGTGGCGTAGTCAGTCTCTGGAGGAAGTAAGAAACCAGCACTTGGCTGACGCTCTTGATATGGAATTGGAACTTGTCGCGCCCAGATTTTTCCCACTCGAGGAATACACACACAAGCGAAAAAAATACTGTACTCTCTCGTTAGAACTCACCCTCCTAAAAAAATGAGTGTGACTAGGTTTGAATTCAAAATTGATTTGAATAAAGGGCTTTTGGAAAAGATTTGGAGTTGCCACCTAACTTGATTAAGGTGAGTTAAGTCACCTAAAAACTAAGCATAATTCGAAAAATACACTTAGGGTTTTTGAAAAATGATTTTAAAAATATCTCCTCAAGAGAGGGTTTTTAGGAAAACAAGTTGTTTGGCAACCTTTGAAAAACATTTAGCCCTTTTTTGAAAATAACTCCGTTTTGGTCTTTGAAAACAGTGATCCTAGGTTAGGAGATTGGTTACGTATAAGAAAGACGCACTAAGCCATCACCCTACCCCGCCCTTTCGATACCTACATGTCAATCTACCCTAGATTCACCTATGAGAGTCTTTAACTAACTAATGTTCAATCCTATCCACTTTGAAAAAATATGTTTGAAAAGAAACTAACATAATGCATGATATGCATGTGCAAGAAAAGAGATTTGGAAATAGATTTGAAAAGAGTTTAATTTGATTTGAAAAGAAAGAGATAGAAGTTTGAATTTGAAAAGAAGATTTTGGGAATTGAAGATATAGAGATTTGGAAATAGAAATTTGGAGTTGGAAGTCTGAAAATAGATTGGAGATTTGGAAAGATTTTGTGGAAATAAAAACTTGAAAAATATTATGGAATTTGAAATTTGAAAAATGTAGAGACCGCACCCATGAGGGTTGCCTACGTATCCTTTTGGAGGAATCAGGTCAGTCGTAGTTCGGACAAGAGTCTGATTGAAAATAGAAGAGTTGATAGGAAGAAAGAGATTGAATTGGAAATTGGATTTGATTTGAACTTAGAAAAGAAGATTGGAAATTGGAATTTAGAATTTTGGAATTGAAAAGATTGGATTTTGATTTGAAAAGATAGAACTTGGAAGAGAGATTTAGACTTATTTTGGAAAGATGAAGGTTTAAGAAACCTAGACTTTAGGAAAGAGACTTAGGAAAGATTTGACTCGACTTGGAAGGTTTAGGAGATTAGGAAAGATTGGATTTAGGAAATGTTTAAATTAGGAAATGTTCAAATTAGGAAAGTGTCATTTTAGGAAAGCTTCGATTTGGAAAGTTTTGAAATTAGGAAAATTTTCAATTAGGAAAGTTTTCAAATTAAGAAAGTTTCGAAATCAGGAAAGTTTTGAGTCAAGAAAGTTTCAACTTAGGAAAGTTTTGACTTTAGGAAAGTTTCAACTTAGGAAAGCTTTGAATTAAGAAAGTTTCAACTTAGGAAAATTTTGAATTAAGAAAGTTTCAACTTTTAAGGAAGATTTGAATTAAGAAAGTTTTAAAATAGGAAAGGTTTTGAAAATAAGGAAGTTTTGAAAGTAAGAAAGTTTTAGATTTGGAAAGATTTGAAGTTTAGGAAAGTTTAGAATTTTAGAAAGATTTGGGTTTTGAAAGTTTTAACTTAAGAAAGTTTCGAATTTGGAAAGATTTGGAATTTAGAAAGTTTTAGAGTTTGAGTTTTAGAAAATCTTGAGATTAGGAAAGGTTTGAGTTTAGGAAAGATTTGAAAACTTAGATTCGGAAAGTTAAGATTTGAAAAGAGGGTAGAGTTAGGAAAGGGTTGAATTAGGAAAGATGTGGATTTGAAAGGATTGAGATTCCTATTTCCTGAAGCAAGGATCGGATTTTGTTTCTAAAAGAGAGGGTTTGATTTTGTTTCCAAAAACGGAGGATTGGATCTAGTTTCCTAAACGGGAAGATTGGATTTGGTTTCCTAAAGGAAAGATTGGATTTGGTTTCCTAAAGGGAATATTGGAATTGACAAGGATTTGGAAGGGGAGGTTTTTAGAAACCCTAGATTTGGAAGACTATAGTTTTGACGTAGGAAAGAGGTTTTGGAAATGTGTATAGTGTGGATGTGAAAACAAGAGGTTTTGGAAACTTAGGTTTTAAGGCATGTTTGAAAACCATGTTTTTAGAAAGAAAATTAGGGTTTCCTAATTGTGGGTTCTATGGCTTGACTTGAGCACAAAGAAAACGGATTTTTTGGAAAGTGTGTTTTTGGAAACGAAGATTTTGGAAGAAAATCCTAGAGAGGAGTTTCTAGAGTGAAGATTTTGGAAAGAGTGTTTTTTAGAAAGATTTTTGGAAAGAGATTGTTGGAGAGAGTTTTTAGAAAAGATTTTTTCTAGGGAGCATTTTTAGAAAGGAAACCTAGGGAACGTTTTTGGAAAGTGGACTTTGAAGAGAGCATTTTGAAAAGGCGTTTAAAAAGAGAGTTTTGAAAAATAGATTTTTGGAGGGAGTTTTTGAAAACAACTTTGGAAATGAGAGTTTTTAGAAAGCACGTTGAAAGAGGAGGATTTAGGAAAAGAGATTTTTGAAAATAGACTTTTTTTTTAAAATATAAAAACATCTCACCTTCCTAAAACGATTCTAACCATAAGAAGGCTAGAACCACTTTAAGAAAGTGGTTTTGAAAACAACAAGGGTTGAAAATATAGACCATAAAAGTCACTTTAGATGTAACACTTTCCTAAAGCAACCCTAGCCATGGAAAGGCTAGAATCACCCTAGGATTGTGATTTTGAAAATGAGTTTTGAAAACAAGTTTAATGCAAATTTTGAAAATGAGTTTGAAAATGATTTTTTGGAAAATGCAAGATCATGATATGCACAATGCAAGTTTGGGGTCGTGAACATACAAGGTTAAGGCTTCACCACGTAATCAAGGGGGCCAAACCCATGTGGTCTCCGGTTAGCATAAAGGAAAGCTCCCGACACGGTGACCTTCTGATAGTCTAATCCTACATATGGACCGGGGGGGAAAGAGATGGGGGATTAAAATAGAGAAAACCCAAGTGGGTTGGGAGAGAGAAGAGAGAGGGGGGAAGTGCAAAAACGTAAAATGAAAGCCTACCTTGTGTCTTGTTTATTTTGCGCACCTTGCTTGTCTTCGATCTTCGCTTCACTTCAGTCTTGATCTTCGAGGGTTCGTCTTTAATCTTCAAGGCTTCGGTTTGCAGCGCTTCAAGTCTTCAAAGGTGGGTTGGAGGCTAATGTATAAGTGTGTGAGGGTGTATGGGAGTGTATATGAGGCTAGGGTTTAGTATATGGTGGCTAGGGTTTGGAAAACCTAGAGAAGCTAGGGTTTAGAGAGTGTTCGAGCTCTGTATATTGAAATATAGGATTTTTAGATTGATTTTACGGACCTCTTTCATGCAGGAAGAGGCTCTGTATTTATAGAGAGAGGAATGCACTGGCGCCTGTTGCAGTGGCGCCAGGCCAAACATTACACTAGCGCCACTAGGAGTGGCGCCAGGCTAGCTCTGAATACTATAAGAAGCCATCTCAGAAGGTTATTGGTTTGATACCCAGAGCCGGTGTGGTTCCCGGGGCATTCGAATGCCTAGAGGCAAAATGGTCATCTTGACCAAAAAGTCTCGGAAAAGGCCCAAGGGACAGTTTGGTCATTTTTCACCGGAGTGGGCTAGTAGGCACTGGTGTTGACTTGGATTTTGAGTGTTTCCACCACTCTGACAGTGGTCGTGTGATACAGGGGTTTGTTGGCAATTCCCTATATTGACCTGTTTACGAGTATTTCTGCTACTCTGACGGTTGCGATGTTTGCCAGTATTTCTGCTACTCTGACGGTTTCCAATTATTCCCGAGACTGCCTGATCTTAGGAAGTTGCTAAAGGGGACTTAGCGCCTGAGATGTCAACTTTCTTAGAAGGCGTGCCTAAACGGACATTTCTGCATTGGCGGACTAGCAAGCGCCAAAGGTGGACCGTTCTACCATCTAGGGGACTTGGGGTCTCGTCCCGGTCGACATGGTAAGCCTCAGTTTGGGTGCAGGCTAAGGCGTCGAAGGTACGGATGCTTCGAGCAGGTCTATTAAAGTTGGGTCGTGCCCCGGTGGGACCATAGTTAGGGGTTGGAACAGGCATGGTCAAGGTGGGTAAGGGTAGGATTAGGGGTGATTGTAGCGGGGGACGGTATTGGGGTGGTTGGCTAGGCAGAATAGCAGACACTTCACTTTCCTTCCTGAACGTGCCCCTTGTAATGGCCACCTTTTTGGCTATGTTGGCTGTATTTTCTCCAGTCTTGGCATAGGGATCTGTAATTCTTCCTGTCTTGAGGCCGTTTTCTATCATCTCTCCCTGCATGATGAGATAGGACAAGCTTTTTCCCATGCTGGTGCAGAGCTTCTCGTAGAATATACCTTGAAAAGTATGTACAAACAGTTGTGCATACTCCTTCTTTAGCGGAGGATTAACTTGTGCAGCGGCCTCTCTCCATCTTAGGGTATATGCTTTAAAGCTCTCCTTCTCACCGTTGCTCATCGTCATCAAGGACCATCGATCAGAAGTTAGGTTGATGTTGTGACAGTATTGGGCTTTGAACGCATTGGCTAGCTCCATGCAGGTTGTGATCTTCCTTAAATCCAAATGAGCAAACCATTGTAGAGCAGACCCTGTGAGATTGCGTTGGAATAGCTGCATAAGGAGTTTCGGATCGTTGTCATGTCCACTTAGCGCTCCAGCATATAGATGAAGATGAGCAACGGGGTTACCGGTACCATCGTACTTCTGGAAGTCAGGCATTTTAAACCTAGCAGGTCTCAAGTGGTCAGGGAAGAAACAAAGCTTATCGTAGGAAGTGAACCCGCAAGCGTCGTGGCCATGGAGACTTCACAATGAATCTTCCAACCCTTGGATTTTTAGACTAAGAGGGTCTAAAAGGGCCTTCTTTACAGCAGTTGAAAGCAATATGGTCTCTTCTTCTTCAGTGTTGGCCCCTTTGGCATCTTCCTTAGTCCTCCCAGCATTGTCAAACTGAAGCATGATCCTTGGATTAGCGGGTCTAGGGTCCTTGGATGAAGTCATAGATGATGACGGGACTGTAGTAGTGTCCTTCATGGCCATAGTTTGAATGAGTTTGAGCATCTCATTCATCGTAGTCCTCATTTCGTTAACTTCCTCTCGAGAGACTTGAGAAGCTTCTTCAGGGTTAGCAACTATCAATGATGCTCTTAGCCAGGTGATAATGGGATCCTTAGGTGGATGTTGCCCCTTTTTTGGAGCAATGTTGACTCAGTGCAGGGTGAACTCTGTAAATAAAAAGGAAAAGACAAAAAGACAAGAACACAAGTCATAAATCAGTTTCTAGTTTTTAGAGAGCTTTATGGAATGCATGTCCTAGGGTGCTCCTCTTTAAGAGGGAAACTAATCATGATGTATTGGCCCACTTTTGGAGATAGGGGATTTGCCCCTATATGCGGATACCTTACCGCCAAGGAGGAACCTTCAGCCATCCATGCATTCATTCATAAAAGTAAAGAAGTACATTAAATTTTGGGTTTGAGATACAAAAGAACTGAAATACAATTTAATAGGGGGAGGGGGAACATTTTCCTTTGAACTTCCACCCATCTACTTTTACAAAGGAAAACTCTAAACTACTCTTGAGTCTTCGGATTCACCTTCCTTGGATTTGATGTCAAGGTGGTCACTGAGGGACCTTACTGATTTGGTTGCCCATTGTTTTCATGGCAATCCTATTTCCGTGAACATAGAGGGATTGGGGCCTTCTTATGGAATGAATTGAGATGCATGCGAATGAGTCCTTAGGGTTACGCGGGAACCCTTAGGGTTTGGGTAGGTTTAATGTAAGGGAGAATGACTTTGGTATCACTCTCAATGGGTTGATCATATGCATGAGAATGGAGTGACTTGAGTTGCTTGGAACTCTTGTCTTGATATGGAATATGGAGTGCATGAACATAGATACAAATAGTATAAGGAGAAAGAATGCAACAGCAAGGTAAATGCATAAGCAGTTAGACAGTCATTATAACAGTAAGAATACAGTCAATATAACAGTAGGAATAGACAGGTATAAATGAAAGTAAGAGCAGTCCCCCTTTCCTCCGTGGTTTTGAAAACGGTGCTCGTGTCTTAAATCCAGCAGAGCTTCGACTATGCATGGTGTCTATATGAGCATGAGGTTGAGGGTTGACTAATGCGTCCTAAAAAGGCTCGGTCCCCAGATTTTAAAACCTAGGCCCACTCCCCAAGGTGGTGCCATGATCGGTTGGTGATCCGAGTGAGGGAACCATCAAAAGGCCGTAGGCGAAGAAACTGACACAACATCTTGCGCACAACCAATATACTATTTTCCCTTTCTAACTAGAAAGGACATATCAGGGTAATAATGCAAGTATGCAGAATGCAAGTGCACATGCAGTGTGTGTGTGTGATTTTCAAAAGTGGAGGAAATAGCCCAACAACTCCCATTCATCCTGTTCATCACATTCATGCATAGCAGTTAATAAAATTTAAACAAAGTGTGTACCTACAAAATAAAGATGCAAACGTTAGTATGAGGATGGCAAACATAATACAAGATAATATAAAAGCATGGTTTTTGAAAACAATTTTGAAAATTTAGTTTTGAAAATTTAAAGTGAATAGGATTGAATCAAGTTAATTGAAGACTCTACATGGGTGAAGGGTAAAGAGACATGACTATGGCCTAACCCTCTAAGTATCCCTAGTGGAGTCGCCAGTTGTCACGCCTAGATTTTTCGCACTCGAGGAATACACACACAAGCGAAAAAAATACTGTACTCTCTCGTTAGAACTCACCCTCCTAAAAAAATGAGTGTGACTAGGTTTGAATTCAAAATTGATTTGAATAAAGGGCTTTTGGAAAAGATTTGGAGTTGCCACCTAACTTGATTAAGGTGAGTTAAGTCACCTAAAAACTAAGCATAATTCGAAAAATACACTTAGGGTTTTTGAAAAATGATTTTAAAAATATCTCCTCAAGAGAGGGTTTTTAGGAAAACAAGTTGTTTGGCAACCTTTGGAAAACATTTAGCCCTTTTTTGAAAATAACTCCGTTTTGGTCTTTGAAAACAGTGATCCTAGGTTAGGAGATTGGTTACGTATAAGGAAGACGCACTAAGCCATCACCCTACCCCGCCCTTTCGATACCTACATGTCAATCTACCCTAGATTCACCTATGAGAGTCTTTAAGTAACTAATGTTCAATCCTATCCACTTTGAAAAAATATGTTTCAAAAGAAACTAACATGATGCATGATATGCATGTGCAAGAAAAGAGATTTGGAAATAGATTTGAAAAGAGTTTAATTTGATTTGAAAAGAAAGAGATAGAAGTTTGAATTTGAAAAGAAGATTTTGGGAATTGAAGATATAGAGATTTGGAAATAGAAATTTGGAGTTGGAAGTCTGAAAATAGATTGGAGATTTGGAAAGATTTTGTGGAAATAAAAACTTGAAAAATATTATGAAATTTGAAATTTGAAAAATGTAGAGACCGCACCCATGAGGGTTGCCTACGTATCCTTTTGGAGGAATCAGGTCAGTCGTAGTTCGGACAAGAGTTCGATTGAAAATAGAAGAGTTGATAGGAAGAAAGAGATTGAATTGGAAATTGGATTTGATTTGAACTTAGAATAGAAGATTGGAAATTGGAATTTAGAATTTTGGAATTGAAAAGATTGGATTTTGATTTGAAAAGATAGAACTTGGAAGAGAGATTTAGACTTATTTTGGAAAGATGAAGTTTTAAGAAACCTAGACTCTAAGAAAGAGACTTAGGAAAGATTTGACTCGACTTGGAAGGTTTAGGAGATTAGGAAAGATTGGATTTAGAAAATGTTTGAATTAGGAAAGGTTCAAATTAGGAAAGTGTCATTTTAGGAAAGCTTCGATTTGGAAAGTTTTGAAATTAGAAAAATTTTCAATTAGGAAAGTTTTCAAATTAAGAAAGTTTCGAAATCAGGAAAGTTTTGAGTCAAGAAAGTTTCAACTTAGGAAAGTTTTGACTTTAGGAAAGTTTCAACTTAGGAAAGCTTTGAATTAAGAAAGTTTCAACTTAGGAAAATTTTGAATTAAGAAAGTTTCAACTTTTAAGGAAGATTTGAATTAAGAAAGTTTTAAAATAGGAAAGGTTTTGAAAATAAGGTACTAGGAAAGTTTTCAATTAGGGAAGTTTTCAAATTAAGAAAGTTTCGAAATTAGCAAAGTCTGAGAATGATTTAAGGGACCAGAAATGGCCCGGAAGGCTAGAAAAGAGCAGGAACACTTAGAACAGTGTCCTGGAGGTATTTGACTTGAAAAATGAGGACAAGATGTGTCGAAAGGGTTGACCGGGCCTTTAAGGGCAAAACGGTCAATCGGATCAGAAAGCTGTCTGGACGGACTCGGACTGTCCCGGAAGAAGACTTGAGATTTGAAAACATTATTCAGCATGTTCCCAAAGGTTGCTGGTTTGATTCCTACAGCCAGTGTGGTCGGAAAAGGTGACCGGCCCACCAGGGGCAAAATGATCATTTCGCACCGGGTTTACCGAAACTGACTCGGAATGATCCGAAAGGATAAAGAAAGGTTGAGGACACTATAAAAAGCATTCTTGGGAGGTTATCGGTTTGATACCCAGAGCCGGTGTAGTCGAAAAAAGCAACCGGCCCTCTAGGGGCAAAACGATCATTTTGTACCGGGTTTGCCGGAATTGACTCGGAATGATCCGAGAAGGTAGAGGAAGGTTGGGAATACTATAAGAAGCATTCTCAGGAGGTTACCGGTTTGATATCTAGAGCCAGTGTGGTTGGAAAAGGCGACCGGCCCACTAGGGGCAAAATGGTCATTTCGTACCGGGTTTGCCGGAACTGACTTGGAATGATCCAAAAGGATAAAGAAAGGTTGAGAATACTATAAGAAGCAATCTCAGAAGGTTATCGGTTTGATACCCAGAGCTGGTGTGGTTCCCGGGGCATTCGAATGCCTAGGGGCAAAATGGTCATCTTGACCAAAAAGTCTTGGAAAAGGCCCAAGGGGCAGTTTGGTCATTTTTCACTAGAGTGGGCTAGCAGGCACTGGTGCTGACCTGGGTTTTGAGTGTTTCCGCCACTCTGATGGCGGTCGTGTGATACAGGGGTTTGTTGGCAATTCCCTATATCGATCTGTTTACAAGTATTTCTGCTACTCTTACGGTTCGTGATCATTTCCGAGATTGCCTGATCTCAGGAAGCTGCTAAAGGGGACTTAGCGCTTGAGAAGTCAACTTTCTCGGAAGGCATTCCTAAACGGACATTTTTGCATTGGCGGGCTAGCTGGCGCCAAAAGTGGATCGTTCTACCATCTAGGGGACTTGGGGTCTCGTCCTAGTCAATAGGTTTAAAGGGACTAACCGTTTCGAAGAGATTTTCTTCAAAAAACGTGTCGGACCGTCTCAAGGAATAAACTGTCTCGAGAGAGAAATTGAAATTGAAAAGGGGTCTTATCGTCTTCGGAAAGACGCGCCTGATTTGGAACCGTCTCGAGGAATAAACTGTCTCGAGAGAGGGATTAGAATTGGAAAAGGGGTCTTATCGTCTTCGGAAAGATGTGCCTGATTTGGAACCATTTGGAGGAATAAACTGTCTCGAGAGAGGGATTGGAATTGGAAAGGGGTCTTATCGTCTTCAGGAAAACGCGCCTAATTTGGGACCGTCTCGTGGAATAAACTGTCTTGAGAGAGAGATTGGAATTGGAAAGACATCTTATCGTCTTCGGAAAGACGCGTCTGATTTGGAACCATCTCGAGGAATAAACTGTATCGAGAGAGGGATTGGAATTGGAAAGGGGTCTTACCGTCTTTGAAAAGATGTGCCTAATTTGGAATAGATTTACCGTCTCGAGGAATCAATTGTCTCGAGAGAGGGGCTGAGTTGGAATTGGAAAGGACTCTGCCCCTAAGGGTATTTTGATTATTTTGCCTCTATTTGGGCCTGCGAAGCGATGGACAGACGGGATTTAGACTTAGAGAGTTGGTTTTGATTGGAATACGTCCATATTAACTTGAGTACAAGTCTAGACGGAGCGTAGACTACCAAGCGGTCAAAAATGGGGTGCTTACAGAACTCCCTCAACTAAGGCTCCGAACATGTACTTTGGCAAATGCTCTGCTAACCAGAACTCCTCATAAAATTGGCACCAATTTCGGTCTCCCAGATAGGACTTCCAAGACTCATCACTGAGAAAGAAAATGCTTAATAAGGACATCGGGACCAGATACCTTACTGCCTCGTAATGAACTGATCCAACAAAGGGCTACAAAGTCATATCCCATGCCTCGATCAACTCCAGGTTCGTCCATATCGTCACAAAGTAGTGATCTCAAATCACTGGGCCACCCAATCGTGAGCCCTTCTCAAGGCTTGGGTATAAAGATCAGCCTCTATAACCTTAGGACAGCGGACCTATAAGTACTCGTAGCTCCACCAGACTAAAAAGGGCCAAAATCCCGTCACATTGTCCCAACAGGAGGAAGTTCAGACTCGTATGGATCGAAGAAAGCAGCCAAAGGAAAAAGACCCCCAGTCGAGCTCAGATAAAGCTCCCAGATCGGCCACCACGCTCACTAATCCAAAAGGGATGATCGACTTGTTGTTATTGCAAAAGCAGCTGGAAATGATGTATAGAACCAGTAGTCGCCTCATGATGTCTCACCGCACGGGAGGTGGCTCAGTAGAAAAGATACTCTCGTCACGACTAAGCCATGACACAGGAAAAGCCAAGTGTTCAAGAGGTGGCAAATCTAACAAAGTACAAGCCTTGGCTCTGTTGACTGGCTGCAAAAGTAATCTATTGACTGACAAAGGAAAGCCCTGTAATGATGGCCCAATCTAACGAAGTAGGACCTAGCTCGAAGCCCACAAAATGAAAGGTCCCAGTCTTTCCAAATCACCTCTCAATCAACGCCAGTACTAAGTGTCTGTTTATGCGGTTAGCCTGTAAGCCCATCAATGCGCCTAACCCAATCTCTGACAAAAAGGCTCGGTAAAATGGAGCCACCCACTGTATAGTGCTGAAAATAATATGGACCACTCCTTTGAAAGATGTATGTACCCGGGGAGGAGGCAAGTGCTGTCGAGAGTACACGCTGGGATGATAGGCTAAATCCCCTCATAGATGAATATCTGGTACCTCCAAGTCACCAAGATTTGCATTTGTCTGCCTGTGTCTAGTGGAAGCTCGCCCGTAACCTGTCGCCCGATCTTTGAGGCCTAGCGCCTCATCCTCAACGTCTACCTCCTCCTCAAAGGCTGGATTGGAGGGAAGGGGTTAACTGGAAGTCTACTCCCTTTGCCGCTCTGCCTAGAAGATACCTGGCTAGCAGATCTCTAGCTACCTTGAGAACGATTAGAACTGCCCATCGAATCTGTATGAGCTCCCTTCCCGGAGATATGTCTCCTCTCAGAGCCATCATCACCTGCATCGACATATGGTAAGTACAATTCAAAAAGACAAGAGATATTAAAAAAATAAATAAATAAAAGATTTCAAATTTAAAGTCAAAATGAATTTCTTACACATTTTGTTTTCAAAAATTTCAAATTGCGAGTCAAAATGAATTTTCTAAACATTTGGTCCTCAAAAAGTCAGTTTCAAGTCAAAATGAATTTTCTTCACATTTTGTCTAACTTTCAAATTAAAATAGCTTCTAATTCAAAATCAAGAGTTCATTTTCAAAATCAAATCTAAAAAATTTTCAATCAAATTCCATCTCAAGCTTCTCTTTCAAAAGATTTCTATTCCAATCAAGTTTCAAAATTTTCTAAAACTTTTTCCTTCAAAAGGTCTCATTCAAAAATCAATTCTAAAAAATTCTCAAGGTGTCAACCCTCAAAAATTTTCTTTTTCAAAATATTTATTACTTTCCAAGTTTTTCAAATTTAAAATCCTTTTTTGAAAAAGTTTTCTAAGTTTTTTTCCCTCAAAAATTTTCATTCAAACTTTCATCTTCAAAAATCTTCCCTAAGTTTTTCCATCAATAGTTTTACGCCTCCTCGAGTTTCTCGGGGCCTTTTCTGCCAAAAAGACCCCACATTCAAAGGTTTTACCTCTTTTTTCTTCAAAAAGATTTCTTATCAAAATTTTCAATTCTTTCTTTATTTCAAAATTTTCTCTTGAGTTTCTTGAGGCCTTCTCTGTTAAAAAAGCCCCACACCCAAAGGTTTTATATCGTTTCCCTTCAAAAGGATTTCATTTCAAAAATTTTCTAACTCTATTCTTAATTTTGAAAATTTTTGGCAGAGTCCCGTTTGTAAAGAGTCCCTATAACGCCCAAAACTTTGCAACAACACACATACATGCACCCCACGACACAATCACATAACACCAACACATATAAAACGATTTGTGCACATTCTTAAGATTTTCAAATTTCCAAACACCTGTTCCATTTAAAAAAATTCAAGGGTTTTCAAAACTATTGCAAAGTCTTTCAAAACTACTTCAAATATTTGCTAAAATATACTCACATTTTTTTAAAGGTTAAATTCTAACAACTCCATTAATTTCTCAATTTTCTCCATTTTTTAAGTATTTTTCTATTTTTTGAAAAATAAAAAAAATTCAAAAAGTTTTAAAAAAATCATGAAATTTCATTTGGTTGTTCAACACATTTTTCTAAGACACATAGTATAAAAATCTAGTTGAAAAAGTAAATACCCAAAGTTATAGGAGCAAATTCCCAATTCCTGCATAAACTCTCTTTACATAATCATCCAAAACTACCCAAATTCAATAAAATAAGCATCAAATGCAAAAATAACTCTACCAGAGTGTTCAAAACACATCAAAGCATCAGTTTCGACTATTTACACGACTCAAACGGAGTTCTATACATCAAAATCAACACAAAACAAAAAACTCATCTTTTGGATTTCTTTGACGAAAACTTCTTCTCCAGCAACTATTTTGGTGATGGTGACTACTTCTGGCAACCCTCCGAGGTCGCCAAAAGTCACTCCCTCAATGCCCTAGTCTCTTTTCTTACAGAATACTCGAAAGAGGCTCTCTACTTTTCCAAAATCGCATACTTCGAATTAGAAGTTTTGTTGGTTTTATCGTCAGGCCTGGCACCACTAGTAGTGGCTCCATGGCATTTATATACTTAGTGCCACTACTAGTGGGTGCCATATCTAATATCCAACCAGCTTTGCCCTTTTTATGCTAAAAGCTAATTTCAAATGCCCCCTTGGGCCAGATATCCTTCTTCAATTTCTAGTTTTAAAAAATTTCCAAAGTATGTCCCTCCAATCACCTCGTGGTCAGTATAGGACTCTTACTTTATCATTTTTTGCCTTTGACAAGAAAAGACAGAAAAAGAGAGGCAGCTGTAAGCACCCCATTTTTGCCCGCTCGACAATCTCTGGTCTGTTTGGACTCACATTCAAACTGACATAGGCACATTCAAGCCCAAACATGTTTTCCAAACTCAATCCAGTCAATCAATCACTTCATGGGCCCGTCGGGCCCAATAGAGGCAAAATGACCAAAATACCCTTGGGGGCATTGTTCAGTCCAATTCTAGTTGGCACGCCTTCCTAGAGATGGCAAGTCCCTATTTCAATCTCAATTCTAATTCCAATTCCAATCCAAACCAATCCAATTCAATCCGGCATGCCTTTCAAGAAAGTTAATCCCTCAAGCGGTAAGTCCATCCAGTCCCGCACATTCTCTTAGAAAACTCCTAGGAACAGTAAGTCCCTTTAAACCTATCCACCGAGATAGAACCCAAGTCCTCGAGACAATAGAATGGTTCACTTATTGCGCCTGCTAGCCCACCAATTTAAAATATGCGTTAATCGGCACGTCTTTCGAGAAAGTTAATTCCTCAGGCAATAAGTCCACCTAGCAACTTCCCAAGATTAGGCAGTCACCGAAATGAATGCTCACCACTAGAGTGACGGAAACACTTGCAAATATTGCAACCGTCAGAGTGGTGGAAACACTCGCAAACAGGTCGACATTGAGAATTGCCAACAAACCCTTTATGTCACGAGACCGAACATGCCTTGGTCGTGACACATTTATCAAAGGACAGAAACCAACTTATTACACACCATTAGAGTGGCAGAAACACTAAAAACTTGGGTCAACACCAATGCTTGCTAGCCTACTCCGGTGAAAAATGACCAAAACTGCCCCTTGGGCCTTTTTTAGCACATTTCTCGAGAAAGTACCTAAGTCCTCAGAGCGGTAAGTCCACCTTCTCAAGACTATCCCCCAACAGTCCAACACGCTTCGTATGCCATGCCAACCGACTTCGGACCCATTCCGATGATACCCGGTGAAAATAACCATTTTACCCTTAGGCATCCAATTGCGTCTGGGAACCACACCAGCTCTGGGTATCAAACCAATAACCTCTCGAGAATGCTTCCAATAGTATTCTTAACCTTTCAACACCTTTTCACATCATTCTGAGTCTATTCCAGCAAGTTCAGTGCGAAATGACCGTTTTGCCTCTAGTGGGTTGGTCGCCTTTTCCAACCACGCGCGGCACTAGGTATTAAACCGAAAATCTCTTAAAGCATTCCAGTTAGTGTTTCCAACCTTTAAGCCTTCTCATGGGACATTCCAAGTCCATTCTGGTGGTTTTTTGGTCTAGTTGACCATTTTGTCCCTAGTGGCTCGGTCAACAATTTTGAAAATTCAAATATTGTTTTTCAAGATCGGTACTCCCGGGACACTATTTTAAGGGTTTCTACCCATTTTCGACCTTCCAAATCATTCTCGGGCTCCTGGAATATTCCTGGACCTTTTGAAGTCACTCCTAGTGGAGCCAAGCCAAAAATTGCATGATAGTCACTAGGACAAGTGCCCCAATCTTTTGCCTTGCATATCAAGGGTCGAAGGATACGTTTCTTGCCATACTAAAACTTTCCTAAGTGGCTGGTGCCACTGGTTTTTTGCCCTGGTGCCACTATAATAGGCACTAGGCTATTTTTTGTTTATAAATATAGACCCTCCCCTTGCATGAAAATGGTTCGCAATCTTAGTCCAAAAAAGCTGCCTTTCTGAAAACAGAGTTTGAATCCTCTCCAAACCCAAATTCCTTCAAGTCTCTCCAGGCCTTAGCCTCTATACACTGTAACCCTAGCTTATACGCACCCCATACACTCATATACCAGCCATAAAGTAAGCCATTGAAGACTCAAGTACTACAAGTTTGAAGCTCTCGAGGTCTAATTAAAGCAAAGTAAGCAAAGCAAACATTGTCAAAAGATTCCAAGGTTGGTTTTCTCTTTATGTTTACATACTTCCCCCCTCTCTCTTCTCTCTCCTAGCCCACTTGGGTTTCCTTCTATTTTAATTCCTCATCTTCTACCACCCTTTCTTGCATACTTGAAATAAGGGACTCCACGATTCATGCCTAGGAAGAACCGTTGAAAGTCACCGTATTAGGGCTTTCTTCTAGTTCAACCTGAAACCGTGTGGATTCGGCCTCCTTGATTATGTGGTGAAGCCTAGTCTTGAATGTTCACGACCCTACTTGCATTGTATATGTCATATTCATACATCCATTCAAAACTTGTTTTCAAAGTGGTTTTCAAAACATATATCAAAATCACCTTTCAAAGCTTGCATTAAAATCTTCTTCTTTCAAAACTTGTTTTGAAAATCACCTTCCTAGGACGATTCTAGCTATTCCATGGTTAGAGATGTTTTAGGAAAGTGTTACATTCATTATGACCATCAAGGTCTATATTTTAGGTGTAAACCCTAAATTGTTTTTCATCAAAACCACAATCTTGAGATGATTCTAGCCATTCTATGGTTAGGATTGTTTTAAGAAAGTGTGATATTCAATGTGATCATATTGGTCCATATTTTAAATCCATGTTGTATTCAAAACCACAACCCTAAAATAGTTCTAATCTTTGCATGATTAGAATTATTTTAGGAGAGTGAGATATTCATAAGGTTTTCAAAATTCCATATTCAAACCCCTTTCCAAATTTGCTTTTCAAACTTCTTTTCAAAAACTCTCTTCAAAAATCTATTTTCTAAAAGATCTTTTCAAACTCTTTTCCAAAAACTTTCCTCAAAAGATCCACTTTTTAAAAACTCTTTTTCTTAGAATCCAAGTCAGGCCCTAGAAACTATGGTTAGGAAACCCTAATTCTCTTTCCAGGAACATGACTTCCTCTTTTGTCTCAAATCACAGGTTTCCAAAAACTATCTTCTACATCAAATCCTAGATTTTCAAAACCTCTTTTTTCACATCAAATCATAGCTTTCCAAATCCTATGTTTCCAAAACTCAACCTTTTCAATTCCATGTCAAATCCAATCTTCCAATTTAGTAAACTAGATCAAATCTTTCAATTTTAGGAACCAAATCAAATCATCAACTTTTAGAAATAAAGTCTAGTCTTTAACTTTAGGAAATAAGAATCAAACATTTCCTATTTCAAGTCTTTCCGAATCCTAATCTTTCCCAATTCCAACATTTCTTAATTTTAAACCTTTCCAAATCTCAACTTTTCAAATCTTTCTAAATATTTAATCTTTCCAAAATCAAAATTTTTCTAAAATGAAACTTTCTTAAATTCAAAACTTTCCTATTTTGAAACTTTCTTAATTCAAAGATTTCTAAAATCTAATTTTTCCTAAACCTCGACTTTCTAAACTCTTTTAAATCAATTAATCAAAGTCAAATATTTCCAATCATTCCAAGTCAAGTGTTTCTAAATCAAATCAAGTCTCTTTCCAAATCTTTCTTAAATCTAACTTTCCTAATTCAAGCCTTTCCTCATTCGAACCTTTTCCTAAATCCAACTTTCTAAAGTCAAACCTCTCAAGTCTAAATCAAGCCTTCTTATTTCAAGTCCATGCTCCAACCTTAGGTTACCTAAACTGTAGGATGTCTAAACCCCAGTTCAACCCTAATCCTAAGTTAGGAAGCTTCAATTCTTTTTCTAAAAACTCCTTTCTAAACCAAGATGGTTTTCCAATTTCAATCTAAGTCAAAAAGTTTTTAAAACTCAACTCCTTCTTTCTCAAATCAAGTCCAACTTCTCTTTCAAAGTTCAAACCCTTTTCTAAGTCTAAGTTCAATCTCGATTTCATATCTTCTATTCTAAGTTCGAATCAAACTCTTTTCAAATCAAACCTTTCAAAAGCTTCGAAGTGTCTATTTTAAATTGGACTCTTGTCCGAAGTACGACTGACCTGATTCCAACAAAGGGATACGTAGGCAACCCTCATGGGTGCGGTCACAACATTTTTCAAGTTTCTATTTCCACAACCTTTTTCAAATTTCCATTTTCATAACCTTTTTCAAATCTCTAATTCCATATTCTATTTTCAATTTATAATTCCGAAAACCTTCTTTCAAACTTCAAGTCTTTTCAAATCTATTTCTAAATCAAATCTTCTCTTCAAATCTATTTTCAAAATCAAATTCTTTTCTTGCACTTGTATGTCATGCATTATATCAAACTTCTTCTCAAAATTCTTTTCACAAGTGGATAGTATTGGACAATGGACAATCGAAGATTCTTAATGAGTGAACCTAGGGTGAATAGACATGTAGATACTGCAAGGGCGGGGTAGGGTGATGATCTTAGGATATCTTCCATACACATAACCAACCTCTAAAGCTAGAATCACTATTTTTAAACACCAAAATGGAGTTGTTTTCAAAAATGGTTTAAAACCTTTCAAAGATTGCCAAATAACCTATTTTCTTAAAAACCCTCTCTTGAGGAAGTTTTCCAAACCTTTTTCAAAAACCCTAAGTTTAATCTTCGGATTGCATTTAGTTTTAGGTGACTTAACTCATTTTAATCAAGTTAAGTGGCTACTCCGAACCTTTTTCTAAAAGTCTTTAATTAAATTAATTTCTAGTTCAAACCTAGTTACACTCATCCTTCTGGGAGGATGAGTTCTAATGAGAGTGTATCGTGTTTTTTTCCACTTATGTGTATTTTCCTCGAGTGTGAAAAATCGGGGTGCGACATCTTGGGCCCTTCGAGCCCACTAGAAGCCCAATAACCAAAACACCACCGGGCATTGTCCAATCTGATTCAATCTGGCACATCTTCTTTAAGATGGTAAGTCCATTCAATTTAAATCCAATCTAGTCTATCAATCGCCTCTTGGGCCCATTAGGCTCAATCGAAGCCTAATCACCCTTGTAGGCCCCCACTCTAGGCATGTCTTTGAAAAAGTTCAAAATCTCTCAAAACAATAAGTTCACCCTTCCAAAATGTCCTTAGACAATTAGGCATACTCAATACGCCACCCTGACCAATTATGGTCCCGTTCTAGTTAACTCTAGTTAAAATGATCGTTTAGCCCTTAGGCACATCAACACAGCACAAATCCCTCTAGATAATAAGCAGACCTTCCAAGAATGTTCCCAAACCATCCGACATGCTTAATATGTCACTCCAATCCATCCTAGCCCTTTTTAACAAATTTCAATCAAAATGATCATTTTACCCTTGGTGCGTTGAGGGTGTCCCGAAACCACACCAACTCTGGGTACCAAACTGACAGATCCTATCATACACCCATGCTCAATCCAAGGTGAGTCCCATGACTTTAAACACTTTTAAGTCAATGAAATTCCCCTACAGCATCTCACAAACGCTCTGCTAGGGTTGTCTTTTTCTCCCAATTCTAGGATCATAGCGCACCATCAAATGACTTTAGAAATGCATAAATCAAAAAATCCCCAAAAGGATGTCCATAGGTTTTTCCATTGATATGGCTCGATTGAATAGATCGCTTTCCAAAACCCTCGATCGCATAGCTCGAAAAATGCCACATTCAGTAAACCCTGGAGTGTCTCACAGACGCTCTACTAAGGTTGTATTTTCCTCCAATTCCCTTATTACAATGCACCGTCAAACAACTTGAGAAATGCATAAATTAGAAAATTTTCAAAGTTACTTCTAGAGTACTTTCTATCAGTACGGTCCGATCGAAGAAATGTTTTCCAAAGGCCCTGATCATTTGGCTCAAAAACTGTTACTTTTGAACTTTCACGGAGCATATCACAGACGCTCTGCAAAAGTGTGTTTTCATACATGCTTCCTAAGATGATATCTCACTCTTCCGAACACCTTTAAAGCTCTCCAAAAGTTCCAGATTCTTGAGAAACCATAGGAAAACATCGTGAACGTAACTGATTTGCACAATTATCAAGGTAAAATTAACATAAAATTCTTGGTAGTGGAGCGTATGCTAAATGCTCCCAGATTGTGATCAGATCAATCAAAACTTTGCTTGCTTTCCAAATTGAGTTAGTACAAAGTGTGCCATGTGGCATTCAACCAGTGAAAAATACTGGCGCCTGTGTTACATATGCCAGGGCAAAAATGGCCCAGGTGCATGTAGTACATGCACCGACTCTCACCAGTTAGCCTATAAATACAGGCCTCCCCCTGTGCATATTCAAGAATCGAAAACAGTAGTGAAGCTTTGCAGAAATAGCCTCGGAACTTTGAAATTCTATATACAACTCACCCTCTAAGAACCTAAGTTAGATTCAACCTATCTCTAGCCTATACACTCCATTTACAAAGCTTCCAATGCCATAGAAGAGCCATTTCCAACCCCTTTAAGCATCTCTAAGGCCATTCAAGTTTAAGACAAGTCATCCATTGAAGCTTGAAAGTGGTTTGAAGACAAAGGTGATATTCTCTTTTACATTTTGACATTCCCACTCTTCTCTTCTCCCTCCTAGCCTACTTAGGATATTCTATTTTAAACCCCCATCTTCTACCCCTTTTCTTGCATGCTTGAAACAAGTGAGCTCCTAGTTCATGCTTACAGGAAACCTTGTGCGAGCCACCATGTAGAGGGATCTTTCACTAGCCTACCTTAAGATTGCTTGGCCTTGGAGCACCTTACAATTTGATGTGGCTTATAGCCTTGTATGATTTCATGACTCCTCTTTGCATATGGTTACCTTGTTCACGTATTGCATGTTCGGCCCTATTTTCATGTTCATCATCATTTTTCAAAAACCTTCACTATCTTATTTCTATATCTTTCTCAAATTCCATATTCAAGTATTTTCCTTAAAATAGTTTTAGGAGTTAGTTCCTTGAAACCTAGGTCAAACTCTCAATTTTCACATCTTAGAGAACCCCCCCTTTAAGTCCCTTGACTTCATTTTGCATCATCTCATTTTACAATCTTCAAGTTGCATTAAAATGGTTTTCGAACCTTGTATTTCACTATGATTTCTAAATTTTTGCTCTCTTGAGTTTTGTGGTTGAAATAGTCCTCATAGAACCCTTTATTGAGTGGTCTCTTCATTTATTGACCACAAGAACCCTAGCTCACTAGAGTGGTTGTTTACACCCAAAAAGTGGTTTTCAAAACAACCATCTCCAAGAAGGGTTCTCAAAAATTCATTCACTTTAATTTGTATAAAAATGGTTTTTAAAAACTACCATTTTCATCTTGGTTATTAGAAGTTTTTCTCTCTTAAATATTGTGGTTAGAATAGTCTCATGAAGTCCTCTTTGAAGTGATTTCCTTCAAATCAACCATATGAACCCTTATTCTTTAGACTAGTTTTCAAAATCTTAAAAGTGGTTTTCCAAAACCTCATTTCCAAAAATAATTTTCAAAGGTTCATTCTCTTTAATTTCCCAATCAAAGAGGTCTTCAAAACTATTTATTCAATATTGATTTTCATAAGTTTTACTCTCTTGAGTTAGTGGTTGAAATGATTCTAAGGCAACCCTCTCATAAGTGGTTTCCAAATACCAACCATATGAACCTAGCACTCACTTGAGTGGATTTCATAAAATGGTTTTCAAAACACACTTCAAGTTTCATATACCAAACCATCTTTCTAAAACCGCTAGGTCCAAACCCTAGTTCAAAACCACTAGGTCTAAACCCTAGTTTAAAATTACCTTCCAACCCTAGGTTAACCTAACTCAAGTTAGTTAACTCTGGGTCACCGTAACCCTAGGTTAATCTAATCCAAGTTAGTTAACCCTAAGTCACCTTAACCTTAGGTTAACCTAACACTAGTTAGTTAACCCAAGGTCAGTCCAACCCTAGGTTAACCTAACCCGAATTAGTTAACCCTAGGTCAATCCAACCCTACTCCAACCTAACCCTAGTTGTCCAACCCTAGGTTAACCTAACTTGAATTAGGTAACCCTAGGTCAGCCCAACCAAGGTTAGTAAGCTTTAAGGCTCCAACTCAAAGGCCCTTTTTAAACCCTTTTTCAATTACAAAAATCATTTGCATGACATACTTTCAAAAACCTCCTACTCTCTTGAGATTTTAAAAATCAATTCAAAAATCTTTTCAAACACTCCCATACTCTATCTTCAAAAATACTTCCAAGAAGTTCTCTTAAACTTATCTCAACTAAACTGGCTAGGCACTTAACATTTTCCAAAAGCTATTTTCAAAATATTCTCAAGTATTCACAACCCTAAAGTGCTCCTACCCCTTTATGGTTAGAGATTCCAAGGCAAAGTGATACATTGAAATACAACCTCCAAAGTTGTCCATATTAGAGTTTTAAAACCCTAAATGTTTTCAAAAGTTCTTTTCAAAAATGAATTTCAAACATCACATTCTTGAAATAATTCTAACTCTTCTATGGTTAGGATTGATCAAGTATAAGTGAGATATTCAAGAAGGGTTCTATAACCCTAAAGTTTTAAAAACCAAAAGAGAAGTTTCTAGCTCCATTTTCAAACATGTTGTCAAAACTCATAACCCTAAAGGAGTTTAGTTCTTTAATGGCTAACTTCTTAAAGGTGATGAAACATTAAACATGCCTTTCATAAGGTATTCAAAAACTACTTTCAAAAGTATTTCGAAGACAAGTTCACAAGAGCATTTCCAATTCAAAATCTACCTCCAAAGTTTTAAAACAAGACTTCAAAACACATCCAAAACTCCATTGAATTGTTTAAAAAACATTTCAAAACTCCTATGAGTTAATTTAAAAAACGTTTAAAAACATTGTCAAACTCAATTTCAAAAACACTCCAAACATTCCAAGTCCTATTTCAAAAGCATTTTTCAAAACTCTCAAGTTCCTTTTTTCAAAAGACCTTAATGCGTCTTCGAAGCATTTTAAAGGCCCTAATGAGCCTATTTTCTATTGGGTCCTTGCCCGAACTACGAATGACCTGATTCTTGCCAAATGAGATACGTAAGCAACCTAAAATTGTGCGGTCATAACCTTTATTTCAACTTAAGTTCCCTTTTTAAAAGTTTCTATCAATTCAAGATTTCTATCTCAAATCCTCTTAAAACTTTCATATTTTCAAACATCTTTTTCAAAACATGCATTATGTATCATTCAATCAAAAAGTGATGACCAAATCCATTTTTCAAAATTCTAAAGTGGATATTAAGTGGACAATTAGTAACCGGTGATTCAAGTGAGTGAACTAAGGGTGATTAGACATGTAGGTACTGAAAGGGTGGGATAGGGTGATAGTTTTAGGATATCTTCCCTACACGTAACCAACTTCCGGACCATAGATTTTCATTTCGAAGACTAAAATCGAAGTCACGTTTTCAAAAGGGCTTTCAAAAGGCTATTAAGACCTCTTTTCAAAAACCTTCTTAAAAAAGGACATTTTCAAAACCTTTTCAAAAAATCTAAGTTTAGTCTTCATATTTTACTTAGTTTTAGATGACCTAACATATTTTTAACTATGTTAGATGGTGACTCCTATTTTTTTCAAAAAGCTCTGGAATCAAATCAAGTTTTCAAGTTCAAACCTAGTCACACTCGTCCTTCTAGGAGGATGAGTTCTAACGAGAGAGTACCGTGCTTTTTTCCGAGCCAAGAGGGCTTGGTTTAAAAACCGGGGCATGACAATTGCTTAGTATAATTACTCCATTGTTGAACATATCATTGTGAGAACCATATGGGTCTTTAATTGCAAGTGTATGATTGGTGAGGATTGAATCAAACTTTAAAGGTTTGAATTTGCATAATTAAGTTTCATTTGTGTTGTGTAACATGACCTACCACACACACAAATAAACTTCTTTAGTGTATGAATTTGTACATACTCTTGCAAGTGTTGGATGTCTGGAGTATGTTCATCGATATTTTGAGTTGAGTAGTGCATATTTTCCTTAATCTTATCTTGAATTACAATACACAAACAGATGTTTGTGGGTATCATCACTGGAAACTCTCACAAGACACCACTCGTCCACTAGGAGAAACCTAGGAGTTTAAACGTTTAGTGCATATGCTAAATGCACCCAGGATTCTCCCAAAAGAGGACTTTGCTTTTGTACATATCCCTTCTTGTATTTATTTTTGCTAGGGACTAGCAAAAGCTAAGTAGGGGTGTTGATTACACTCCAAAAGTGCAGTCTTAGTTATGAATTTCTCTATGAATTGCAGGTTTATCGGGCTAAAATAGCAAAAATGGACCAAAATGCAGTTCCACTGTTTGAACGCACATTCCACCATTTGGATGCATCGTTCAGACAATTAATCCACCGTTTGGAAGGTTATCGGTCACAATAGAACACCGTTCAGATGCTACATTAGACAATGAACATCCAGAGTCATGTTTTTACGTTCGAAGCTATCCCAGAGTCGTGTTTTCGTGTCTGAAGCCATTCCAGAGTAGTGATTTTCTGTCTGAAGACCTTTGAGACATTTAGTCCTATCATTCAGACGATTAAACCTACCATTCGAACGGTCTTTAGATGCACGTCTGATGGTAGGAGCAAAAAATATGTTCCAAATCTATATCAGCCATGAGAAAAGGGGATGAGAGGATTATGTTAGATTTAAAAGGGAATGAAGCACATCAGCAGTTCAGGATCCGAGAAGAATGTTTTGTAAAGTTTTATTTAGATTCTTGTAGTTGGAGTTTTGAGAAGAATGTTTTAGATGGAATCCCTTTAAATTTTTGTCTATTTGTTACTACTCTCTCGCTTTTTCCTTGTATTTAAACAAGAGTTGTTCTTCACATAAATACTAGATTCACATCTTTATATGCTAGTTTTTTTATTTGTACAAGATTTGTACCATGGATTTCTCTAGCTAAACTCATTGCTTGGGTGTAATTGTGAAGACCTATCAAGGAAGGTATGGGAAGTAAAAGGTGAGTCTCTAAATCTCATTGAATATCCATACTTTGTTATTCTCTATTTTTGGAATTAATTGCTTTGGAAAACTTAGATCTATAGTCATAGTTTGATGAACATGTGGTTTATTTCTAAGAATCTCACAAAGGGCATGATGAATATGGAGAGCACTAAAAGCCAAGAATAGAGAGTTTTGACTAGTCCATTCACTACTGACAAAGCTAAGGAGGCCAAGCGAGCTAAAGAAAAATTAGAGGACAACTCCACATTGCTGAACAACTATAGCTATTAGATTGCAAGAGATAGTATAAGTCGAAAAGGAAAGTGTAAGCACCTCATTTTTGCTCACTCGGCAATCTCTGGCCTGACCGAACTCACATTCAAACTGACACAAACACATCTAAGTCCAAACCAGATCTTCAGACTCAATCTAATTAATCAACCGCTTGGCGAATCCGTTGGGCCCAATAGAAGCAAAATGACCAAAATATCCTTAAAGTATTACTCAGTCCAATTGAAGTTGACACGTCTTCCTAAAGACGGTAAGTTCATGGTTCAACCTTAATTCCAGTTCCAAATCCAATCCAGACCAGTCAAACTCGATTTGGCATGTCTTTCGAGAAAATTGATCCCTTAGACGGTAAGTCCATCTAGCACGATACATTTACCCAGAAAACTCCTCGAAATGATAGGTCCCTTCAAACCTGTCGACCAGGACGAAACCTAAGTCCCCTGAACAGTAGAGCAGTTCACTTTTGGCACATGCTAGCCTACTAATGTAGAATCTCTGCTATCTAGCACGTCTTTCAAGAAAGTTGATCCCTCAAACAATAAGACCATCTAGCAACTTCTCGAGATCAAGCAGTCTCTAGAATGAACAAACATTGTCAAAGTGACAGAAATACTCACAAACATCACAACCATTGGAGTGACAGAAACGCTCGCAAACAGGTCGACATTGTGAATTACCAACAAACCCCCTATGTCACAGGACCAAACACACAATTTGGCCGTGACACGTTTACCGAAGGTCAAGATACCTTTGGAAACCAACTTGCCACACACCATCAGAGCGATAGAAACACTCAAAACCCGGGTCAACACCAGTGCTTGCTAGCCCATTTCGATGAAAAATGACCAAACTGTCCCTTAAGCCCTTTTAGCACACTTCTCAAGAATGTACCTAAGTCCTTAGAGTGGTAAGTCCACCCTTCCAAAATTGTCTCAAAGATAATCTAGCACGTTCTAGTGCCTTCCAGTCGCTTTTGGATCAATTCCGAGAGCATTCGGTCAAAATGACCATTTTGCACCTAAGCATCAAATCGCTTTCGGGAACTGTACTAGCTCTGGGTATCAAACCGGTAACCTCCCAAGGATGCTTTTAATTGTATTTCTAACCTTCCAATGCCCTTCCGGACCACTTTGAGTATATTCTAGTAAGCTCGGTGCAAAATAACTGTTTTACCCCAAGTGAGCTGATTGCCTTTCTCAACCACACTGGCTCTGGATATTAAACCAGCAATCTCCCGAAACATTTTTTATAGTGTTTCTAACCGTCAAGCCTTCTCACGGGTAACTCCGGGTCCATTCTGGTGTTTCTCTAGTTCAAATAACTGTTTTGCCTCTGATAGGCCGGTCACCCATTTTCAATTATCCCAGTGCTGTTTCTTCAATCAATTACCTCCGGAACACTCTTTCAAGGGTTCCTCTCCATTGCCAGCCTTCTAGAGCATTCTTGAACTATCCGGAGTCACTTCTAATGGAGCCAGACTAAAAATTGCATGATAGTTACTAGGACAGACACTCAAATCTTCTGTTTTGCGTCATAAGGTTTACTACCTCAAAAGTTTCCCAAAGGGGGTGGCACCACTAGCCAAAAAATGGCTTGCGTCACTCCTAGTGGTGCCAAGCCTAAAAATACACTGGTGCCACTACAACAAGTGCCAGTTCTTGTTTCTATTGCTTATAAATACAAATCTTTTTCTGCATAAAAAGGGTTGGAAAACTCAGTCCAGAAACTCTACCTCATTGAAAACAGAGCTCGAGTTCCCTCAAAACCTTAATTCTCTCAAGCCCCCTCAAACATTAGCCTCCATACACTCCAATCCTAGCTTTTATACACTCTATACATCCAAATACAAGCCTCCAAGCATCCATTGAAGATTAAGTGTTGCATCTTCAAAGCTCTTATGGTGAAGCAAACAAAGCAAGCAAGGCAATCAAATCAAAATAAAGAGACAAGGTAGGTTTTTAATTAGTTTATGCAATTCCTCTTTTCTCTTCTCTCTCCTCACTCACTGAGGTTCTCCTCTATTTTAATCCCCATCTTCTATCTCCTCTTCTTGCATGCTTGAAACAAGAGACTTTTTGGTTTATGCCTAAAAAGAATTGTTAACGGTCATCGTGTTGGGGGCTTTTTTCAAGTTCAACCTAAGACGGTGTGGGTCTGGCCCCCTTGATTATGTGGTGAAGCCTAACCTTGTATGTTCACATTCTTATTGCATTGAAATTGTCATGTTCATGCATTGCATTCACTATTACATTCAAAGTTATTTTCAAACTTGCATTCAAAGTTGTTTTAAAAATTGCATCAAAGTTTTCTTTCAAAACTTGTATTCAAAACCTCATTCTTTCAAACTTGTGTTCAAAACCATAATCCTAGGATGATTCTAGCCGTTCCATGGTTAGAGTTATTTTAAAAAAGTGTTATATTCAATGTGACCATGAAGGTCTATATTGGGGTTTTAAACCCTACTTGTTTTCAAAATCACAATTCTATGATGATTCCAACCATTCCATGGTTAGAGTTGTTTTAGGAAAGTGATACATTCAATGTGACTATCATGATTCATATTTCAAACCCTACTTGTTTTCAAAATTACAATTCTAAGATGATACTAGCCATTCAATGGTTAGGGTTGTTTTAGGAAAGTGTTACATTCAATGCAATCATCATGATCTATATTTTAAACCCTTGTTGTTGTCAAAATCACAACCCTCGAATGGTTATAATCTTTTCATGGTTATAATTTTTTTAGAAAAGTGAGATATGCATGAGACTTGCAAAAGTCTATATTCAAACCCCTTTCTAAATTATTTTGCAAATCTACTTTCTAAAAGCATCTTTTGAAATATCAACTTTCCAAAAACTTCTTATCTTGAGAGTCCAAGTCAAAACCTTAGAATCCATGATCAGGAAACCGTAATTCCTTTTTTAAAATCATGGCTTCCTATTTTACCTCAAATCATTGGTTTCCAAAATTATTTTCTCATATAAAATCATAGGTTTTCAAAACCCCCTTTTTACATAAAATTGTAGATTTCAAAAACTCAAACTTTTCAATTCCATGTCAAATTAAATCTTTTCCAAATAAGAAACAAAATAAAATCGTCTATTTTTTAAAATAAAATCCAATCTTCAACTTTAGGAAATAGAGTTCAAATCTTTCCTAATTTCAAACTTCCAAATCTTTTCTAATTTCAAACTTTTCAAAATTCTGACTTTCTAAATTTCTTAACCTCCAAATCTTTCAAACTTCTAAATCTTTCCAAAAGTTCAATTTTTTTAAATTCAAATCTTTCCTAAAACGGAAACTTTTGTAAATGAACGTTCCCAAAAATAGAATTTCCTAAATGAAACTTTCCTAATTCGAAACTTTCTAAAATCAAACCTTTCTATTTCAAGAGCATGTTTCAACCCTAGGTTACATAAGTCCTAGGATGTCTAAACCCTAGTTCAACCCTAACCCTAAGTTAGAAAGTTTCAACTCTTTTTCTAAAACTCGAGTCTAAAACTAAGATGGTTTTCAAGCTTCAATTCAAGTCAATGTAATTTCAAAGTTCAATACAAACTTTTCAAAACAAGTTCAAGTTCCATTTTAAGGTTCAATTTCAAATTTAAGTTTTATTACAAAGTCAACTCCAAGTTTGATTTCAAATCAAAGTTGATTTTGAATCAAAGTTCAAATTAAACCCTTTTTAAGTCAAACTTTTCAAAGCCCACAAGTTGTCTTTTCAAATCAAACAAGACCCTAAAGTGTCTATTTTCAATTGGACCTCGAGTCTGAACTACGACTGACCTGGTTCCCAATAAAAGGATATGTAGGCAACCCTCATAGGTGCAGTCACAAGCTTTTTCAAGTTTCCAATTCCCCCAACCTCTCTCAAACTTCGAATCATCTCTTCAAATCTACTTTCATATCATGCATCGTATAATTCTTTTCAAAGTGAATATAATTGGACATTAGATAATCGAAGATTCTAAACGAGTGAACCTAGGGTGAAAAGATATGTAGGTAACGCAAGGGCGGGATAGGGTGATTGCCTAGTACATCTTCCCTATACATAATCAACTTTCGAACCTAGAATCACTATTTTCAAATACCAAAATAGAGTTATTTTAAAAAAGGGCTTAAATCTTTCTAAAGATTACCAAACAACCTATTTTCTTAGAAAAAAAAAAAAAAACCATCTCTTGAGGAAGTTTTCCAAAACCTTTTCAAAAACCCTATGTTTAATCTTCGGATTGCACTTAGTTTTAGGTGACATAACTCACCTTAACAAAGTTAGGTGGCAACTCTAAACCTTTTTCCAAAAGCCCTTATTCAAATAAATTTTTAATTCAAATCTAGTCGCACTCGCCCTTCTAGAAGGATGAGTTCTAATAAGAGAGTACCGTGTTTTTCTCACTTGTGTTTTCTTGAGTACAAAAAATTGGGGAGTAATAGTTGGCACCTCCACTGGGGACTGCTTAGAGGGTTAAGCCATTATCGTGTCTCTTTATCCTTCACTTATTTAGAGACTTCGATTAATTGGTTAAATTCTATCCACTTCAAAATTTTCAAACTATGGAGGAAAGGGTGACTGCTTTACTTCCCTTTATCCTTGTCTATTCCTGTCGTTATAATACTTGTGTAATGCTCATGCATGCATGCTTACTTTACCATTACACTCTCTCTCTTTGTACTCTCACATATATGTACATGCATTCAATATTCCATTTCAAGACAAGAGTTTTAAAGTAACTCAAGTCACTGCATTTTTATGCAAATGATTAACCTATAGAGAGTGACACTAGGCTCACTCTCCCTTACATAAAACCTACTAAAATCCTAAGGGTTCCCAGGAAATCCCAAGAACTCCTGGCATGCATTTTAAGTCATCCTATAGAGAGAGGCCCCAATCCCTCTCCGCTCATGGAGATAAGATACCAAGAAGAAAGGGGCAAATCCGAAATCAAGGTCTCTCACCGGCCTCCATCAAAAGAAGGCGAATCTGAAGACTCAAGAGTAGTTTAAGTTTTGAATTGTAAAATAGACATGTGAAAGTCCCAAGAAAAATGTTCCCCCTCCCCCTATTACAATGTACCTCAATTACATGTATTCAAGCTCGAATTCAATGAATAAGTTATTACCCTTCCTTTGTTTCCATGTTTAAATGTATGAATATATAAATAATTCCAAACACAGGTATGGTATTTGCATACAGGGGTAACCCCTATCTCTAAAAAGTTAGCCAAATGCATAATGTTTAGTCTCCCTCTCAATTAGGGGCACCCCTAGGGCATGCATCACATAAAGTTTTCTAGATATTAAATACTAACTCATGGCTTGTGTTCTTATTTTTCTTTCTCTTTCTTTTTTCTTCACAGACACAAGAGATCAAAAGCCAAGCCCGCATCTTTAGAGATTTCTTCGTGAAGGTCACCACCTAAGGCTAAGATAGGAAGAAGTAGTTACATCATTTTAGATTAAAAAAGCATCCATAGAGCCACTCAATGCCCCACCGAGCCCGATCCCTAAGCAAGACTAGACTAAAATACTAGAAGAAGTAAAAGGACTTGGGAAGAGAATGACTAAAATGGAAGCAATGCTCTCTTTGCTCCTATCTTATGCAAGAATAATGACCAATAAGCAGAAAGAGGAGCGCATTGTCCTCCGAAAAAGGACCAAGAGAGAAGACCGAGATTACATCTCGACCATTACCTACCAACAGCTTCGACAAGCTAATTATCTCATTTTGATACCTCCCAGGCATGTCTTCAATTGGACCCCAAATTATATAGTCCTAATCTATCATGTGAATACCATTCCAATTCACTTGGCTATGTCACAGAAAATTGTCCCAAGTTGAAACACAAAACCCAAAACCTCCTCGATGACCAAGCCATTAACCCAGGTATCATTACACTAGAACTTGATCCTAGGCCTTTAGAAACATCTAGGACACCCTCCCGACCTAAGCAAGAAAATGGGAAAAACTTAGCTTTTACTAAACTTGCTTGCACACAAACCACAACCTATTATGGCCTCCTAGCAGTAGGATACTTGAAATCTATATCTTCTCGCCCTTTATCCAATCCCTTACCACCTTGCTTTAACTTGGCAGCAACTTGCAAATACCAATCGGGCTGCCAAGGGCATGATACTGAAGACTATTTCACCCTCAAGCATAAAATTCAAGACCTGATAGACAACAATACCATTGACATACTGCCGGCAAACCCTAGTCCAAATCCCAATATGACCACAAACCCTTTGTCAAACCACACTATCAACCTGATACTAGAAGACGAGGGAGAATTAGAAAAGATCATGGTTGAAGACTATTACGATGGGGATTGGGAGACTAATGAAGAAAGAGATTGGGAGGAACGGTTATCACCATGTCTGGTTTCCATATATGACCTCAACAAATCTCAAGATGTTTCTGACTGGCCTGTTGACGAACCTGATAAGCAATTAGATCCCTCCTTCAGATGGGGTGATAGATCTAAGCTTGCTCTGATCAGTCATGATACATTGGAAGAAAATAAGGTACTCTCATGCCCTATTTATCTTTATGATCCAGGCAAGAGATAAGGCCAATGGGAGTTTCCACTTTTCTTCTTGCACTCGGAGGAGTAATAGATTGGAACTGGATATGAGAACAAGGGATGGATTCCAGTAGAGTTAAAAATCCATTCAGAACCATTCGAGCTAAAAGTAGGCGAGCTAGCCAATCTGTTCATCGGAGAAGCCAAGGAGGCAATAAAGCAAAACAAGGAAGTCAAAGAGGTTGGTAACTGCACTGTCACCCCAACTCACCAAGAGCCTTGAAAGAAGCGCCGGCCTACCTTACCTGGTCTGGTGATCCAAATGATGGATGGGGCATTGAAGACATTGGCATCGTTCCAAAGCCGTATTAGGAGGGTTCTTCCAAAAGCGTACAAGAGAAGGGTGTTCTCACCCACTTTTGTTTTATCCCTTTTACTTTTTGTCTTTAAATTTATGTCTACATTTTTATTTTATAAAAGAAAAAAAGAAGAACCTGACTTGAAGGATGTGATAGCATGAATTAACCACTTGCCGAATGGTCAAACTTCAGAAGAGAGAGAAGATGAGAGTGAATGAGGACACCACCCAAAAGGGAACACTTACAAGGCACTGAAGCTAGACGATGAGCAGCCAAACTATCAAAAGAAAGAGGAGCCATCTTCCAATTTCCTAAAAAAAAAAATTTTGTATATCCCCCTTTCTCAACCCACTAGTGCCACACGGAAAGCAAAAGATTTCGAAACCATCCCCCCACACTGGGGCAAACAGGTAGCAATAGACTCGGCAAAGAACGATCATTTTCCTCCACTCAAAGCGTCAAGCCAAAGCAACATAAAGGCTCTATGGATCAAGCAGTCTGACTCAAAATGAAGAAAGACCCTCATTTCATTTCCCATACAGTTAACAAAGCAACCTTTGTCAAACCTATTGAGCCAGTTATGTTTCTTTCCAAGCCCCAACCTAGTGTTCATCGCCCACAACGGGTTAGAATAAAGTACTAAAAATAATGGCCAAGTAAGAAGGATCATAGAAATGACCGCCTCAAGCAAAAAAAAAAAAAACCTCATTCAATAAGTGAACAAGCAAGCCAAAAGAAGAAACAGTTCACCCTATGCTATCTTATAGGGCATGCAATGCTTAAAAGGGCATAAAGGAAATATAAAAGGTGATTCTAGGCAATAAAAAATCCAGTAGAAGTAATAGGTTCGAGCATTTACCTTTCCTTGTAAAAAAAACCAAAAACCATGACCTACATTACAACCCTATTAAAGTCATCTCCAATTGAAAAAGATTGTTTGATCTAAATGAGCCTGACGTGTTGTTGAGGCAAAAGAAGGATACTAGGGGACAAAAACTTGTTAGAAGACCTACTTAGGATGATGCAGATCTAAACCCTACTGAAAGCAACATTAAATTTGAGCCTGCATATCCCATTTGATTCTCAAAACCTCATAACCTAGCCTACATTACGGTTCTAAAGCAAAGCCTCCTCAGATTGAAAGATTAGCTGCCTATCGCTCTGCCAAACTTCGTATAAGTCATTGTTTAAGCCTCCAAGGGTTGAGAGTTCAAGCTAAATAATCCCAGACACCAACCCAAGTAAGAAATCAAAGGTGACCAGAACGATGAAAAAGGTACGAAATGCTATCACCATCCAATCAAGGTAATGTTGAATCGGAGGAGAGGTCAAACCCCTAGAAAAGAAAAAGTTGTCATTCCAAGAATACAGAGCTAGACAACACCCTGAATGTGTTTGTTTGTAACCCATCCATCATGTTATGTCACCCCTAACATGTGTTTGCATTTTTATAAAATTTCGGCATGAACTGCGCATACATAGGACATAGCTCCCTGTAGAAACAAAAGTCACCAAAATTTTCAATATCATATGCTATGCATCATCAACTTTATTTTAATCCTAACATCTATCCCTATTCATGCATTCATACATGTATCTAGATGTTTAAATTATGAATATCAATTCTATTTGAAGGTTACAAATAAATTGCCTGACAAGAATCAAACTCTTATCTTGGTCCAAGACGTAGTGTGAAAGGAAAGTGGGGCCTATGACAAGGGGCATGCATTAAGGGTCAAACTCAATGTCCAAATCAAAATCTCCAAACCCTGGCTCGGGAAGAGGGGGACTGACTACTGGAAGCATTGGCATCCTACAAAGAGGAAAAACTCGAATCAACAAAGTAGATAGACAAGTAAACAAAGCAACAATCAAAGGGAGAAGACAGTGTACCCCGTACACCATTTGATCATATCAGACCTCCTACCTTGAAGATAGGTAGCCCATGCCATAAAAATTCGTGGAAACCTCTTACCATCCATGATAACTGATACGAACCCCGCCAACAATGTGACGAAACCCGACACCAAATCTGGAAAACAAGACCAAAGAACCTACAAGCTTGAAGGAAACCGCGACCCGTTGCTTAGCAAAGCAAGAACCTTGGTATGGTGAAAACGCCACAAACGGGAATGGATGATCCGTTTGATAAGTCTAGTTTGAACGCCACAAGGAATCCCTTGATAAGTTCGAATTAGTTCTTCAAGAAGCTCAAGAAGAATATAGAAAACTCACAAAATATTCATTGATTTTGAATTTTACAACCAAGAGCCTTTTTATAGGCTTACATGATAAGATCTCTAGAATATTCTAATCTTTGGAGATTTCCTTAATTACTTCCTAGCCAATACAATCTTCCAAATCTGGTATTTTCCCAAATCTGCTCACATTCCAAATCTGATCCAAATCAATATAAATCAAATCCTTTCCAAAACCAAACCAAATCAAGGAAATTCAAATTCAAATTTCAAATTCAAATCTCCATCTGATTTATTGCTAATCAATTAAGCCACATCAGATTGTGAGCCCACTTGGACGTACATGACTTAGTGAAATACGTCCACATCTGATTGGGACCTCCCTTGCACGTGTATGGTGGATTGGTTCTCTCCCGGATCAAATTTGAGTAGCAAAACCAAGCTTTGTTCACTCTCGGTGGTGAGCATGTTTTCTCCTTGTTGTAGAACTCTTCGGACTAGGTTATTCATCTCTTCTTTGAATCTCTTAGCTCGTGCCCTCGTCACCGGACCAATTGGAACTTGAACCGGTCCATGAGTCTTGATAGCCTTGATGTCCTCATCAATAACTCTCTGGGACCTTTCTAAAAAATGTTTATGGTCAAGCTCGGGATACAATGCATGCTAAAATAAGGGAGCAGCAAACAAATGTCCGATCGCCTAAAGCTGAAAAAATGCAACACACCCCTGAAAACAAACATCAACACCCTACTGGAATCAGGAAAAGCTAATATAGGTCTCCCCTACAACCATAGGAGGATATGATCGACCTCCTCAAATTCTGGCAAGCAATGCGTATAATCGAAAGTCAATTAGCCCATCCCCCCTAGAGAACACCAAGAAGCTCAAGAGGAGTAAAGCCAGGGCCACTATACCAGCGACTAACCAATCCTGAGAAGAATGCCAATCACCTAGATGAGTTGTCATACATGCCACAAACTCAAAGTGGGAAAACAGAAACTCTATTGGAACATAAGGAAATTGGGGCAGAAGGTCAAAGGTGAGAACTACCCGTCGAAGTCCAAGTTGAATCGAGACAACTGAGATGTAACCATCAACAAAGATAGGTCCCATAATATCAGCTGAATCATCCCGAAAACTAATGAGAAAACCATACTCATGAGGAGTAGGAGTTAACTCACATTTCTCAAAATAGAAAAGACACAAGTTCAACTGCCCGAAAGAAATCACTACTTTTATAAATCCCAGAATGAGTCGCATAAATAGGAGCGAAGCAATACGACCAAAAGTCCTGTGGAAGATGTCTTGTTTATCTGAAGAATATCCGTCATACTAGGCTCTCAATCGGCTCAACATAGCGTCTACCATCCGGAAAGTCAAATCAAGGTAAAGGTATCAATGTATAATATATACAACTTAAAAGGAAGAAAGGTACCAAAAAAGAGAGAAAGAAAAGGATAAAATGACACAAATCATGTTCCCTCACCCCCGCAAAGTCTACTATATCGTATTCCTCAACATTTAGATTTCCTAAATGTTTCCCTCCAAAAGTTTATTACAAAATCAATTCCTAAGGTTTATTAACCTTCCCTTTCAAACTTATTTCAAAATAAAAATTCAAAGTCAATTTCAAAATTAAATTTCAAAATTTTACTCAAAATCTATTTCACAGGTTTTTATCTATTTCTATGCTTTGTTCAAAATCCATTTCAAAAGTTCATTCAATTTTTCCTCAAAAGTTTTATTCAAAATCAATTTTCAAAGGTTTCTAAACTTTTTCTCCAAAAGTTTAGTTCAAAATAAAAAACTACAGTCAATTACGAAATCAAATTTCAAAGTTCAATTCAAAGTCAATTTTCAAAGGTTTCTAAACTTTTCCTTTAAAATTTTTATCAATTCCTAGGTTTTCTAAAACTTGTCCTTTAAAAAGCCTTATTCAAGATCCATTTCCAAATATTTTCCTTCAAAAGTTTATTCAAAATCCAATTCAAAGATTTTCTAAACCTTTCCTTTTAAAGGTTTTAATTCCAAATCGAGTTTTAAGGTTTTCCAAACTTGCCATTCAAAATTTTTTGTCAATTTCTAAGTTTCTTTGAACTTTCTCCTCAAAAGTTTTATTTAAAATCCATTGGAAGATTTTCTAAACTTTTTCCTTTGCAAGTTTTAATTCCAAGTTCCATCCGAGTTTTTCAGGATCTTCTCATCTAAAAAGACCTCACTCCAAAGGTTTTCTTAACTTTTTCCTTCAAAAAGTTTGATTTAAAAAATACCCTTCTAGGTTTTCTAACTTCATCTTTCAAAAAGTATAACTTCAAAAACACTCCCCTATTTTTTAATGTTTTTTCCTTCAAAAAGTTTAATCTCAAAAGCAATTCTTGAGTTTTCCAAGCTTCATCCTTCAAAAGCTCCGTTCTTAAAAATGTTCCAAAGGTTTTCAAAATTCTTCCTTAAAAAGTTTCATTCTCAAAAACATTTCATAGGTTTCCTAAGCTTTTTCCTTCAAAAGCCCCGTTTTCAAATTTTTTGGGTTCTCAAGCTTTGGCCTTAAAAAGCCTCTTTCCAAAAATTTTAGGTTTTTTCAAGCTTTTGCCTCAAAAAGGTTATTTTCAATAGTTTTCAAACTTTTTCCTCAAAAGTTTCATTTCAAGTTTCAAAGGTTTTCCAAACCCTTCTAATATGGGATCCTTACTCTATCGTTTTTTGTTTCGACAAGCAAACATAGAAAAAGAAGGGTAATTTTAAGCACTCCTTTTTTGCTCGCTCAATAATCTCTAGCCCGACCAGACTCACATTTAAACTGACATAGACACATTTAAGCCCAAACCGAATCTTTAAACTCAATCCAGTTAATCAACCGCTTCACAAGCTCATGGGGCTCAATAGAGACAAAAATGACCAAAATACCCCTAGAGTATTATTCGGTCCAATTCCAGTCGGCACATCTTCCTAAAGACGGTAAGTGCATGATTCAACCTCAATTCCAGTGCCAATTCCAATCCAGACCAGTTAAATTCAATCTGGCACGTCTTTTGAGAAATTTGATCCCTCAAACGGCGAGTCCATCTAACACGACACGTTTACCGTGAAAACTTCTCGAAACGATAAGTCCCTACAACCTGTCGACTAGAACGAAACCCAAGTCCTTAAGATGGTAGAGTGATTCACTTCTGACGCCTGCTAGCCCGCTAAGGTAAAATGTCCGCTATCCGACACGTCTTTCAAAAAAATTGATCCCTCAAACGATAAGATCATCTAGCAACTTCTTGAAATCAGGCAGTCTTTAGAATGAAGGCACACAATTGGAGTGACGGAAACACCCACAAACATCGCAACCGTTAGAGTGATGGAAACACTCACAAACAGGTCGACTTTGAGAATTGCAAACAAAACCCCTATGTCACGGGACTAAACACACCTATGGCCGTGACACATTTACCGAAGAATGGGATACTTTTGAAAACCAACTCTGTCACACACCGTCAGAGTGATGGAAATACTCAAAACCCGAGTCAACATTAGAACCCATTTCGGAGAAAAATGAAGAAAATTGCCCCTTGGGCCTTTCCAGCATACTTCTCAAGAAAGTACCTAAATCCTCAAAACGGTAAGTCCACCCTTCCAAGATTGTCCCAAAGATAATCTAGCACATTTTAGCACCTTCCAGTCACTTCCAAATCGATTCCGAGAGCATCTGGTCAAAATGACTATTTTGCCCCTAGACATCCAATTGCCTCTAGGAACCACACTGGCTCTGGGTATCAAACCAGTAACCTCCCAAGGATGCTTCTAATAGTATTCCTAACCTTCCAATGTATTTTTGGATCATTGTGAGTCTATTCTGGTAGGCCCGGTGCAAAATGACTATTTTGCCCTAGTGGGCCAATCACCTTTTTCAAAAACACTGGCTCTGGGTATTAAACTGGCAATCCCCTAGAACATTCTCAATAGTGTTTTCGACCTTCAAGCCTTCTTGCAGGTCACTCTGGGTCCATAATGATGTTTCTCTTATTCAAATGACTGTTTTGCCCCTAGTGGGCCAGTCACCCTTTTTAACTATCCTGGGTTTGTTTCTCAAGACAATTACCTTCGAAACACTCTTTTAAGGGTTTCTATCCACCCCCGGCCTTCTGGACCATTCCCAAACTTTTCGAAGTCACTCCTACTAGAGTCAAGCTAAAAATTGTAAGGTAGTCATTGAGACAGGCTCCCAAATCTTTTGCCTTGCATCACAAAGGTCAAAGATCTGTTTCTTGCCACCTCAAAAGTTTCCTAAAAGGGTGGCACCACTACAAGTGGCTCCAAGCCTAAAAATACACTGGCCTCACTGCAATAGGTGCCAGTTCCTATTTTAATTGCCTATAAATACAGACCTCGTCCCACATAAAAAGGGTCCCAAAACTTAATCTAGAAACTCTACCTCATTGAAAACAGAGCTCGAGCTCCCTTGAAACCCTAATTCTCTCTAGCCCCCTCAAACCCTAGCCTCCATACATTCCAACCTAGTTTCTATACATTCCATACATTCAAATACAAGCCTCCAAGCATCCATTAAAGATCAAGTGTTGCATCTTCAAAGCTCTCAAGGTGAAGCAAACAAAGTAAGCAAGGCAATCAAAGCAAAATAAAGAGACAAGGTAGGTTTTCAATTTAGTTTATGCAATTCCCCCTTTCTCTTCTTTCTCCTCACCCACTTAAATTCTTTCTTCAAGTTCAACCTAAAACGATATGGGTCTAGCCCCCTTGATTAGGTGGTGAAGCCTAACCTTGTATATTTACGTCCTTATTGCATTGAAATTATCATGTTCATACATTTTATTCACTATTGCATTCAAAGTTATTTTCAAACTTGCATTCAAAGTTACTTTCAAAATTGCATCAAAGTTCCCTATCAAAACTTGTATTCAAAACCTCCTTCTTTCAAACTTGTTTTCAAAACCACAATTCTAGGATGATTCTAGTCATTCCATGGTTAGGATTGTTTTAAGAAAGTATTACGTTCAATGTGACTATCAAGGTCCACATTAAGGTTCGAAATGCTACTTGTTTTCAATATCACAATTCTAAGATGATTCTAGCCATTCCATGATTAAGGTTGTTTTAGGAAAGTGTTATATTCAATGTGATCATCATGATCCTTATTCTAAACCCTACTTGTTTTTAAAATCACAATTCTAAGATGATTCTAGCCATTCCATGGTTAGGGTTGTTTTAGGAAAGTGTTACATTCAATGTGATCATTATGATCCATATTTCAAACCCTAGTTATTGTCAAAATCAAAATCCTAGAATGGTTCTAATCTTTTCATGGTTAGAATTGTTTTAGGAAAGTGAGATATACAAAAGACTTGCAAAAGTCTATATTCAAACCACTTTCTATAATTATTTTTGCAAATCTACTTTTTAAAAGCTCATTTTAGAAATCAACTTTTCAAAAACTCCTTATCTTGAGAGTCCAAGTCAAAACCCTAGAATTCATGATTAGGAAATCCTAATTCCTTTCTTAAAATCATGGCTTCATATTTGGCCTCAAATCATAGGTTTCAAAAATTATTTTCTCATATAAAATCATAGGTTTCCAAAACCCTTTTTCCTACAGAAAATCATAGATTTTCAAATTCAAGATTTTCAAAACTCAAACTTTCCAATTCCATATCAAATCAAATCTTTTTCAAAAAGAAAACCAAATCAAATCTACTATTTTTTAAAATAAAATCCAATCTTCAACTTTTGGAAATAGAGATCAAATCTTTCCTAATTTCAAACTTTTTCGAATTCTGACTTTCTAAATTTCTTAACTTCCAAATCTTTCAAACTTCCAAATCTTTCCAAAGTTCAAATATTTCTAAATTCAAATTTTTTTAAATTCTAATCTTTCCAAAATCAACTCTTTCCTAAAAAGGAAACTTTTCTAAAATAAAAATTTCCTAATTCGAAACTTTCCTAAAATTTAACTTTCTAAAATCAAACCTTCTTATTTCAACTGCATGTTTCAACCCTAGGTTACCTAAGTCCTAGGATGTCTAAACCTTAGTTCAACCATAATCCTAAGTTATGAAGCTTCGACTCTATTCTAAAACTCAAGTCTAAAATCAAGATGGTTTTCAAGCTTCAGTTTAAGTCAAGGTGATTTCAAAGTTCAATTCAAACTTTTCAAAACAAGTCCAAGTTCCATTTTAAGGTTCAATTTCAAATTCAAGTTTTATTGTAAAGTCAACTTCAAGTTCGATTTCAAATCAAAGTCGATTTTAAATCAAAGTTCAAATTAAACCTTTTTCAAGTTAAAATTTCCAAAGTCCACAAGTTGTCTTTTCAAATCAAACAAGACCCCAAAGTGCCTATTTTCAATCGGACCTTGAGTTTGAACTACGACTAACCGGGTTCCCAACAAAGGGATACGTAGGCAACCTTCATGGGTGCGGTCATAACATTTTTAATTTTCCAATTCCCATAACCTCTCTCAAACTTCAAATCCTCTCTTCAAATCTATTTTCGAAATTAAATCATTTTCTTGCACTTGCATATCATATGTCATATAATTCTTTTCAAAGTGAATATAATTGGACATTGGATAATGGAATATTCTAAATGAGTGAACCTAGGGTGAAAAGATATGTAGGTACCGCAAGGGCGAGATAGGATAATAGCCTAGTTCATCTTCTCTATACGTAACCAACCTCCAAACCTAGAATCATTGTTTTCAAAGACCAAAACAGAGTTATTTTTAAAAAAGGGACTTAAATCTTTCGAAAGGTTGCCAAACAACCCATTTTCTTAAAAAAAAAAAAAAAAAAAAACCCTCTCTTGAGAAAGTTTTTCAAAACCTTTTCAAAACCCTTAAGTCTAATCTTCGAATTGCACTTAGTTTTAGGTAACCTAACTCACCTTAGCAAAGTTAGGTGGCGACTCCAAACAATTTTTCAAAAACCCTTATTCAAACCAATTTTTAGTTCAAACCTAGTTGCACTCATCCTTGTAGGACGATAAGTTCTTTAGAGAGATTACTGCATTTTCTCACTTATATTTTCTCGAGTGCAGAAACTAGGGGCACAACAGAAAGTTGGGGTCCTGGTAAAACTGAGCATAATGACAAGGAAGCACCTAGTCACCCTTCAGAAGTTTTTATTCCTAAAGGGGCCTCCTTCTAAGTAATGATCCAAGAGTTAAGAAACTAAGACAAATCTCCTAAGCATTTCCTCACAGTTCAACCTCAATAAACTAACATGAGCCTAATTATCGAGACCTTACCACACTTCCCTCACTTCCGCATCATCCTTACTCCACCTACATCCTTAAACCGAACCCATCGTCGCAATAACTAGATTTGTTCCCCAGGCTAACCCTAGGTGAGCCATAAGACCACTGTGACCACCTATGCGTTAGAGTGTCCCACAGCCACCCATCACTTTGCTTATCTTCTCCAGTCTTCCACTAGTCTCAAACTTACTCCTTTACCCATACCAGGGAAGGTAGTCTTACCTTTGCTGTCCCAGCTACTTGTGACAGAACCCCATAGGGTCCTTTGGAAGTATCCTCCCACTCATGTACAGATTGCCAAAGAATCTATCTTTGAAATAGGAGGAATGACTAGGTCCGGCTGATGTTACACCTCATAAGAAGTGGAGAGAAGAAGTAAGGGGAAAGACAAAGAAGGAGAGCCTCGAACCCATTAACAAAAGATGAGATTTTTGAGTTTGCAAAGGCACTGAAGAAGAATGATTATGATATAATGGAACAGTTAAAGAAAACCCCTTCTCATCTCTCTATGTTAGGATTGTTGCTTACATCTGAAAAATATAGGGATACTATGATGAAAGTCCTTAAATAAACCCACATACCTGACATCTGTTGGTTTTAAAGAAAACTATTGTGGAATAGATTTCCAAAATGTTTGAGATCTATCTAATGTTTCTTCATTGATCCATGCATGAACAACAATACATAAAGACAATCATACCTTGTAGGACTTGGTTACACACTCTATATAATGTGAACACTTGAATCTTGAGCTTCCTTTGAGCCTTCTTGACCTAAGGGTCTTTCTTCTTGATCACTAGGGCATCAAGGCAGTAAGAATTGGTGGAAACTCACACCCGATCTCCTCTATCTCTCATTTTTTAAATTCCAAGGGAATAATGAAGTTAGTGGATACCTTATAAACATAAAAATATATATATGTGCCTTTCCAAGTGCAAGAAGGGGATTTTTAGGGTTTCCATATCCCAAGCTAACATAAATTTTTCTAATTACAAATCAATTCCTAATTAATAAAAAAATAAGTGAAATAGCAAACAACTGTACTAAATGATGGTAATTGACCTCTCAAGATTGGAAACTACATCAAGGCCCCTATCTAACTAATTACCACAACGATGAATCCCTACTACTGGTATTCGTAAATTGGAACCAAGCTAAAGAACCGTCAACTCGACCCATTTACATCCTCTCCAAGACTATTCAATCTAATAACCATTGATCAATGCAAATTATTTATTCCTAAAAATCCTTTTGAAAATAAATAATACCTTTGTACTATAAATAGTATATGAATAAAAACCTAGCATGCTAGTAGTGATCATATGAAAGACTAAGTTAAGGGAATGCCTATCTCATAATAATGCGGTAAGCTTATTGAGATTAAAAATTCCCAAGCCCCAACATTTTACACCAAGATATCAAGGTATTGACCGTACAAGAGTCTCACTCATTGACGTGTCAAAATGCACATCACCAAAAACCTAAATCCTTTAACCTATCAAGGTTAAGACTCACTTTGCAATTAGTAGAGTTGTAAGAAGTGACACTATCACTGACAGTAATGGCAATGTGCACTTACCATGATCCAATTCAGTGTACTCCTAGCACACCAACACACTAACCCAGAGTCCCACTCCAATAGTTGAGAAAAAACATCCTAACAATTTAAGGGTTACATGTGTTTTAACCAACCAAGTGAATTATCCAGACTCACTGTAACTATGAACTCAATTTGGATATACAAGTAACCGGCATGATCACATCTCCTCATGTATGAAACCTATCATACACGTGATCCACCTAAAATGTAAATCCAAGACACCATCCATCTCATGTATATTTAATAATTGCATAAAATAGTATGAAAGAATATAAATGAGAGAGAATCATATAAACAAATAATCAAATGTCATAACCATGACTGCTAAGGGCTCATACAAAAAAAAAAAAAAAAAAAACCAACAAGCTTCACCTTGAGAACTTACACAATATGGTAAGCCTCATCATAGCACCCAATGTCATCACTTCGTCCTATGAGGAGATCCCTACTAATGGAACTAGATATGCTCAAGCCTTGCACATAATTGTCAAAACCAAGGGAAGGATCGTATCAAGAGTTCTAGTAGACAATGGGTTTGCCCTGAATGTTTGCCCATATTCAATTCTAGAAACACTTGGAATGGATCAATCATACTTAAGCCACATCAGTACCATCATAGGGCCTTTGATGGGTCAAGAAGCGAGACCATGGGGAAGTTGAGATACTAGTTGAAATAGAACTAGTAACCTTTGCCATCAAATTTCAAGTTCTGCAAATACCTTTAGCCGATAACATGCTATTGAGACAACATTGGATTCACTCAATCAAAGTAGTACCATCTAGTCTTCATAAAAAAATCAAATTCATCGTCAACGCAAAGTTGATCTCCATTTACAATCTACAAAGCAGATACAGTCCCGTATGCTGAAGTGGCTGCTCCATCCTACTTCCAGTCAAGAGGGGAACATGATTGAACCAAAGTATTTTGACAAAGCTCAAATGGTCATCCGTTACTTAAAAAAGAACAGGTACCAGCAGGAAAAGGATTAGGAAAGAAGCTGCAAGGAGAACCCAAGACCCCAGATATACCTTTACAAAAGCATACTTTTGGTCTAAGGTTTAAACCTTTAAAAAAGGGAAATCAATGAACAAATCCAGAGAAAGATAAGGGAATGGTAAATGGCTATCGCCAAAGAAGTCAAAGCATCTAAGAATAGAGGGGGAGAAGAATAATTCACAAATTCAATCAGCTTTGCATATCTGAAAAAAGAGAGAGTTCCACATCTAAAATTGGCCGAGAGGAAGAAGAATTGCAACTTGAAATTTGGGACAATCTATTTTAAGGAAGAGATGTTCTAATGATCGATACACCCCCACCTCCGGGAGATGAAGCAATAAGTGACACCACCATCTGACCGGCCTACCCTGGCGAAAAGCTCAAAAATTAGGATAGTGAAAGCCTTGTATAGGCCCATAAGTTTCGGTATAGGCTTGCCGAGGCAATCTATAAACTTTTAGCTCTCTTTAAATAAAATTTTCCTTTACTATTGTAGTCTCATGTTTTGCAAGAATCAATAATTGTAATAGATATATCTGTCAATGAAAAAATTGCTCCCTTCGAATGATTTCTTTGTTTGCTCCCTGTCAGGTACCCCTATATTCAACACCTTGGACAATTAATTGAAAGAATGCCTATTTTGACAAGTCATGACTTCAAGACCAAAATTGACTAGTGACTCTTTAGGGATTAAACTTGATATGAACTGCACAGATGAATTTTAAAAGAAATCCGAGAGCAAGTAGAAAGGCATAAGAGCCGCAAAACTCCCAACATTGAGGAAATAGAGACAGTAAACCTGGGGAGCAAAGAGACCCCAAAAGAGGTTAAGATTGGCACTAGGATAGATCATTGAAAACCTAAAGAAATGGTGGAACTACGACCGCTTATCTTGACATTTTTGCACCAAGACATGCTTGAGGTTAGATGAGTTCATCGTTGAGCACAAGGTACCCTTAAATCCTAGATGAAACCCATGAAACAAAACCTACAAATACTAAAACTTGAATGAAGCTTGAAAGTTAAAAAGGAGGTGGTCAAGCAGTTCCACGTGGGATTTTTGCAAGTGGTTGAGTACCCCCAATGGTTAGCAAATATCATTCTTGTTCCTAAGAAAGATGGCAAAGTCCGGATGTGGATTGACTTTCGAGACCTCAACAAGGCAAGCCTAAAAGATGATTTTCCCCTACCTCACCTAGACGTCTGAGTTGACAACATTGCTGGACATGAAATGTTCTAATTCATGGATAGGTTTTCTGATTACAATCATATTAAGATAGTTGAAGAAGACCGAGAGAAGACTGCTTTCATCACACCAAGAGGGGTATATTATTATCGAGTGATGTCATTTGGATTAAAGAAGGTGGGAGCGACCCATTAAAAAGCCATGGTCACCCTATTTCATGACATGATGCACCAAGAAGTAGAAATCTATATGGACGATATGATTGTGAAGTCTAAGGTATAGGAAGATCATTTGTTTAACTTACGAAAGGTACTTTATCGACTTCACAAATATCACCTCAAGCTCAATCCTACTAAATGCACCTTCAAGGTATCCTCTGGGAAGCTGCTCAGATTCATTGTCAACAAGAAGGGGATAGAGATTGACCCAACCAAAGTTAAATCTATCATTGAAATGCCAGCCCCACAAGGGAAAACTGAGATCCAGTCCTTCCTAGGGAAGCTAAAATTCATCAATAGATTCATTGCCCAAATAATCCATCTCTATGAACTGGTTTTCAACCTACTCAAGAAAGATACTCTGAAATAATGGAATGAAGACTGTCAATGGGTCTTCGAGAAGATCAAAGAATATCTCCTAAACCCCCAAATTCTGGTTGCACCAATTTTTGGGAAACCCCTTCTAAAGTACCTGACTATTCTTGAACCTCTATGGGGTGTGTCTTGGGGCAACGCGATGAGATGGGAAAAAGGGAGCAAGCCATCTATTATCTCAACAAAAAGTTCCTACCTTATAAGTTCAAATATGCAACTCTTGAGAAAACTTATTGTGTTTTAGCTTGGGTAGCTTACTGGTTTCAACATTGCATGTTATACCACACCAATTTCTTCATTTTTCAAATGGATCCTGTAAGCACCCCATTTTTTATCATTCAGCAATCTTCGGCCCAAACGATTTCAGTTTTGAACATCTCAACACATTTGAGCCCAGGTCGGTGCTTGACTGCTCTTTCTTATCAACTTGTTTTAACTCGCAAGTGCACGAGTGTGCGATGTAGCAATTAACTCGGTCAGGCCGAGGTCATATCCACAGAGTGCTAAATTTAGAAAGCATGTTTGGTGATAAAAACTTAAGAGAAATTTATTCGGGAAAAAAAAAATTAGATCACAATGAATGTGAAATTTTCTTTGAAAGATGAGTAGTTGTGAATGGAATTTAAATAACAATGCTTAAAATTACAAGAGAAATAAAAGTCTTGGCTCCAAATCAATTCCGATGGTGGTATATTGGTGGTTCCTTCAAGATATTTAAAATATCTCAACCCAACATTAACAATAGTGATATTGGGTCGGAAAATATTACAACACAGTTCAAAGAAATGAATGATTCAATCTTGCTTAGAAATGGAAAAATAGTTTCAAACTAGGCAAGACATTGAATCAAGTAATCCCTATACCAAAACTGAGGTTTGTACATAAAAATTCAAGATTATAACATTTCCTAAATGATTTCTAAAAATTCTTAACAATTATCAATCATCCATGTACAAAGTGAGAAGATAAATCATTGAGATGCATTAATACCTTAAAGAGATAACCTCAACCACCATCATCCTTGATCTTGAACCAAGAAAGATCTTAGCTAACAACCATTATGAAAAAAATACTTGCATCAACATGAAATAAGAGATTTTTAACATTGAACAACCCAAATCAATAAAAGAAAGCAAAATACAAACTGCCCAGATTTTCGCACAAATCTATCCTCTAACTTTGGATGACGTTTTCACCCTCTTCCACTTTGTTTTTAGAGATGGCTATTAGACAAATATTTATAGAGCTTCTTGTCTAATTTTCAGCACCGCAAAGAATAGCTCATTTGGACATCTGAGTCAAAAGTTATGGTCCAAACACTAGAGGTCTGTCTAGCATATGGAGAGAAAGGCAGATTCGGCCAGCATTTTGAGCTGGTTGGTGGACCTCTTTGTTCCATCTTTTGGACACTTTTTTCTTCTCTCTTTACCCCATAATGAAGAATTATTGTCCTCCACTTCTTTCTAGCTATGTGCATGCTCTCTTTTTTCTATAATGAAGAATTATTGTAGTCCAACCATGTGCAAGCTTTTTTTTTTTTTTTTTTCTCCCAACAACTTTCTACAAATGAGTTGGAATGGACCTTTAAACTTTGTGCTGAAGTTTACACAACACATGGAACAAGTTTGGGCTGAAGTTTGCACGAAACATAGAGTAAGTTTGGGTTTGAAGTGGATCATCTTTTAGTTTCTTCTTGGATTTGAAATGGGGCAGATTTAGGGCACTTCTTTGAACCAAAATTTGCTTCAATCTTTAACTCAATTTCACTTCAATTCTTTGCTCCAAATCTCGGCTTGGAAGATCTCTGAAATACTTCATTTAAGCTTTATAAATCTATCAAAACATTAAATCAAACTTCATTACCAAAGCCACACCAAACTATTATGCGAAACAAAATAAACGAATAAATACATATGAAAAACTATGGATTTAATGACAATTTTGATGCACAATCACACCCCCCCAACTAATATTTTGCTTGTCCTCGAGCAAAGCAAAACAAAAATAATTGTGATTTACTTTATTCAAATGCCACTTTCATAGGATTCACAATTGCATTTAGCGTATGTAATAAGCCTTTAAACCCCTAGGTGGCCCTAGTGGACGAGTATTAAACACAAAATACAGATTTCTCAATATCAAAACACCTCAAACATCTTAAATTTCGTCTTCATCCGAATCTCAAGTCAACCTATTCACAACACCTCAAACAAGTATTAAACACAAAATACAGATTTCTCAAGTACGATATAAAGGACATGCATAGTTCAGAATACTATCAACTCATAAAGACATTCATAGCATCCTTACTTGGAGTGTGTGTGAATAAACTAACATGATCATTTTCTCAATATCAAAACTTGGGATCACTCAAATTTCTATCAAAAACATGCTTCAACTCAAAAGCTCACCAGATATGCACTCAACAAATGAAACTCTTAGAAACAAATGCATTTATGCTCTCTCAACATTTGTGTGAGGAAGAAGTAATGTAAACAATCCAAAAGGCTGCATACCAAGACCAAGAAAAATGCTAAAACAAGAATATACGTAGTCTCATGAAAGAGTGCCAAGTGTTAGAAATCGAAATGTAACCACACCACCACATCTATTCACACATTCACAATCAAACCATCTTATACTCAGGATCAATTAAGACTTCATTTTGGTTGTAATGTTAGGTAAGAAAAAGTGTATATAGCAAAGGTCAATAAAAAACTCATGTGTCCGAGAATGGGCTAAATAAAGCACAATGAGTTTTTTTTTTTTTTTAAATAAGATTTATCACTTTTTGAGATGCACCCAACTCTCTTTCCTTCTATTTCATACACAAGTTTACATCGCCTCTCAGATTTCATTTCTTCAAACTTGCATTTGGACATTCAAATTTTTTTTTTTAATGCCCAAATGAACACTCCCTTCACTTTTGACTTTGCTCTCACAAATCAAACCAAGCCCATTAATCTCACAGATACTTTGGGCTGAGGAGTTCAAAAAATGGTTAGTATACAAAAGGCTCAAATTGGTAAACTAAGGATAAGTGTGTAAAGAAAAGAAATGAACAAGCTCAAATATCAAATATGACCTAAAATCCTTTCCCAAGCGTAGCACGAATTTTCAAGTGTTCATCAAATTCCAAATGTAAGTGATGTGGCACAAATGATGAATTTCTGATAACGCAACCAAATCAAAATGAATAATGAGACCAACCAGTAATAATAATACATTTTCAAGAAAAATGCAAGAGTAGATGTGATAAAACCCCTCCAAGAAAGAATAGCTTTAAAACTCACAACAAGGGTACAAGTCTCCACTTTTTTCCTCAAGATTTTCAAGTAATCCTTTATCATCAATTAAGATTATAGTCATGCAAGTTACGAGTGAAGTGCATAAAGTCTGAGTATAGATGTCGTAAGATACTCTAACAAGAAGTTAGTATAATGAGCTAAAATGCCAACATATCAAAACTAGAAAATCCATAACTCATGCTTAATTAATCAAATGAATTACTATGATCATGTCGACTTTCAATTAGTATGAAGAATAAACCTTGTTTTTTTTTTTTTTCTTTTTACCAAACCATCAAAAATAAAGTTTTTTTTTTGTTCTTTTTTGGTTTTTTTTTCTTTTCTTTTTTTTAACAAACCAACAAAAATAAAAAAAAATCTTTTTGTTTTCTTAACAAACCAACAAAAATAAAGGCCTCAACCCCCAACTTAAACAAGGCATTGTCCCTAATGCATGAATCATGATAGAACAAGTAAATGCATGAGTCGGAAGAAAGAAAGGAAAAAAAATTACAATAAAATAAAACTAAAATATGTACCATGGTGGTTTATTACTTATGAAGCTTAAAATAGTTATGAATCTTCAAGATCCAAAGTCTCAATTTCAGCCACGAAATTTTCAAGGTAAGGTTTCAATCGATGGCCATTTACTTTGAAAACATTCCCGTTCTTGGGATTCTCTACCTCATAGGTACCATGCTTTGAGATGGACTTTATCACAAATGGGCCAGTCCATTTTGTCCTCAACTTCCCAGGAAAGAGATGTAATCGTGAATTGTACAAGAGAACTTTCTGACCAACATGAAAGGACTTTCTAAGAATGTGTTTATCATGCAAAGCTTTCATTTTGTCCTTTGAAATTCTTGCATTTACAAATGCATCATTTCTCAATTCCTCTAATTCATCCAATTGAAGCTTTCTATTCTTGCCAACTGCATTTTCATTGTTATTGAATTGGCGGATGGCCCAATATGCACAATGCTCAATCTCAACCGGGAGATGACAAGGTTTTTCATAGACAAGCCTATAAGGAGACATTCCTAAAGTGGTCTTGTAAACCATGCAATTGGCCCACAAAGCATCGACTAGTCGTAGGGACCAATCTTTACGGTTTGGATTGACCGTTTTCTTCAAAATGTTCTTGATCTCCCTATTTGCCAACTTAGTTTGGCCATTAGTTTGTGGGTGGTAAGGAGTACCAACCTTGTGAATTACACCATATTTTCTCATCAACATTCCTATGGGTTTGTTACAAAAATATTTTCCTCCATCACTAATCATAGCACGAGGCATACCAAAATGAAAGGAAATATTTTCTTTCAAGAATTTGATCACAACTCGGTGGTCATTAGTTCGAGAGGCAATGGCCTCCATCCACTTTGACACATAATCAACGGCCACAAGGATGAATTGATAACCAAACGAGCTAGGAAACGGTCCCATGAAATCAATCCCCCAACAATCAAATATTTCCAAGATAAGAACGGGATTAAGGGGCATCATGTTACGCCTAGTAATGCTACATAAATGTTGGCATCGGTCACATGTAACACAGAAGGCATGGACATCTTTGAACATGGTGGGCCAGTATAACCCACACTATAAGATCTTGGCAGCGGTTTTCTTTAAAGAGAAATGCCCACCACAAGCCAATGCATGACAAAAAGAAATGACACTTGGAATTTCATGTTCGGGGATGCACCTCCTAACAATTTGGTCAGGGCAATATTTGAACAGGTAGGGGTCATCCCAGAAAAATGTACGCACATTGCGCAAGAATTTTTGTTTGTCAAGTTTGGACGAATGGGAAGGAATCTGACATGTGGCTAAGTAATTAGCTATATCAGCATACCATGGAGTGCCAATATGAGAAACAGTGCCTACAACAAATAGGCGCTTATCCGGAAAGTGTTCATTAATCGGGGGGACATCAAGTGCAGTCGCGTGGCTCGAAAGACGGGACAAATGATCAACCACCACGTTCTTTACTCCTATTTTATCTCGAATCTCAAGGTTAAACTCTTAGAGTAGGAGAATCCATCGGATCAAGAGTGGCTTAGCATCTTGCTTTGTGAGCAAATATTTCAATGCTGCATGATCAGTGAAAATAATAACAGGAGACCCAACCAAATAAGACCTGAATTTATCCAATGCAAAAACCATAGCTAGCAATTCTTTTTTGGTGGTAGTGCAGTTCAATTGGGCTTTCATTCAAGGTCTTGCTAGCATAGTAAATGACATGAGGCTTCTTGTCTTTTCTTTGCCCTAAAACAACCCCTACAGCGAAATCACTAGCATCAAACATCAATTTGAATGGTAAAGACCAATCGAGAGCTTGCATGATCAGTGCGGTGGTCAACAAACCCTTAAGCTTTTCAAAAGCTTCTTGATATTTCGATGTCCACTCAAATTGGACATCTTGTGATAATAAATTGCATAAAAGTTTGCCAATGGTACTAAAAGAGTGAATGAATCTTCGGTAAAAACCGGCATGCCCTCAAAAGGATATCACATCTTTGATAGTCCTCGAGATAGGCAATTTGTGAATGAGTTCAACTTTTGACCTATCTACCTCTACGCCCTTGGAAGAGACAATGTGGCCCAAAACGATGCCGTGTGTCACCATAAAGTGACACTTCTCCCAATTGAGTACAAGATTGCTCTCCTCACACCTTTCAAGCACTTTTTCTAAATGCACTAGACACAACTCAAAAGAATCCCCATAGACAGAGAAATCATCCATGAAAATTTTTAAGAATCTTTCCACCATGGCCCTAAAGATACTCATCATGCACCTTTGAAAAGTGGCTGGTGCATTGCACAAGCCAAAGGGCATTCTCCTATATGCATAGGTACCAAAAAGACAAGTGAAAGTGGTTTTCTCTTGGTCTTCTAGGGAAATCTCAATTTGGTTGTATCCCAAGTAGCCATCAAGAAATCAATAGAAAGCTCTCCCCGCCACTCTCTCAAGGACTTGGTTTAGAAATGGGAGGGGAAAATGATCCTTCCTAGTCACGACATTCAACCTACGATAATCAATACATATACGCCACCCAGTTTGGATCCTAGTGGGCACTAGTTCATTGTTCTCATTTTTCACCACCGTGACTCTTGATTTTTTTGGAACAACTTGGGTTGGACTAACCCATTTGGAGTCGGCAATGGGGTAGATGATACCCGCATCAAGCAACTTAAGCACTTCACATATCACTACTTCTCTTCCTCAAGATAGATTCTATGTGTACATAACAGGGGGCTAATTCATTTCAAATCGGTGATTGTCCACCCAATTACTTTCTTATGTTTTCTTAGTACTCTCAACAATTTTTGCTCTTGCTCCATGGTTAGTTTGATGAAATTACAACAAGATATGATTCTTCTTCCCCTAGAAAGGCATACTTAAGATCACTCGGTAAAGCTTTCCTTTTCGGTTTAGGGGGTTTGGCAAGGGATGACTTAGCATTAGCTTAGGATGAATCCAAAGGCTCAAATGATGGGGTCCATTGACCCACTGACATGATAGGCAACGACTCTAGACAAGCTATGAGTTCCCTTTTTCCTTATCAACACATTCTAAAGAATCAAATTCCTCATTATGAATCAAAATTCTCCATAACAGATCTTTTGTCCATTCTCTCTCAAAGTACTCTTGACAAAATGTTTGGATCAAATCTACCTCCCTAATGTCCTCATACTCACCAATTTGCTTGGAGACATTGAAAATGTTCATCTCCACAGTCATATTCTCTAAAGACAATTTCATCACCCCATTCCTACAAGTAATCAAAGCGTTAGATGTAGCTAGGAAGGGTTTACCTAAGATGACTGGGATAGGAGCACTAGGACCTTGTATAGGTTCGGTATCCAACACTATAAAGTTAATAGGAAAGTAAAATTTATCCACTTGAACCAACACATCCTCCACAATACCTCAGGGAATCTTAACTGATCTATCAGCTAATTGAAGGGTGACACGAGTGGGCTTGAGCTCTCCTAAACCCAATTGTTCGTAAACAATATAGGGTAGCAAATTCACACTTGCTCCTAAGTCCAACAAAGCTTGGTCTACCCTATGATTCCCAATGATGCATGAAATTGTGGGACAATCGGGGTCCTTGTATTTAGGAGGGGCTTTTAATTGGATAATGGCACTAGCTTGTTCTGTCAGGAAAGCTTTCTCTTTCACATTCAATCTCTTCTTGATTGTGCACAAGTTCTTAAGGAACTTGGCATAAGATGGGACTTGTTTAATTGCATCAAAGAGTGGAATGTTGACTTTCACTTGTTTGAAAAATTCATAGATTTCAGAGTTCATGAGCTCATGTTTGGATTTCCTTAACCTTTGTGGGACTGGTGGTCGGGCAATGGACTCTACATCACTCACTTCCACTCCAATTTTTTTTTTAATCCTCTCCTTTCTCACACATCTCTTTCTCTTCTTCACCCGTAGATCTCTCATTTCTCAATTTGATTCCCTCTTCACTCTCCCTAGACTACTTCTCCTCCTCAATAGCCCTAGGGATCCTAAAAGGTATAGTTTTGTCAACTATCTTCCCACTTCTAAGGATGGTGATTGCTTGGACTTGTTCATGGTTAGAATGCTCACTAGGTGAAGATTCACTCATGTTTACTTGGCCTTTAGGATTTGGCATTGGTTGAGCCGAAAGCTTTCATCTCTTTTGAACACTCAATGATTGAGTCAACTTAGTTAGTTGACTTTGAATGTCATCTAAAGCCCTATTGGTTTGTTCTTGAAATTTGTTGGCTTAAGTGTTGATTCCACCTTGAGTTTGCATGAATTGTTAGAGAGTATCCTCTAAGGATCTCTTGTGAGGTGGTTGGTATGTGTGGTGTGTGGGACCATGAAATGGTTGGAGTGGAGGCTGAAATGCCTGAGGTACCGAAGGAACCTCATTTCTCCATCCATAATTTGGGTGGTTCCTCCATCTGAGATTATAGGTATCGAAGGGATTGCCTACTTGGCCTTGGTTCGGGAAGGGCTTTCTGAAATTGCTTGAATCAGAAGTTTGTCCATATAGCACTTCTTTGAAAGCTGGAATTGTTGGACAATCAATTGTCCTATGCCCCTTATTCTCACACACTTCACAAGTTTCCTCTTGTTGCTCACTCACAACATGCACTTTTTTTTTTTAGCTCAAGAGACTCTACTTTCCTAGCCAATGAGGCTAGTCTAACATTGAGGTCATCGGTCTCTTTCAATGGTAACTTTCCACTTGATTGGGATGTGGTGTTTCTAGACTCAACATGAGGTGGGAGAAAGGTCTCCCATTACATTGTATTCTCGACTAATTGATCAAAACAATCAAATGCCTCATCTGGTTCTTTGTCATAGAACTCACCATTACACATGGTTGACACTAGCTTTTTAAAATCTGGGGTAAGTGAGTCATAGAAGAAACTTACTAACCTCCACATTTCAAAACCATGGTGGGGACAAGCATTCAACAAGTCCTTAAACTTTTTCCAAGCTTGGTGAAATGACTCACTTGGACTACAAGAAAAATTCATCATTTGACGTTGTAAAGCCGCAGTCCTATGAGTAGGGAAATATTTTTTCAAAAACTCGATTTGCATTTCCCTCCATGTGCCTATAGACCTAGGACGCAAGGAGTTTAACCAAAGCTTGGCTTTATCCTTGAGAGAGAATGGGAACAATCTAAGCCGAATAATATCCTCGGTGCATGTCCTATCAACAAAAGTGCCACATACCTCCTAAAAGTCTTTAATGTGCAAGTATGGATTTTCAGAATCCATACCATGAAATGTAGGAAGAAGTTGAATCATGCTTGGTCTTAAATTGAAGGCTTGTTGATTGAGGGGCAAGACAATACACGAAGGTATGCTTTGTCTTGCTAGATGAAGATACTCCCTAAGAGTCCAAAAATTAGGTTGGCCATTGACTGGTGGAGGTCCGCCACCGTGAACACTCCCTTCTCTCTCCATATCTCTGACATTAGCCATGATGAAACACTAATATGATGACTATAAGAAAAGAAAAAAAAAAATAAAAGAAAAGTTGGGCCAAAGAAAACTTACTGTACTTCCAACTAGTAAGCCAAATTAGATTTTTTTTTTTCAGCAAATTTTTTTTTCACAAGGTAAGAGCTGCAACAACAAACGTTAGGAAATAATTACAATTGACATATACAAATGGCAGTTGAACCAGCCATAATAGAAACAAAAAGAGGGGTAATTACCTCCTCTAAAAATAAAGACAAAAAATAATAATAATAATCAAAATGCGGTAAAACCGGCCGCAGTAAAAATGCATAAATAAAACAGGAGGGATTAACCTCCACATTTAGAAGTTAGATGTTAGAAGTTAGAAATTAGATGTTAGAAGGAGGGATTAACTTCCACAATTAGAAGTTAGTAATTACGTCCTCTATAAAGTCCAAAAGGCCGTAAAACCGGCCGTAGTCCAATAATTGGCAATCCAGTCCACAATCCTTTGTTTGCAAGGTCGAGTCCACAAAATTTTTTTTTTATAATCTGAATTATTAAAGAAATATTAAATTATAAACAATTAACCCCTAAGTTCATCACCATTGCTTACTATCTCCCCGGCAACGGCGCCAAAATTGCTTTTTCACTCTTTCTTATCAGCTTATTTTAACTCGCAAGTGCATGAGTGTGCGATATAGCAATTAACCTGATAAGACCGAGATCATATCCAAAGAGAGCTAAATTTAGAAAACATGTTTGGTGATAAAAACTTAAGAGAAATTTATTCAGGAAAAAAAAATTGGATCATAATGAATGTGAAATTTTCTTTGAAAGATGAGTAGTTGTGAATAGAATTTAAATAACAATGCTTAAAATTACAAGAGAAATAAAGTCTTGGCTCCAAATCAATTCCGATGGTGGTATATTGGTGGTTCCTTCAAGATATGTAAGATAACTCAACCCAACATTAACAATGGTGATATTGGGTTGGAACATATTACAACATAGCTCAAAGAAATGAATGATTCGATCTTGCTTAGAAATGGAAAAATAGTTTCAAACTAGGCAAGACATTGAATCAAGCAATCCCTATACCAAAACTGAGGTTTGTGCATAGAAATTCAAGATTATAACATTGCCTAAATGATTTCTGAAAATTCTTAACAATTGTCAATCATCCATGTACAAAGTGAGAAGATAAATCATTGAAATGCATTAATACCTTAAAGAGATAACCTCATCCACCATCATCCTTGATCTTGAACCAAGAAAGAGCTTAGCCAACAACCATTATGAAGAAAAATACTTGCATCAACATGAAATAAGAGGTTTTTAACATTGAACAACTCAAATCAACAAAAGAAAGCAAAATACAAACTGCCCAGATTTTTGCATAAATTTGTCCTCTATCTTTGGATGAAGTTTTCACCCTCTTCCACTCTGTTTTTAGAGATGGCTATTAGACAGATATTTATAGAGCTTCTTGTCTAATGTCTAGCCCCATAAAGAACAACTCATTTGGACATCTGAGTCAAAAGTTATAGTCCAAACACTAGAGGTCTGTCTAGCAAATGGAGAGAAAGGCAGATTTGGCTAGCATTTTGAGCTGGCTGGTGGACCTCTTTATTCTATTTTTGGACGGTTTTTTTCTTCTCTCTTTACCCCATAATAAAGAATTATTGTCCTCCACTTCTTTCTAGCTATGTGTATGCTCTCTTTTTTTCATAATGAAGAATTGTTGTACTCCAACCATGTGCAAGTTTTTTTTTTTTTTCTTCCAACAACTTCCTACAAATGAGTTGAAATGGGCCTTCAAACTTTGGGCTGAAGTTTGCACAATACATGGAACAAGTTTGGGCTGAAATTTGCACAAAACATAGAGCAAGTTTGGGCTTGAAGTGGATCATCTTTTAGCCTCTTCTTGGATTTGAAATGGGGCAGATTTGGGGCACTTCTTTGAAACAAAATTTGCTTCAATCTTTAACTCAATTTCACTTCAATTCTTTGCTCCAAATCTCGGCCTAGAATATCTCTGAAATACTTCATTTAAGCTATATAAATCTATCAAAACATTAAACCAAACTTCATTAACAAAGGCACACCAAACTATTATGCGAAACAAAATAAATGAATAAATACATATGAAAAACTATGGATTTAATGACAATTTTAATGCACAATCAGTCGGCTCTTCCAAATTTCAATCTAGTCAACTGATCACTTTCTATGCTCGTAAGGCCCAATTGAAGCTAAGAAGATCATGTTGCCCTTAGGCACTCCAGGCAGCTTTCCAAGACATAGTAGTCTCGGGAATCAACGCCACCCAGGTAGCTTCTCGAGATCGAGCGATCTTGGGCACCAACACCTTATCAAATTCCAAACGGTTCACTTTTGGCGCCTGCTAGCCTGCCAATGTAGAATGTCTGTTATCTGGTAGTTCTCCGAGACCAGGTGATCTCGAGGACCAACACCATCCTACAGGTAGCTTTATGAGACTAAGCGATCTCAAGAACCAACACCACCCTACAGGTAGCTTTCTTAGATCAGGCAATCTCAGGAACTAACACTACCCTACAAGTAGCTCTCTAAGATCGGGCAGTCTCAGGGACAAATACTGCACAGGTAGCTTTTCGAGATCTGACAGTGTCGGGAACCAACGCCTAAGTCAACACCGGCGCCTACTAGCCCGACTCGGTAAAAATGACCAAACATGCCCCTTAGGCCTCCAGGCACGTCTTTACGAAAGTTTAAAATCCTTTAAGACAGTAAGTCCACCCTTCTAAAATGTCTTTAGGCAATTAGGCATACTCAATACGCCATCCTGACCAATTATGCTCTTGTTCTGGTTAATTCTGGTCGAAAAGACCGTTTTGCCCCTGGGTACACTAACACAACACAAATCCCTCTAGATACTAAGTACGCCTTTCAGGAATGTCCCCAAATATTATGGAATGCTTAAAATGCCACTCCAATCTCTCTTGACCCTTTCTGACTAATTTCGATCAAAATAACCATTTTACCCCTGATGGCCCAAGTGCGCCCCGAAACCACACCGACTCTAGGTGCCAAACCAGCATACCCTATTATATGCCCATGTCAAATCCAAGGTGAGTCCCGTGACTCTAAACACTTTCAAGTAAACAAAAGTCCTCGGGAGGGTGTCATAAACGCTCCGATAGGGTTGTCTTTTCTCTCGATTCCCTGATTATAACGCACTGTCAAAAGACTTGAGAAATTCGTAAATCAGGGTATTCCCAGAAGCCCGTCTATAGGTCTTTTCGTCGAGACAGCTCGATTGACTAAATCGCTTACCGAAGCCCCCGATCATGTGGCTCGAAAGTTGCCACTTTTAGAAACCCTTTGAGCGTTTCACAAATGCTCTGCTAGGTTGTCTTTTCCTCTGATTTTCTAATTATAATGCACCATCAAATGACTTGAGAAATGCATAAATTAAGGAATTTCTAAAAGTATTTCCAGAGCACTTTCCATCAGTATGATCCAATTGGAGAGATCATCCCCAACTACCCTAATCACATGGCCTAAAAATTGCTACTTTTGAACATTCACGGAGTGTATCACAAATACTCTGCAAAAGTATGTTTTTATACATGCTTTTTGAGGTGATATCTCACTCTTTCGAATACTTTTGAACTCCTCGGAGGTTCCTGGTTCTTGAGAAACAATAGGAGAACATCGTGGACATGATCGATTTTTTTGAATCTTTCTCAGATTGCATAATTATTGAGGTAAAGTTAACCCCAATGTTTTCGATGATGGAGAGTATGCTACATGTGTCTAGATTGTGGTTAGATCGATCAAAACTTTGCTTGCTCCCCATGTTGAGTTAGTACAAAGTGTATCATGTGGCAATCAACCAATGGAACAATACTAGCGCATGTGCGCCAGGGCAAAATTACCTAGGTGCATGTAGCACATGCACTAGCTCCCAACATATTGCCTATAAATACTAGGCCACCCCCTATGTATGAGAGGATCGAAACTCTGCAAAAATAGCCTCAGCACTCCGAAATATCCCATACACCTCACCCTCCAAGCATCTAAGTTAAATTTAATCTCTCTCTAACCTATACACTCCATCTACAAAGCTTTCAATGCCATAAAAGAGCCATTTCCAACCCCCTCAAGCCTTTCCAAGGTTATTCAAGTTCAAGACAAGTCATCCATGGAAGCTTGAAAGTGGTTTGAAGACAAATGTGGTATTCCCTTTTGATTTATGTCTCTTCCACTTTTCTCTTCTCCCTCCTAGTCCACTTGGACTATTTTTCTCTTTTACCCCCCTTTCTTTTGCATGCTTGAAACAAGAGAGCTCCTAGGTCACGCCTAGAGGAAAGCTTATGGGAGCCACCGTGTAGGGGGATCTCTCACAAACCCACTTTGAGATGGTATGGCCTTGGGGTATCTTGCAATGTGGTGTGGTCTCTTAGTCTTGTATGATTTCATAATCCCCTTTTGCATATGATTACCATGTTTATGTTTTGCATGTTTGACTCCATTTTCATGTTTATCATCATTTTTTGAAAGCTTCACTATTTCTATTTCTTTGTCTTTCTTAAACCCCATATTCAAGCATTCCCCTCAAAAAGTTTCTAAGATCTAATTTCTTGAAGCTTAAGGATAAACCTTAGACTTTCATGCCTTAAGAAGCTTCCCTTTCACCCCTAGCCTTATTTTGCAACCTTACATTTCATTATTTTTCAAGTTGCATTAAAATGGCTTTCAAACCTTTCTCTTCTATATTAATTTTTTAAGAATTTACTCTCTTGAGATTTTTGGTTGAAATGGTCTCTCAGAACCCTCTCTTGAATGGTTTTCCCATTATCTTAACCATATGAACCTTAGTTTATTAGAGTTGATTTTTTTCACCCTAAGGGTGGTTTTCAAAACAACTCTCTTCAAGAGAGGTTTTTGAAAGTGCATTTGTCTTCATTATTGTTAAAATGGTTTTCGAACTCTCTCTTTCAATATGAATGTCTAAGACTTGGCTCTTTTGAGTTGTAAGGTTGGAATGGCCCCCATAGAGCCCTCTCTTGAGTGGTCTTCCCATCATCTTAGCCATAGAAACCCTAGCTCATTAGGATGAGTTTTCTACACCCAAAAAATGGTTTCTAAAACACTCTTTTCAAGCAAGATTTTCAAAAAATCATTCTCTTCATTCTGCATAAAAATGGTTTTCTAAAATCATCATTTCCAAATTGGTTTTCAAAGTTTTCACTCTCTTAAGTTAGAGATTGGAATGGTCCTCATGAAGCCTTCCTTGGAATGGCTCCCTACTCTTAACCATATGAACCTTACACTTACTAGAGCCAATTTTCATAGAAATGATCTTCTCTAAATTTGCATACTTCCTTAAATTTGTTTTTAAAGTTCTCTACGTTTACACCATAGTTTTCAAAACCCATTTTCAAAGTGCACGCACAAAATCACCTTTCTAAAACATCTAGGCCCAAACCCTAATTCAAAACCACCTTCCAACCCTAAGTTAACTTGACCTTAGCTGTCAATCCTAGGTTAACCTAACCCGAGTTAACCCTAGGTCAACTCAACCAAGATTAGTAAGCTTCAAGGCTCCAATTCAAAGACCCCTTTTCAACTGATCTTTCAATTCAAAACCATTGTCATAGTATACTTTCAAAAATATCCTACTCTCTTAAGATTTCAAAAATCAACTCTAAAATATTTTCAAATACTTTCATACTCTATACTCAAAAATGCTTCCAAGAAGTTCTTTTAAACTTGTCTCGACTAAAATGGCTAGACACTTAACGTTTTTCAAAAACTATTTCCAAAATGTTTTCAAAAAACCCACAACCCTAAAGTGTTCCTAACCCTTTATGGTTAGGGATTCCAAGGGAAGGTGATACATTGAATACAACCTTCGAGATTGTCCACATTGGGGTTCCAAAATCCTAAATGTTTTCAAAAGCTCTTTTTAAAAATAATTTCCAAACATCACATTCTTGAAGCAACCCTAATCCTTCCATAGTTGGGATGGTTCAAGTGTAAGTGAGATATTCAAGAAAGATTCTGTAACCCCAAAGTTTTAAAAATGAAAAGGAAGTCTCCAGCCCCTTTTCTGAACTTGTTTTCAAAACTCATAGCCCTAAATGAGATTAGTTCTTCAATAACTAACCTCTTAAAGGTAATGAAATACTAAACATACCTTTCATAAGGTATTCAAAAACTACTTGCAAAGGCTTTTCCAAGACAAGTTCACAAGAGCATTTCCAATCCAAACTTTACCTCCAAAAATTTCAAAACATGACTTTAAAACATTTCCAAAAATCCCATGAGTTGTTTCAAAACATTTCCAAAACTCCTTTAAGTTATTTCAAAATCTTTCCAAAATTTCCTTGAGTTATTTCAAAACACTTCCAAAACTCCATTGAGTTGATTCAAAGCCATTTCAAAACTCCCTTGAGATAATTTCAAAAACATTTAAAATCATCTTCAAACCCGATTTCAAAACACTTCAAACATCCCAAGTCCTATTTTGAAGGTATTTTTCTAAACTCTCGAGTTCTCTTTTTCCAAAAACCTCAAAGTATCTTCAAAACTTTCCAAAGACCTCAATGCGTCTTCAAAGTTCCCATAGATTTCTAATTTCAAAGACTAACCCGAAGTCATGTTTTCAAAATGGCTTTAAAGCAATTTAAAATGTTGCTAAAAACCTCTTTTCCAAAAACCTTCTTAAGAAGGACATTTTCAAAATGATTTAAAAAAACCTAAGTTTAGTCTTCAGATTATACTTAGGTTCACTCAAAAAACTTACATGTCTATTCACCTCAGGTTCACTCATTCAAAATCTTTGGATTAATAATTGTCCAAAACTATCCACTTTAGAAAGATGTTTGACATGATGCATGACATGCAATTGCAATAATTTGATTTAAGTTTGAAAATAGATTTGAAAAGAACTTAATTTAATTTTGGAAATAGATTTGAAAACAACTTGATTTGACTTTGAAAAGAAGGTTTTAGGAATTGGAAATAGATTATGGGGTTGGAGATTTGAAAATAGATTTTAGAATTAAAAACTTAAAACAAATTATGGAATTGAAAACTTGAAAAAGCTTATGACCGCACCCATGAGGGTTGCCTACGTATTCCTTTTTGAGAATCAGTTCAGTAGTAGTTCGGACAAGAGTCCAATTGAAAACAAACACTTTTAGGTTTTTGAAAAATTTGGTTTGAAAAGATTTGATTAGAAAAGAGTTTGATTTTTAAAAAAGGATTTGACATGAACTTGGAATAGAAGATTTGAAATTGAGATTTGAATTTAAATTTGAACTTAAATTTGAAAAAGGGTTTTGAACTTTAAAAGAAAACTTAGACTTGATTTGGAAAGATAAAGTTGAGTTTTGAAAATATTTTAACTTAGATTGAAGTTAAAAAAACTATCTTGGTTTAGAAAGGAATTTTAGAAAAGGGTTGAAGCTTCCTAACTTTAGAGTTAGAGTTGAACTAGGGTTTAGGCCTCCTAGGGTTTACGTTATCTAAGATTGGAACATGTAGTTGAATTGGAAATAATTTGATTTAGATTTGAAAAGTTCGATTTTAGAAAGTTAGATTTACAAAAGATTAGTATTAGGAAATATTTGAATTAGGAAAGTTTAAAAATAGAAAAGTTCCATTTTAGGAAAGTGCCTAATTAGGAAAGTTTCATTTTAAGAAAGTTTTTAATTTAGAAAGATTTCAACTTTGGAAAGATTTGAAATTTGAAAAATTTTAAAATTTAGAAAGGTTGGAATTAGGAAATGTTTAAATTAAGAAAGATCTGATTTATATTTCCTAAAGTGGAAGATTAGATTTGATTTCTAAAATTAAAAGATTTGATCTAGTTCCCTAAACGGAAAGATTTAATCTAGTTTTCTAATTTAAAAGATTGGATTTGACATGGAATTGGAAAGGTTAAATTTTGAAAATCTAGGACTTTGGAAATCTATGATTTTATGTGTAGAAAAAGAGATTTTGAAAATCTAAGATTTGATGTAAAAGATAGTTTTGATTTTAAGAAAGAAAATTAGGGTTTCTTAACCATAGAATCTAAGGCTTGACTTGAACTCCAAGAAAATGAGATTTTAGAAAATAAATCTTTTGGAGAGAGTTTCTAGGAAAGAACTTGAAGAGAGGTTTTAGAAAGTGAATTTTTTTAAAGAACTTTTAGGAAGGAGTTTGGAAAACATTTTTTAGAAAATAGATTTTTGAAAGGAGTTTTTGGGAAAGAGTGTTTAGAAAGTGGAATTTTGAAGAGAGCTTTTAGAAAGTATTTTGGAAAGCAATTTTGAAAGGGGTTTGAATATGGACTTTTTGAAAACCTTTTGAATGTCTCACTTTCTTAAAATGATTCTAACCATGAAGAGATTATAACCATTCTAAGTTAGTGGTTTTGAAAATGACATGGATTTGAAACATGGACCAAAAGGATCCCATTGAATGTCACACTTTTCTAAAACAACCCTAACCATGAATTGGCTAAAATCATCTTAAGATTGTGATTTTTTATGAAAAAGAAGTTAGGATTTACACCCAAAATATGGACCTTGATGGTCACAATGAATATAATACTTTTCTAAAGCAACCCTAACCATGAATTGGCTAGAATCACTCTACGATTATGATTTTGAAAACATGTTTAAAAAAGAGATTTTGAATGCAAGTTTGAAAGATGATTTTGATACAAACTTTGAAAATAACCTTTTAAAAATAATTTTGAGTAGATGAATGAATATGATATGCACAATGCAAATAGAGTCATGAACATACAAGGTCAGCTTTACCACATAATCATGGGGGTCGAATCCACATGGTCTAAGGTTGAATTAGAAGAAGGCCCCTGACACGGTGACTTTCAACCATCCTTCCTACGCATGAATCAGGGATTCCCTTGCTTCAAGCATATAAAAAAGGGGAGAAGAAGGTAGGGGATTAAAATAGAAAAAAACTCAATTGGGTTAGGAGGAAAAAGAGAGAAGGGGAGAGTACATAAACATAAAAGAAAGCCTACCTCATTTTCTTCTTGTTTCGTTTGTTTTATTTTCTTTGCTTTGCTTGATGCATGAGAGCTTCCAAGTTTCAACACCTTGAATCTTTAATGGAGCCTTTGGGGGCTTGTATACGAATGTATGGAACGTGTATAAGTGTTAGGGTTAAGTGTATGATGGCTAGGGTTTGAAGAGACTAGAGAGGCTATGGTCTTGGAGAGACTTCAAGCTTTGTAATTTGAAAAGCAGAGTTTTTGGACTGATTCTGGGGGACTCTTTTCACACAGGAGAAGGCTCTGTATTTACAGATAGAATATTGACCTGGCGCCTGTTGCAGTGGCGCCAGACTAAATTTCCTTCCTAGTGGCGCTAGACACTTAGGAAAGTTTTAAGGTCAACAAACAACATATCTTTCAACCCTTGATATACAAGTCAAAAGATTTGGGTGCCTATAGTAGTGACTACCATGCAATTTTTGGCTTGACTTCATTAGGAGTAACTCTGAAAGGTCTAGGAATGTTCCGAAAGGCCAAGAATGGTCTGGAAGACCGAAAATGGGTAGAAACCCTTGAAATAATGTCTTGGAGATAACGGACTTGAAAAATAACGTCAGGATTGTTGAAGTGGTCGGTCGACCCTTTAATGGATAAACAATCAACTTAGACTGGAAAATCACCGGAATGGACTTGAAATGTCCTAAGAGAGGACTTGAAGATTGGAAACACTATTTAGCATGTTCCAAGGGATTTCCAGTTTGATACCTAGAGCCAGTGTGGTTGAAAAAGGCGGCTGGCCAAACAGGGGCAAAACGGTCATTGTGCATCAAGTTTGCCAGAATAGACTCGGAATGATCCGAAAAGGTATTGAAAGGTTGGAAATACTATTAGAAGCATTCTCAGGAGGTTACCGGGTTGATACTCAAAGCCGATGTGGTTCACAGAGGCGTTCGGATGCTTAGGGACAAAATAGTCATTTTGACCAGATGGTCTCAGAATTGGTCCAGAATCGGCTAGAAGGCATTTAAACATGCTAGATCATCTTTGGGACGATCTTGGAAGGGTGGACTTGCCACTTTGAGGACTTAAGTACTTTCTTGAGAAGTGTGCCAAAAAAGACCCAAGGGGAAGTTTGGTCATTTTTCACTAGATTGGGCTAACAGGCACTAGTGTTAACCTGGGTTTTGAGTGTTTTCATCACTCTGATAGTCTATGATGAGTTACTTTCCAAAGGTATCTCATCCTTTAGTAAACGTGTCATGACCAATAGGCAAGTTCGGTCTAGTGACATAGGGTTTTTGTTGGCAATTCTCAATGTTGACCTGTTTACGAGTGTTTTCGTCATGCTGACGGTTGCGATGTTTGCAAGTACTTCTGCCACTTTGATGGTCGTGTTCATTCCAGAGACTGTCTGGTCTCGGCAAGCTAGTAAGTGGACTTATTGTCTAAGGAATCACCTTTCTCGAAAGACGTGCTGAATATTAAACATTCTTCATTGGCAGGCTAGCAGGTGCCAAAGGTAGACCATTTTACCATCTTGGGGACATAGGTTCTGTCCCGATCGTCGAGTTTGAAGGGACTTACCATTTCGAAGAGTTTTCTAAAAAAATGTGCCAGATTGGCTAGTCTTATTGCCTAAGGGATCAACTTTCTTGAAAGGTGTGCAAATTTGATTTGAATTGGAATTGAACTTAAAATTGAATTTAAGATTGAAACAGGGGCTTACCGTCTTTAGGAAGATGTGCCAACTGGATTTTAACCGAGTAATGCTACAAGGGCATTTTGGTCATTTTTCTCTGTTGGGCCTGATGGGCCCACAAAGCGATTGATTGATTGGTTAAGTCTTAAAAGTTGATTTTGACTTGAATGTGTCTGTGTCGGTTAAATATGAGTTTGGTTGGACTATAGATGGCCGAGCGGCAAAAAATGGAATGCTTACAACTGCCCCTCTTTTTATGTCTTTACTTGACGAAGGCAGGAAACGATAAAGTAAGAGTCTCATGCTGACCGCGAGGCGATCAGAGGGACGGACTTTGAAAATTTTTTAAGACTAGAACTTGAAAATGGATATCAGGCCGAAGGGGGCATTTGAAATTGAGTTTTGGCGAGAAAAAGGCAAAACTGTCCAAAATTTGACGCTAGTGGTGCCACTGCTAGTAGTGTCAGGCTTGTGACTTAAATCAACAAACTTCTTGTTCGAAGTTTTACGAGTTTATGAAAAGATTTTGAACGTTTGAGAGCTTCTTCAAGTGTTTCACAGTAAGAGAGGCCTGAGCATTAAAGGAGTGACTTTTGGGGATCTCGAAGAGTTGGCAGAAGTAATCACCATCGCCAAAAGCATGGCCGGATAAGAGGATTTTACCAGAGAACTTCAAGAGGTTTTTTTTTTTATTTTTCGTTGATTTTGATGTGTAGAACTCCTTTTAAATCATGCAAATAGTCGAAATTGATGTTTTGACATGTTTTGAATGCTTTGGTAGAGTTATGTTTGCATTTTGGTGCTCATTTGATTGAATTTGGGTAGTTTTACATGTTTTATGTCAAGAGAATTTCTATAGGAATTGGGAATTTACTCCTACAATTTTGGGTAATGAGTTTTTCAGCTAGACTTTTATCCTATGTGCCTTAAAAAAATATGTTTAAAAGTCCTATACAATTTCGTGATTTTTTAAAAACTTTGTGAACTTTTTATTTTTCAAAAAATAAAAAAAATAGGTTAAAAATAAGAAAAATTAGAAAATAATGGAAATGTCTGATTTTAATCCCTAGAAAAATGTGAGAATATTTTAGAACACATTTGAAAGTGGTTTTGAAAAAATTTTGCAATTATCCTGAAAATCTTTGAATTTTTAAAAATTAGAATATGTCTTTGAAATTTTGAGAACTCTTGAAAATGTGCAAGGATTCTTTTGTGTGTTGGTATTATGTGATTGTGATATTGTAAAATGCATTGTTTGTGTTTGTTGTAGTGTTGTGGGCATTGTAGGGGCCATTTTTAAAATGAAACCCTGCCGAAATTTTTTTTTGAAATCAATGGAAGAGTTAGAGAATTTTTTGAAATGAAATTTTTTTTAAAGGAAAAGATATAAAACCTTTGGGGGAGGGGCCTTTTTGGCGGAGAAAACCTCGAAAAACTCGGGGCCCTAAAACTATTGGAAGAAAAACTTTAAAAAGGTTTTAAAAATGGAAATTTGAATAAAACTTTTTAAGGGAGAAACTTAGAAGAATTTTGAAAATGGATTTTGAAATTGGAAATCTCGGACTTCTATAAGAATTTTGGAAAGGGGAATTTTTGAGGATTGAAACCTTGAGAATTTCTTAGAATTGATTTTTGAAGAGGACTTTTGAAGGAAAAAGCTTTTGAAAAACTTTGATTGAAATAGCAATCTTTTTGAGAAAGGAACTTGAGATAGACTTTGACTAGAAAATTTTGAGATTTAATTTTGAAATGAACTTTGGACTTTGAATTAGAAACCATTTTGAAATTTGGACAAAATGTGTAGAAAATTCGATTTGACTTGAAATTGACTTTTTGACGATAAAATGTTTAGAAAAGTCATTTTGACTTAAAATGGAAAGTTTAAAGACAAAATGTATAGAAAATTCATTTTGACTCGAGACTTGAACTTTGAAGACAAAATGTGTAGAAAATTTATTTTCATTTAACATTTGAAATCCTTTTAAAGCAAAAAGTATAAGAAATTCGTTTTGACTCGAAACTGGACATTTTGAAACCAAAATCTATGAAACATTCATTTTGATTTGAAACTTGACTTTTAAAATCAAAATATGTAGAAAATTCATTTTGACTTGAGACTTGACCGTTAAAGACAAAATGTATAGAAAATTCATATTAACTTAACATTTGAAAAAAAATTTCTTTCTTCTTTTTCCTTCCTTTTATCTCTATTAACTTTTTGAGCTATACTTACCATATGTTGACATTCTTACCTTTGATCTTTAGGATGACAGACTCAATTTTGAGTCGGTTGAGAGCTTGGCATGACAGTTATCGCCCAGATGAGTGGGATATCTTTCGTCGGTCCTTTAATCAGGTGGCTTCATTCTTGTTGATGCAGCTTATTCCAACTTGGACTCCGACATGCAGTTCTTTTGTCTACCTTTTTGCCCCAGTTTCCTTGCGTTCCAGTGGAATTACTATTTTTTCGCTATAAGTTTGCTACGGGAATGAGGGCTCATTCAGGTGATTGGCATACTTCTCAGGACTGGTCTATTTCTTGCATGGTTGCTCTAGCTCTACTTCTTCTGAACTTCTTGATGTTTTTGCGAGGAGATGATTTGGTTGAATGTTGATTATGCGCATTGCTCACCAGGGTTCGTGGGGAGCACTCCTGTGCTCTCATGGTTGTGGGGGTGACCTTTGTGAGCCTTACCAGATTTTAGCATAGGATCGATGCTCATTTTTTAGGATGTGTTGCGCTCTTCTAGCTTTGGGCGATTGGGTATTTATTTGTTACTCTTCTATTCTAGCATACATGGTGCCCTAAGCTTGGCCATATACGCTCCTTGGTGAGATCTCAAAGAGCTATTGAGAATGATGAGAGGTTCCCTCGGATTGCTATGACTTGTGCTGACTACCTTCGAAGTATGAGATCAGGCACAGTCATATGGTATTCAGGATTGGTTGGTAATTATTACTTGAGAGTTCAACCTTCCAAGAGGGCTTTCGTGCCCTTAGCGGGCCTATGGGGCATTGCCCCATTCTTTGGGATTCGAGATTTGTGACAGCTCAATAGGAGTTAGGACATCCCCTATCTAGCATCTGCAACTGAGTTTATCCTTATCTCTGAGGTGTCAATCTCGAGAGCGTTGGTAGAGAGAGTCATAAATACATTGAGATCTTTGCTTACTCACGTGAATGATGACGGTTAATTTTCTAACATGCCCCTTGAGACTAAGAACTACCATTATTGGCTCCAACGATATGTGTTAGGTCTTAACAGGCTTGGGGTTCTACTCTTTGAGACTCCGTTGCCCCTCGTGGGGTACACAAACTTATTGACAACTATGATTGTTCAAGGACGTCGTCACAGGCGGTAAAACCTAACATTAATACAGGTATTGCATGATCAGTTGAGGGTGAGAGACACTGAGGTAACTTCCTTAGAGATGTAGCTAGCAGTGGCTAGATCGATACACGATAGCCTACCCTTGAGTACTTTATGGGGATATAAGCGGTCACGAGGTGCCCCAGATGTTTTCACTCCCTCGGAGGATGATATTGTTGATATTCAGTCTTTGCGAGAGACCGTTGAGTCCCTTACCCGGGAGAGGGATATGCTTCTAGCCAGATGTGCAGACTATGAGCAGGGTCAGCTTAAATCATCAACGGTTGGTGCTTCTTCAAATGCTCCTTTTATGGGTGGCGAGCCGGTTGATCCCTCCGTAGTTGACTCATCTTCTGATGATGATAGAGAGTAATATATTTTTGCCCCTCGCTCCTAGATTTATTGATTCTCCTTTTTGTTTGACGCTCTGACTAACTTATTGCCTTGAGAGGGGAACCTTTGCTTCTTTTAGCCTTGACTTGGAATAATCCGAAAAATGCTTTTCGAAACACCTTCTGACTTTCTCATTACTGCTTTCATACTCGTGACTTCTGGGAATGCTCATGCCTTAAATTTTTTTTTCTTTTTGCTATTTTTACTATTGGCACCCGTGAGGATTTTCACCAGTCCCAGCTCTGTCATTTTTGCACCAAGGCGTCTTTGCAGATTTTCATTAAGGTTGACAGTTTTGTATCTTTCCACATCCCTACTCTTTTACCTATGGTGCCCTTTTGGGTTTTTACCTTATCCTCGAGAATGTGCTTATTTTTTTTAGCTCCTTTTTGGGCTTTACTTTGTTACTTGTTCCCTATTTGAAAGAGAGAGAGAGAAATACATAAAGCAAATTTTTATGCAAAAACAATTTATTTATACCAATTCTAAAAATGCACAGGTAAATGGGTGAATGCATGTTATACTTTTTGATGAATGCACATATGGGAATGGAATTGAATACATGTCATACTTTTTGATGAATGTATATACAGAAATAGAATTGAATTTATGTCTTATTTTTTTTATGAATGCATAAATAGATACAAACTACACATGAATTTAATGGATGTATAGGTTATACATGTCATGGATGCATTAGTATTACATGTATATAGCATATTTACAAAGAATGTCTCAGGATTGCCCCAGGGCCCATACTCTTGGGATTCTGTTTCCCTTCTAGGATTCTGCTCCATTCGGTTTTGTCTTATTCTCATTAGGGTGTGATAGCATTTCCACCATTCTCCAAGGATCTTGACCTTTTGGTTTGCCATCTACTATCTTATCCTTACTTGCTATAAGGTTGCTGTTTGGGGTTTTTCTGAGCTCACTTGGTTTCTCTCTTAGATTTCTAAAATGCTACCATAGCTTGAGCTACAACTCACATGCCCTTTGTAGAGCAATAAACAGCTTGGCCCTCAATCTTGAGAAAACTTCTTTTAGGACCGTAATGCAAGCTGGGTTTAGTGGTTGTAAGAAATAAAGGGATATTTAGACTCAAAGATTTTTTTTTAGTGGGTTGTTTAAACCAAAACCATCTTAGCACATCTTGGAGCATGAGATTGCCCTTACATTCCTCCCCAGGTTTCCTTTCTCGCCCTGTTTTTTTTTAAACTACTTATCTTGGTATTGTTCAGGCTTATTTGGACTAAGAAATTTTCCTTGATCAGAGAGGACTTTGATTTGGACCATAACGTAGGCTAGGTTAAGGGGTTTATGAATGAAAGGATATAAAAGCTCAAACATTATCACTTACGGGGTTTTGAAAGACTAATGATCACTTTTGGCTATTTAACTTTTATTTCCTGTTTTCTTCTTTCTTTCAAACTCCTTTTGTTCTTCTAGACCGTTCTCTGCCTTCTGATTAGGATTTTCTCATTAAGAAATTTGTTCCTAAGTCGACTTTTAAATATGACAACTTTTTCATTTATATTTTTGGATAACAGTATCTTCTTTTGAAAATCACCACAAACACAATATCTTCTTTACTAGAGACGTCTTTAACGCTATAACTTCTTGGAAATTGCCACTTTCATCGTTGCTCATTAGTTCCTACTCATGGCTTTTGCCTTAACGCAATGTGGCCAGTGATCATCTGGTCGGTTTTCTTAAAAAACGGAACGGGCTCGAGTGGGCTTTGCAAAGGGATTTTCTTTGTGTATGGTAGCAGAATTGAAGGCCTCTCATTATTTTAAATTGAATTGCTTAGTCCATAAAGCCTTTTTACAAAATTTAGAAAATATTCCTAGAGATGGCGTGTTTCTGCCAGTGAACCCTTACATATGTTATCAAATCAACTACTCCGTGCTTATCGCAATGTAGGGGATGGTTCTTGGTTTGGGGATATCTGAATGGAACTCACGTACGGCTCTAGTGGGCTGAGCAAAGGGCAGTGTTTATTTCTTTTTAGATAAATAGAATAATGGCTTCTCATCATTTTGAGGACTCGGCTGCCTATCGTTTAACCAGGACATCACTTGAGTGTTGCCTCTTCAATAAACTCTACACTTCTTTGTTAAATCTGTCTTCCTCCTATCTCTCACTCTCTCTTTGTCTCTTGAATATTTTAACCCCCATTAAATGGATTGCCCATGCTATCTCATTCTTCAAGTCGAGTCATTATAAAATGGGGAAGAATCCTTAAAAGTAATAATCATCCACAAGAGTATGAGACAAAGGGAATAAACTGAGAACTACTTCTTTATCATTTCAAAATATGATGGCATGGCATGCAGTGTTCATTAAATAAGATATGCAAGGAATAGAAAGATGGAAAGAAAATAGACGAATCTTGTGAAAACCTCCCTTTTCTTGTGGATCTTTTCGATGAGAACCCTTAATAGGGTTTTGGGACTATGCCAACCTCTTTATTGCTCAATTGGCTAGGTGTATCACCAAGCAGCAGAGGGCGAATTAATAGATCTTTTACAAGGTTTGGCATGTATTTGGAAGTTAAAGGATTTTGTTGTGGCAATGCACGGGCCTGACAGAACTTTACAAATGGTGATTGTCACAACATGGTGTGGACATTTTGTAAATGGATGGTTAGTTCTTCTTTCTCCTTAATGTAGGTTCGGCCTCTTCCAATAACCGGGCTTATCCTTTGTATGAGTTTGAATTAGGCAAAATGGTAGAAGGGTTTCATGAATTCAATTATGCTCTTTGACCTGAAAAAAGGTAAAGAAAAACAAAATGCAGTCAGCATGTGGAGTTGGAGGTTTTATACGATACGTGTCCTATAGAGGTCCATTCTTTGAGGGAATCTATGCATGATGCTGCATCCATTTTGGAGACGAGATTTTTGCCCCTGATACAATACAATACCTCTTCGGCATAAGCTAGTTAAGGTTTCTTTGTTTGGGCAATCCCGCCTCTAGGGCTAAAGAGAGATTTGGGCCTCTCTTAAGATATGGTTCTATGCATGCCATAAATCCTTAAGGTTGAAGAACCCTTATGAGTTGTGGTAGGTTCGATTAACATGAGATTGGACTGCTCCTTTCTCTCTACAGTTGATTAGATGCATGAGAATGCAATGACTTGAGTTTCTTGGAACTCTTGGCACGGAATGGATATGGATGTATAAGCATAATAAAAGTGAACATGTGAACAGTATGATAATAATAAATGAATGGTTTAGAAGACCCCCTTATTATTTATCTTCTGCCTTTGATTTTCTTGGTACTCGGAGATGAGGGAGGAAGATAAAAGACAAGAAATAAAAGATAAGCGTTTTGATTTGGAAGTTTTTATACAATGTATGTCCTAGAGCTACCCCTACTTTGAAAGGGAAACTAAACCTTATGCATTTGGCTCACTTTCTGGAGATCGGAGTTTTGCTCCTGTATGCAGATACCTTACCGTTTGAATAGGAACATACATACATTCATTCATTCATTCATTCATTCATGAGAAATGATAGGACTACTTTGATATTTGAAGTTTAAATAAAATGAAATTGAAATACATTTTAATAGAGGGAGCGAGAATAATTTTCTTGGGACTTCCACCTATCTACTTTTACATTTGGGATCCTAAACTACTATTGAGTTTTCGGATTCACCTTCTTTGATGTTGGTGAGATCATTGAGAGACCTTGTTTGATTGCTCCTTGTCTTCTTGACAATCCTATCTCCGTGAGCATAGCGGGATTGGGGCCTCTCTTATGGAATGACTTGAAATGCATGCTATGAGTCTTTAGGGTTACATGGAAACCCTTAAAATTTTGGCAGGTTTAATGCAAGGGAAAATGAACTTCGTGTCACTCTCTTTAGGTTGTTCATATGCATGAAGATGTAATGAATTGAGTTACTTTTGAACTCTTGTCTTGATATAGAATATTAAATGTATGAACATAGATGCATAGAGTAGAGAGAGAGAATGCATTTGTAAAGTAAACATGGATACATGAGCAATTAGATAGCCATTACAACAACAGGAATACAAGTAATATAACAACAAGAATAGACAAGTTCAAAGGAAAGTAAAGCAGTCGTCTTTTCCTCCATGGTTTTGAAAATGAAGTGTGTATCTTAAATCCAGCAGAGGTTCGGCTATGCATGGTGTCTATATGAGCATGAGGTTGGGGGTTTATTAATACTTCCTAAGAAGGCTCAGTTCCTACAGCTTCAAACCTAGGCCTGGTAATCCGAGCGGGGGAACCATTAATAGACCGTAGGCGAAGAAAATGACACAACATCTTACCCACAACCAATATATTATTCCCCCTTCTTACTAGTAGGGACATTTCAGGTAAAGAATGTAAATATGCAAATACTTGTGCATAATGCAGTTTGTGTGTGAAATTTTACAAAGTGGATGAAAGAGCCCAAAACTCCCATCCATCCTGTCCATTCCATATATTCAGGACATATATAACAGTTAATATAACATGAAATAAAATGTGAACAAAAGTCCACCTACAAAAATAAATCTGCAAAATTTAGTACTTGAATGACAAACAAGATGCAAGATTGAATAATTGAATGCATGCTATGACATGTTCTTGAAAAGCTTGATTTTGAAAAGTTTGAAGTGGATAGAATTGAATAAATTAATCAAAGACCCCAAAGGGGTGAGGGTGAATAAACATGAAAATGACCTAACCCTCTAAGTGTCCCTAGTAGAGTCGCCAGTTGTCGCGCCTTGATTTTTTACACTCGAGGAAAAGATACACAAGTGAAAAAAATACAGTACTTTCTCGTTAGAACTCGTCCTCCTAGAAGAACGAGTGTGACTAGATTTGAATTTGAAATTAATTTGATTAAAGGCTTTTGAAAAAAGTTTGGAGTCGCCACCTAACTTGATTAAGGTGAGTTAGGCTACCTAAAACTAAGCACAATTCGATGATTACACTTAGGATTTTTGAAAAAATTTTGAAAACTTTCTTAAGATTGGGTTTTTAAAAAAATAGGTTGTTCAGCAACCTTTGGAAACATTTAAGCCCTTTTGGAAAATAACTCCATTCGGTTTTTGAAAATAGTGATTCTAGCTTCGAAAGTTGGTTACATGTAGGGAAGACACACTTTGCCATCACCCTACCCCGCCCTTGCGGTACCTACATGTCTATCCACTCTAAGTTCACTCATTTAGAATCTTTGATTAATAATTGTCCAAAACTATCCACTTTAGAAAAGAATTTTTAAAAAAAAAAAGTTTGACATGATGCATGGCATGCAAGTGCAAGAATTTGATTTGAGTTTAAAAATAGATTTGAAAAGAACTTGATTTGATTTTGGAAAGAGATTTGAAAACAACTTGATTTGATTTTGGAAAGAAGGTTCTAGGAATTGGAAATAAATTATGGAATTGGAGATTTGAAAATAGATTTTTGTATTAAAAACTTCAAATAGATTATGGAATTGGAAACTTGAAAAAAGTTATGACCGCACCCATGAGGGTTGCCTACATATCCCTTTTTGGGACTCAGGTTAGTCATAGTGCAAACAAAAGTCCGATTGAAAACAAACACTTTTAGGTTTTTGAAAAATTTGATCTGAAAAGATTTGATTAGAAAAGAGTTTGATTTTTTAAAAAAGGGTTTGACTTGAACTTGGAATAGAATAATTGAAATTGAGATTTGAATTTAAAATTGAACTTAGAGTTGAAGAAGGGTTTCAACTTTAAAAGAAAACTTGGACTTGATTTGGAAAGATAAAGTTGAGTTTTGAAAACATTTTAACTTAGATTGAAGTTGGAAAACCATTTTGGTTTAGAAAGGAGATTTAGAAAAAGGTTGAAGCTTCCTAACTTTAGGGTTAGGGTTGAATTAGGGTTTAGGCCTCTTAGGGTTTTGGTTACCTAAGATTGGAACATGTAGTTGAATTGGAAAGAATTTGATTTAGATTTGAAGAGTTCGATTTTAGAAAGTTAGATTTAGGAAAGGTTCGAATTAGGAAATGTTTGAATTAGAAAATTTTCATTTTAGGAATGTTTTAAATTTAAAAAGATTTCAACTTTGGAAAGATTTGAAATTTGGAATGTTTTGAATTTTGAAAAGTTTTGAAATTTAGAAAGGTTGGAATTGGGAAATGTTTGAATAAAGAAAGATTTGATTTATATTTCCTAAAGTAGAAGATTAGATTTGGTTTCTAAAATTGGAAGATTTGATCTAGTTTCCTAATTTGAAAGACTGGATTTGACATGAAATTGGAAAGGTTAAATTTTGGAAATCTAGAACTTTGGAAGCCTATGATTTTATGTACAGAAAAAGAAATTTTGGAAATCTAAGATTTGTTGTAAAAGATAGTTTTCATTTTAAGAAAGAGAATGGGGGTTTCTTAACCATGGAATCTATGGCTTGACTTGGACTTCAAGAAAATGAGATTTTAGAAAGTAAATCTTTTGGAGAGAGTTTCTAGGAAGGAAACTTGAAGAGAGTTTTTAGAAAGTGGATTTTTTAAGAGAGTTTTTAGAAAGTATTTTGGAAAGCAACTTTGAAAGGGGTTTGAATATGGACTTTTTGAAAACCTGTTGAATGTTTCACTTTCCTAAAACTATTCTAACCATGAAGAGATTAGACCATTCTAAGTTAGTGGTTTTGAAAACAACATGAATTTGAAATTTGGACCAAAAGGATCCCATTGAATGTCACACTTTCCTAAAACAACTCTAATCATGGAATGGCTAGAATCATCTTAAGATTGTGGTTTTTGATGAAAAACAAGTTAGGGTTTACACCCAAAATATGGACCTTGATAGTCACAATGAATATAACACTTTCTTAAAGCAACTCCAACCATGTATTGGCTAGAATCACTCTAGGATTATGATTTTGAAAACAGGTTTGAAAAAGAGATCTTGAATGCAAGTTTGAAAGATGATTTTGATGCCAATTTTGAAAACAACCTTTTGAAAACAATTTTGAGTAGATGAATGAATATGATATGCACAATGTAAGTAGGGTCGTGAACATAAAAGGTTGGCTTCACCACATAATCAAAGGGGCCGAATCCACATGATCTAAGGTTGAATTAGAAGAAGGCCCCCGACATGGTGACTTTCAACCATCTTTTTTACATGTGAATCAGGAATTCCCTTATTTCAAGCATGTAAGAAAGGGGGGAAGAAGATAGGAGAATAAAATAGAAGAAAACCCAAGTGGGTTAGTAGGAAAAAGAGAGAAGGGGGAAGTACGTAAATATAAAAGAAAGCCTACCTCATTTTCTTCTTGTTTTGTTTGTTTTATTTGCTTTACTTTGCTTGATCCTTGAGAGCTTCCAAGTTATAGTACCTTGAGTCTTCAATGGAGGCTTTAGGGGTTTGTATACGAATGTATGGAACGTGTATAACTGTTAGGGTTAACTATATGTTGGCTAGGGTTTGAAGAGACTAGAGTGGCTAGGGTTTTGAAGACTTCGAGCACTATAATTCGAAAAGTCGAGTTTTTGTACTAAGTTTGCGGACCCTTTTTAGGCAAGAGGAGGCTCTGTATTTATAGATAGAAGATTGACCTAGCGCCCGTTAAAAGGCCAAGAATGGTTTGGAAGGGCAAAAATGGGTAGAAACCCTTGAAATAATGTCCCGAAGGCAACGAACTTGAAAAACAATGTCAGGATTGTTGAAGTGGTCGGTCGACCCTTTAGGGGCAAAACGGTCAACTTAAACTGGAAAACCACTGGAATGGACTTGAAATGTCCCAAGAAAGGCTTGAGGATTGGAAACACTATTTAGCATGTTCTAAGGGTTTGCCGATTTGATACCCAGAGCCAGTGTGGTTGAAAAAGGTGACCGGTCCACTAGGGGCAAAACGATTATTTTGTGCTGGGTTTGCTGGAATAGACTTGAAATGATCCGAAAAGGTATTAGAAGGTCAGGAATACTATTAGAAGCATTCTTGGGAGGTTATCGGTTTGATACCCAAAGTCGGTGTGGTTCCCGGAGATGCTCAGATGCCTAGGGGCAAAATGATTATTTTAATCGAATGGTCTCGGAGTTGGTCCGGAACTAGCTAGAAGGCATTTGAACATGCCAGATCTTCTTTGGGACAATCTTAAAAGGTGGACTTACGCTCTAAGGACTTAAGCACTTCCTCAAAAAGCATGCCAAAAAAGGCCTAAGGTGTATTTTGGTTATTTTTCACCGAAGTAGGCTAGCAGGCACTAGTGTTAACCTAGGTTTTGAGTGTTTCCGTCACTTTGACGGTGTGTGACGAGTTGTTTCCAAAGGTATCTGGTCCTTTGGTAAATGTGTCACAATAAAAAGGCGAGTTTAGTCTCGTAACAAAAGGGTTTTGTTGGCATTTCCCAATGTCGACCTGTTTATGAGTGTTGCCGTCACTTTAACAATTAAGATGTTTGCGAGCGTTTTCACCACTCTGACGGTATGCGTTCATTCTAGAGATTGCTTGATCTAAGGAAACTACTGAGTGGACTTATCGTCTGAGGAGCCAGCTTTCTCGAAAGGCATGCCAAATGACGGAAAGTGGACCGTTCTACCATCTCGAGGACTTGGATTCCATCTCGGTCGACGAGTTTGAAGGGACTTACCATTTCGAATAGTTTTCTCGAAAATTATGCCGTATTGGATGGTCTTACTGCCTAAGGAATTAACTTTCTTGAAAGACATGCCAAATTTGATTTGAATTGGAATTGGACTTAAAATTGAATTTGAGATTAAAACGAGGACTTACCTTCTCTAGGAAGACGTGCCAACTAGAATTGAACCGAGCAATGCCACAAGGCCATTTTGGTCATTTTGCCTATGTTGGGCTTGATTAACCCATGAAGCGATTGTTTGATTGGATTGAGTTTGGAAAGCCAATTTTGACTTGAATGTGTCTATATTGGTTAAAATGTGAGTCTGGTCGAACCAGAGATCGTAGGGTAAGCAAAAAAGGGATGTTTACAATAATCTAACAGTCAAATGATATAAACGAAACTTAGGATGTGAAGTTTTCCCTGTATCACCAACTAGTCAGAGACCTTTGTCAGTCCTTTTAAAAGATAGATTTTTACCACATTCCCAAAACTAAGAACAACTTTGTTGATACCTTAGTAACCTTACTACTGCCATTATGGTCGATGATGGCATTGAAATTCTCTCTAAATCTTTGTTCGGGATGCCCCATCTCACTGCCTCAATACTTCTCCAGAGCTCAATAGACAGCCATGGTTCCATAATATCAAAAGATATATGTAGACATGGGAGTTCCCTATCCAAGCCTCACAGAACGACATGAAGACAATTAGAAGAATGGCCACCCAATACTTTGTAGCCAAGAATCAACTTTTCCAAAGATCAATGTTAGGGCCTCTAAAGTGTGTAAACGCGATCAAAGCTAGAGAAATCATGAAGGAAGTACATGAAGGAACTTGTGGTCCTCATGTGAATGGTTATACCCTCTCCAAGAAAATCCTCAAGACGGGGTACTATTAGACCATCATGGAGTCTGATTGTGTCAAGTACATATGTCATCCGGTGCCACAAATGTCACATAACAGGGATATGATCAAGGCCCTGCCTACAAAATTCCAACCAATGACGACAACCAGGCTCTTATCTATATGGGGGATGGACGTGATTGGCCCCATTACTCCCAAGGCCTCAAATGGGCACCGATTCATTCTAGTCACCATTGATTACTTCAATAAATGGGTCAAAGTAGGATCTTATGTCCATGTCACCAAGAAGGTTGTTAATAGATTCATCAAGAACCATATCATCTGTTGGTACAAGATCCTAGAATTGTTCATCATAGATAATGCAAACAATCTGAACAACAACATGATGACTCAATTGTGCCAAAATTTCAACATCACTCATCGAAACTCTGGAAGTTACCGACAGCAAATGATTGGGGTAGTGGAAGTAGCTAACAAAAACATTAAGAAGATTTTCAGTAAAATGATTGACAATTACAAAGATTGACATGAGAAGCTTGCTTTTGCACTTATGGGTTATCGAACCACTATGAGAGTATTCACCGGAGCCATACCATATGAGTTCGTTTGTTGAAATAAGGTTGTCCTCCCTGTTGAAATTGAAATCCCGTTTTTGAGAGTCCTAATGGAAACCAAGTTAGATGAAGCAGAATGGATCAAAGACTAATATGCGTAAATATGCCTGCTGGATGAAAAACGGTTAGCCATAATCTATCATGACAATGTTACAAAAAGTGGCTGGCCAAGGCCTTTCATAAGAAAGTTTGGCCTTGGGGTTTTCAGTCTAGAGATTTGGTGTTGAAGAAAATCTTTCCCAACCAAAAGTAAGCTCAATGAAAGTTTGCTCCAAATTAAGAAGGGACCTTTATAGTCAAGAAAGTTCTGACAGGTGGAGCATTCATTTTGGAAGAAATTGATGGTCAAGAATTTCCCAGTCCCCTGAATTCTGATGCAGGTCCCCTAAATTCTGATGTAGTCAAATGCTACTTTGTATAAGGAAATGTTTAGGTTTCCTTGATTCACCAATAAAAAGTTTTTCTTAGATTAAAGAACAACCATCATTTCATGGAATCCCCAAACAGCATCCCTTGATTAACCCATTCAAGCTGGAAGAAAAAGTTTCCTTCACCAGACTCTTATCGAGAGCCGCCCGTTGAACTGGGGCAAGCCTACGTAATCAATCCCGCACAATGGATGAACCCTTCTAATCAACACATCATTCTTTAAGGCATTGTCAAAGTTTTGCAAAAAGCTCTATAGACTAAGTACCTTAACTTGGAATGAATAAAGGCCTTCAATTCATCTACCATATAGTAAAAAGCATCCCCTTGTGAATCACACTTATACTAGTTACATTCTTTTAGAAAACTAACCTAATGATCACCACCCACAATGGGTCAAAGAAAAATAAAGAGAAAAATAAAAAAGCGGACATGGATTTAAAGGAAAGAAAGAATGAGAAATCCTGAAGATGTAAAAATAATATAAAAAAATACTCACTCCTAGGGAACCAAAAAAAAAGGAGCACAAAAACCAAGTTAGTGTCAAATTCTGAAAGAAATTCAAGGAAAAGGAGTAAAGGTGGAAAAAGAGAGCTCACAAAAAATTAAGCAAAAAACAGAAAGAAACAACAGAAAAGTCAAATTGTTAAATGTGATCATAGGTCTTAAGAAGTCCAATAAATGCAAAATGTATTGAGCCTTTATCCCTTCCTTTCAAATAACCCATGACATAGCCTACATTATGGTCCAAATGAAATTCCTCTCAAATTAGAGAAAATTGCTTAGTCTAAATGAGCTTAAACAAAAAATGGCAATTTCTAAGAATGAATGAGTGAGGAGGTAGCCCATTACCCTCTAAATCATAAAAAGGGCTCACAGTTTCTATAACCCCGTGATATGAGAAAGCAAGCCTTTAAACACCCCTCCAACATTAACCCTAACCTAGCTCATATTCTAGCCTTAAACCAAGTATCTTCATATTAAGACAAAACTCTTCATTGCTCAAAAAGGGGAGACATAAGTTTGCGTTACAGCAGAGAGAATCATGACCTTCAGAAAAATGATAAAAAATAAATAGCATGTCCTTGTGGATGCAATGAAAAGCCAAAAGAGCACTAAGGATAAAAATGTAGAGGCATGGCAAGATACAAAGGCTATCGACCTAGTAAAAATATGCTAGCACGCCATGATGCAAAAATAACAAAGCTGGGACTGGTAAAAACCCGCAAGGGCACTCCTAGCAAGAAAAGCAACAAAAAATAGGTAAATTACATAGACATCCCCTTAACATTTGTAAAACTATAAGAACCTCCCACAACATTTTAAAATTTCACTAATCACCCCTGTTAGAGCGGTGATGGCATAGACCTTTAATAGAAGTGAAAAATTACCTAACTACCCTTGTATTTAAAATTTTTTATTAAACAAAATTATTATTGATTATTTTAAATAATGAAAAGTAAATTAAACATTTTTTTATTTTCTCTCTCTTTCCTTTTTTTTCCTTACTGCCTTCCTCTATTGCTACAACAACACAAATGCAAACCCTACCCTCCTTCATTGTAAGCCTTAGCCTTCCTTTACCCCTCCCATCATTGCCCAACCCTCCCTCACCTACCTCTCCTGTCATCCCCCAACCCTCCCTCACCCCTTCCTACCTCCCCTACCACCATCCACCACACCCATCCACTGTTAAACCCTTTTTCAAATCTAAGAAAAAAAGGGTGAGAGAAAGACACAAAGATATAAAGAAGAGGAAGAAGAGACCTAGTTCATTGCCAGAGGGAGAAGGAAGAATAGACATCCAATCTATTGCTGATGATGACATCTATCACCTGGCACATTCAACTGATCAAGCAAGTGCTGGTGAACTCATCAGTGATTTTCCCACTTAGTACCCCTGATTTGGTTGCAAGCAGAGGCGACAATGACGATGCTGGAGCTGTGACTAGGTGGCATAATTGACGACGAGGGTGAGGAGGTAGCTGCCAACAAGGGGTGCCGACCCCATCCTGCCAGCCCCAAATTTCTCATCTTTGGTGCCATGATCATCTCCTCATCTAGGGTTTCACAAAAATGAAGTTGTGTCAATTATAGTGTCCTAAGGCATCAGTGGAGCGTGAGTTCTAGGGTAATGAGGGAAGGTGGGGAAAGGAAGTGGGTTGGTGGGGTAGGGTGACAGAGGACTTATTTTGATGGAAAAATGGGGGCAAATGGGTGGGGCTTGGCTAGAGGTAGGCTGGGGTTTGGTAGATCGATGTAAGGGTGTTGGTTGGAAAAGAAGGTGGAGAAATACCAGTGATGAAGAAGAGCAAATGGTGAGATTTGGGAAAGGGAAAATAGTCATTAAAATAAATTATTAGACTTGTATAAGCTTTTTCCATTTGGTCAACTAACGGTTGACCAACGGAGGGAGAAATTCTTTAATTAAATTCAAAAGTAAGGGAGGTTGTTGTAAATTTGAAATGGTTGAGGGAGGTCCCTGTATTTTCCCAAATGTTGAGGGGAGGTCCGTATAGTTTACGCAAAAAAACAACCTCTCCCCTTTTCATTCTCAATCATCATTGCAGATTTTAGCAAGATGATTCCAAGTTTTGGCGGGCAAAATAGGTCAAAAAGTCATGAACATTAAGAAAGGCATTCTCCTAGCATTAACGGGCCGATAAAGTTAGCAATGGGGACCCTTATCGAGAGTATGGCAACAAGTCTATCATCGCTTTCCAAGGGAGCGCTTTTTCTATGTGCAGACATACTATGTCTTGACTAATAAATCATACAAGAAATGATCAACAAGAAGTAGTAATAAAAAAGGAGTAAAGACAAAGAACTATGTTCCTTCGAAAAGTTTCCTTTGCCTCAAAAGAAAGAGAGGTCACTAAAGCTCATATCACGGTCATATATACAAAGTAAACTTAAGTCAAAATATCTTTGAAATGCAAGAATCAAAAACAAAGGAAAGAAATAGACAAGTTATAGTTGTACCAAGATCGAGGAGCCAATACATAGAGATTTGCAGCCTGTAAGCACCCCCGTTTTGCCCGCTCAGCAGTCTCCAGTCCATCTAGACTTGTATTCAAGTCAATATGGATGTATTCCAATCTAAATCAACTTTCCCAGTCCAATCCCGTCAATCGATCACTTCGCGGGCCCTTTGAGATCAAATAAAGGCAAAAATGACTAAAATGCCCTTAAGGGCATTGTTCGGTCCAATTCCAATAGGCACATCTTTCCGAAGATGGTAAGTCCCATTTTCAATTCCAATTTCAATTCCAATTAAATTCGGCACACCTTTTGAGAAAAGTTAATTCCTTTAGGCAGTAAGTCCACCCTGTTCGGCACGTTTTCGAAGAAACTCTTCAGAACGGTAAGTCCCTTCAAAGCTATCGACAAGGATGAGACCATAAGTCTCTGAGATGGTAGAATGGTCCACCTTTGGCACCTGCTAGCCTGCTAATGCAGAAATGTCCGTTTCGGCATGCCTTCCGAAAAAGTTGATTCCTCAAGCGCTAAGTCTACCTAGCAGCTTCTAGAGATTAGGTAGTTTCTAGAATGATCATACCCGTTAGAGTAACAAAAATACTCGTAAATATCACAACCGTTAGAGTAACGGAAACACTCGTAAACATGTCGATATAGGGAATTGCTAGCAAACCCCTGTATCACGGGACCGTCGTCAGAGTGACGGAAACACTCAAAACCCATGTCAATACCGGTGCCTGCTAACCCACTTCAGTGAAAAATGACCAAACTACCCCTAGGGCTATTTTTGGCACGTTTCTTAAGAAAGTACCTAAGTCCTCAGAATGATAAGTCCACCCTTCCAAGATTGTCTTAAAGACAATCAGGCATGATTAGGTGCCTTCTAGTCAGTTTTGGGTTAATTCTGAGACATTTCGGTCAAGATGATCATTTTGTCCCTAGGCATCCAAGTGCCCCTGGGAACCACGCCAGCTGTGGGTATCAAATTGGTAATCTCTCGAGAATGCCTTTTATAGTATTCTCAACCTTCTATTATCTTTTCGGATCATTCCGAGTCAGTTCCGGCAAACCCGGTGCAAAATGACCGTTTTGCCCCTAGTGGGTTGTTTTTTCTCACCACACCGGCTTTGGGTATCAAACCAGTAACCTTCCTGGATATTCTGGTTAATGTTTCTAGGCTCTCAAGTCTTCTTCCGAGACATTCTAAGTCCATCTCGGTAGTTTTTTGGTCCACTTGACCGTTTTGCCCCTAATGGCCCCGTCAACCCTTCCAACATAATCTATCATCATTTTCCAAGTCTAATACCCCCGAGACACTGTTCTAAGGGTTTCTGTCCCTTTTCAGCCTTTCAGGCCATTCCTGACCCTTTGAAATCATTCCTGACCCTTTGAAATCATTCCCAAACCTTTCAGAGTCACTCACAGGCTAAAAATTGCATGGTAGTCACTAGTACAGGCGCCCAAATCTTCTGAAGATACGTTGCTTGCCGACCTTAAACATTTTCTAATTGGCTGGCACCACTACTAGTGGCGCTAAGCCAAAAAATGGCCTGGTGCCACTCCCAGTGGCGCTAGTGTAAAGTTTTGCCTAGCACCACTGCAACAGGCGCCAGGTCATTCCTCTGTCTATAAATGTAGAGCCTCTTTTAGTGTGAAAAGGGTCTGTAAACTCAGTTTAAAAACTTCCCTCTTCGACATACAGAGCTCGTAGCCTCCCTAAACTCTAGTATTCTTTAGGTTTCCCCAAACCCTAGCCTCCATAAACAAACCCTAGCTCCCACACACTCATATACACTTCTATACTAGCCTCCAAAGCCTCCATTGAAGACTTGAAGTGCTGTAACCTAAAGCTCCCAAAGATGAAGACAAGCCTTTGAAGACTGACGCAAAGGGAAACGAGGACCGAAGCAAAGCAAGCAAGTAAAACAAAGCGAATAACGAAGATACAAGGTAGGCTTCCTATTTACGTTTACGCAACTCCTCCCTCTTTCTTCTCTCCGAACCCACTTGGGTTTTCTTCTATTTTAATCCCCTATCTTCTTCCCCCCCCCCCCCCCTTCTTGCATGCTTGAAACAAGGAACTTCTCAGTTCATGTGTAAGATTAGGCAATGGAAGGTCATCGTGTCGGGGGCTTTCTATTAGTCTAACCGGAGATCACGTGGATTCGGCCCCCTTGATTATCTGGTGAAGCCTTAAGCTTGTATGTTCACGACATCAACTTGCATTGTGCATATCATGATTTTGCATTCCTCCAAAATTCATTTTCAAACTTGTTTTCAAAACTTGCATCAAAACTATTTTCAAAACTTGCGTTAAATCTTCTTCTTCAAAACTTGTTTTCAAAATCACAATCCTAAGGTGATCTAGCCTTCCATGGTTAGGGTTATTTAGGAAAGTGTTACATTTAAAGTGACCAATATGGTCCATATTTTCAAGTCTTGTTGTTTTCAAAACCACTATCATAAAGTGGTTCTAGCCTTCTTATGGTTAGAATCACTTTAGAAAAGTGAGATATTTTTATGACCGTTTCAAAAACTCTCTTTTCAAATCTCTCCTTCTAAAAATATAATTTTCAATAAACGTTCTAAAAACTCTCTCCAATCCCCTTTCCAAAACGCTCTATTTAAAATTCCCTTTCTAAAAATGCTCCCTAGATTTCCTTCCTAAAAACTCTTTCCAAAAATCGCATTCTTAAAAATTCTTTCTTAAAAACTCCTTCCCAAAAAAACTCTTTCCAAAAATCCCTTTCCAAAATCTCTCTTTTCAAAACTCACTTTCTAAAAACTCCTTTCTAAGATTTTCTTCCAAAAATCTTTCTTTCCAAAACTCTACTTTCCAAAAATCTCTTTCCTTGCAACCCAAGTCAAACCCTAGAACTAACGATTAGGAAACTCTAATTTTCCTTCCCAAAAACATGATTTTTCAATCTTGCCTTAAGACCTAGGTTTCCCAAATCTCCTTCCTTACATCTAAGTCATAAGTTTCCAAAACCTATTTTCTACATCAAAACTATGGTCTTCCAAATCTAGGATTTTCAAAACTTCACCTTCCAAATCCATGCCAAATCCAATCTTCCCTTTAGGAAACCAAATCCAATCTCTTCATTTAGGGAACTAGATACAATTCTCCGTTTTTGGAAACAAAATCTCATCCTTTGTTTTAGGAAATAAGAATCTCAATCCTTCCAAATCCAAATCTTTCTTAATTCAAATCCTTCCTAATCTCGTACTTTCCTAAACCTTAAGTTTCTTAAACTTAAACTTTTAAATTTTTTCTTAAACTTTAAGTTTATTAATCTTTCCTAATTTAATACCTTTCCAAATTTCATCTTCAAATCTTTCTTAAAATCAAACCTTTCCTAATTTCAAATATTTTTAAAACTCAAATTTCAAATCTTTCTTAAATTCCAAACTTTCTAAATTTCAAACTTTCTTAAGTTAAAACTTTCCAATTTTAATTCATTCCTAATTCAAAATTTTCCTAAATTGAAACATTTCCAATTTCAAAACCTTTCCTATTTTAAACTTTCCTAATTCAAAATCTTTCTAAAAATGATAACTTTCCTAATTTGAACCTTTCCTAAATCCGATCTTTCCCTAATCTTCCAAGTCTAACATTTGAGTCAAATCTTTCTGAAACCTTTAGTCTTTCCTAAAACCCATCTTTCCTAAGTCTAGGTTTCCCAAAACTCAATCTCTCTAAATCTATTCCAAGTTTTCTTCTAAGGGTCAAATCCTTTTCAAGTTCAATTCTAGGTCTAAGTTCAATCCTGATTTCCTAATCTTCCAATTTGAATTCCAAATCAAAATTTCTTTCTTCCAATCAAAATATTCTATTTTCTATTGGACTCTTGTCCGAACTGCAACTGATCTGATTCCTCAAAAGGGATACGTAGGCAACCCTCATGGGTGCGGTCATAACTTTTTTCTAACTTCCAATTCCAAATTTCTATTTCCAAATCTCTATTTCCAATCTCCAAAACTTTTTTTCAAAATCATATCTATTATTTCAAATCTCTTTTCAAATCAAATCAAGTTCCTTTCAAATCTATTTCCAAATCTATTTTCAAACTCTCTTCTCTTGCAATTGCATATTATGCATCATTCTTTTAAACATTCTTTTCTAAAGTGGATAGAATTGGACATTTGTTAATCGAAGGCTTTATTAGGTGAATCTAGGATAAATAGACATGTAGGTACTGCAAGGGCGAGGTAGGGTGATAGCTTAGTGCATCTTCCCTACACATAACCAACCTCGGAACCTAGAATTATTGTTTTCGTAAGACCAAAATGGAGTTGTTTTCCAAAAAAAAAGGCTTAAATATTTCCCAAGGTTGCCAAACAACCTATTTTCTTAAAAACCCTCTCTTGAGGAAGTATTTTCAAAAATCATTTTCAAAATTTCTAAGTGTAGTCTTCGAATTGTGCTTAGTTTTTAGGTGACCTAACTCACCTTAATCAAGTTAGGTGGCGAGTCCAAATTGTTTTTCAAAAGCCCTTTATTCAAAATCAATTTTCAATTCAAACCTAATCGCACTCATTCTTCTAGGAGGATGAGTTTTAACGAGAGAGTATAGTATTTTTTCTGCTTGTGTGTGTATTCCTCGAGTGCAAAAAATCTTGGCGCGACAGCTAGCAACTCTACTGGGGAACACTTAGAGAGTTAGGCCATAGTCATGTCCCTTCATCCTTCACCCATGTAGAGTCTTCGATTAACTTATTCAATTTTATCCACTTTCAATTTTCAAAATCAATTTTTCAAAGTTGTTTTTAAAAAACATACATTTAATTCCATTCATATTATCTTGTATTAAGCTTGCCATCCATATACTAACTGTTGCATCTTTATTTTGTAGGTGTGCTTTTTGTTTACAATATTATTTTATTAACTACCATGCATGAATGTGATGAACAGGATGGATGGCAGTTGTTGGCCTCTTTCCTCCGCTTTCAAAAATTACACACACACTGCATGTGCACTTGCATTTTGCATACTTTCATTTTTACTATGATCTGTCCCTTCTAGTTAAAAGGGGAAACGGTATATTGGTTGTGGGCAAGATGTTGTGTTAGTTTCTTCGCCCACGGCCTCTTGATGATTCCCCCGCTCGAATCACCAGACGATCTTGGCACCACCTCGGAGAGTGGGCCTAGGTTTAAAGATCCGGGAACCAAGCCTTTTTAGAACGCATTAGTAAACCCTCAACCTCATGCTCATATAGACACCATGCATAGCTGAATCTCTGCCAGATTTAAGACACGCACACCGTTTTCCAAAACCATGGAGGAAAGGGTGATTGCTTTTACTTTCCTTTATACCTGCTTATTCCTGTTCTTATAATAAATGTATTCTTACTGTTATAATGTTTACCTAGCCGCTCATGCATGCACGTTTACTTTACAAATACATTCTCTCTCTCTCTTTACTTTATGTATCCATGTTTATGCATTTGATATTCCATCCCAAAACAAGAGTTCCAGAGTTACTCAAGTTATTGTATTCTCATGCATATGATCAACCCATTGAGAGTGACACCGGTGTCACTCTCCCTTGCATTAAACTTACCCAAACCCTAAGGGTTCCCACGTAATTCTAAGGACTCATGGCATGTACATCAATTCATTCCATATAAGGGGCCCCAATCCCTCTATGCTCACGGAGATAGGGTTGCTAAGAAGACAAGGGGCAATCGAGCAACAAGGTCTCTTAGTGACCACCTTGACATTGAATCCAAAGAAGGTGAATCCGAAAACTCAAGAGTAGTTTAGGATTTCATATGTAAACTAGATAGGTGGAAGTCCAAAGAAACATGTTTCCCTCTCCCTCGTTAAGGTGTATTTTGTTTCCCCTTGTATTCTAAATTCAAAGTTCAATGTATTATTTTACTTTCACAATTAAACGTATGAATGAATGTAGGTTTGTGATCTATGGTAAGGTACTTGCATACAGAGGCAAGCCCCCTATCTCCAAAAGTGAGCCAATACATTATGCTTAGTCTCCCTCTCAAACAGGGGCACCCCTAGGACATGCATTGTATAAAAATTTTCAAATCAAGGCACTGACTTCTCTTTTGTTTCTTGTCTTCTATCCTTCCCTTCCTCATCTCCAAGTACTAATAGAACCAAAGACAGAAGCAAGATAAAAAGGGGGGTTTTCTAAACCATTCATTTACTATTTTCATATTGCTCACACGTTCACTTCTATTATGCTCATGCATTCATATCTGTTCTGAGACAAGAGTTCCAAGAAACTCAAGTCATTTCATTCTCATACATTCAATCAACCGTAGAGAGAAAGGAGCAATCCAATCTCATGTTAATCAAACCTAAGAAAACTTCTAAGGGTTCTTAAACCCTAAGGATTCATGGCATTTATAGAACCATACCTCGAGAGAGGCTTAAATCTCTCTCAGTCCATAGCGGTGGGTTTGCCCAAACAAAGAAGTATCAACCGGCCCATACCGAAGAGGTATTGTATCGCACAAGGGGAAAAACCCCGCCCCCAAAATAGACTCAACATCATACATAAATTGCCTCAAAGAAGGGACCCCCATAGGACATGCATCGCATAGAACGTCCAACTCCACATGCTGACTACGTTTTGTTTTTCTTTTTCTTTTTCTAGGTCAAAAAGCACAACCAAATTCATAGAATCCCTTTAGCACCCTGCCTAATTCACACTCATGGAAGGATGAGCCTAGTTCTTGGAAGAGGCTGAACCTACATCAAGGAGCAAGAAGAACTAACCATCCATCTACAAGACGTTACCTCCACGCCATGCCGTGACAATCACCATCCATATAGAGGAAGACTTCAAGCAAAGGAGGACTTCATCATTTCTGAAGTCTTGTTAGACTCGTGCATTGCAGCAACATAATTCTCTAACTTCCAAATGCATGCCAGATGTTGTGAACTCACCTTCCGTTGATACACCCGATGAATGAAGCACCAAGGAGCTTCGCGTAGTCCCAAAACCCTACTAAGGGTTCTCACCAAAAGGCCCATAAGAAAAGGGAGGTTTTCATAAAATTTGTTTGTTTTCTTTTCGTCTTTCTAGTTTTCGCATATCTTTTTCAAATAAATGATGCATGCCATGTAATCATGTTTTTAAATGAAAATAGGTAGTTCCCAGTTTATCTCCCTTGTCTCATACCCTTGTGGATGATTGTTGCGTTTAAGGATTCTTTTCCATTCAGTAATGACTTGACTTGAATGATGGGATAGCATGGGCAACTCACTCAAAGGGGGTTAAAACATTTGAGAGACTAAGAGAGAGAGAGAGAGAGAAAGAGTAAGAGAGAGGAGGAAGGCAATCTCAACAAAGAAGTGTGAATTTTATTGAAGATGCAACAGTGGCATGATATCCTGGCTAAGCGATGGGCAGCCGAGTCCTCAAAATGATGAGAGGCCATTGTTCTATTTATCCCAAATAAACACTACCCCTTGCTCAGCCCACTAGAGTCGTAAGTGATTTCTATTCAAATATCCCCAAACTAATAACCATTCCCCACATTGGGGTAAGTACAGAGTAGTTGATTTGATAAAATATGTAGGAGTTCACTAGCAGAAACACACCATCTTTAGGAATATTGTCTAAATTTTGTACTAGGGTTTTATGGACTAGGCAATTCAATTAGAAATGATTAGAGGCCCTCAATTCTGCTACCATACACAAAAATATCCCCTTTGCTTAACACACTAGTGCCTTATAGAAAGAGGAAGATTTTTGTCAACCCCGATCCGAAACCATCCCCCTACACTAGGGCAGACAGGCAACAGAAGATCTGACAGGGAATGTCATTGACCATCAAGCTGAAGTAACGTGAAGGCTCTATAGATCAAGCAATCTTGCTCAAAATGAAGAGAGACCCTCATTTCATTTCTCATACAGTTAAAAGCAACCTTGTCAAACCTGTTGAACCAGTTACCTTTTTTTTTTCTCTAGAAAGAAACCCCAACCTAGGGATCACTGCCTACAATGGATTAAATTGAAATGCTAAGGAAAGGATCTGAGAGAAAAAAGTTGTGGAAATGTTCATCTCGCAGAAAGAAAAAAGAAAGAGAAGAAATAGAAAAGTAAAGAGAAAAAACTGACGTGAGGCAAGTCAAAAGAAATAAAAAAAAGAAAGAAAGAAAGAAAATGAAGGGGCAACTCCGTTAAAAGGTCAAGGATCAAACTAGAAGAAACGTGAACTCTTTGGAGAATATATAGTTTTTCAAAGGTGATCCTAGGTAACAAAGAAGCCCAGTAGAAGCAATAGGTTCAAGCCTTTACCCATTCTTGTAAACACCCGAAATCGTGGCCTACATTACGACCCTGTTGAAGTCCTCTCCGATTGAAAAAAGATTGCTTGATCTAAATGAGCTAGACGTGTTATTAAAGCTAAAGGAGGATATCAGGGGATGAAACCCCGGCTGGAAGACCAACCAAGGATGGTGTGGATTTAAACCCTACTAGAAATAACATCAAATTTGAGCCTGCATATCCTTTTCATTCATAAACCTCTTAACCTAGCCTGCATTACGGTCCAAATTAAAGTCCTCTTTGATCAAAGAAAATTGCTTAATCCAAATAAGCCTGAACAATACCAAGACAAGTAGGATAACAAAGGAGAACTGGAGAGGAATGCAGGGGCAATCTTATGCTCCAAAGTGTACTAAGATGGTTCTAGTTTAAACAACCCACTAAAAGAAAACCTTTGAGCCTAAATATCCCTTTATTTCTTATAAACCCTATTTCTTACATTACGGTCCTAAAAGAAGTCTTTTCAGATTAAGGGCCAAGTTGTTCATCGCTCTGCAAAGAGCATGCGAGTTGTCGTTTAAGCCATGGTAGTATTTTGAAAATCTAAGAGAGAAAATCAAGTGAGATCAGAAAAATCCCAAACAGCAACCTTGTAGAAAGTAGGGATAGGATAGCAAACCAAAAAATGAAGATTTCTGGAGAATGGTGCAAATGTTATCACACCCCGATGAGAATGAGACAAAACTGAATGGGGCAGAATCATGAAAGAGAAGTAGAATCTTGAGAGTATGGGCATTGGGGCAATCTTGGGACATTCATTGTAAATAGCCTATATACATGTAGTACTAGTGCATCCATAACTTGTATAACCTGTATATCCATTAAATTCATGTGTAGCTTATATCTATTCATGCATTCTTCAAAAAGCATGGCATGCATTCGGTTCTATTCATATATGCGCATTTATCCAAAAAGTATAACACGCATTCAATTCCATTCCTGTCTAAACCTATGCATTCATAAAAAACATATATATATATATATATATATAATAAAATAAGAAAAAGTAGAATATGCAAAAGAATTCATACATCTAATTCTATGTGCATTCATAAAAAAAGAGTATAACATGTATTCACCCTTTTACTTGTGCATTTTTTTTAGAATTAGCATAAATAAACTATTTTCGTAAAGAAAAAAAAAAAAAAAAAAAACTAACTCTATGTCTTCCTCCATTTCTCAAATAGGAAACAGGGAACGAGGTAAAACACAAAAAGGAGCTAAAGCCATCCCTCAAACATATCCAACATCAGAACACGCCTCAGAAAGCTCAGATTTTCATAACTGACAAGAAACAGAGATTGAGGCAATAGCCCACCCTCGACCTCCCCAATCAAATGAATTCTGACTCGGGATACCATGTATACTAAAAAGGATGAGTAACAAATAATTGTTCGATTGCTCAAAGTTGGAATAATGAAGCAAATTCCCGAAAATGAGCATTGACCCCCTGCTGGAGTCTGGTAAAGCTCACGAAGGTCTCTCCCACAACCATGGGAGCATGGGAGTGCCCCTCACGAATCTTGACAAGCAGTGCAAATAACCAGTAATCGACCAAGTCATCGCCCCCGGCGAAAACATCAACAAGTTTAGGAAAAGCACAACTAGGGCTACCCTGGAGAAATGGACCAATCTTGAGAAGTATGCCAATCCCCTATCCGTCGTAAACTCAAAATGAAAGAAATAAGAACTTCATTGGGACTTAAGGAAGTTGGGGCAGCAAATCAGAAAAAATGCCACACAATGGAGCCCAAGCTGAGAAGAAACAATCATGACGCAGCCATCAGGAAAAGTAGGTCCGATAATGTCAGCTGAACCATCCCGAAGACCTAAGAGGAAGCTATACTCATGGGGAGTAGGGGCAAGCTCACATTCCCCAAAACGAAATAGAGGTAGGTCAGATGGCCAAAAAGGGAACCACTGTTAGAAAACAAGTTGCACCAATAGAAGAGAAGCCATAAACCATATAGAGGATACCTATCATACCAAGGCCTCAATCGGCTTAAGATCGCATCTGTCATCCTGAAAAGGCAAGCCAAGGTAAGAGGTGTTAATATACGGTATATGCAGATAAGAAAATAACAGCAGAAAAAATAAATAAATAATAAAAACAAACAAAAAATAAACAAATAATAAAAAGATTTCAAGTGATAAATCAAAATGAATTTCCTACACATTTTGATTTGTCAACTTCGAGTCAAAACAAGTTTTCTAAAATTTCTAGTGTTTTCTGTCTTTTTCCTTCAAAAAAATTTTATTCCAAAACTTTTCCAACTCTTTCCTAATTTCTAAAATTTTCGGCAGAGTTTCATTTAAAAATAGTCCCTACAACACCCACAATATCAACACAAAACACAAATTATGCACTCTACCATATCACAATCACATAACATCAACACCCGCAGACACTTTTTTAAATTTCTATACTTTTCAAAAGACTTGTTCTATTTTTCAACAAATCAATAGTTTTAAAAGTTATCCTAAGATTTCTCAAAATCATTTCAAATGTTTTCTAAAATATTCTTACATTTTTCTAAATTTTAAACTCTATTAATTCCATCAGTTTCTCAATTTTCTCCATTTTTCCTATTTTTTAAAGTATTTTTCTATTTTTCAAAAAATAAAAAATTCAAAAAGTTTTCGAAAAATCAAGAAACTTCACACAACTGTTAAACACATTTTTCTAAGCCACACGGTATAAAAATCTAGTCTAAAAGCTCAATGCCCAAAGCTATAGGAAAAAACCCCTAATTCCTATAGAAACCCCATTTACATAATCATGAAAAATCACTCACATTCAATCAACTAAGTACCAAAATACAAAAACAATTTCATCACAGTATTCAAACATATCAAAACATTAATTTTCACTGTTCACATGATCCAAATGGAATTCTACACATCAAAATCAACACAAAATCAAAAACTCACCTTTTGAAGTTCTCCGGCAAAATCTTCCATTTTGGCGACTTTTTCGACGACAGTGTCTACTTCCGATAACCCCCCGTGGACCCTAAGAAGTGTTCTTTCTTTGTCTAGGTCAGTTTCCTCACAATGCCTCTCAGTTGTGTGAAAATCCTTCAAATCCCGCAAGTGTTTGAACCAAAAAATATTATTGGTTTTGATCCCAAGCCTAGCGCCACTGCAAGCCAACTCCTCCAAAGACGCCACTGCTAGTGGCGCCAGTTCCAAATTTTGGGCAGCTTTGCCATTTTCCCTGCCAAAACTCGATTTTAAAGGCCTTTTGGGCCCAATATCCATTTTCAAATCCCCGTTTTTGAAAATTTTCCCAAGTCCATCACTCCGACTACCTCACAGTCAACATGAGTTTCTTACTTTAACGTTTTCTGTCTTCAACAAGCAAAGACGAAAAAGAGAGGCAGCTGTAAGCACCGCATTTTTGCCTGCTCGGTAGTCTCCAGTCCACCCAGACTTGTGTTCAAGTCAATATGGACGTATTCCAGTCTAAATTAACTTTTCAAGTCTAATCCCATCAATTGATCGCTTTACATGCCCTTTGGGCCCAAATAAAGGCAAAAATGACCAAAAGGCCCTTGGGGGCATTGTTTGGTCCAATTCCAATTCAAATTCAAATTCCAATTAAATCCGGCACACTTTTCGAGAAAGTTGATTCCTTGAGGCGATAAGTCCATCCTATCTGGCACATTTCCGAAGAAACTCTTCGGAATGGTAAGTCCCTTAAAACCCGTCAATCGAGATAAGACCCCAAGTCCCCAAGATGGTAGAACGGTCCACCTTTGGCGCCTGTTAGCCCGCTAATGTAGAAATGTTTGTTTCGGCACGTCTTTCGAGAAAGTTGATTCCTCAGGCGCCAAGTCCACCTAGTAGCTTCAAGAGATTAGGGAGTCTTTGGAATGATTGTGACCCGTTAGAGTTACGGAAATACTCGTAAACATCGCAACCATCAAAGTGACGGAAACACTAGTAAACATGTTGATATAGGGAATTGCCAAAAAAACCACTGTATCATGGGACCATCGCCAGAGTGACGAAAACACTCAAAACCCAAGTCAACATCGGTGCCTGCTAGGTCATTTAGGTGAAAAATGACCAAACTGCCCCTAAGGCCATTTTTGGCACATTTCTTGAGAAAGTATCTAAGTCCTCAGAACGATAAGTCCACCCTTCCAAGATTGTCTTAAAGACAATCCGGCATGATTAGGTGTCTTCTAGTCAATTTCGGGCCAATTTTGAGACATTTCGGTTAAGATGACCATTTTGCCATTAGGCATCCAAGCGCCCCGGGAACCACACCGGCTCTGGGTATCAAACTGGTAGTCTCCTGAGAATGCCTTTTATAGTATTCTCATCCTTCCATTATCTTTCTGGATCATTCCGAGTCAGTTCCGGCAAACCTAGTGCAAAATGACCATTTTGCCCCTGGTGGGCTGGTCGCCTTTTCTTACCACACCGGTTTTGGGTATCAAACCGGTAACCTCTTGGGACATTCCGACTAATGTTTCCAGGCTCTCAAGTCTTCTTCTGAGACATTCCGAGTCCATCCCGATAGTTTTTCGGTCCAGTTGACCGTTTTGCCCCTAATGGTCTGATCAACCCTTCCAACACATCCTATCATCATTTTTCAAGTCTAATACCCCTGAGACACTGTTCTAAGGGTGATTTCCCCTTTCTGGCCTTCTGGGCCATTTCCGGCCCTTTGAAATCATTTTCGGACCTTCCAGAGTCACTCCTAGTGAAGCCAGGCTAAAAATTGCATGGTAGTCACTAGTACAGGTGCCAAAATCTTCTGAAAATACGTTGTTTACTAACCTTAAATATTTCCTAATTGGCTGGCACCACTACCAAAAAAAGGCCTAGCGCACTCCTAGGGACGCAAGTGTAAAGTTTTACCTAGCGCTACTACAACAGGCGCCAGGTCATTCCTCTGTCTATAAATACAAAGCATTTTTCAGCTTGAAAAGTGTCCACAAACTTAGTCTAAAAACTTCCCTCTTCGATATACAGAGCTCGTAGCCTCCCTAAACCCTGGTCTTCTTTAGGTTTCCCCAAACCCTAGCCTCCATACACAAACCCCAGCTCCTATACACTCATATACACTTCCATACTAGCCTCCAAAGCCTCCATTGAAGACTTGAAGTGCTGCAACTTGAAGCTCCCGAAGATGAAGACAAGCCTTTAAAGACTGATGCAAAGCGAAGTGAGGACCGAAGCAAAGCAAGCAAGTAAAACAAAGCGAATAACGAAGATACAAGGTAGGCTTCCTATTTACGTTTACGCAACTCCCCCATCTTTCTTCTCTCTCCGAACCCACTTAGGTTTTCTTCTATTTTAATCTCCCATCTTCTTCCCCCCTTTTCTTGCATGCTTGAAACAAGGGACTTCCCAGTCCATGTGCAGGATTAGGCTATGGAAGGTCACCGTGTCAGGGGCTTTCTATTAGTCTAACCGAAGACCACGTGGATTTGGCCCCCTTGATTATATTGTGAAGTCTTAACCTTGTATGTTCATGACCCCAACTTGCATTGTGTATATCATGATCTTGCATTCCTCCAAAATTCGTTTTCAAACTTATTTTCAAAACCTGCATTAAATCTTCTTCTTCAAAACTTATTTTCAAAATCACAATCCTAAAGTAATTCTAGCCTTTCCATGGTTAGGGTTGCTCTAGGAAAGTTTCACATTTAAAGTGACCAATATGGTCCATATTTTCAAATCTTGTTGTTTTCAAAACTACTATCCTAAAGTGGTCCTAACCTTCTTATGGTTAATATCGCTTTAGGTAAGTGAGATATTTTATGAACGTTCCAAAAACTCTCTTTTCAAATCTCTCATTCTAAAAATATCTTTTCCAACATACTTTCTAAAAACTCTCTCCAATCTCCTTTCCAAAACGCTCTATTCAAAATTCCTTTTCTAAAAACGCTCCCTAGGTTTCCTTCCTAAAAACTCTTTCCAAATATCTCTTTCTTAAAAACTATTTCCTAAAAACTCTTTCTAAAAGTCCCTTTTCAAAAACTCTCTTTTCAAAACTTACTTTCCAAAAACTTCTTTTTAAGACCTTCTTCCAAAAATCTTTCTTTCCAAAACTCAACGTTTCAAAAATCTCTGTCTTTGAAGCCTAAGTCAAACCCTAGAGCTAACGATTAGAAAACCCTAATTTTCTTTCCTAAAAATATGATTTTTCAATCTTACCTTAAAACCTAGGTTTCCCAAATCTCCCTCTTTACATCTAAGTCATAAGTTTCCAAAACCTATTTTCTGCATCAAAACTATGGTCTTCCAAATCAAGGATTTCCAAAACTTCACCTTCCAAATCCATGCCAAATCTAATCTTCCTTTTAGGAAACCTAATCCATTCTCCTCATTTAGGGAACTAGATATAATCCTCCATTTTTTTAAACAAAATCAAAACACCTCTATTAGAAACAAAATCCAATCCTTTGTTTTAGGAAATAGGAATCTCAATCCTTCCAAATCCAAATCTTTTCCAATTTAAATCCTTCCTAATCTCGTGCTTTCCTAAACCTTAAGTTTTCTAAACTTAAACTTTTAAATATTTCCTTAAACTTTAACTTCTTAATCTTTCCTAATTCCATACCTTTCCAAATTTCATCTTGAAATCTTTCTTAAACTCAAACCTTTCTTAATTTCAAATATTTCCAAAACTTAAACTTTGAATCTTTCTTAAATTCTAAACTTTCTAAATTTTAAATCTTTCCTAACTCAAAACTTTCTAAATTTGAAATTTTCTTAAGTTAGAACTTTCCAATTTCAAAACTTTCCAATTTTAATTCTTTTCTAATTCAAAACTTTCCTAAATCGAAATATTTCCAATTTCAAAACCTTTCCTATTTTAAACTTTCCTAATTTGAAATCTTTCCTAAACTGAAAACTTTCCTAATTTGAACATTTCTTAAATCCAATCTTTCCCTAATCTTCGAAGTCTATCGTTCGAGTCAAATCTTTCTTAAACCTCTAGTCTTTCCTAAATCACATCTTTCCTAAGTCTAGGTTTCCCAAAACTCTATCTATCTAAATTTAGTCCAAGTTCTCTTTTAAGGGTCAAATCCTTTTTTAAGTTGAATTCTAGGTCTAAGTTCAATCCTGATTTCCTAATCTTTTAATTCGAATTCCAAATCAAAATTTCTTTCTTCCAATCAAAATCTTCTATTTTTTATCTGACTCTTATCTGAACTTCGACTGACCTGATTCCTCAAAAGCAATACGTAGGCAACCCTCATGGGTGTGGTCACAACTTTTTTTCAACTTCCAATTCCATGATTTATTTGAAACTTTCAATTCAAAATTTCTATTTTCAAATCTCTATTTCCAATCTCCAAAACTTTCTTCCAAAATCAAATCTATCTTTTCAAATTTCTTTTCAATTCAAATCAAGTTCCTTTCAAATCTATTTCCAAATCTATTTTCAAACTCTCTTCTCTTGCAATTCCATATCATGCATCATTCTTTTAAACATTCTTTTCTAAAGTAGATCAAATCTCTATTTCCAATCTCCAAAACTTTCTTTCAAAATCAAATCAATCTTTTCAAATCTCTTTTCAAATCAAATCAAGTTCCTTTCAAATCTATTTCCAAATCTATTTTCAAACTCTCTTCTCTTGTAATTGCATATCATGAATCATTCTTTTAAACATTCTTTTCTAAAGTAGATAGCATTGGACATTTGTTAATTGAAGGCTTTATTAGGTGAATCTAGGGTGAATAGACATGTAGGTACCGCAAGGGCAGGGTAGGGTGATGGTTTAGTGAGTCTTCCCTACACGTAACCAACTTCCGAACCTAGAATCACTATTTTTGTAAGACCAAAATAGAATTGTTTAAAAAAAAAAGGGCTTAAATATTTTCAAAGGTTGCCAAACAACCTATTTTCTTAAAAACCCCCTCTTGAGGAAGTATTTTCAAAAATTCTAAGTGTAGTCTTCGGATTGTGCTTAGTTTTAGGTAACCTAACTCACCTTAATCAAGTTAGGTGGTGACTCCAAATTGTTTTTCAAAAGCCCTTTATTCAAAATCAATTTTCAATTCAAACCTAGTCACACTCATTCTTTTAGGAGGATGAGTTCTAACGAGAGAGTATAGTATTTTTTCCGCTTGTGTGTGTATTCCTCGAGTGCAAAAAATCTAAGCGCATCACAGCCTCGTCCAAAGAAGAGTCAATCAAGTCAAGAGAATCAAGATCTGCAGGGTCAGGGACTACTGGCAAAGGGACGTCAGCATCCACAAAAGGTGCAATCATCTCCTCAACTAAGGGTGCAACACTAGTAGAAGCTCATGCTAATATGATAAAAGGTCGGCTCGACCTATGACATTGACAACTGGCCAAAAGCTCACGCCTCTCCCAAGAAAGGGTCTGTAATGTGTCTATCAGAAATTAACTCTGCTCATCACGAGGACTAGTGTTCTCTTCCAAAAAGTGTGATTTACTCCGCAATTGCACGGCCACGATGGAGTAATACTTAGAGGAGTCCGAGGTCGATCCATAGAAAAGCAAATAATGCACAAGAAGAAGAATTCTTGTCAACCTAGCAAGCACGCAGAGAAAACAAGAACTACTCTAAAAGAAAAAGTATAAAAATAATTTGGTTATAAAGGTTATTTGTATTTAAACCAATGCAGAGAGTTGATATTAAAACCAAAAGAAAGACAATCTTGGCTCAGAACAATCAAGCGACTAAGTATTCGATGAACCCACAAGCTATTGGTTTAACTCAATTCATTGGTGACAGCTTACACCTTTGAATCATAAGTTTTTCATTTAAACCCAATAGGGATTCTCTTTCTTCATTCATTGTTTGAAACGATGTATTCCATAGCATTCGTATCAAGGATTCAAGCAGAAGAATATGATCACAAAAACTAGGTTTCTAGATAAAAGAATAAAGAAAGAAAATCCTTGAGTCAACTTATGTAACAATAAATTTCCAATGTAATACCTTATGCAAATATCCAAAACCATAGTCGCTTGCTTGTTGTTTACCAAGAGGATGATTAGTTACCCATAATGATTAGAGACATAGCTTGCAATGGAAAAGAACTCCCAAGCTTGTATTGAATATTAGACCTTGATCTCCGAATTATTAAATTATATTAAAGAACAAATATAACAAGTCTGCTCTGCTCCAAAAGCTTTCAAGAAAACTATATAATTCGTACCCCTAACAAACTAAACAATTTTCCTTTTCATGGGTACAAAGTGATAAGGAAAAAAGAATCTAGAATCGAATCTTGTGCTTGAGCGTCAAGACAATCATTTTTGTGTCCTGACAATAGACCAAAGCTGGATATCCTCACCATTGGTCTTCAGGACGGAACAATCCAACGTCTTGATGATAGGTGATTTCTTCTTTACGTTTTTCCCTTATTTTGAATTTGGGCGTCAAGATAATCAAAAGTTACGTCTCGACGATGGTTGAGATCTAGGCTTTGCATGTAATCTGGACATCAGGATGCTCAAAAACTACGTCTTGATGATAAACTCTTTTGAATTTGTTGCCTCAACTAGTCATCAGGACAATCCAAGATCACGTCCTAACAATGGTCTTTCGATAGCTTTACACCTTTGCCTCTCTTATACCTTAAAAACCTACAATAATACCTAAGAAACTATCAATACCAAATAAAGCCTAAATAAACAACTATATAACTACTTCAAGCTTAACAAAGGCTACGTAGACAGTTATGATTACACACTTACAGTGCAATCAACCAGCCTCGATGGAAGGGGAAGAAATGTTAGAGGCACCTCAAGACCTCTTTCGTCCCTAAAACACATCACCAGGCAAACTGTCCCTTATGGATAGAGACGCCGCAAGGTGTATCTCTAGGTTAGCCACTCACTCTTCGTTGGCTCTCACTTAGGTAGACAACTCATATAGCATAGCATGAGCACAACTCCGATGACGTGACCACAGACAATGACGATGGTAAGAAAAACCACGCACCCCACCAGAGGTAAAAGAGCTACACGGAGGGGATTACTAATCTCAGTATACCCTAAGATGTACATATGGAACTAAGGCTAGTAATCCTCGGTTGCTGCTAAATTAAAGAAAATTATCCATTCGAGCCACCATGAGATGCAGAGTACACCATACTGCCATCACTCCAGTCACAAGCTCCCTTGGAATCTCGTCGACAAAATACAAGCAGAGCTCATTCGCCACTGCTGAATAGGGTACATCCTATACTCGACCCAACTAATGAAGAAATTGTATCCTGAAGAAAGGGCAATACCTCTCAAACCAACCAGGGGCACAAAGATCCTCTGGGGGTCCGTATTCTCAAGGAATCTGTATTGCACAAGCCGATGAACCACTGAACAAGATTAGATCTCCTCCCTTGAAGGAATGCAGTCCATGCTGAAAAAGTGTCGAGAAAGTCCTCATTGTCTATTATAACCTATTGAGACTTCACTAGAGTACAGATGGGATCTATCCCCCAATACCATATATGCCAAGTAGGATGGTCAGTGAAAAGATGCTCATTCGCCCACAACTAAAAGAGTGCAGCACACCCTTGAAACTAAATATCCTCGCCACATTGAAGCTAGGAAAAGTTGACGTACATCTCACCAACTATCATAGGAGCATAGGAGTCCTTACGATGTATCAAAGGAAGGAGGGTGCAGAGTCTGCCTTCAACTAAGCCATCTTCGCGTGTAAATATTAGAAGACTCAGTAGAATCAGAGCTAGGGAATTCATCTAGAAAAACAGTCACCTCTGGGCAGAATGCCAACCATTAGGGTAGGTATCTCGACTGGTGGGAAGCTCAAAGTGGTCCAGTAGAAATCCCGCCTGAAGGAACGAAAAGGATAGGTGAAAGCCTGTACTAAGGACATAGGGTTTATGGCCCAAATTGTCAGAGATGGTGGACAAGAAGCCGCTAAGAAAGATAGGAGCTACGATCCCAATCGTGCCACTCCCCAGATTTAACATGTATCTGTACTCATGTGGCATGGGTGTCATCTTGTAGACCTCGAAACAAAATAGGCTGAGCTTTAGGTGCCAGAATGAGACCGCTGCATCAATCAGACTCGACACTAGGTAAACAATAAGAAGGGAGCCAAAGTAGCCAAAAGCCTCGCAAAAGGTCTCCCGATCCCTGGGAGTGTTACTGTCATACCAAGCCTTAAGGCGGGATATCGTGTCCTTATGCCCCATGTCAGCCATCCTAAAGGTAAGACAAAAATAGGAGAAAGGTAAGAACCTATTAGCATGAAGGATGTACATATATAGAAAGAAATAAAGAAAAAGAGAAAAAGAAATGAAAAGAAGAACAAAAAAAACCAAAAAAAAAAAAAGAGAGAAAGAAAGCAAAAAAAAAAAAAAAAAAAAAAACAAAGAGAACTGAAAAAAAGAGAAAAAAAATAGAAAAAAAGGGGGGAAAGGAAATTGAACAAGGAAGAAAAAGAGAGATTTTAAGTTCAAAATAAATTTTCTCAACACTCTTCTTCAAAAGGTTTCAAGTGTCGAGTCAAATGAGTTTTTCTAAACATTTTGCTTTGAAAGGTTTCAAATACCAGATTAAAATGAGTTGTTAGACTCTTTATGCAAAAAGTTTCAAGTTTTAGAGAAAAAATGAGTTTTTCCAAAAAGGGTTTTAAATTTCAAGATTAAAAGCGAAGTTTTCTAAAAGGTCTTTCCCTTCAAAAGTGTTTTGAGTCCTAGAGGTTTTGGCTAAATCCCTCTTTAAAACATTTTCAAAATTTTCAAAGTTTTTGAACTTTTCACCTAAACAAATTTCATTTCCAAATGTTTTTAGATTTCCCGGGTTATTTCCTTAAAACAAATCACCATTTTTAGGGCCAAAATACCATTTTTAAACCTCCAAAACTCAAAATTCCAAACATTCCAGTCCCTCCAATTGCAACGTGATCAATATGGGACCTATACTCAATCATTTTATGCCTTCGAATCTCCGGTCCATTCGGACTTATATTCAAATTGACACAGACACATTCAAGTCCAAATAAAATTTTCAGACTTAATCCAATCAATCAATCACTTCGAATAGAGGCAAAATAACCAAAATGCCCTTAGGACATTGCTCGGTCCAATTCCAGTTGGCACATCTTCCTAAAGACGGTAGGTCCCTATTTCAAATCTCAAATCCAATTTCAATCCAAATCAAATTCGGCACGCCTTTTGAGAAAGTTGATCCCTCATGCGATAAGTCTATCTAGTCGAGCACGTTTTTCGAGAAAATTCCTCAAAATGGTAAGTCCGTTTAAGCCTGTCAATAGGGATGGAACCCAAGTCCTCGAGATGGTAGAATGGTTCACCTTTGGCACCTGCTAGCCCGCCAATGTAGAATGTCCATTAACCAACACGTCTTTCAAGAAAGTTAATTCTTCAGACGATAAGTCCATCTAGCAACTTCCCGAGATCAGGCAATCTCCAGAATTAACGCACATCATCAGAATGGCAGAAACACTTGCAAACATTATAACCATCAAAGTGGCGGAAACACTAGCAAATACGTCGACATTGGGAATTACCAACAAACCCCTTATGTCATGTGACCGAACTCGCCTCTTGGCTGTGACACGTTTATCAAAGAACGAGTTGCCTTTGGAAACTAACTTGTCACATACCGTCAAATTGATGACAACACTCAAAACCCAAGTCAACACCAATGCCTACTCGCCCACTCTGTTCAAAAATGATCGAACTGCCCCTTAGGCATTTTTCGACACGCTTCTCAAGAAAGTACCAAGTCCTCAGAGTGGTAAGTTCACCCCCTCCAAGATTGTTGCAAAGACAATTCGGCATGTTCAAGTGTCTTCCAGTCAATTCTGGATCAATTCTAGGATCATCCAGTCAAAATGACTATTTTGCCCCTATGTATCCGATTGCCTCTGGGAACCACGCTAACTCTAGCTATCAAACTAGTAACCCCTAGGGGATGCTGTGAATAGTATTCCCAAACTCCTAGCACCCTTCTGGATCATTCCGAGTCCATTCCGGCAAGCCTAGTACAAAATAATCATTTTGCCCCTAGAGGGCCGATTGCCATTTCCAATCACACCGGCTTTGGGTATCAAACCGGCAATCTCTCGAAACATTCTAATTATTATTTCCATCCTTCAAGCCTCTCATGGGATATTCCAGGTCCATTCTAGTGATTTTTTGGTCTAGTTGACCGTTTTACCCCTAACGGCTCGGTCGGCCTTTTCAAACATTCTAGCATTGTTTTCCAAGTTCATTACCCCTGGGATACTATTTTATTTCAAGGGTTTCTATCCACTTCCAGTCTTTTGGATCATTCCTGGCCTCCCGAAAAATTCCCGAACCTTCCAAAGTCACTCCTAGTAAAGCCAAGCCAAAAATTACATGGTAGTCACTAGGACAGGCGTCCAAATCTTTTGCCTTGCGTACAAAGGTTGAAAGATACGTTTCTTGCTACCTTAAAGACTTTTCTAAATGGCTGACACCACTACTAAAAATTAGCCTGGCGCCACTCCTAGTGGCACTAGTCGGTTTTTTGCCTTGGTGCCACTACAACAGGCATTAGGTTGTTTTTGTGTCTATAAATACAGACCCTTCCCCTACATGAAAAGGGTTCGCAATCTCAGTCCAGAAACGTTACCTCTCTAAAAACAGAGTTTGAATCCTCTCCAAACCCTAATTCCTTCAAGTCTGCTCAAGCCCTTGCCTCCATACACTCTAACCCTATCTTATACACACTCCATACACTCATACACTAGCCTCAAAGCAAGCTATTGAAGACTCAAGTGCTGCAAAGTTATAACTCTTAAGGTCCAATTAAAGTAAAGCAAACAAAGCAAGAAGAATCTGAGGTTAGTTTTTTTGTTTATGTTTATATACTTCCCCCCTCTCTCTTCCCCTTTCTAATCCATTTGGTTCCTCGTCTATTTAATCCCCCAGCTTTTACCTCCCTTTCTTACATGCTTGAAACAAGGGGTTTTTCGGTTCATGCCTAGGAAGAATTGTTGAAAGTTACTGTGTCGGGGGCTTTCTTCTAGTTCAACCTTAGACCATTCGGATTCTGTTCCCTTGATTATGTGGTGAAGCCTAGCCTTGTATGTGTTAACTCAAGATTGATCCTCGTGTTGATTTTGATGATAACTAGACCTTGTGTTATTTTACTAATGCATTCACTTAGTGTGCGATTAAAAAAGTTTATAATTTAGACTTAAAGTTTAATTTAAGTCTAATACTTGTCAAAGTGAATGCACAACAAGCGCAAGATCAAGCAATGAACTTCAAGAGCTATACAATGTACCAAACAGAGTATTAACGCCTATTTCTACTTCAAACACATGATTTGCATTCGAAGAGATTGAAGGTGTTCAAATAAAACTTTCATCAAGTATGTATAGACTCAATGAAGATTGACTTGCACTCATGAAAGATTGAAGACTTCATCAAAGTGTGTGAAGATTAGTTAAAGATGAATTGATTGTTGAAAAAATTAAAAATGCCTAAAAAAGAGATTTCATCAAGTATGCAAACATCAATTCTAGATTAGTGATTGGACGTTGCTTGAGAAGGAGATTCATATTGATTGCCTAATCTCTACATGGAATCTAGATAAAGAATTCTTCTGAGATATATAGAATCAATGAAGACAATATGTGTGAAGAAATTTCATCAAGCTTAGAAAAGTCTCATTGAAGTGATTTTAAAGAAGAAAGAAGAATTGCTAGCAAAGAGAAGAAATCGAAAATGAAGCACTGTGAAGCTTTACATAATAGAGAAAGCTTGGCATTGAAAGAGATTGTCCTACAATGCAAGAGGAAGCTTTGCAAACAAAAAAGAAGAAATCAAAGTTGATTTAATGAAGCTCTGACAGTTTGAAAATCAAGAAGAAATAAATACCAAATAAATGATTCAATCCAAATTGAATAGAAGTTATCTCCAATGAGTTAAAGAATTTTGATTGATCATCATACCCCAAAGAAAAGACTCCTTGAAGATCTTATACTATTGCTGAGATGAACTGGATCATTGTAAGTCAGAAAGTAGATTTCTGGGCAATGAGTTGACTCATGAAAATGAAGACTCGCCTTATGAAGACAAACGCAAATGACTTGAAGAAAAAATGCATAATGAGTCGACTCATGGAAATGAGGAGTCGAATCATGAAGACAGAAGCAGAAAACCTAAAGACCAAATGAGCAAAGAGCCGACTCTTGAATATAAAGAATCGACTCATGATGACTGAAGCAAGATTTCTGTGCAAAGAGCTTATGAAATTCAAGAGTCGCCTCATGAAAGCAGAAGCAAAATGATGTGAAGACAAAATGATCAATGAGCCGATTCATTAATATGAAGAATAGACTCATGGAGACAGTGGACAACATCTGGTAAATGCAGAACCAGAAGAGTCGACTCTTTAAGCCTAGAGTCGACTCCTAGGATATAACGGCTAGTTTTTCTAACGTTATAACAGATAGGGCATGCATTGAATGAACCCCAATAACCTCCAATGGATGAATTTAATACATGGGTTTATATACAAGCTTCCAACTGCATTTATAACAAGAAGAGAGACAAGAAACAAGAATCCACTGATTGATCAACTGAAATTCCTAAACATTCTCCTTGTTTTCACTGTGTGAGCTTTTATTGTATAATCTACTCTTTTTAGAGAGTATGTAAGGTACTTGTATATTTTATACACTTGTAAGGGAGAGTTTGAGAGTTCTCTTGAGAAAGAAAAACTCTTATAAGTTTGAGTGGAGCTTGGACAAAACCACTTGGTGACTGAAGAACTTGAGTAGAAATTCTTGTATATAGTGACCTGAGCACTTGGTTAATCAACACCCATTTGTAATTGGAGATTACATAATGGAGGAAGACTTCAAGGGGATCTTGAGGTGAGGATGTAGACCACAGATTGTGGTTGAACCTTGGTAACTCTTTGTGTTCTTTCTATTGCTCTATTTTCTTTTCTTCTTCTAATTACATTGCATTGCATATAGATTGATCATTGTTACATTGTTTAGATTAATTTTAATTAATCCTAATTGTTTATTAATCTTCGAGAAACCCAATTCACCCCCCTCCCCTCTTGGGTTGCCTTTTGGGCTAACAGTATGTTCATGACCCTTGCATTATACATATCATACATCCATTCAAAATTTGTTTTCAAAGTTTGCATAAAACTTGCAGTCAAAACCTTATTTTCGAAATTAGAATCTTAAAGTGATTCCAGCCATCCTATGGTAAGGGTTGTCTTAGGAAAGTGTTGTATTTATTGTGACCATTAAGGTCCATATTTTGGGTGCAAACCCTAAATTATTTTTCATCAAAATCACAATCTTAAGATGATTCTACCCATTCCATGGTTAAGGTTGTTTTTGGAAAGTGTTATATTTACTATGACCATCAAGGTCCATATTTTGGGTGTAAGCTCTAAATTATTTCTCATCAAAGCCACAATCTTAAGATAATTCTAACCATTTCATGGTTAGGGTTGGTTTAGGAAAATGTGATATTAAATGTGATCATATTGGTCCGTATTTAAAATCCATATTGTTTTCAAAACCAGTAACTTAGAATGGTTCTAATCTTTTCATGGTTAGAATCATTTTAGGAAAGTGAGACATTCAAAAGATTTCAAAAGTCCATATTCAAGCCTATTTTCAAAATTGTTTTTCAAGTTTCTTTCCAAAAACTCACTTAAAAAATCTACTTTCTAAGAACTCTTTTTAAACTTCCTTCCAAAAAATCTCTTCAAAAACATACTTTCTAAAAACTCCCTTCAAAGATCTCCTTTTCAAAAACTCTTTTTCTTGGAATCTAAGACAAACCCTAGATTCCATAGTTAGGAAACCCTAGTTCGCTTTCCTAAAAACATAACTTCTTATTTTACCTCAAATCATTGATTTTCAAAAACCATCTTCTACATCAAATCATAGGTTTTCAAAATATCTTTTTTTACACTAAATCATAGATTTCCAAAATCCTAGATTTTCAAAACTCAACCTTTCCAATTCCATGTCAAATCCAATCTTTCCATTTAGGAAACTAGATCAAATTCTCTAATTTTAGAAGCCAAATCAAATCATCTATTTTTGGAAATGAAATCTAATCTTCTACTTTAGGAAATAAAATTCAAACACTTCCTAATTCCAACCTTTCCTAATTTCAAACCTTTCTAAAATTCAATCTTCCCAAAGTTCAAATCTTTCTAAAATCAAATCTTTCTCAAATCTAACTTTTCTAATTTGAGCATTTCCTAATTTGAACATTTTCTAAATAAAACTTTTCAAGTTTAAATCAAATCTTTTCTAATCCAATTACATGCTCAAATCTTAAGTTACCTAAATCCTAGGATACCTAAACCTAGTTCAACCCTAACCCTAAGTCGGAAAGTTTTAACTGTTTTCTAAAACTCTTTTCTAAACCAAGATGGTTTTTCAATTTCAATTCAAGTCAAAATGTTTTTAAAACTCAATTTAATCTTTTCAAATCAAGTCTTAGTTCTACTCCTCAATTTTCAAATCCTCAAGTTCTATTTCAAATCAATATCAATTCCAAGTTTAATTTTAAGTCATCTACTCCAAGTTCAAATCAAACCCTTTTTCAAATCAAACTCTTTCCAAATCAAACTTTTTAAAAACTTCAAAGTGTTTATTTTCAATTGGATTATTGTTTGAACTACGACTGACCTGATTCCTAAAAAAAAGGATACGTAGGCAACCCTCATGGGTGTAGTCACAACATTTTTCAAATCTCCAATTCCACAATCTATTTCAAATTTTCAATTCTAAAATCTTTTTTCAAACTTCAAATCTTCTTTTCAAATCTATTTCTAAAGTTGAATCTTTCCTTTAAATCTATTTTCAAAATCAAGTCTTATTCTTGCACTTGCATGTCATGCATCATATCAAATTTCTTCCATATAGTTCTTTTCTAAAGTAGATAGTATTGGACATTCATTAATCAAAGATTCTAAATGAGTGGACTTAGGGCAAATAGACATGTAGGTACCGCAAGGGCCAGATAGGGTGATGATCTTAGGATATTTTCCCTACACGTAACCAACCTCCGAACCTAGATCACTATTTTTAAAGACCAAAACAGAGTTATTTAAAAAAAAAAAAGGTTTAAATCTTTCCAGAGGTTGCCAAACAACCTATTTTCTTAAAAACCGCCTCTTAAGGAAATTTTCAAAATCTTTTCAAAAACCCTAAGTGTAATATTCGGATTATGCTTACTTTTAGGTGACCTAACTCACCTTAATCAAGTTAGGTAGCGACTCTAAACCTTTTTCCAAAAGCCCTTAATCAAATCAATTTCAAGTTCAAACCTAGTCACACTCGTCCTTCTAGAAGGAGGAGTTCTAACGAGAGAGTATCGTATTTTTTTCACTTATGTGTATTTTCCTCAAGTACGAAAAATTAGAGCGCGACAGCTGGCGACTCCATTAGTGACGCTTAGAGGGTTAGGCCAATGTTATGTCTCTTCACCCCCACTCATTTGGAGTCTTTGATTAATTTGTCCAATTCTATCCATCTCAAACTTTTAAAATTAAACTTTCAAAGTTATTTTCAAAAACATGTCATAACATGCATTTAATTACATTCAATCATTCTATCTTACATTAAGTTTGTCATTCAAGTACTAACTTTTTGCATCTTTATTTTTGTAGGTTGACCTTTGTTCACATTTTGTTTTATGTCATATTAACTGTCATGTATGAATGAATGTATGGAATGAACAGGATGGATGGGAGTTGTTAAGCTCTTTCTTCCACTTTTTAAAATTTCACACACACACACACACACACACACACACACACACACACACACACACACACACACACACACTGTATTATGCACAAGCATTTGCATACTTCCATTCTCTACCTGAATATGTCCCTTCTAGTTAGAAGGGAGAATGGTATATTAGTTGTGGGTAAGATGATGTGTCAGTTTCTCAGCCTATGGCCTCTTGATGGTTCCCTCGCTCAGATCACCAACTGATAATGGCACCATCACGAGGAGTGGGCCTAGGTTTGAAGATATAGGACTGAGCCTTTTTATAAAGCATTAGTAAACCCTCAACCTCATACTCATGTAAAAACTATGCATTGCCGAACCTCTGCCGGATTGAAGACACGCATATCGATTTTAAAACCAAGGAGGAAAGGGCGACTGCTTTACTTTCCTTTATTCTTGTCTATTCCTACTGTTATAATGTCTGTATTACTGCTCATGCATCCATATTTACTTTACAATTGCATTCTCTCTCGCTCACTCACTCTCTCTCTCTCTCTCTCTCTCTCTCTCTCTACATATATGCCCATGTATTCAATATCTCATGTCAAGACAAGAGTTCCAAAGTAACTCAAGTCACTATATTCTCATGCATATGATCAACCCATAGAGAGTGAGACCAAGTTCACTGTCCCTTGCATTAAACCTACCCAAAACTCTAAAGGTCCCACGTAACCCTAAAGACTTATTACATGCATTTCAATTCATTCCATGAGGGGAGCCCTAATCCCTCTATGCTCACGGAGATAGGGTTGCGAAGAAGACAAGGGGCAATCAAACAAGTTCTCTCAACGATCTCCTCAATATTAAATTCAAAGAAGGCGAATCTGAAGACTCAATAGTAGTTTAGGATCTCTAATGTAAAAGTAGATAGGTGAAAATCCAAAGAAAATTCTTCCTTCTCCCCCTATTAAAGTGTACTTTTGTTATATTCTAAACTCAAAGTTCAAAGTGCTCCTCTACTTTTTTGTAAATCAATGAATGAATGAACGTATGTTCCCACTCGACGGTGATGTATCTGCATACAGGGGCAAACTCCCTATCTCCAAAAAGTAAGCCAAATTCATCAGCATTAGTTTCTAGAAGGGAAGTCAGAAACTAACTTGTGGCTTGTGTCCTTGTTTTTCTTTTCTTTCTTTTTTCTTTCACAGAGATTACACCTAGAAGTAGACCTTAATGGAGCCATTCAATGAGTCACCAAGTTTGATCCTCAAATAGAGCCAGGCCCAGATATTAGAAGAAGTAAGAGGACTTGAAAAAAGGATAACCAAAATAGAAGCAATGCTCTCCTTGCTCCTATCCCATGCAGGTATGACAACCAGTGAGCAAGCATAGGCTCCTCAAAACCAAACCTATGAGGGGCATGCTATCCTACAAAAAAGAACTAAGGGAGAAGACCAAGATTACATTTTATTGGACTGCCAACATCTTCGCCAAGCCAACCACGTTGTTTCGATATCTCCCAAGCCTATCTCTAACTAAGTACCCCAACCATATAATTTATCGTGTGAATTATATTCTAACTCACCTGGCCATGATACAAAAAATGGTCCTACTTTGAAACGCAAAACCCGAAACTTCCTTAATCTCCAATCCATTGACCCTGCTAGTATTGTGCAAGAAACAGACCCTCGGCTTTCCAAGACATATAACACACCCTTCCGACCTAGAAGAGGAACTGGAAAAGATTGATTCTTTACTAAACTTGCTTGCACACAAACCACAGCATATTAAGACCTTTTAGCAGCAAGATACTTGAAACCTATACCCTCTCAACCTCTACCCAATCCCTTACCACTCAACTTTGACCTAGAAATTTGTGAAAACCATTCAGAAGAACAAGGGCATGACATTGAAAATTGCTTCACCCTCAAGCACAAAATTTAAGACCTAATAGACAATAAAACCATCGACATACAACCGGTGAACCTACCTTCTGTCCTCAATATGACCACCAATCCTTTATTAGACCACACTATTAACCTGATACTGGAGGAAATAGGAGATGATGATAGAGTGGAAGAGGCCATGATCAAAAATTATAATGGGGACTGGGAGACTGATGAAGAGAGTGACTGGGAGGAGGATCTCTAATCATGCCCAATCTATCTCCATAACCCTAATGAAGTGCTCAATTCGTTAGACTGGCCGATTGAGAAGCCAACACTTATGGTGGAGGACCTCGCCAAAGACATGGTCATTGATGGTTGGGGTGTTGAGTTTCTACACCCTAGGTATGCCACAGCTGAGCGCCACCTATTGTAGAACCCCTGGCCCACATCTGAGTTTAACTGGGAGGACGTGGGCTGAGAACTAAAACAACTAAAAGCACCGACAGAGCCATTCGAACTGGAAGGAGGCGAGCTAGCCAACCTCTTTAGCGGAGAAACTAAGGAAACAATGGAGGAAAAAACAAGACCAATGAAGCTGACAACTGCATCGTCACTATCAACACACCCGGAGCCCTAGAAGAAGTCTTCGCCTGCCTTGTCTTGGCCGGGGATCGCACTGATGGATGGAGTGTCGAAAATGTGGGCATCATCCCAAACACATACTGAGAGAGATTCTCATCCAAAAGCGTATAAGAGGCGGGTGTTTTCACCCACTTTCTTTCTATCCCTTTATAGTTTGTCTTTAAATTGATGTTTACATTTCCATCTCTTTTAAAGAACTATATGCTTGTTACTACAATAATAAAATGATAGTCTTTTCATTCAATTGATGTTATCTCATATTTTTCTTGTGAATGGTGAATGCTTCTTACACAAGGGGCATGGTCTATCTTATGAAGGACTTGACTTGAAGGGTACGATAGCATGAGTTAACCACTTGCCGAATGATCAACTTAACAAAAAGAGAAAGGATGAGGATGAGTGAGAAAACTATCCAAAAGCAGCACTATCAAAAGCAAGATACCAAAGCTAAGCGATGAGTAGTCAGACTATCAAAGGAAGAAGAGCCATTTTTCATTTTCTCACCAAAAAAAAAAAAATGTTATGTGTATCCCTTTGCTTAACCCACTAGTGCCTCGCGAAAAGCGAAAAGTATTTATTGTCAAACATGATCCAATACCATCCCCCTACACTGGGGCAGATAGATAACTAAGGTCTCCACAAAGAATGTCACTCATCGTTCATCAAGCTGAAGCAACATGAAGGCTCTATGGATCAAGAAATCTAGTTTAAAATGAAGAGGGGCTCTTATTTCATTTTCCATACAGTCAAAAGTAACTCTTGTCAAACCTGTTGACCCGGTTACTTTGTTTTTCAAGAAAACCCCAACCTAGGAATCACCACCCATAGTGGGTTAGGACGAAATACTAAGGAAAAGATCTAACAGAAAAGAGTTGTAGAAGTATTTGTCTCATAAAAGAAATAAATAGAAGAAAAAGGAAAGCAAAGAGAAAGAGTTGTCAAGAGGTAAGTTGACCTAAAAAAAGGAAAAAAGAAAAGGGCCATATAGTGAAAGCCAGAAGAGAAAAGAGTCAGTTCATAGTATCCTAAAAGGTATATAGTAAAGGGAAGAAGGCAAACCCAAAGGGGATCCTAGTAATAGAGAAGCCTAGTAGAAGCTATAGGTTCGAGCTCTTACCTTTTCTTGTAAAATCTGAAACCTTGGCCCACATTACAACCCTATTAAAGTCCTCTCCAATTGAAAACAAATTACTTGGTCTAAATGAGACAGAGGAATTGCCAAAGCTAAAGGAGGCTAGGGGGCAAAACCTTGCCGGAAGAATAATCAAGGATGGTATGGATCTAAACCCTAGTAATAGCAACATTAAATATGAGTCTGCATATCCCGTTGGTTCAAAACCCCATAACTTAGTCTACATTACAGTCCTAAAACAAAGTCTCCTCAGATTGAAAGACTGGTTACTCGTCGCTCTACCATAGGTCAGGTAAGTTGTTGCCAAAGCCTCGAGAGTTGAGAGTTCAAGCCATATGATCCCATACACTAACCTAGGGTAAAAAGTCAGAGTTGATCGAAAGGTACAAAATGCTATCATCCAGTCAAGGTAGGGTCGAGCCAAAAGAGAGAGCAAACCCCTAACGAGGAAGAAGTTTCCATTTTAAGGATGTATAGTTGGACAACACCCCATTCAATGTATTAACTGTTACATCTCTCACGTGTGCATTTTTATAAAATTTTAGCATGAGCTTCGCATACATAGGACATAGCTCGCTGTAGAAACAGAAGTCACCAAAACAATTTAATATCATCTTTAAAACATGCAATGAACATACATCATCATCATCCCTGTACGTACATCTGTCCACATACCTAGCTATGTAAATCATAAACATCCATCCCTGCTCATACACTAGTACATCTGACTATCCGAATCATAAATGTCTATTCTGTTCAAAAGGTACAAATAAACTATCTAAAAAAAATAAATGCATTTCCAAGTCATGATACAGGAAAAGAAGCTAGGTTCATGGCCAAGGGCACTCATCAAAGATCAAAGTCAATGTCTGGGTCAAAGTCTCTAAAACCTGACTCTGGTGGAAGTGGCTGACTGCTAGAAATACCAGCATCCTATAAAGCAGAAAGAACCGGAATTAGCAAGACAAATGAATAACTGAGCAGCATCAAAACAAAGAGAGGGAAAAAATAACATACCACGCTGCCTCCCATCTGAGCCAACTGGGCAATCAAAGTAGCTACCTCGACATGGAATTGATCCTTCTCCATCTGGAATTGGTCCCTCTCAGTCTGGTACCAGTCCCTTTGATCCCTTATAGTAGTGAACTTGGCCTGGGCCACATATCCTCCCGCTCGATGCCACAAGTCAACCAGCTGCTAACCGACGTAAGCACCGACCACCACCTCAAACTGAGTGAAGGCGCCAAAAAAGTGAGCTCCAAAATGTGCAGCATAGTCAATCTCTAGAGGAAGTAGAAAACCAGCACTCGGTTGATGCTCCTAGTATGGAATAGGAACTCCATCAACCAAGGCTCCGAACATATACTCTAACGGATCCCCTACTGATCGGAACTCATCATGGAACTAGCACCAATGTTGGTCACCTAGATAAGACTCCCAAGACTCATCGCTCAAAAAGAAAACCCTCGACAAGGACATAGGGACCAGGTATCTAACAGCCTCATAATGAACTGATCCAATAAAGGGCTGCCAAGTCACATCCCTCAGCTCAATCAGCTCTAGGTTCACCCGTATTATCACAAAGTTAGTGATCTCAGATTACTAGGCCACCCAATCGCGAGCCCACCTCAAGGCACGGGGATAAAGATTAGCCTCTACAACCTTGGGACAGTGGACTGGCAAGTACTTATAACTCCACTAGACTAAAAAGGGCCAAAACCAATCATGCTACCACAACAAGAGGTGTTCATAAGTGGCTGGCGCCACTAGTAGTGGCGCTAAGCCAAAATTTGGCTTGGCACCACTAGAAGTGGCGCCCAAAGGAAATTTTGCCTTGCGCCACTGCAATAGGCACCAGGTCAATCCTTTGTCTATAAATACAGAGCATCCTCTAGCGTGAAAAAGGTCTGCAAACTCAGTCTAAAACTCTCTTTTTCAGTACACAGAGCTCGTAGCCTCCCTAAACCCTAGTCTTCTTTAGGTTTTTCAAACCCTAGGCACCGTACACTAAGCCCTAATATACATACACTCCCATACACTCACATACACCCCTATACACTCCTATACTAACCTCCAAAGCCTTCATTGAAGACTTGAAGGGCTGCAACTCCGAAACTCTCGAACATCAAAGCAAGCTCTCGAAGACCGAAGTAAAGTAAGAAGAACAAAGCGAACAAAGCAAAGCAAATAAAAGAAGACACAAGGTAGACTCTCTATTTACGTTTACACAAGTTCCACCCCCCCCCTCTCTTCTCTCTCCTAACCCACGTGGGTTTTCTTCTATTTTAATCTCCCATCTTCTATCCCCCTTTCTTGCATACTTGAAATAAGAGACTCCCCGACTCATGTGTAGGATTAGGCTATTGAAAGTCAACGTGTCAGGTGCTTTCTCTTAGTCTGATTGGAGACCACGTGGGTTCGGCCCCTTTGATTATGTGGTGAAGCCTTTAACCTTGTATGTTCACGACCCCAACTTGCATTGTGCATATCATGATCATGCATCTCTCCAAAATTCGTTTTTAAACTTGTTTTCAAAATTTGCATAAAAAATCGTTTTCAAAACTTGTATTAAAATTTTCTTCTTCAAAACTTATTTTTCAAAATCACAATCCTAAGGTGATTCTAGCCTTTTTATGGTTAGGGTTGCTTTAGGAAAGTGTTACATTTAAAGTGACCAATATGGTCCATATTTTCAAATCCTTGTTGTTTTCAAACCACAATCCTAGAATGGTTCTAATCTTCTTATGGCTAGAATCGTTTTAGAAAAGTATGATATTTTTAAAGGCTTACAAAAGTCCATATTCAAATCATTTTCGAAATCTCTTTTTAAACTTACTTTCCAAAACCTCTCTTTAATTCCTCTCCAAAATCTCTTTTTACATCTACTTTCTAAAATCTTTCTAAAAACTCTTTCCAATCTCCTTTCCAAAATTGTTTTCTAAAGATTCCCTTCAAAAACTTAACTTCCTAAAAACTCTTTTCCAAAAAGCTCTCTTCAAAATTCACTTTCTAAAACGCTCCCTAAGTTTTCTTCTTAAAAACTCTTTCCAAAAAATTCTTTCCAAGCTTACTTTCTAAAAACTCATTTCTAAGATTTCCTTCCAAAAATCTTCCTTTCCAAAAATTCCTTTCTAAGATCTTCTTCCAAAAATCTTTCTTTCGAAAAGTTCAACTTTCCAAAATCTATTTTCTTGGAGTCCAAGTTAAAACCTAGAGTCATGGTTAGGAAACCCTAATTTTCTTCCTAAAACACAATTATTTCAAAACCTAGGTTTCCAAAATCTCCTTTTTTACATCAAAATTATAAATTTCCAAAACCTATTTTTTACATTAAACTATAGCTTTCCAAATCTAGGATTCCTAAAACTTTTCCTTCCAATTCCATGCCAAATCCAATCTCCTCATTTAGGAAACTAGATCCAATCCTCCGTTTTTAGAAACAAAATCAAAGTATCTCTTTCTTAGAAACAAAATTCAATTTTTCGTTTTAGGAAATAGAAATCCCAATCTTTCCCAATCCAAATCCTTCCTAATCTCATACCTTCCTAAACCCTAAGTTTCCAAAACTTAAACTTTCAAATCTTTCCTTAAACTTTAAGTTTCTTAATCTTACTAACTCCAACCTTAGCTAATTCCAACCTTTCTAAATTTCAACTTCCCAAATCTAAATCTTTAAATCTTTCTTAAACTCAAACCTTTCTTAATTTCAAGTATTTCTAAAACTTAACTTCGAATCTTTCTAAAATTCTAAACTTTCTAAATTTCAAATCTTTCCAAATTCAAAACTTTCAAAAGTCAAAAATCTCTAATTCGAAACTTTCTTAAGTTAAAACTTTCCAAATTCTAAACTGTCCAAATTTCAAATCTTTCTTAAATCAAACTTTTCTTAATTCAAATCCTTCCAAAAATCAACTTTTTCTTAAGAAGGAAACTTTTCTAAATTTTAAAATTTCCTATTTCAAAACATTCCAATTTGAAAACTTTTCAAGTTTAATTCTTCCCTAATTCGAAGCTCCCCTAAAACAAAACATTTCCTAAATTTGAAACTTCCCTAAAACGAAACCTTTCCTATTTCAAAACCTTTCTTAAAATGAGACTTTCCTAAAACGTAGCTTTCCTAATTCGTACCTTTCTTAAATCCAATCCTTTCCTAGTTTTCCAAGTCTAACATTCGAGTCAAATCTTTCTTAAGTCTAGGTTTCTCAAATCTCAATCTTTCCAAAACTAAACCCAAATCCTTCTTCCAAGTTCTACCTTTCCAAATCAAAGTCCAATCTTTTCAATTATAAATTCCAATTTTCAATCTTCTATTCTAAGTTCAAATCGAAACCTTTTTCAAATTAGACCTTTTATTTTCTATCTGACTCTTGTCTAAACTACGGTTGACCTGATTCCTCAAAAGGAATATGTAGGCAACCCTTACGGGTGCGGTCATAACTTTTTTCAAATCTCTATTTCCAATCTCTAAAACTTTCTTTCAAAATCAAGTCTACCTTTTCAAATCTCTTTTCTAAAATCAAATCAAATTCTTCTTCTCAAATCTATTTTCAAATCAAAGTCTTATTCTAGAACTTGCATATCATGCAGCATTCTTTTCTAAAGTGGATAGTTTTGGACATTTATTAATTGAAGACTCTAATGGGTGAATCTGTGGTGAACAGACATGTAGGTACCGCAAAGGCGGGGTAGGGTGATGGCTTAGTGCATCTTCCCTACACGTAACCAACCTCCGAACCTAGATCACTGTTTTCGAAATACCAAAATGGAGTTATTTTCAAAAAAAGGGCTTACATATTTTCTAAAGGTTGTCAAACAACCTATTTTTCTAAAAATCCTCTCTTGAGGAAGTATTTTCAAGATCATTTTCAAAAACCCTAAATGTAGTCTTCGGATTGTGCTCAGTTTTTAGGTGACCTAACTTACTTTAATCAAGTTAAGTGGTGACTTCAAATGTTTTTCAAAAACCCTTTATTCAAATCAATTTTCAATTCAAACCTAGTCGCACTCATTCTTCTAGGATGATGAGTTCTAACGAGAAAGTACAATATTTTTTCCACTTGTGTGTGTATTCCTCAAGTGCAAAAAATCTGAACGCGACAATAGATTTCTAAAATCCTAGATTTTCGAAATTCACCCTTTCCAATTTCATGTCAAATCCAATCTTCCAATTTAGGAAACTAGATCAAATCCTCTAATTTTAGAAACCAAATCAAATCAAATCACCTATTTTAGAAATAAAATCTAATTTTCTACTTTAGGAAATAGAATTCAAACTCTTCCTAATTCCGACCTTTCCTAATTTCAAACCTTTCTAAAATTCAATCTTCCCAAAGTTCAAATCTTTTTAAAATCAAACTTTTCTAATTCGAGCCTTTCCTAAATTGAACCTTTCCTAAATTAAAATTTTTCTAAATCAAACTTCTCAAGTTTAAATAAAATCTTTTCTAATATAATTACATGCTTAAATCTTAGGCTACCTAAACCCTAGGATACCTAAACCTACTTCAACCCTAACCCTAAGTTAAGAAGCTTTAACTCTTTTCTAAAACTCTTTTCTAAACCAAGTTGGTTTTCTAATTTCAATGCAAGTCAAAATATTTTCAAAACCCTATTCAATCTTTTCAAATCGAGTCTTAGTTCTACTCATCAATTTCCAAATCCTCAAGTTCTATTTCAAATCAATATCAATTCCAAGTTCAATTTTAAGTCTTCTATTCTGAGTTCAAATTAAACCCTTTTTCAAATCAAACTTTTCAAAAACTTCAAAGTGCCTATTTTCAATCGGACTCTTGTCCGAACTATGACTAACCTAATTTCCAAAAAGGGATAGGTAGGAAACCCTTATGGGTATGGTCACAACCTTTTTCAAATCTCCAATTGCACAATCTATTTCAAACTTTCAATTTCTAAAATCTTCTTTCAAGCTTCAAATCTTCTTTTTAAATCTATTTCCAAAGTTGAATCTTTCCTTTAAATCTATTTTCAAAGTCAAATCTTATTCTCGCACTTGCATATCATGTATCATATTAGATTCCTTCCATATAGTTCTTTTCTAAAGTGGATAGTATTAGACATTCATTAATTGAAATTCTATATGAGTGGACCTATGGTGAATAGACTTTTAGGTACCGCAAGAGCGGGGTAGGCTGATGATCTTAGGATATCTACCTTACACGTAACCAACCTTCGAACCTAGATCACTATTTTCAAAGACCAAAACAGAGTTACTTTAAAAAAGGGCTTAAATCTTCCTAAAGGTTGCCAAACAACCTATTTGTCTAAAAACCCTCTCTTGAGGAAGTTTTCAAAATCTTTTCAAAAACCCTAAGTGTAATCTTCGGATTGTGCTTAGTTTTAGGTGACCTAACTCACCTTAATCAAGTTAGGTGGCGACTCCAAACTTTTTTCTAAAAGTCATTAATCAAATTAATTTCAAGTTCAAACCTAATCAAACTCATCCTTCTAAAAGGATGAGTTTTAACAAGAGAGTGCCATGTTTTTTTCACTTGTGTATTTTCCTTGAGTGCAAAAAATCAAGGAGCGACAGATAAGTTAAGACAAAAAAAAGAGGGGCAGTTGTAAGCATCCCATTTTTGCTCGCTCAGCAATCTCCAATCCAAATCAATTCTCTAGTAAAACGTCACAACACTATCAAGCCTAAATCGGCTTTTCAAAACTCAGGTCAAGTCAAATCAATTGTTTTTGGGTCCTGAAGACCCCCAAGGAAGCCAAAATGGCCAAAATGCAGGGGAGCAAATGGTTTCCAAAACCAATCGCCAACATTATTGGAGTGACAGAAATACTCATAAACCTTAAGTCGTTCAATTCCAGCACCTGCTAGTTCGCCGATATAAAATGTCCATTATACCCTTAGTATTAGGCAACCTCTCGAGATTAGGCAATCTTTGGAACCAATGTCAAAATTAGAGGAGTGGCAGAAACACTCACAAACTATTAAGCCGTTAAAGTGGCGAGAAGACACTTACAAACAGAACAACACAGGTACGCCGCAACAACCGGTGTCACGGGAGTGAAAGCGCCACTTGGCCGTGGCACATTTTTTAGAAAAGAAGGGAGACCTTCGAAAACCAACTCTTCACAATCATCAGAGTGATGAACAAACTCGTAAACCCAAGTCAACATCGGTGTCTGCTAGCCCGACACGGTAAAAATGACCATTCTACCCCTAAGTAGACTGACACATCTTTCGAGAAAGTACTAAGTCATCAAAATGATAAGTCCACCCTTTTAGGACTGTTCGTAGACAATCTGGCATGGTCAATATGCCATTCAAACCAACTCTAATCCCATTCCGGTCAATTTTAATAAAAATGACCATTCTATCTCTAGGCAAACTGGCACGTCTTTCGAGGAAGTACTAAGTTCTCAAGATGGTAATTATACCTTTCTAAAACAATATCTAGACAATTTGACATGTTCAATATGCCATTCAAACCAATCTTGGTCTCATTCCAGCCAACTCCGGTCAAAATGACTATTTTGCCCGTAGGCACCCCCGGCACGCTCATCGTGAAGTACCCCCGAAGCAGTAAGGCAACACTAAACTACATCTAGGTAGACAAACACACTCTTATGTGCAAATAAAGTCCATTTCGGCCTCATTTCGGCAAGTTTTGATTTAAATGACCATTTTGCCCCTGGTGACCTAAGTGCCCTTTCCGGCCACACCGATCCTGGGAATCAAATTGGCATCCTCCGGGATACTCCAAGGAAGATCCTTGTCCATTCCTAATGAGTCCCTTGACTCAAAACACGCCCTAATCAATAAAAGCTTCACAGAATGTATCACAGACGTTCCACCAAATATGACTTTTTCTTCACTTCCCTAGCTAAAATGCACTGTCAAACAGTGGACAAAATGTGCAAATTATGAAATTCCAAGAAACTTAAGTGATAGGCTTTCCCTTGGTATGATGGTCAATAACGTCACCCGAAGGTCATAATCAAACAGCACAAAAAATGGTACATTTCCAACACTTTAAAAAAATAAAAGCACACTTCTTAGCAATGGTTTAAATCCCAATTTTCTAATTAAAAACGCATCGTCAAATGACTTGAGAAATGTATAAATAAGAAAATTCTTAAAATTCTTTCTAGAGGACTTTCCATCGGTTAGGTCCAGTTGAGATGATTGCTGCTCGAAGGCCGCGATCACATGGTGTAAAAATAGCTACTTTGAGAAACCAGTGGATCATCTCACAGACACTGTCAAAATCTTATTTTTAAGCATGCTTTCCAAAGTGATATCTCTATCATCCGAAATCATTCAAGGCTCCCTGAGTGTATTAAGTTCAAGAGAAATTATACAGGAACATCGTGAACGCAACAAATTTTCCTAGATCTTTCTTGGATGACATGAATATCGAGGTAAAGTCAGTATAAAAGTTCCCAATGACAAAGCATATGCTACATGCACCTAAATCTTGATCAGATCGGACAAAACTTGCCTTGCAGCCTAAGCTGGGATAGTACAAGGATGCCACGTGGCATCTTCGGAGTGGATGGGCCCTAGCGCATATACTACATACACCAAGCCAATTTTTGGCCAAGTGTATGTAGAACATATGCCACCTAGAAGACTTTTTGCCTATAAATATCAGGCCACCCTTAGCTCATTAGAGGGAGGAAAACAGTGAGGAAACTTTGCCAAAATAGCTCTAGAACCTCCAAAATTCCCAAAATACAAGTCTCTCTACAATTCAAGGCAAGCTTCCAGCATCTTCAAGCTTAAGCCCCTTCAACCATGTTTATTAAAGAAGTCGAAAGGCCAAAGGTAAACTTATATTTAAGCATACGCAATCTTCACTCCTTCTCTTCTCCCTGCTAGCTCACTTAAGCTATTCTTCCATTTTAAATCCCATCTTCTACCCCATTTCTTGTGTGCTTGAAACAAGTATGCTATATAACCATGCTTAGATGAAAGCTTGGGAGAACCACCAATTGGAAAACCTCTCTCAAAGCCAAATTTAAGATAGTATTGCCATTGGAGTACCTTGCAATGTGGTGTGGCCTAAACCTTATATGATTCATGACCCTTGCATCCTGGCTGTTATAATGCTTATGCTTTGCATGCATTGGCTTATTTTTGTATTTCAAACCTTTTTCAAACTAGCATTGATTATACCTTTAAGTGCTCTTCCAAGTTCACATTAAAATGGTTTTCAAAAAGTGCATCTAAAGTTCTTAAAATTGAATTTTCTTAAAGTTTAAGCAAAGAACTCTAGTTTTTCATGCCCTAGAAAGCCTTCCTAAAACCCCTAGTCTCCATTTTGCATCATTGCATTTTGCTCTCTTGAGTTTGCATAAAAATGAGATTCAAAACCATCCTCTCTAAAAGAGGTTTTCAATGATCTTGCTCTCTTGAGTTTTGAGGTTGGAATGGTCCCGATAAAGCCCTCTCTTGAGTGGTTTCCACCAAATCAACTATATGAACCATTGCTCACTAGAGTGGTTTTTATTCCCTAAAAGTGGTTTTCTAAAAACAACCTTCTCTAAAAGAGCTCTCCAAAATCTATACTCTGTTGATTTTTCATCAAAATGATCTTCAAAACTCCTTATTCTACATTGATTTTCAAAGTTTTACTCTCTTAAGTTAGTGGGTGGAATGGTCCCAACGAAACCCTCTCTTTAGTGGTTTCTAAATATCAATCATGTGAACCAACGCTTACTTGAGTGATTTTAATAAAATGGTTTTCAAACCTCATAAGACCCTTGAGTTGATTTTTTAACAGATTTTACATGAAACGATAACTTTCTTACATAAAATGATACTTTTCCAAACATTCTTTCAAGTTTTTGACATAAAATGATAAAAAATTTTCATGAAATCATGGTTTTCAAAATACCATTTCAAAATTTCATGCATAAAACCCCTTCTCCAAACCTTTCTAAAAGCACTAGGTTCAAACCATTGTTCAAAGCCACCTTTCCAAAACCCTAGGTTAACCCAAACCTAGTTGGCTAACCCTAGATCATCTCCAAACCCTAGGTCAAGTTAACCCTAATTGTCCAACCCTAGGTTAACCTAACTCAAGTTAGTTAACTCTAGCTCAACCTAACCCTTGTTGTCAAATCTTAGGTCAAGTTAACCATGGTTGTCTAACCTTAGGTTAACCTAACCCATGCTAGTTAAGTAGGTCATCCTAACCCTAGTTAGTTAACCCCTAGGTCATTTTAACCCTAGCTGCCTTAACTAAGGTTAGTTAGCTTCAAGTCTCCAATTTCAACCTTCTTTCAAACCCCTCTTCAAATTTCAAATGAACTTTTAAAGTTTTTCTTAAAGAATACCCCACTCTCTTGAGATTTCAAAAATCATAACTCTAAAGTCTTCTCAAATACTTCCATACTCTTCTCAAAAAATATTTTCAAGAGCTCTCTTAAACTTGTTTTGACCAAAATGGCTAGACACTTAATGATTTCAAAAGTTGTTTAAACTCACAACCCTAAGGTAATGCTCACCCTCTCATGGTTAGGATTTCCAAGGAAAAGTGATACAATGAATGAAACCTTCAAGGTTTATATTAGGGTTCCAATACCCTAAATGTTTTTCAAAATCTCTTTCCAAAATGATTTTCAAAAATCACACTCTTGAGACAACATTAGTCCTTCCATGGTAAAGGTTATTCAAGAAAAAGTGAGATATCCAACTAGGGTTTTTCAAAACCTTAAGGGAAGTTTCTAGCCCCTTTTTCTAAAAGTGTTTCAAAAAATCATAGCCTTAAAGAAGTTTAATTTTCTCAATAGCTAATTTCTTAAAGGTGAATGTGATATTTACCATACGTTTCATAAGGTATACAAAAAAATTATTTAAAACATTTCCAAAGTCTATTGAGTTGCTTCCAAAAAATTTAAAAAAAAAACATTCCAAAACTCCCTTAAGTTGTTTTCTAAAACATTTTAAAAACTTCCTTGAGTTGTTTAAAAGATATCCAAAAATTCTCTTAAGTTCTATTTCAAAAACTCCCAAAGCTCTCTTGAATTGATTTCAAAAACATTCCAAAACACTCAAGTTCTATTTTAAAAATACTTTCTATTAGTCCAGGTGGCAACCCAAGAGAGGGGGGAACTAGGTTTAAACAATATTTCAACAAATAATTTCAAATTTAAAAAATTCTAACTAAATGTTTAAACAAATATTAATCAACCATAATATGTTATAAATAAATGCAAGCAATTCAAACTATTAAGTAAAGGAGATAGAGAGAAAAGAATACAACACCAAGATTTATCATGGCTCGACTTCAACTCCAAAGTCTACGTCCACTCCCCAAGACTCCTTCCTTGATATTTTTCTTCACTATATCCAAACCGTAAATATAGCCACTAGCCTTTTAACCCAAGCTCTAATCCTCTTTTGCAACTAGTTTTTTACACAGATGCTAGTCACACCCCTCTAACTAGTTTTTACACAGGTACTAGTCACACCCAACTAAGTGATCTTTCACTCTAACTAGTTTTTGTACAAATGCTAGTCACACCCAACCCCTAGCTATTTCTCCTAGCTAGTCTCTCCCTTATAAGAAGAAAGAATAAGAGTACAACCACTTATGCTTACAAGTAATTCTCTCAAAGAATAGATATACCAATGAAGCTCTCAAAACATTACAAAATAAAATATAATGAAGCTCTCAAAAACTTTGTAGGATGAATAACAATTTGATACACAAACTGTTGTTCTTTTTTGTTCCTCAAGTGTATCTCTATTTATAGATGAATATTGAAGGCTGATTTGTAGCTTCAAATGAGTTTCTAGCCGTTCGAGAGCATTTAAAACAATTCTTCTTGTTGAGCAAGTTGCTGCCAAATTTGTTTTTGAATTTCTGATCAGATGGCTTCACTTCCACCTCGATTTTTTCCTTAATAACATTCAAATTTGAAAATGGATATAACAGACTATTGGTAGATATATATATATATATATATGTCAGCTTTCCAGAGCCATAAGAATCCAGTCCATCAAACGGTTAGATCAAAATTTATGATCACAATACTCGAGCTATTTCCCAGCTGGCATATTTGAATTCTACAGAGTTGTCTTCATTTCCAGCTCCCTTTTCACATTCTTAATATTCAAATTTGAAAATTTTATATTAAACAAAAGTTGTAGATATGAAAGTCAACTTTTCATAACTTTAAGAATCATGGGATTTGAATATTTGAGCTGAAACATATGAGTGAATTGCTCAGATTGTCTTCCAGTAATCATTTTTGAATTTCTACTTCACTAAGTCTTCTTTCACCTTGTGTTTCACCTAGATAACATTTGAATTTGAAAATTCATATAACATATAAAATGTATATATGTATGTTAACTTTTCATAACTTCAGAATCAAATCATTTGGACTTTTGGATCAAATGATATGGTCAAATAATCATGACCGTCTCTAAGCCGCCGTATTTTGAATTTCAAATCCAATGAGTCACTTTTCAGCTCATTTTCGTCCCACAAAACATTCTTTGCATGAACACTTCATTAAACACCATAATTAGATATTTGAGTTTTCTTTCTAATGCCATAAGAATCAGATCAATCCAACGATTGGATCAAAAGATATAGGCATAATACTATGGTTGTATCATAAGATATAGTTTCATTGAATTTTCAAGCTTAGAAGAAAATTATGTCCTCTAATTTTGTTCCTTGAATTAAGTTTCCTTAAAACACAATTCTCAAGGATATAGATATAACTTTCCAAATCTTGATCACTCTTTCAAGTGCTTCGTAATCTTGCAAAACTTTGTTATACCAACTATACCAAGGATTAAAAATATTGAATATATTTAGTTAAGAAAATATTTATAGATCAAAGTAAGTTATCATCAAAACTATATATAAAATTTCATATGAATAAACTGAGGGCAACCAATTTCAAAATTCTTTCAACTTCATTTTCAATTCAAAATTCTTGAATTCAAAGTTTCAAAACCTTCCAAGACTCCTTTGAGTCCATTTTCAATCATGCTCTTACACAAATTACGAATGACTTAATTCTCGCCAAATAAGATACGTAAGCAAACTTTATAGAAGCAGTCATAACCCTTATTTCAAGACAAATGCCCCTTTTCAAAACTCTTCTTCAATCAAAAGGTTCTATCTCAAGTCAACTTCAAACACTTCCTATTCTTTCAAAAGTTCTTTCAAAAACATGCATCATACATCATTCATCCCAAAAGTGATGACCCAACACTGTTTTCAAAATTTTGTAAGTGGATATAAAGTGGACATTTAGCAACTAGTGATTTAAGTGAATAAATTAAGGGTGAATAGACAAGTAAGTATCAAAAGGGCGAGGTAGGGTGATGATCTTAGGTTGTTTTTTCTACACGTAACCAACCCCTAGATCATAGATTTCTATTTCGAAGACCAACTCAGAGTCAGGTTGTCAAGAAGGGCTTTAAAATGTCTTCAAAAGGTTGCTAAAAACCTAGTTTTTTAAAAACCTTCTTAAGAAGGCACTTTCAAAATATTTTTAAAAAACATAAGTTTAGTCTTTGGATTACACTTAGTTTTAAGTGATCTAGCACATCTTTAACTATGTTAGGTGGCAACTCCAAACTTTTCTAAAAAGCCCCTAAATTAATTTTAAAATGAAACCCTCGTCACACTTGTCCTCTTAGGAGGGTAAATTCTAATAGAGAGAGTACTGTGCTTTTTTCAAAACCAAGAGGGCTTGGAGCCGGAAAATCGAGGTGTGACATTTTTACCATCAATATTCATCAATGTTCCTATCACATTGTCACATACATTTTTCTCAATATATATAGCATCGAGGTTGTGCCAAACTTTGAGGGTTTTCCAATAAGCTAAATCAAACAAAATACTCCTCTTTGTCCAATTTAAATATCTAGCAGGTTGTTTTCTCTTCTTCCCATTTTCATCTACCTTCCCATGTATCGGGTTCTTGACATGCTCTAATTGTTCTAAAACCTCATCTCTAAATAATAACTTTGGTTCTGGCTTAGGCTATGACTCATCATCAAATGATGTACTTGTCTGTACCAAATGATTATGCGGAAAAAAACAATCATGTCTTATGTAACTTTTCTCCCAATGATGCAAATATTGGTGAGATGCATTCTCGTTACATGAAAGGCAAGCCAATTTTCCTTTAGTGCTCCAGCCAGATAACTCACCATATGCAAGGAAGTCATTAATAGTCCATATTACTGCAGCCCGTAATTGAAAGTTTTATCCACTCAATACATTGTATATCTCTACACCAACCTCTTCAACTCATGTATCAATGGTCATAAAAGCACGTCAATGTCAAATCCAAGTGCCCGATGCCAAGGAACAAGCAAAAGCATCATGAAAAATGGATCTTTCATACATTTCTCTGGTGGTAAATTGTACGGGACAAGAAAAATTGGCCATATGCTATACTAGGTGTTCATATTTCCAAAAGGATTGAAACTGTCACTTGCTAATCCGAGCCTAACATTACGAGGATGTTTGGCAAATGACTCATGCTTTTGTCAAAGTCTTTCCATGCTTCAGAGTCAGCTGGATATTGTAACACATTTTTCTCCTCCACACGTTTATCCTTGTGCCAACTCATATTAACAACTGTCTTCCTTGATATAAATAATCTTTGTAACCTTGGCTTCGAAGGAAAGCACCTTAAGACCTTGTGAGAGACCTTTTTTTCCTTTTCTTTTATGAAATTTATATCTAGGTGCTTTTCAAGTAGGACACTTATCCTCATTTTCATACACCTTCCAGAAAAGTATGTAATAATTCTTGTAAACTTGTATTTTGTCATAGTCGAAGCCTAAAACTCGAATTACTCGTTTAGGCTCATTGTAATAGTAAGGGAGCTTTTTACCAGTAGGAAGTGCCTCATTCAACAATTCAAGTAACATCGTGAACAATTTGTTGCTCCATCTATTAAGTATTTTTAGATGTAGAAACTTTACAATAAATGACAACTTAGAGAATTGTTGGCACCCCGGATACAGTTCTTGCTCAGCATCCCTCATTAATCTTGCAAATTTATCAACTTCATCACCACAACCACCAAGGAAGTCAGGACCATGGCTATTAGATGCATCCCCCATATAATCAAACACCAATGTTTTAGCATATATGTCATGTATGATTTCCTACACCTCAATATTGGGACAATTTTCTTTCTCAATCATATCATGATATTCGTCATTTTCATTGTCTATGTTATAATCATCGTCATTCAATTTGAAGTTTTCCCCATGATACACTCACCTAGTGTAACTTATGACCACCCATATGCATACAAATAAATTTAAATTTCATCCACGATCTATTTTCTATTGTTATTGCATCTATAACATGGACACCAAATCTTACTCGCCCCTAGCGTCTTATGGTCATGGGCAAACTTGATAAATTCCCTTACCCCATCATCGTATTGAGACAACTTTCTATCCAACTGCATCCAACTCTTATCCATCACAATATCCCTATCACGAGATGAAATAAGATATACTTATCCTATTTCAATTAATTATAGTAAAACAAATTAAGGACCTCACCATTATTTGATGCAACAATAAAAAAATCATATTTGAGCACATTTGATCATATTTAATTCCAGACTATGGCTATGCAACTCATCCCAAAAATACAACTAAATTAGCAAGGAGATTACTTAGAACAACAAATATAACAACAAAATATCTATTACTAGAGCACATCTAATTAAAGCTACACAAAATAGAAGTTAGCTATTTTCAACATGTGTGAAACAGAAAGTCGAAAAAAATGGGTCAGCATATGCATATGCTCCAAAATACATGTTATTCTTAAATGAAATTAATAGACATACTGCTGAAGGGATGCTTCCTTTGTTTTAAAAGTAGAGTCACAACGTCTTTCTTAAGTGTTGTTGTCCTCTCAATATTAGAAAAAAGCAGCACTAATCAACATTAATCCTAACAAGAATAAATAGTTACGTACTGCACAAATAACCTCTTTCATATTCATTGGCAATTTATCATTTAGATGTAAAACTCTGCAAGTATAGAAAGATCCAAGTCAAAGTAAATTCTATGGTTCCAAATTAGACATAAAATGTAAGAGTCCTAGCTCCCTTATCTCAATTTTTTATACTTCAAGCTCTTTCAACCATGCAAGCCTTCTTGGGGCTATTGCCATATGATTAAACCAAGTCAAAACAGGTCTAAAATTCCATATGATATCCTGGAAATGATAAGGAGTAGATAAGCCAAAGAGTACCGATGTACTACAACAAAACACAACAAAGGTTGTCATCATCTATATCTGTCAACTTCAAAATCTTCTCCAACCTAAGGAAACAAAAATAAAGAAAAAAGAAATAATAATAATTGTAAACCCCATACCTATATTTTTTTCTATATCTTTGGATAACTGTATCCTCCATACATATATTCACATATGAAATAATAGAACAATGACCAATGTCCAACAAAACTTAATTTGCTCTTACCGTAGCCATTCTTACTTGACAAAGCTAGGAAAATCCAAAGAATTTGTAGAAATTGAATTAGAGAGAAGTACATAATATGCTTGTACATACACTGTTTGATTTCTCAAGAAAAAATTGAAATCAAAGTGAAAACAAAAATTAAAATCAAATTAACAAAGCCATGTACTTAATATGCCTATATATGTGTGTGTGTGTGTGTATACATATATACACAGTTTGATTACTCTAACAAACAAAAGACAAATGAGAGATCTGTATTTTAATCAAATTGGAGCTCACCTGTGTAAATAAAGGTAGGTCAGGAAACGAACCCAATGATTTCTCAAAATTTGCATAACTTTGAAGAAGAAACTATAGAGCAGAGAGCAACTCCAAATGCTAATCATTGAAGGCTAATATACCCCAAATTTGGATTGACAGGCATAGTAGAGATTCAGAGAAAGAAAAAGAAAGGGAAGACTAGAGCGGGAAGGAGATCTGTAACGTGGAGATCAACCCCAAACACTACACAAACAAATTCGATCTACATAGCACAGAGAGAGAGAGAGAGAGAGAGAGAGAGAGAGAGAGAGAGAGAGAGAGAGAGAGAGAGAGAGAGAGAGAGAGAGAGAGAGAGAGATGGGAGTGGATAAGATGAGTAAGAAAGTTCTGGTTTATTAATCTCAAAATTTAGGACAACCAAATTTCATTGCGTACAATTACAAACACTAGAATTGTCAAAAAAAATTAAGTTCTCTCAAAAGGTTAATATTTTTTTAATACATTTGTCGCACCCAGATTTTTCGCACTCAAGGAAAACACACGCAAGTAGGAAAAATACTGTACTCTCTTTTTAGAACTCACCCTCCTAAAAGAATGAGTGGGACTAGGTTTGAATTGAAAATTGATTTGAATACAGGGTTTTTGGAAAATAATTTGGAGTCGCCACCTAACTTGATTAAGGTGAGTTAGGTCACCTAAAAACTCAGCGCAATCCGAAGACTACACTTAGGGTTTTTGAAAACGATTTTAAAAATATCTCCTCAAGAGAGGGTTTTTAAGAAAACAGGTTGTTTGGCAACCTTTAGAAAATATTTAAGCTCTTTTTTTAAAATAACTCCGTTTTGGTCTTTCGAAAATAGTGATCCTAGGTTCGGAGTTTGGTTAGGTGTAGGGAAGAAGCACTAAGCCATCACCCTACCCCGCCCTTGCGGTACCTATATGTCTATTCACCCTAGGTTCACCTATTAGAGCCTTTGATTAACAAATGTCCAAACTATCCACTTTAGAAAAGAATTTTGAAAAGAAATTTAACATGATACATAGTATGCAAGTGCAATAGAAAGACTTGATTTGAAAATAGATTTGGAAAAGAAGAATTGAAGTTTGAAATTGGAAAGAAAGTTTTAGAAATTGAAATTGAGGATTGAAAATAGATTTTTAGAATTGGAAGTTGGAAATGGAACATAGAATTGGAAATTGGAAAGAAGTTCTGGAATTGGAGATTTGAAAAAGGTTATGACCGCACCTATGAGGGTTGCCTACGTATCCTTTTTGAGGAATCAGGTCAGTCGTAGTTTGGACAAGAGTCCGATAGAAAAGAGATTTTTGATTTGAAAAAGGATTTGATTGAAACTTAAAATAGAAGATTGAAAATTGGAATTGAAAAGATTGGACTTTGATTTGGAAGGATAGAACTTGAAAGAAGGACTTGGACTTGTTTTGGAAAGATTGAGGTTTAGGAAACCTAGACTTAGGAAAGAGAAGATTAAGGAAAGACTTGAGATTTAAAAAAGATTTGACTCGAATATTGGACTTAAAATATTAGGGAATGATTGAATTTAGGAAAGATTCGAATTACGAAAGTTTCATTTTAGGAAAGTTTCATTGTAGAAAAGTTTTGAATTAGGAAATGTTCAATTTAGGAAAGTTTTGAATTAGGAAATGTTTCATTTTAAGAAAGTATTAGAATTGAAAAGTTTTGAATTTAGAATGTTTTGAAATAGGGAAGTTTTGAAAGTAAGAAAGTTTTGAGTTTAGAAAGTTTTAGATTTAGAAAGATTTGAAGTTTAGGAAAGTTTAGAATTTTAGAAAGATTCAAACTTCGAGTTTTAGAAATTCTTGAGATTTAGGAAAGGCTCGAGTTTAAGAAAAATTTGAAAACTTAGATTTGGAAAGTCGAAATTTGGAAAGGTATGGAATTAGGAAAGGCTTAGACTAAAAAGGATTTGGAAGTTTAAAGTTTAAGGAAAGATTTAACGTTTAGGTTTTGGAAACTTAAGATTTAAAAAAATACGAGATTAGGAAAGATTTGAATTAGGAAAGGTTTAGGATTGGGAGAATTGAGATTTCAATTTCCTTAAAACAAAGGATTGAATTTTATTTCTATAAGAGGTGTTTTGATTTTGTTTCCAAAAATAGAGGATAGGATCTAGTTTCTTAAATGGAAGATTGGATTTGGTTTCCTAAAGGGAATATTGGGTTTGGCATGGACTTGGAAAGATGAAATTTTAGAAATCCTAGATTTAGAAGTCAATAGTTTTGATGTAGAAAAAGGATTTTTGGAAACTTATGATTTTGATGTAAAAGGGAGATTTTGGAAACCTAGGTTTTAAGGCAAGAGTGGAAATCATGTTATGAGAAAAGAAATTAGGGTTTCCTAATCGATGACTCTAGGGTTTAACTTAGGCTCTAAGGAAAGAGTTTTTGGAAAGTGAGCTTTTAGAGAGGGAGATTTTTGGAAGGCAATCCTAGAGAGGATTTTTTAGAAAGTGAATTTGGAAGAGAGAGTTGTTGGAAAGGAGTTTAAGAAGACGTTTTGGAAAATAGATCATTGAAGGGAATGTTTTAGAAAACAATTTTGAAAACGAATTTTGAGAAGGAGATTGGAGACAACTTTTAGAAAGTATGTTGGAAAAGAGATTTTTAGAATGAGAGATTTGAAAGGAGAGTTTTGGAACGTTCACAAAAATATCTCACTTTCCTAAAGCGATTTTAACCATAAGAAGGTTAGAACCACCTTAGGATAGTGGTTTTGGAAACAATAAGATTTTGAAAATATGGACCATATCGGTCACTTTAAATGTAACACTTTCCTAAAGCAACCCTAACTATGAAAAGGCTAGAATCACCCTACGATTGTGATTTTGAAAAACAAGTTTTGATGCAATTTTTGAAAACAAGTTGGAAAATGAATTTTGGAGGAATGCAAGATCATGATATGTACAATACAAGTTGGGGTCGTGAACATACAAGGTTAAGGCTTCACCACATAATCAAAGGGGCCGAACCCACGTGGTCTCCGATTAGACTAAAAAAAAACCCCGACACGATGACCTCCAATAGCCTAATCCTACACATGGACCGGGAAGTCCCTTATTTCAATCATGCAAGAAAGGGGGGGAAAGAAGATGGAGAATTAAAATAGAAAAAAACCCAAGTGGGTTCGGAGGGAGAAGAGAGAGGGGGAAGATTCATAAACTTAAATAGAGAGCCTACCTTATATCTTCTTTATTTTGTTTTCTTTGTACGCTTTCTTTTTCTTGCTTTGCTTTGGTCTTCGATTCAGTCTTCGTCTTGATCTTTGAGAGCTTCAAGTTGCAGCACTTCAAGTCTTCAATGGAGGCTTTGGAGGCTAGTGTATGAGTGTATATAAGTGTATGGGAGTATATGAGAGCTAAGGTTTGTGTATGGGGGCTAGGGTTTAAAAAACCTAAAGAGAACTAAGATTTAGGGAGGCTACAAGCTCTGTATATCGAAGAGTAGGGTTTTTAGACTGAGTTTGCGAACCTCTTTCACATTGGGGGAGGCTCTGTATTTATAGAGAAAAGAATGACCTGGCGCTTGTTGCAGTGGCACCAGGCCAAAAATCCTTCTAGCGCCACTAGGAGTGGTGCCAGGCCAAATTTTGGCTTGTAGTGGCGCCAACCACTTAGGAAAGTTTTTAAGTCGGCAAGCAACGTATCTTCAGAAGATTATAGCGCCTGTACTAGTGACTACCATGCAATTTTTAGCCTGGCTTCACTAGGAGTGACTCCGGAAAGTCCGGAAATGATTTGAAAGGGCTGGGAATGGCTTGGAAGGCCGGAAAGGAACAGGAACACTTAGAACAGTGTCCCGAAGGTAGTAGACTTGAAAAATGATGACAAGATGTGTTGGAAAAGTTGACCGAGCCATTAGGGGCAAAACGGTCAACCGGGCCGAAAAGCTGCCGGGACAGACTCAGAATGTCCCTGAAGAAGACTCGAGATTTGGAAACATTATTTAGAATGTCCCAAGAGGTTACCGGTTTGATACCCAATGCCGGTGTGGTTGGAAAAGGCGACCGGCCCACTAGGGGCAAAACAATCATTTTGTACTAGGTTTACCGGAATTGACTCGAAATGATCCGAAGAGATAACGAAAGGTCACAAATACTACAAAAAGCATTCTCGGAAGATTACCGGTTTGATACCCAGAGCCAGTGTGGTTCCCAGGGCGTTCGGATGCCTAAGGGCAAAGTGGTCATCTTGATCGAAAAGTCTCGAAATTGGCCCGAAACTTACTATAAGGCACTTAATCATACGGGATTACTTTTAAGACAATCTTGGAAAGGTGGACTTATCGCTCTAAGGACTTAGGTAATTTCTCGAGAAACGTGCCAAAAATGGCCCTAGAGGCAGTTTGGTTATTTTTTACCGAAGTAGGCTAGCAAGCACTAGTGTTGACCTGGATTTTGAGTGTTTCAACCACTCTAACGGCGGTCCTGTGATACAGGGGTTTTTTGGCAATTCCCTATATCAACCTATTTACAAGTACTTTTGCTACTCTAACGGTTGCGATGTTTACGAGTACTTCCGCTACTCTGACAGTTCGCGATCATTCTCGAGACTGCATAATCTCGAGAAGCTGCTAAATAGACTTAGCGCCTGAGGAATCAACTTTCTCAAAAGGCATACCGAAAGGGACATTTCTGTATTGACGGGCTAGTAGGTGCCAAAGATGGACCATTCTACCATCTCAGGGACTTAGGGTCTCATCCTGGTCAACGAGTTTGAAGGGACTTACCATTCCAAATAGTTCACTCGGAAATATGCCGGATTAGGGGGTCTTACCATCTTGAGGAATCAACTTTCTCGAAAAGTGTGCTGAATTTAATTGGAATTAGAATTAGAAGTGGAATTGGAAAGGGGATTTACCGTTTTCAAAAAGACGTGCCTATTGGAAGTGGACCGAACAGTGCCTCCAAGGGCATTTAGTTATTTTGCCTCTATTTGGGCCCTAAGGGCCCACGAAGCAATTGATTGACAGGATTAGACTGGAAAGTTGATTTAGATTGGAATACGTCCATATTAACTTGAATACAAGTCTAGATGGACTGGAGACTGCTGAACGGGCAAAAAATGGGGTGCTCACAGCTGCCCCTCTTTTTCTGTCTTTGCTTGTCGAAGACAGAAAATGATAGAGTAAGAGTTTCATGTTGACCGCGAGGCGGTCAGAGGGACGAACTTTGAAAATTTTTTAAAACAGGAGCTTGGAAATGGAAATTGGGGCCTAAAAGGCCTTTGAAATCGAGTTTTGGCAGGAAAAAGGGCAAAGTTGCCCGGAATTGGCAACCGGCACCACTGCTAAGTGGCTTCGCGCCACTGCCACGCCACTGCTAGTGGCAGTGGCGCTAGGCCTGGGATCAAAACCAACATTTGCTGGTTCGACGCTGCTACAGGTATTGAAGGTTTTTTGCAAAACCAAGAGGCATTGCAAGAAAATCGACTTGGACATTGAAGGAGCATTTCTTGGAGACCACGAGGGATTGCCGGAAGTGAACCACGTCACCGCAAAAGTCGCCGGAAGAGAAGTTTTTGCCGGAGAACTCCAAGAGGTGAGTTTTTTAGTTTATGTTGATTTTTACGTGTAGAATTCCGTTTAAGTCATGTGAACAGTGAAAATTGATGTTTTGATATGTTTTGAACATTGTGGTGAAGTTATTTTTACATTTTAATGCTTGTTTGATTGAATTTGAGTAATTTTATGTGATTATATGAAGGAGGTTTCTGCAGGAATTGGGAGCTTGTTTCTGCAGGCTTGAGTGTTGAGTTTTTTGGCTAGAATTTTATATTGTGTGCCTTAGAAAAATGTGTTCAACAGCCGTATGAAGTTTCGTGATTTTTTAAAAACTTAGTGAATTTTTGAGTTTTTGAAAAAATAGAGAAATACTTGGAAAATTAAGAAAATTTAAGAAAATTTAGGAAATTGATGAAATTTTAGAGTTTAAAATTTAGAGAAATTTGGAAATATTTTAGAAAACATTTGAAATGATTTGAGGAATTTTAGGACAACTTTGAAAGCTGTTAACTTATCGGAAAAGAAAACATGCGTTTTGAAAAATTTTAAAATTTGAAGATTATGCGCGGGTGTTAATGTTATGTGATTACGACATTATAAAGTGTATGGTTTATGTTTTCTGTTGATGTAGTAGGTGTTGTAGGGATCGTTTTTCAAGCGAAACTCGGCTGAAATTTTTAGAAATTCGGAAAGAGTTGGGAAAGGTTTTAAATAAAATCTTTTTGAAGGAAAAAGACAGAAAACCCTAGAAATTTTAGAAAACTTGTTTTGACTCGAAGTTGGCAAATCAAAATGTGTAGAAAATTCATTTTGATGTAGAAGATTAAAATCAAAATGTGTAGGGAATTCATTTTGACTCAGAAGACCGAACTTTGAGATCAAAATGTATAGAAAATTCATTTTGACTTAGAATTGGATTTAAAATCAAATTGTGTAGGAAATTCATTTTGACTTATCGCTTGAAATCTTTTTATTACTTATTATTATTTTTGTTTATTTTTTATTTGTTTTTATTACTTATTTATTTTATTATCATTTTTATCTGCATGTAACGTATATTAACACCTCTTACCTTGGCTTACCTTTTCAAGATGGCAGACAAGATTTTGAGTCGATTGAGAGCTTGGCATAACAGTTACCCTCCGGATGAGCAGGATATCTTTCGTTGGTGTTTTGGTCAGGTGGCTTCACTCCTGTTAGTGCAGCTTATTCCTGAGTTCATGGAGGCAGTGATTCCCTTTTGGCATCCTGGCTTATCTCTGTTCCACTTCAAGAAGTGCGAGCTTACCCCTACTCCTCATTAGTATAGATTTCTTCTTGGTTTCCGAGATGATTTTGCTAACATATAGGACCCATCTTTCTTTACGGTTCTATTACACTGGTCTCATCCTAGCTTGGACTCCGGCGCGCAATTCTTTCATCTTCTTCTCTGCCCCAGTTTCCTTACGTTCTAACAGAGTTCCTCTTTTCTAGCTTTGAGTTCACCACCGGTATGCGAGCCCACTTTGGTGATTGGCACACTTCCCAAGATTGGTCTTTTTCCCGTATGGTTGCTTTGGCCATACTTCTTCTGAACTACTTGGTGTTCCCACGAAGAGATGATTTAGTTGACTGCCGACTATGTGCACTATTGGCCTAGATTTGTAAGGGGCATTCCTATGCTCCCATGGTTGTGGGAGAGACCTTTGTGAGTCTTACGAGATTCCAGCAGACTGTTGATGCTCATTTCTAGGGATACGTTGCTCTCTTCCAACTTTGGGCGATTGGGCACATGTTTGTTACTCCTCTATTCCAGCATACATGGTATCCTGAGCTTGACCATATACATTCCCTAAGGAGATCTCAGAGAGCCATGGCAGATGAGGGGAGATTTTCGCAGACTGTTACAGCCTGGGCTGACCACCTTCGGAGCATGAGGACGGTCAGGTGGTATTTAGGACTGGTAGGTAGCCATTGCTTGAGATTTTGGCCTTCTGAGAGGGCCTTCATACCCCTAGCAAGCTTACGGGGCATTGCCCCTTTCTTTGGGATTTGGGTTCTGCGACAACTTGGTAGAAGTCAAGATATCCCTTATTCAGCATCTGTAGCTGAGTTCACTCTTGTTTTTGAGGCATCAATCCCGAGAGCACTGGTGGAGAGAGTTATGGATATATGGAGATATTTGCTTCCTCACGTAGACGACAACTGTCCATTCTCTGTCATGCCCCTTGAAACTGAGACTTATCACTATTGGCTTCGGCGCTACGTGCTAGGTCCTAGCAAACTTAGGGATCTTCTTATTGAGACTCCTTTACCTCCCGTAGGGTACACTGACTTCTTGACAGCTATGATTGTTCAGGGGCATCGTCATAGGCAGCAAAATCGCTGGTTGATAGGGATATTGCATGACCGGTTGAGAGTGAGGGACGCTGAGGTAGCTTCTTTGGAGGTGCAGCTAGCAGCGGCTAGATTGACACATGATCGCCCACCTTTGAGTATCTCGAGGGGACGTAGGCAACCACGAGGCATTCTAGACTATTTCACTCTCCCAGAGGATGGTGCGACGGATAGTCAGTCTTTGCGGGAGGCTGTGGAGTCCCTTACCCTAGATAGGGATACGCTTCTAGCCAGGTGTGCAAACTACGAGCGAGGCCGGCTTGGATCTTCTACAGCTGGTACTTCTTTGAGTGCTCCTCTTGTGGTTGGCAAGCCAGCTGATCCTTGCCTAGTTGATTCCTCCTTCGATGATGATGGGGAGCGATATATTTTTGTCCCCCCGTTCCCAGATTTATTGATTCCTTAATTTATAGAAAAACATACTTTGTTTAGTATTGTATACCTTTTTGCCTTCTGAACTTAAGGCCTTCCTTACTTTTGATATGATTTTCCTGCATGGTTAGTATAATAATAGACTTGAGAAAAGCCGAATGAAAGCCACAGCTTAATGGAAAATAACTCCCTTTGGTTTGATGCTCTGACTTACCGATTGTCCTGCGAAAGAAACCCCTGCTACCTTTAACCTTAACTGGGTTAATCCGGAGAATGCCTTTCAAGACACCTTCTGACTTTCACACTGCTGCTTTCATACGTATAACTTCTGGGGAATGTTACAACTTGGGTTATTTCTTACATCTAAGCCCTTCCACCCCCCCCCCCCCCCCCCCCCCCCCCCTATTTTTTTTTTCTTTTTTTTTTCGCTGTTTTTACTACTGGTGCCTATGAGAGTTTTCACCAGTCCTAGCTCTCTGTCATTTTTGCACCAAGGCGCCTTTGCAAGTTTTCACCGAGGTCGACAGTTTTGTATCTTGCCACATCCCTACTCTTTTACCTACGGTGCCCTTTCGAGGTTTCACCGCATTTTCGGGAATGTGCTTATTTTCTCTTCTTTCTCTCTCTTTCCTTAGCTTGGTCTCTGGTTTCTGTTGAGAAGCTTCTAAATACTACTTATGCCATCTCCCAGCTTTCCTTGCCGATAGCATATTTCAGTAAGCTTATTTGGACTAACCAATTTAACTCTGATCTGAGAGGACTTCTAAGGTTTGTGGTATGAGTTTTTACTTTTGAAAGAAAAGGAAAAGGCTCAAACCTATCATTCTACTAGTGATCACTGTCAATGATTTTTGGTCTAATAGCACTTTTTCTACGTATTTTTATCTTTTTTTGGATATCTCATCCCCCCCCCCCCTTTTCTTTTTTTTTTTTTTTTGAAATAACAATGTTAACAACAACGCTTGTGCAAACTTAAAATAATACTTTAAGGATTCCCCCCCCCCCCCCCTCCCCCTTTTTTTTTGTAACGCATATCTCCAGTGCCTCTAATTTGACCTAGCGTGATCACTTTGTTAGGAAATTTTCTTAAAGGAAAGTAACCGGCTCTAAGGGGTTGACAAAGGTCATTTTTTTTACTGTATAGGAAGTGAAACGAGGGACTCTCGTCATCTCATAATTAAATTGCTTAGTCTATAAAGCTTTACCATTGAAACCCTACCCTATTGATTAGCGGAGATTAAGGAAAGTAGATTTTATTACTTCCACACAGAAACCAAAGGTCTAGCTTTTGGAATCATATCTAGTAGTGTTTGACAGCATCTGAATTCAACGGACTAGGGAATTCTTGACCATCCATTTCCTCCAAAACGAGAGCTCCTCCAAATAGGACCCTTTTTATCACGAATGGCCCTTCACAGTTTGGAGCAAATTTCCCTTGCACTACTTCCTGATGGGGGAACACCTTTTTGAGCACCAAATCTCCCGGTTGGAATGATCGAGGCCGCACCTTCTTATCAAACACCCTAGCCATTCATCTTCTGTAGCATTGAGCATGATAAACCGTAGCTAGCCGCTTCTCATCTAGCAGGAAGAGTTGGGCATATCGGTCTTTGATCCATTCTGCTTCATCCATCTTGCTTTCTATTAAGATCCTTAGGGAAGGAATCTCAATCTCAATGGGGATGACTGCCTCAGTGCCATAGACTAGCTCGAAAGGAGTGCTTCCTGTGGAGACCCTCATAGTAGTTCGGTATGCCACCAATGCAAAAGGAAGTTTCTCATGCCAATCTATGTAGTTGTCAATCATCTTTCGAAGTATTCTCTTAATGTTCTTGTTGGCTGCTTCCACAGCTCCGTTCATCTAAGGCTGATACGTGACTGAATTCCAGTGCATAATGCAAAATGTTTGGCATGGTTTTGATATCAACTCATTATTTAGATTGCAAGCGTTATCAGTAATGAGTGACTCGGGAATCCCATACCGGCAAATGATGTGATTTTTTATAAACCTCTCCACGACCTTCTTAGTAATATGAACGTAAGAGACGGCTTCCACCCATTTAGTGAAATAATCAATGGCAACGAGGATGAAGCGGTGACCATTGGAGGCTTTAGGAGTGATAGGGCCAATTATATCTATCCCCCACATAGAAAAAGGCCAAGGGGCTAACATGGAATGAAGCTCAGTGAGCGGTGCTTTGATCTTATCCCCATGTATCTAGCACTTGTGATACAGAAGAACATAGCTAATACAATCTGACTCCATTATTGACCAGTAATACCTTATCCGGAGAATCTTCTTTGCAAGCGTGTGGCCATTCATGTGGGGACTGCAAACTCCTTCGTGCACTTCCTCCATCATAACCTTGGCTTCGATGGCATTGACACATCTTAGAGGTCCGAACCATGATCTCCTAAAAAGCTCATTTCCAGCCATAAAGTAATGTCCCGCCAAACGACAAATGGTCTTCATATCTCGTTGTGATGCTGCATCGGGGAATGTATTGGTTTAGATGTACCTCTGGATGTCATAGAACCATGGTTGCTCGTCGAGCTCAACAGTTGTCTGAAGGCAAGAGGAAGGGGTATCCCTGGTAAAAATCTATAGAGGGGGTATCTTGGTGCCCCTATCGACCTTGATTGATGTAGCTAATGTAGCTAAGGCATTGGCAAAACTGTTCTCTACTTGGGGTACATGATGAAAATCCATACTTCTGAACAGCTGACACAAATCTTTGACCTGTTGATGATACGGGAAAAGTTTGGCACCTCGAGTTTGGTATACGTCCTTGGATTGCTAAATAACCAGATCTGAATCGCCGAAAACAACCAGTTCGTCAATCTTCATCTCTAATGCCAGCCTTAATCCCAGGATACAAGCCTCATATTCGGCGATGTTATTGGTGCATAGTTCAAGTTATAGCTTAACCACAATAGGATAGTGATTGCCCGTTCTTGATACTAATACTGCCCCAATGCCAGCTCCTTTTTTGTTAGCAGCCCCATGACAATACATCTTCCACCCAGTTCCCGCTTGCTCTTCGGATGCATCATCAGTGCATAGTATATCTTCATTGGGGAATTGGGGTTCCATGGATTGATAATCATGAATAGGGTTCCCAGCCAAATAATCAGCTATCACCTGCCCCTTGACTACTTTACGGGTAGTGCATACAATGTCGAATTCTGACAGGATCATGTGCCATCAGGCAATTCTGCTGGACAGGGTTGGTTTCTCGAATATATACTTGAGAGGATCCATTTGAGAGATGAGAAAGGTGGTATGATAGAGCATGTAATACCGAAGCCTGTGAGCTACCCAGGCTAATGCGCAACAGTTTTTCTTGAGATCCAAATACTTTGTTTCATATGGTAGGAACTTCTTGCTGAGGTAGTAAATGGCTTGCTCTTTTCTTCCCATTTCATCATGTTGTCCCAAAACACACCCTATGGAAGTATCTAACACTGACATGTATATCAACAAAGGACGCCCTGAGGTCGGTGCCACTAGGACAAGAGGATTCTGTAGCTATTCTTTGATTTTTCTCAAAAACTATTTGACAGTTATCATCCCACTCTTTTAGAATGTCTTTCTTAAGGAGTTTGAAAATAGGTTCGCACAGATACGTCATTTGGGCAATGAATCTACTGATGAAGTTTAACTTTCCCAGAAAGGACCGGACCTCCTTTTCCCCCTTTGGTGCTGGCATTTCGACGATGGACTTAACTTTAGCAAGATCAACCTCTATCCCCTTTTCATTAACTATAAATCCTAGCAACTTCCCTGAAGATACTCCAAAGGTGCACTTGGCAGGATTTAGCTTAAGTTGATACTTACGGAGACGGTCAAACATCTTCCGTAGGTTGAACAGGTAGTCTTTCCGCTATTTGGACTTGACGATCATGGCATCCACGTAAATTTCTACTTCCTGATGCATCATATCATGAAATAAGGTTACCATGGCTTTTTGGTTGGTTGCCCCTACATTGCGAAGTCTGAATGGCATAACTTTATGACAATACACTCCCCAGGGGGTGATGAAAGCAGTCTTCTCTCGATCCTCTTTAGCTAACTTGATCTAATTGTATCCTAAAAAACTGTCCATGAAGGAAAACATTTCGTGACCAGCCGTGTTGTCAACAAGCAAGTCTACGTGTGGGAGAGGAAAGTCATCATTTGGACTGGCCTTGTTAAGGTCCCGAAAGTCAATACACATCCGCACCTTGCTATCTTTCTTAGGTATAGGGACAATATTAGCCAGCCATTGGGGATACTCTACTACTTGCAGAAATCCTGCCTGGAACTGCTTAATCACTTCTTCCTTGATCTTCAGGCTCCATTCAGGCTTCAATCTTCTCAACTTTTGCTTAAAGGGTTTCATCTGTGGGTCTAGGGGTAATCTGTGTTCAATAATGGATTCATCCAGCCCGAGAATGTCTTGATAGGACCAAGTGAAAACATCCAGGTATGCATGTAATAGTTTCAATAATTCTCTATACTGCCACTGATCTAGGCCTGTACCAATTCTAAGCTCTTTTGGATCCCCTTTATTCCCCAAATTAACGGTTTCTGTTTCCTTAATGTTTAGGGTACTACGGTTCTCATGTCTTTCTATTTATTCCCGAATTTCCTCCGGCACCTCTTCTGAATAATTTACATCATCTGCAATTCCCAGTTGTTGGTAATCAAACTTGGTGTTAAAGTCATTATTTGCCAAGATTGGCATTGTGTGGATTAGTTGAGTAAGGCGTCAGATGCAAAGGTCCCTAGCATGGAAAATAGTGTGCAATGAATCAAACAAAAAGGAATATTTTTCCATTAATAATAACTTGATTTAAAAGTTAGGACAAGTAAATTAAAAGGACAAAGTTCGTTTATAGCAAATCATCTGCTCTGGGATCTTGCTCTAGCGAGTTTTGTACCGAAACTTATGAGCACAGATGATGTCATCACTGGCCCAATTATGCAAATTTTCACTTTGTAGCATCGCTCGAATGGATCCATCTTGAGTTATTCCAATGTCAACTGTCATGATGGGTGCTTCTTCTTGAACTTTCCTCTTCTTCAGACTCTTATTTAATGTAGACATTCCTTTCCTCATATCCAACTACTTGAATCGACCCGAGAGTTCCATGGTAGCTTTCTTATCAGCCCTCTTCTTCCTTGTTGCTTCTCTTTTCTCCTTTCTCATGGGTTCATATCCCAGCCCAAAGTTGGGTTCGGCCGATAGTATTTCTACAACTTTAGGCCTTCCTTGTAAATATCTCCCTAAGCCTTTCCCCGAATGAAAGCCATTTGTTTTGTAGTACTGCACTATCTTCTAAGAATTCTGGGAATATTTCGGCTCCACTTGATCTTCTTTCTGCACGACAGTGATATATTCAAATGTCTGAATACAGGAGGGCGATTTAGTGTTAGATGCAACGATATTAGCTTTGTATACGGTGAACTCTTTTTCAGCAAAAATAAAAATCAGCTTAGAGCCCACAATAAACTTGACTTTCTGATGAAGGCTAGAAGGAACTGCACCTGCCGAATGAATCCAAGGCCATCCTAACAGCAAATTGTAGAGAGCCAGAATACGCAAGCCTTGGAACTTGATTGTGAAGGTTACTGGTCGTATCTCAACTAGCATTTTAATTTCCCCCATAACCTCCCTTCGAGAACCATCAAAGGTACGAATGACCATACTGCTGTTATTCAAATAAGTTTGGTCCATTCTAAGCTTTTCTAGGGTAGAATACAGGCACATGTTTAGAGCCGATCCATTATCTATCAACACTTTGGCTACTATTTTTCCTCTTGTTCTTACAGTGATATGCAAACCATGAGTATGACCCGTTTTGTCAGCGGGAATCTCGTCATTAGAGAAGGTAATGATGTTTGGATCCATGATGAGGCTCACCATGTTATATAGGTTATCTGGAATGAAACTCTCAGGCACACGAGCATGCTTGAGGACCTTCAGTAAAGCATCTCGGTGTACTTCAGAGGTCAATAGTAAGCTTAACATCGAAATATGGGCAGGGGTTTTTCTAAGTTGTTCCACAATATTATAGTCCACCTTTCCCAGAGCTTTGGTGAATTTTGACATCTCCTGATCCGTTGGTTGGTTGGAGCTTTCTCCCTCTTTGTCCTTCCCTTTTCTTTTTCTTTCCACTTCAGTAGAGGTGTGGAGTTGCCCTGACTGAGTCATCCCTCTTATTTCTGTTACGGGCTCTCCGGTGCCCTTATCCGGTGCGTAATTCCATGGGACACTATGAAGATTGAATATTAGAGGTTGGGTTACAATGGGAAGAGTTATCCTTAGGTTTATGGGCAAAGGGATTACCATAGGTGAAGGATTAAGGAGGATGGGCAAGGTGGTGAGCACAATTGGTTTCTTTGGTAGGACTAAGGGTAATATGGGTCATACGGCTCCTCAGGGGTTAGCTTTAGGTTCAGGCCTAGCCACAGCGACCATAGGTACAGGTTCAAACAATGGAGTAAGGATAAGGCAATAATGAGGGGTTAGGTGAGGTTTCTATGGTTAGGTTTATATCGGGTTGATGAGATTACATGGTTAGGAAGGAATGATCTTGGTATTCGAGTTCCTTTAAGATATAAGTTGTCCCTTTTGGAATTACGACAGGTGGGTTACGTAGGGTGCCTCTGCTAACATTCCTACTTTCCAATGGTATGCTCTCTTGAAGCTTGTGAACCATGTCCCTCACTATTACGGAATATGTTGGACTAGTATTCATTTCCATTGCCTATAAAAATAAGGACAAAAGTTGCAAGTTAGGGTTTGGTTCTGGAGAGTTCTATGCAATGCATGCCCTAGGGTGCCCCTCTTTAGGAGGGGAACTAATCATGGTGAATTGGCTCACTTTTGGAGATAGGAGATGTGCCCCTGTATGCAGATACGTTACCGTCAAGTGGGGAACTTCATCCATTCATATATTCTTCCATCCATTGGAAAATAAAGAAATACATTTAACTTTGGGTTTAAGATACAAAAGAATTGAAATACATTTTAATAGGGGGAGGGGGAACATTTTCCTTTGGGGGTTCCACCTATCTAGTTTTACATAAGAAGTCCTAAACTACTCTTGAGTCTTCGGATTCGCCTTCCTTGGATTCAATGTTGAGGAGATCACTAAGAGACCTTGTTGAACGATTGCCCATTGTCTTCTTGGCAACCCTATCTCCGTGAGTATAGAGGGATTGGGGCACCTCTTATAGAATGAATTGATGTGCATGCCATGAGTCCATAGGGTTACATGGGAACCCTTAGGGTTTGGGTAGTTTTAATGCAAGGGAGAGTGAACTAAGTGTCACTCTCTTTGGGTCAATCATATGCATGAGAATGCAGTGACTTGAGTTACTTAGAACTCTTATCTTGACATGGAATACGGAATGCATGAAAATGGATGCATAGAGTATAAGGAGAGAGAATACAGTTGAAGTAAACATGCATGCATGAGTAGTTAGACAGTCATTATAACAGTAAGAATACAGTCATTATAACAACAGGAATAAACAAGTATAAATGAAAGTAAGAGCAGTCGCCCTTTCCTCCATGGTTTTGAAAATGGCGCGTGTGTCTTAAATCTGGCAGAGGTTCGGCTATGCAAGGTGTCTAAATGAGCATGAGGTTGAGGGTTCACTAATGCATCCTAAAAAGGCTTGGTCCCCGAATCTTTAAACTTAGGCCCACTCCCCGAGATGGTGCCATGATCGATTGGTGATCCGAGTGGAGAAACCATCAAGAGGCCGTAGGCAAAGAAACTGACACAACATCTTACCCACAACCAATATACCATTCTCCCTTTCTAACTAGAAGGGTCATATCAGGGTAAAAATGCAAATATGCAAAATGCAGGTGCACGTGCAGTGTGTGTGTGATTTTTTAAAGCGGAGGAAAGAGCCCAACAACTCACATCCATCATGTTCATCACATTCCTACATAGCAGTTAATTAAAACAATAATGTAAACAAAAAACGCACCTACAAAATAAAGATGCAAGAGTTAGTATATGGATGGCAAACTTAATACAAGATAATATGAATGGAGTTAAATGCATGTTTTTGAAAATAACATTGAAAATTTGATTTTGAAAATTAAAAGTGGATAGAAGTGGACAAGTTAATCGAAGGCTTTTGGAAAACAATTTGGAGTCGCCACCTAACTTGATTAAGGTGAGTTAGGTCACCTAAAAACTAAGCGCAATCCGAAGACTACACTTAGGATTTTTCAAAACGATTTTGAAAATATCTCCTCAAGAGAGGGTTTTCAAGAAAACAGGTTGTTTAGCAATCTTAAGAAAATATTTAAGCCCTTTTTTGAAAATAACTCCGTTTTGGTCTTTCAAAAACGGTGATCCTAGGTTCGGAGGTTGGTTAAGTGTAGAGAAGACGCACTAAGTCATCACCCTACCCTGCTGTTGTGGTACCTACATGTCTATTTACCCTAAATTCACCTATTAGAGCCTTCGATTAACAAATGTCCAAACTATCCACTTTAGAAAATAATTTTGAAAAGAAATTTAACATAATACATGATATGCAAGTGCAATAGAAAGACTTGATTTGAAAATAGATTTGGAAAAGAAGAATTGAAGTTTGAAATTGGAAAGAAAGTTTTAGAAATTGAAATTGAGGATTGAAAATAGATTTTTAGAATTGGAAGTTGGAAATAGAACATAGAATTGGAAACTAGAAAGAAGTTATGGAATTGGAGATTTGAAAAAGACTGTGACCGCACCCATGAGGGTTGCCTACGTATCCTTTTTGAGGAATCAGGTCAGTCGTAGTTCGGACAAGAGTCCGATAGAAAAGAGATTTTTGATTTGAAAAAAGATTTGATTTGAACTTAGAATAGAAGATTGGAAATTGAAATTGAAAAGATTGGACTTTGATTTGGAAGGATAGAACTTGGAAGAAGGACTTGGACTTATTTTGGAAAGATTGAGGTTTAGGAAACCTAGACTTAGGAAAGACTTGAGGTTTAAGAAAGATTTGACTTGAATATTGGACTTCAAAGATTAGGGAAAGATTGAATTTAAGAAAGATTCGAATTATGAAAGTTTCATTTTAGGAAAGTTCCAATTTAGGAAAGTTTTGAATTATGAAAGGTTTCATTTTAAAAAAGTATTGGAATTAGAAAATTGTGAATTTAGAATATTTTGAAATAGGGAAGTTTTGAAAATAAGAAAGTTTTGAGTTTAGAAAGTTTTAGATTTAGAAAGATTTGAAGTTTAGGAAAGTTTAGAATTTTAGAAAGATTCAAACTTTGAGTTTTAGAAATTCTTGAGATTTAGGAAATGTTTGAGTTTAAGAAATATTTGAAAACTTAGATTTGGAAAGTCAAAATTTGGAAAGGTATGGAATTAGGAAAGGCTTAGACTAAGGAGGATTTGGAAGTTTAAAGTTTAAGGAAAGATTTAAACATTTAGGTTTTGGAAACTTAAGATTTAGAAATATACGAGATTAGGAAAGATTTGAATTAGGAAAGGTTTAGGTTTGGAAGGATTGAGATTCCTATTTCCTAAAACAAAGGATTGGATTTTGTTTCTAAAAGAGGTGTTTTGATTCTGTTTCCAAAAACGGAGGATAGGATCTAGTTTCCTAAATGGAAGATTGGATTTGGCATGGATTTGGAAAGATGAAGTTTTGAAAATTCTAGATTTGGAAGTCTATAGTTTTGATGTAGAAAAAGGGTTTTTGAAAACTTATGATTTTGATGTAAAAGGGAGATTTTAGAAACCTAAGTTTTAAGGTAAGTGTGGAAATTATGTTTTGAGAAAGGAAATTAGGGTTTCCTAATCGATGGCTCTAAGGTTTAACTTAGGCTCTAAGGAAAGAGTTTTTGGAAAGTGAGCTTTAAGAGAGGGGGATTTTTAGAAGGCAATCCTAGAGAGGAGTTTTTAGAAAGTGAATTTGGAAGAGAGAGTTTTTGGAAAGGAGTTTAAGAAGACGTTTTGGAAAATAGATCTTTGAAGGGAATGTTTTAGAAAACAATTTTGGAAAGAAATTTTGAGAAGGAGATTGGAGGCAATTTTTAGAAAGTATGTTGGAAAAGAGATTTTTAGAATGAGAGATTTCAAAGGAGAGTTTTTGAAACGTTCATAAAAATATCTCAATTTCCTAAAACGATTTTAACCATAAGAAGGTTAGAACCACCTTAGGATAGTGGTTTTGGAAACAAGATTTTGAAAATATGTACCATATCAGTCACTTTAAATGTAATACTTTCCTAAAGCAACCCTAGCCATGAAAAGGCTAAAATAACCTTAGAATTGTGATTTTGAAAACAAGTTTTGAAAAAGAAAATTTTGCTGCAAGTTTTAAAAACAAGTTGGCAAACGAATTTTGGAGGAATGCAAGATCATGATATGCACAATGCAAGTTGGGGTCGTGGACATTCAAGGTTAAAGCTTCACCACATAATCGAGGGGGCCGAACCCACGTAGTCTCCGGTTAGACTAAAAGAAAACCCCCGATACGGTGACCTCCAATAGCCTATTCCTACACATGGACCGGGAAGTCCCTTATTTCAAGCATGCAAGAAAGAGGGGGAAGAAGATGGGAGATTAAAATAGAAGAAAACCCAAGTGGGTTCGAAGGGAGAAGAGGGAGGGGGAAGATACATAAAGTTAAATAGAGAGCCTATCTTGTATCTTCTTTATTTTGTTTGCTTTACGCACTTTGTTTTTCTTGATTTGCTTTGGTTTTCATTTCAGTCTTCATCTTGATCTTTGGGAACTTGCCTTGATCTTCGAGAGCTTCGGGTGGCAGCACTTCAAGTCTTCAATGGAGGCTTTGGAGGTTAGTGTATGAGTGTATATAAGTGTATGGGAGTATATGAGAGCTAGGGTTTGTGTATGGGGGCTAGGGTTTGGAAAACCTAAAGAGAACTAGGGTTTAAGAAGGCTACAAGCTCTGTGTATCAAAGAGTAGGGTTTTTAGACTGAGTTTACGGATCTCTTTCACGCTGGAGGAGGCTCTGTATTTATAGAGAAAAGAATGACCTAGCGCTTATTGCAGTGGCGCCAGGCCAAAAATCCTTCTGGCGCCACCAAGCTAAATTTTGGCTTGTAGTAGCACCAGCCACTTAGGAAAGTTTTTAAGTCGGCAAGCAACGTATCTTCAGAAGATTTGGGCCCCTGTACTAGTGACTACCATGCAATTTTTAGCCTAACTTCACTAGCAGTGACTCCGGAAAGTTTGGGAATGATTTGAAAGGGTCAACAATGGTTTGGAAGGCTGAAAAGGGACAGGAACACTTAGAACAGTATCCTGGAGGTAGTAGACTTGAAAAATGATGACAAGATGTGTTGGAAAAGTTGATCGGGCCATTAGGGGCAAAACGGTCAACAAGGCCGAAAAGCTGCCGGGACAGACTCAAAATGTCCCGAAAGAAGACTCAAGGTTTGGAAACATTATTTAGAATGTCCCAGGAGGTTACCGGTTTAATACCCAAAGCTGGTGTGGTTCCCAGGGCATTCGGATGCCTAGGGGCAAAAGGGTCATCTTGACCGAAAAGTCTCGGAATTGGCTCGAAACTGATTAGAAGACACCTAATCATGTCGGATTACCTTTAAGACAATCTTGGAAAGGTGGACTTATCGTTCTGAGGACTTAGGTACTTTCTAAAAAAATGTGCTGAAAATGGCCCTAGGGGCAGTTTGGTCATTTTTCACTAGAGTGGGCTAGTAAGCACTAGTGTTGACCTGAGTTTTGAGTGTTTCCACCACTCTAACGGCAGTCCCGTGATATAGGAGTTTGTTGGTAAATCCCTATATTGACCTGTTTACGAGTACTTCCACTACTCTAACGGTTGCAATGTTTACGGGTACTTCCGCTACTCTGACGGTTCGCGATCATTTTTGAGACTGCCTGATCTCGGGAAGCTGCTAAATGGACTTAACTCCTGAGGAATCCACTTTCTCAAAAAGTGTGCCGAAACGGACATTTCTGCATTGGCAGGCTAGCAGGCGCTAAAGGTGGACCGTTCTACCATCTCGGGGACTTGAGGTCTCATCCCGGTCGACGGGTTTGAAGGGACTTATAGTTTTGAAGAGTTCACTGGGAAACGGAATCAACTTTCTTGAAAGGTGTGCGAATTTAATTGGAATTGGAATTGAAAATGGAATTGGAAAGGAGATTTACCATCTTCAGAAAAACGTGCCTATTGGAATTGGACCGAACAATGCCCCCAAGGGCATTTTGGTCACTTTGCCTCTAATTGGGCCCTAAGAGCCCGCGAAGAAATTGATTGACGGGATTAGACTTGAAAAGTTGATTTAGATTGGAATATGTCCATATTAACTTGAATACAAGTCTGGATAGACTGGAGACTGCCGAACGGGCAAAAATGGGGTGCTTACAACATTCTAGCTCCATATCGTGTCAAGACAAAGGGAAAATTAGAATTTTTGATAGAATTTTCGAAATGAGATGAAATTTCGTACCCATATGTCAAATATTTTTCTTCAGCAAGGAGCCATGAATTTCATCCCAAAGTACAAGTTTTTAAAAACGAAATTAATTTTGTGCCTAAATTTTCATCTCTAAAACACAAATGTTTTTGTAGTGATAGTGTAATTGCATCGATAATCACATGGTTTATCTATCTCAATATGGAGGGATGGATCTTCCCCTAGGTGATCTACTATCTAGATAGAGATGGATATTATGACCGAAGACAATGGAAAGTGATCAAGAGTGAAGTAAGCAAAGTAAGGAAGAAAATGGCAAAAGTGAGCAACTTATATTAAAGTACTCTGCCATGCAAGATCAAGGCATGCTAAACAGAGTGCAATTTCTCACCCATTTCAAAAAAATAGTGCTCTATCTCACCTTTATTTATTCTCTCCCTTTATGCTTTGAAAAGAAGATTACACTACTCTAGCTTATGTATAAGATTGCACTATATATAAGCCATGCCTAGCATGCCCGTTGGTTGGGGGGGGGGGGGGGGGGGGGTGGGTAAGGCGGCTCCGCCACATGTAGCAAGGAATTTGGTATATGAAGGTTTCCAACAAAGAATGACAAGAGAATATCTCCCACGATCTTTACTCTGCTAGGCCACAGGTGCATGCGCATCACTGTTCCACTAGGCCACAAAACGTGCACATTCACCACATTAACGAGCTAACTAGCTAGCCTCTACTCTTAGCCACCAGACCACATTATGCCCCTATGTCTTAGCATAGGACCATGACACAACTATTCCCCAAGAATGACCATGTACCGATTTGCAAAGAGCTCCCTATACCCTGACATTCAACCACTACAAAATAAATGTTTTATTTTTGTAGCAGCAAACATTTGTTGCTAAAAATGAATCCATCGTCACTAAAAGTATTTGTGATGGCAAGAGGAGTAACAAATACTTTTGGCGATGCCAAACCAATCTTTAGCAATGGCAAATGACTATCTTTAAAAGTGTAAAAATAAAAATAAAAAACATGAGTTGTTTGTGGCAGTTAACTTGTTGTTGCGAAAGGTCATTTTAGAGAGGGTGATTTTGTTGTCTCAAATAACATTACATTATAAAAATTATTTGCGATAACAAAAAGCAACCGTTGGTATGAGTACATTTGCGACGTTATTTTGCCACCTCAAATGATCATTTTCTTTTAAGAATTATTATTATTTGAAATTTTATTTATACCCTCTTTTGCCTAAAAATATTTATAAGACAAAAAATTCCACAAATCCACATATTACCTTCATTTATTCAAATTCAACTATTTACACTTAAATATCCTCAAAGTTTGAAACATATAACAAAAAAAAAATCATTCAAACATTATATTTAATAAAAAGTACAGTTTTTTCAATTCATACAACATAAATAAATGAGACAGGGCATAATCCCATCATCCTTAGCCAATCGAAACCAACATTTCCCTTTCTTGAGGATGTTGATAGGTCACCTTAGGCAAAGTAGTAATTTGTCTCTCATTCAACCCCTTGGATTATCTCTGGCATGGGTTTGATCATCAATACATTGGCATTGTTTGGTAAGGCTTTTTGCCTAGCTTTTTCAGGTTAGCTTTTTGGCTTTTAAACAAAAATATCTAATTTTTTTTGGTTTTTTTGCTTCTTTTTTTTTTCTTTTTTTCGTATCTTTGCTTACAAACAAAAAAAGCCAACTTGAAAAAAGCTCAAAATAAGCTTCACCAAATGGACCCAATTTTTCAATGTTTCAATACATTGGGTAAAACTACAGTAGTAAATGCCAAAAAAGACCAATTTTCACTTGTATATATTTTTTTGGTTTGAGGGCTATAATTAAACTTGATGAATAATAATTTGAACATTTGGGCTCTTATGAGCTTCATAAACTCATGGGAAGAAGCCAAAATTATGAATGACATAACCATGGGTCTGTTTTGTAAACTCCAAAAAGCAGTTATACATGAAAACAGTGGGAGCAATGACTTAAACTATAAGGCTGCAAGCACCCTTTTTTGCCCACTCGACAATTTTTAGTAACAGATAACCAAAGTGCCTCTTGACATTTCATTGAGCCAACAGACATTACAGGCAAGCTTTCTGAGACCAAGCGATCTTCGAAACCAACTATCGACACTGTCGAAGTGACGAAAACACTCACAATCCTTAAATGGTTCACTTTCAATGCCTACTAACCTGTCAACGTAGAATCTCCATTATACCTCTTAGCATCAGGCACTTCTTGAGATTAGGTGATCTCCGAAACCAATCAACAAAATAATCGGAGTGGCCAAAACACTCACAAACTATTAAGCTATCAGAGTGGCGAAAGCATTCACAAACAGGTCAACATGGGCACACCGCAAGCACCTAGTGTCAAAAGACTAAAAATGCCACTTGGCCCTGGCACATTTACCAAGGACAGGATGCCTTTGAAAACTAACTCGTCACAGCTGTCGGAGTGACCGAAACACTCATAAACACAGGTCAACACCAACGCTTGCTAGCCTTACCAGTGAAGAATGACCATCCTGCCCCTTAGGCACTTTGGCATGTCTTTCGAGAAATTATAAATTACTCAAGATGATAAGACCACCCTTAACACTATCTCTAGACAATCCGGTATGTTCAAGATACCAATGAAATCGACCTCAGTCCCATTCTTGTGACATCCAGTCAAAATTACCATTTTGCCTTTAACCCCGACACGCTTTTTGAGAAGTGCACATCCTTCAAAGCGGTAAGACCATTCTAATACTATCTCTGAACAGCTAGGCATATTCAAGATGCCAATCAAATCAACTTCGGTCCCATTCTGGTGTTATATAGTTAAAATAACCATTTTGCTCCTTGGCAGCCTAACACGCTTTTCAAGAAGTACATGTCCCTCAAAGTAGTAAGACCACCCTAACATTATCTCTAGACGGTCCAAAAATTTAAAATACAATCCGTGTCAATTCCAATCTCATTCCAGAATTTTTGATCAAAATAACTATTTTACCCCTAGCATGAGACCTGATACCTAGTGGCCCTTCAAGGTGCAAAAACCACCTCTAACTGCATCTAGGTAGTTCAACATGTTCAAAATACCATTCGGGTTGAGTCCGATCCCATTCCTGTAACTCTCAGTGAAAATGATCATTTTACCCCTAGCACGGGTTTCAAGACCTAGTGGCCTTTTCAGGTAAAAAAAACCACCCCTAATTGCCTCTAGATAGTCCGACATGTTCAAAATAACATTCAAGTCGATTTTGATCCCATTCTGGTAATTTTTTTATTAAAATGACCATTTTACCCATTGGCAACCTTGCCTGCCTTCAATAGATTAATTCACTTGGCAAAAAATGCCACAAAAATCTCAATTTAGGATACTTGTCCTTTATCTAGCATTTTCTCATCCTATCTAGGACACTTGTCACATATCTAAGTATTTTCTTGTCCTTTTTGGGACATTTGTCCCACTTCTATAAATACTCTTATCCACTATAGTATATTTGTCCTATGCCTAGACATATTCTCATCCAATTTAGAACACTTGTCATAAATCTATGCATTTTCTTATCTTTTGGGACACTTGTCCCAAAAATTTTCTTATCCAATGTAGAACACTTGGCACATATCTAGGCATTTCTCATATTTAAAAATAAGTTGTCTTTTGGGACACTTGTCCATATCTAAGCCTTTTTCTTATCCAATTTAGGACACTTGTCATATATCTATACTTATCTTTGGCCAAGATATCTTTTGGGCGCTTGTCCATATCTAGGCATTTTCTTGTCCTTTTTGTGACACTTGTCACACATCTAGGCGCCATGTTTTCCTATAAATTGAGACCCACACTCTCCATTCTAGAGAACATTTTTTATATACAATGGAGATATGCAAAAATTACTATGGAAAGTTTTCTTAGTCATTTCTATAAACAAAACCCCTAGCCTCTAACCATTTCTTCAAGTCTTGAAGTAACTTCATCAACCATGAAGGAGAAGAAGTGAAGCCATGAAAGCTAATGTTGAAGACAAAGGTAAAACCCTTCGATGATTTCAAGCTTCCCCCACTCTCTCTCCTCTCTTGAAGCTCACTCAAGCTTTTCTCTATTTTAATTCCTATCTTCAAACCCCCTCTTCTTGCATGCTTAAAAGAAGTAGGCCTCTTGGCCATGCTTAGGTGCAAGCTTGCAAGACCCATGGTACTCAAGGAAGTCATGCAAGCCAAGCTTATCATGGTATGGCCTTGAGGTTCTCTTGTAATATGGTGAAACCTAACCTTGTATGTTCATGCCCTTTTACTATGTAATGTTCATGCATTCATAGTATCCTCATCATCAAGCTCATTTCATGATTCAAAAATGTTTTCAAAATACTCTTCAACACTCTTGAGTTTCCTTTTTAAACAAAAATTTACTTCAAAACATCTCAAAATTCTCTTGAGTTTCTTCAAGGAAAAAAGGCTTTCAAAAGTGTTTTTCAAAATACTTTTTAACTTTCTTGGTTTTCCTCGAAAAAAATGCTTTCAAAACATCTCAAAACTATCTTGAATTTCTTCAAGCAAAAATGCTTTCAAAACTGTTATCAAAACATTCTCAATGCTCTTGAGTTGTTTTCCAAAAAATGGTTTTCTAAAAACCCTAACTCTCTTGAGCTCAAAACTAGATTTCAAAATCCTAAGCTCTCTAGAGTTGATTTTCCAAAAATGGTGTTCCTTAAAATCCTGTTCCACACTCTCTTGAGTGATTTTCAAAAATAGTCTAAACTCTCTTGAGTTGTTTTCCAAAAAATGGATTTCTAAAAACCCTAACTTTCTTGAGCTGTTTTCAAAACTAGATTTCAAAACCCCAAACTCTCTAGAGTTGATTTTCCACAAATGGTTTTCTTTAAAATCCTATTCCACACTCTTTTGAGTGATTTTGAAAACCCTAAACGCTCTAGAGTTGTTTTCTAAAAAGTGGTTTTTAAAAAACCCTAATTCTCTTGAGTTGTTTATCAAAACTTGGTTCTGAAACCCTAGTCATAAAACCGCCTTTCAAAACCCCTAGGTTCCAAAACCCTAGTTGAAAAACCATTTTTGAAAACCACTAGATTCCAAACCCTAGTTCCAAAACCACTTGGTTTCAAAACCCTAATTTCTAAAACCACTAGGTTCAAAACTATAGTCCAAAACCATAGGTTAACCTAACCCTAGTTAGAAAATCTTAGGTTAACCTAACCTTAGTTAGTAGACCTTAGGTAAACGTAATCCTAGTTAAGAAACCCTAATTAACCTAACCTTAGTTTATAAATCCTAGTTAACCTAACCCTAGTTAGGAAGCCCTAGTCAACCTAACCCTAGTTAGGAAACCCTAGTCAACCTAACCCTTTGTTAGTAAACCCTAGTTAACCAAACCCTGGGTTACCTATAGCTAGGTCACTAATCCTATGTTCCCTAGAACTTGTTTTCAAAATCCAAATCATTTCCAAACTTTCTTTTTCAAAAAGAAGTCTCTTACTCTCTTGAGTATTTCATTTTAAAATTATTTTTATAAAAATTTCCTACTACACTTTTCCTCTAACTCCTTTCAACCATCCTCTTGGATTATGCTTCAAGATATTTTTCTAAAAGTTGTCTTGAACTTGTCTCAATAAAATGGCTTGAAACTTCATATTTTCAGAAGTTACTTTCACAAATGTTTTTCAAACTCACACTCTAAGGATGATTATAATTTTCCTATGATTAGGGTTTCTTAAGAAATTGAAATATCGAGTGAAATCTTCATGGTTGATATCAGGCTTCCATACCCTAAATATTTTTAAAATCTTTTCCAAAAATTATTTTCAAAATTCACATTCTTAGGACAATTTTGATCTTTCCATGATTAGGGTTTCCAAAAAAAAGGGGAGATAATGATAGTGACCACAATGGTCTAAACTAGGGTTTCTTAACCTCAATGTTTTCAAAAATACAAAAGAAAGTTTTTAGCCCTTTTTATAAAAAGTATTTTCTAAAAATCATAACCCTAAGAGAGGTTAGTGTTGGCTTAAGGTAGATTTCTGTATTGATTTTAATGATAACAAAACCATGTGGTTGTTATCTAATGATTTCAATTAAATGTGCAGATGAAATTATAATCATTTGATAACAAGGAAATGATTGAGTTGATTAGTATCCAACAAAAGGATTACTTAGGTAAACTTATTCTCGAAGATATGAATATGCTCAAGAAGTTTAACAAGTATTGAAAAGAAGTATGCAAACTATGAAATTTTACCATGGTGATTTGTTGACTCTTTGAAAACATGAAGATTAACAAAAAAAAGGCTTGAAGATTGATAGAGGAACATAATTCTGGTTCAAATAGACAGAAGATCTTATGAAGATTCAAGAACTTATTCAAAGAATCAATGCACTCAAGCATAATCATATAAAGAAGCTTCAAGATGACAAAGAATCAATTCTTGAAGACTGAAGTATAAACAAGAATGCTGACATCATGAACTATGAAGATCTTGTCAGCACCTCATAAGAGGGCTGACACTGTAAAGAGCACACGAGAAGTTTGTGAAAGATCAAATCAAATCTATTAGTGCCAAAATCTCAATCAGATTGGAGACACCTGAAGAAAGATAAAGTCTGGATATGCATGTAGTTGACAACATCCATATGTAAGCACCCCATTTTTGCCTGCTTGGCAATCTTCGGCCCTACCGGACTCACATTCAAACCGACACAAACATATTCAAGTCTAAACTAGCTTTTTAGACTCAATCTAATCAATCAATAGCTTCGTGAGCACACCCGGCCTAATAGACGTAAAATAACGAAAATGCACTTGGGGGATTGCTTGGTTCAATTCCAGTTGGCACGTCTTCGTGAAGACGGTAAGTCCCAATTTCAACCTCAATTCCAATCCAAACCAATCAATTCAATCTAGCACATCTTTCGAGAAAGCTAATCCCTCATACAGTAAGTCCATCTAGTCCAGCACGTTTATCGAAAAAACTCCTCAAAACGGTAAGTCCCTTCAAACCTGTCTACAGGGACGGAACTCAAGTTCCCGAGATGGTAGAACGGTTCACTTCTGGTGCCTACTAAGCCGCCAATATAGAATGTCCGTTATCTGGCACGTCTTTTGAAAAAGTTGATCCCTCACACGATAAGTTCATCTAGCAGCTTCTTGAGATCAGGCAGTCTTTGGAATGAACGCACACCGTCAGAGTGGCGAAAACACTCACAAACATCACAACTGTTAGAGTGGCGGAAACACTCGCAAACAGGTCGTCATGGGGAATTGCCAAGAAACCCCCTATGTTACGGGACCGAACACGCCTCTTAGCTGTGACACATTTATCGAAGGACGAAATACCATTGGAAACCAACTCATCATACACTGTCAGAATGATGGAAACACTCAAAACCCGGGTCAACACCAGTGTTTGCTAGCCCACTTCAGTAAAAAATAACTAAACTACCCCTTAGGCCTTTTCCAACACGCTTCTTAAGAAAGTACCTAAGTCCTTAGAGCAGTAATTCCACCCTTCCAATAATTTCTCAAACATGATTGGATATGTTTAAATGCCTTCCAGTCGATTCCAGACTAATTCTGAGACCATCTGATCAAAATGACCATTTTCTCCTTGGGCATCCGATTGCCTCTGGGAACTACACCGACTCTGGGTATCAAACCGGTAGCCTCCCAAGAATGCTTCTAATAGCATTCTCAACCTTCTAACACTTTTTCAGATCATTCCGAGTCTATTTTGGCAAACCCAATGCAAAATGACCATTTTATTCCTGGTGGGCCGATTGCCTTTTCCAACCACACTGGCTTTGGGTATCAAACTGGCAACCCTCCGAAACACTCTTAATAGTGTTCCCAACCTTCAAGCCTTCTCACGGGTCACTCAAGCCTATTCTGATATTTTTCTAGTTCAATTAACCGTTTTGTCCCTCCGGGGCCAGTTGACCTTCTCAAACATTCTGACATTACTTCTTAAGCTAGTTACCTCTGAGGCACTATCTCGAGGGTTCCCATCCATTCCTGACCAAGTCTGGTTACTCAGAAACTTCAAGATCATTCTCAGACTTTTTGAAGTCACACCTAGTGGAGCCAAGCCAAAAATTGCATGGTAGTCACAAGGACAAGCGCCCAAATCTTTTGTTTTGTGTCCCAAGGGTCAAAAGATACGTTTCTTGTCACTTTAAAACTTTCCTAAGTGGTGCCAAGCCAATAAATGGCCTGGCGCCACTGCAACAGGCACCAAAGCTATTTCGTCTGTCTATAAATACAGACCTTTCCCCTACCTGAAAAGGGTTTGCAAACTCAATTCAAAAACGTTGCCTCTCAGAAAACAGAGCTCGAAACCTACAAACCCTAATTCTCTCAAACTTCTTCAAGCTCTAGCCTCCATACACTTCAACCCTAGGTTACCTAAATCCTAGGAGGCCAAACCCAAGTTCAAGCCCAACCCTAAAGTTAGAAAGCTTCTACTCTTTTCAAAATTTTTTCTAAAACTCCTTTCTAAACTGAGATAGTTTTCAAACTTCAATTCAAGTCAAGATGTTTTCAAAATCTCTATCTTTCCAAATCAAGTCCAAGTTTTTCTTCCAAGTTCAATCTTTTCAAATCAAAATCAATTTCAAAATCCTCAGGTTCTATTTCTAATTAAAATCAATTCCATGTTCAATTTCAAATCTTCTATTCAAAGTTCAAATCAAACTCTTTCCAAATCAAACTTTTTCAAGTTAAACTTTTCAAAAACTTCAAAATGTTTACTTTCAATTGAACTCTTGTTTGAACTACGATTAACTTGATTCCCAACAAAGTGATACGCAAGCAACCCTCGTGGATGCGGTCACAACCTTTTTTCAAAATTTTCAATTCCACGATCTATTTCAAATGTCCAATTCCATAACCTTTTTCAAGCTTCAAATCTATTTTCAAAATTAAATTCTTTTCTTCAAAGTTATTTTCAAAATCAAATTCTTTTATTGTACTTACATGTCATGCATCATATCAAACTTCTTTCTAAAAATTCTTTTCAAAGTGGATCTAATTGGACATTAAATAATCAAAGATTCTAAATAAGTGAACCTAGAGTGATAAGACATGTAGGTACTGCAAGGGCAGGATAAGGTGATGATCTTCGGATATCTTCCCAATGCGTAACCAACCTTTGAACCTAGAATCACTGTTTTCAAAGACCAAAATGAAGTTATTTTTCAAAAAAGGCTTAAATATTTTCAAAGGTTACCAAACAACCTGTTTTCTTAAAAACCCTCTCTTGAGGAAGTATTTTAAAACTTTTTTTTTTTTTCAAAAACCCTAAGTTTAGTCTTTGGATTGTATTTAGTTTTAGGTGACCTAACTCACTTTAATCAAGTTTGGTAGCGACTCCAAATCTTTTCCAAAAGCCTTTATTCAAATCAATTTTCAATTCAAACCTAGTCGCACTCATCCTTCTAGGAAGATAACTTCTAACGAGAGAGTACTGTGTTTTTCTCACTTGTGTATATTTTCTCGAGTGTGAAAGATCGGGGCGCGACAGTTGGCAACTCCACTAGGGATGCTTAGGGGGTTAGGTCATTATCGTGTCTTTTCACCCTTCACTTTAAAGCCTTCAATTAATTTGTCTAATTCTATCCACCTTAAATTTTCAAAATCAATCTTTTCAAAACTATTTTCAAGTGCATGTCATTGTTTGCATTCTATTCATATTCAATCATTCTATCTTACATTAAGTTTGTCATTCAAGTACTAACCTTTTGCATGTTTATTTTTATAGGTGGACTTTTATTCACATTTTATTTTATGTCATATTAACTGCCATGTATGTCATAAATGAATAGGATGGAATGGACAGGATGGAGGGGAGCTGTTAGGCCCTTTCCTCCATTTCTCAAAATTCGTCACTCACACTGCACATGCACTTGCATTTGCATATTTACATTCTTTACCTAGTTATGTCCCTTCTAGTTAGAAAGGGGAACGGTATATTGGTTATGGGCAGATGTTGTGTCAGTTTCTTAGCCAACGGCCTCTTGATGGTTCCCTCGCTCGAATCACCAACCTACAATGGCACCATCTCAAAGAGTGGGCCTATGTTTGAATACCCGGGAACCAAGCCTTCTTAGGAAGCATTAATAAACCCTTAACCTCATGCTCATGTAGAAACCATACATAGCCGAACATCTGTAGAATTTAAGACACGCACATCGATTTCAAAACCATAGAAGAAAGGGCGACTGCTTTCTTTTCTTTATCCTTGTCTAATTCCTAGTGTTATAATGCTCATATAAATGCTCATGCAAACATATTTACTTTACAATTACGTTTTCTCTCTCTATACTTTATCCATACATATTCATGCATTCAACATTCCATTTTAAGACAAGAGTTCCATAGAGAGTGACGCTAAGATCACTCTTCCTTGCATAAAACCTACCAAAATCCTAAGGGTTTTCATGTAACCCTAAGGACTCATGGCATGCATTTCAAATCATTCTATGAAAAGGGGCCCCAATCCCTCTATGCTCACGAAGATAAGGTTGCCAAGAAGACAAGCGGCAATCAAACAGCAAGGTCTCTCAATGACCTCCTCAACATCAAACTCAAAAAAGGTGAATCAAAAAACTCAAGAGTAGTTTAGGATCTCAAATGCAAAAGTAGATAGGTGAAAGTCACAACGAAAATGTTCCCCGTTCCCCTATTAAAATGTACTTCGATTCTCTTGTATTTTAAATTCAAAGTTCAATGTACCCCTCTACTTTCTAAAAGCGGCACGAATGAATGAATGTATGCTCTCAACCAACGGTATGGTATCTACATACAGGGGCAAAACCCCTATCTCTAAAATGTAAGCCAAATGCATCATGTTTAGTTTTTCTCTCAAAGTAAGGGCACCCCTAGGACATGCATTGCATAAAAACTTTTAAATCAAGGTACTAACATATCTTTTGTTTCTTGTCTTCTAATCCTTCCCCCCTCCTCTCCAAGTACCGAGAGAACCGAAGGCAAAAGCAAGACAAGAAGGGGGTCTTCTAAACTATTCATTTACTATTATCGTGTTACTCATATATTCGCTTCCGTTATGCTCATGCATCCATATCTATTCCATGACAAGAGTTCCAAGAAACATAAGTCACTACATTTTCATGCATTTAATCAACCGTATAGAGAAATGAGCAACCCAATCTCACGTTAATCAGACCTATCAAAACTCCTAAAGGTTCCTCAACCCTAAGGATTCATGGTATGCATAGAACCGTGTCTTAAGAGGGGCCCAAATCTCTCTCCGTCCATAGAGGCGGGATTGCCTAAATAGATAATCGTCAACCAACCCATGTCAAAGAGGTATTGTATTGCATAATAAGAGCAAAATCCTACCTCCAAAATGGACTCAGCAGCATGCCTAGATTCCCTCAAAGAAGGGACCTCCATAGGACATACATTGTATAAAACCTCTTAACTCCGTATGCTAACTGCATTTTATTTTTCTTTTTCTTTTTCCAGGTCAAAGAGCACAATTGAACTCATAGAAACCCTCCAGCATTCTACCCAATTCAAACTCATGCAAGAAAAAACCCAATTATTGGAAGAGACCAAACTTACATTGTAAAGTAAGAAGAACTGGCCATCTATTTACAAGACGTTACCTCCACGCCATGTAGCGACAATAACCATCCATGCAAAATAAGACTTCATGATTTGCAAAGTTCTATCAGTCTCATGCATTGCCACAAAAGAACCCTCCAACTTCCAAGCTTTCAAACGCATGTTAACCGCCCAAAAAGATTTTTCTCATTCCAACCATTCAACAGTTGAGAACATGGTCACTAGCCACCTCAATAGTTGAGGCTTCCAACATGGGAAAAGGACCAGGGGCACAACTATAGGGTAATCTTCATCTGCAACAATTCAACGATTAGCATCATACTCGTAGCGTGGGATATCGTCCCCTTCTAAAGGAGACTAAGCAAAAGGGTTGACCCAAAATCTAACTATTAAGCAGTAGACAATAATCAACAATCTACCATCCTTACAAATTAGTTCAAATCCCAGAGAGGTCACTATCAAGCTTGTTCCACAAAAAAGGATGCCTCAACCCTAGGTATTGATCGTTCAACATCAGCTTATCTTCCTCAAGCAACAAAGTTGGTAAATTGGGTCGCCTTTCATATTCCCAGACCCCAAAGGCCTTGGTACAGCCTACAGAAGGAACCCTTTGGTTTTAAATTATCAAAGTATCACGTAAATATCAAGTACATAATGGGCTAATCTGAAATAAATCACTCTTGATCATAAAATGCTTCATTTGTCATGCTAAAATATTTTTCAAAAAAACAAAGCTTGCAGGGTATCCAAAGTTTGTCATCTTTTGACCCTAAAGACTCCTTTATGTCCTCTACAGAGTCAGCCTCCCCGAATCCATCATCACAGACAATGCAAGCATCCTCAACAATGACACAATAGCAAAACATCGTCAAACCTTTCAGATCAATTCCCATAACTCGGCAGCCTACTGTCCACAAGCAAATGGAACCATCGAAGTAGCAAAACAAAAAGCATCTAGAGAATCCCTCACAAGAAAAATGACCACCATAAGGGATTGGCATGAGTAGCTACCCTTTGCATTGATGGCATATAAAACCTACATTAGAATTTCAACTGAGGCACCACCATTCTCCTTGGTCTAAAGCAACGAGGCAGTCCTACCAGTTAAAGTATACACCCTCTCTCTCCGAGTCCTCATGGGAATCCAACTCACTGAAGTAGACTGGATCAAAAACCGGTTTGAATAACTTTGTCTCCTACAAGAAAAGAGAATGACAGCCATCTATCATGCCCAATGCTATTAAAGATGCATTGCCAGATCCTTCAATAAGAAAGTCAAGCCCCGCCAGTTCAAAGAAGGAGTTTTTGTTCTTAAAAAGACAATTTCAAGTCAGCAGAAAGCCAAAGGCAAGTTCGGCCCCAACTATGAAGACTTGTTTTTGGTTCACAAAGCCATGGTATGTAAGCACCCCATTTTTGACCGTTCGGCAGTCTACACTCCGTCCAGACTTGTTTTCAAGTCATTGTGGGCGTATTCCAACCGAAACCAACTATCTAAGTCCAAATCCCGTGCGTCCATCACTTCGCGGGCCCGTCAGGCCCAAATAGAGGCAAAATGACCAAAATGCCCATAGGGGTATCGTCCTTTCCTTTCCGACTCTAATCGGCTTTGGGTATCAAATCGGTAACCTTCTGAGACTACTTTTTATAGTATTCTCAATCTTCCTTTATCTCTCCGGATCATTTTGAGTTAGTTTAGGCAAACCCGGAACAAAAATGAACGTTTTGCCCATGGTGGGCCGGTCTCCTTTTCCGACCACATCGGCTCTGGGAATCAAACCGGCAACCTCTGGGAACATTCTGAATAATGTTTTCAGATCCCAAGTCTTCTTCCGGGACAGTCTGAGTCTGTCCTAGCAGTTTCCCAGTCCGATTGACCGTTTTGCCCCTAGAGGTCCGGTCAACCTTTCCGACACATCATATCCTCATTTCTCAAGTCAAATACCTCCATGACACTATTTTAAGTGTTCCTACTCTTTTCCGGCCTTCCGGGTCATTCCCGGCTCCTTCAAATCATTCCCGAACTTTCCAGAGTCACTCCTAGTAAAGCTAGGCTAAAAATTGCATGGTAGTCACTAGTACAGGTGCCCAAATCTGGTCAAAGATATGTTGCTTGCCGACTTAAATATTTCCTAAATGGCTGGCGCCACTAGTAGTGGCGCCAATGTAAATTCTGGCCTGGCGCCACTGCAACAGCCGCTAGTGTTGTCCAACCTCTATAAATACAGAGCCTCCTCCAATGTGAAAAGGATGCGTAAACTCAGTCTAAAAATCCTATATTTCGATATACAAAGCTCGAGCACCTCCAAAACCCTAGCTTCCCTAGGTTTTCCAAACCTTAGCCACCATATACTCATACACACCCCCATACATTCATACACTAGCCTTCAACCCTCTGAAGATTTGAAGAGCTGCAATCTAAAGCTTGAAGACAACTCTTGAAGATTGAAGACGAAGATCAAGACGAAGACCGAAGATCGAAGACAAGCAAGGCGCGCAAAATAAACAAGATACTAGGTAGGTTCTCCATTTAAATTTCCGCACTTTCCCCTCTCTCTTCTCTCTCCAACCCACTTGGGTTTTCTCTATTTTAATCCCCCATCTCTTTCGCCCCCCCCCCCCTTTCTTTGCATGCTTAAAACAAGGGGATTCCCAATTCATGTGCAGGATTGGGCTATTGGTGAGTCACCGTGTCGGGGGCTTTCTTCTAGTCTAACCAGAGACCACGTGGGTTCGGCCCCCTTGATTATGTGGTCAAGCCTTAACCTTGTATGTTCACGACCCCAAAATTGCGTTGTGCATATCATGATCTTGCATCTTCTAAAAACCGTTTTCAAAGTTGTCTTCAAAATCGTTTTCAAACTTGTTTTCAAAGTTGCATCAAAATTCTTTTTTCAAAAACTTGTTTTCAAAATCACAATCCTAAGGTGATTCTAGCTTTTCCATGGCTAGGATTGCTTTAGGAAAGTGTAACATTAAAAGCAACCACTATGGTCCATATTTTCAAATCTTGTTGTTTTCAAAACCGCTTTCTTAAAATGGTCCTAGCCTTCTTATGGTTAGAATCGCTTTAGGAAAGTGAGATGTTTTTATACCTTCTAAAACCTCTCTTTCCAAATCCCTTCTCCTAAAAATCTCTTTTTCAACATACTTTCCTAAAACTCTCCTTTCCAAAATTGTTTTCTAAAAACTCTTTTCAAAAATCTTTTTTTTTTCAAAACTTTCCTTTTTCAACCCCTTTCCAAAACGCTCTCTTCAAAGTTCACTTTCCAAAAACGCTCCTTAGGTCTCTTTCCTAGAAAAATTCTCTCCAAAAATCCTTTCAAAAACTCTCTTTCCAAAAATCTTCCTTCTAGAAACTCTCCTCTAGGATTTTTCTTCCAAAAACTTGTTTCCAAAAACACACTTCTCAAAAACTCCTTTTTAAAAAAAAAAAATCTCTTTCCAAAAACTCTATCTTCAAATTCACTTTCTAAAAACTCTTCCCTAGGATTCCCTTCTAAAAATCCTCGTTTCCAAAAATGCACTTTCCAAAAAATCCCTTTTCTTGATGCCCAAGGCAAGTCCTAGAACCCACAATTAGGAAACCTTAATTTTCTTTCAAAAAATATGGTTTTCAAAATTTGCCCCAAACCTAGGTTTCTAAACCCTCTTGTTTTCTACATCAAAACTATACATGTTTCCAAAACCTATTTTCTACGTCAAAGCTATAATTTTCCAAATCTAGGGTTTCTAGAATCTCCCTTTCCAAATTCTTTCCAAATCTTATCTTCCCTTTAGAAAATCAAATCAAATATTCCCGTTTAGGAAACCAAATCCAAATCCGATCTCCCCGTTTAGGAAACTAGATCCCGTCCTCCGTTTTTGGAAACAAAATCAAACTTTCTCTTTTAGAAACAATTTCCACATCCTTCCTAACTTCACTCTTTCCTAATTCTACCTCTTTCCAAATCTCAACTTTTCAAATCTAAGCTTTCAAACCTTTCTTAAACTCAAGCCTTTCCTAATCTTAAGATTTTCTAAAACCCTAAAACTTTCTAAATTTCAAATCTTTCCAAATTCAAAACTTTCTAAATTTGAAACTTTCTTAAGTTAAATCTTTCTAAACCTAAATCTTTTCAAATTCTAAACTTTTCAAAACTTCAAAATCTTTTCAGATCTAAAACTTTTCTAAACTCAAAACTTTCTTGATTTAAGACTTTCTTAAGTTGAAACTTTCTTAATTCAAAATTTCATAAATTGAAAACTTTCCTTTTTCAAACCTTTCCTAAAACGAAACTTTCCAATTTTTAAAACTTTTCTATTTCAAAACTTCCCTATTTCAAAATTTTTCTAATTCCAAAACTTTCCTATTTCGAAAACTTTCTTAATTCGAAACTTTCCAAAAATGAAACTTTCCTAATTCGAGCATTTCCTAATTCGAAATATTTCCTAATTTCAAAATTTTCCTAATTTCGAAATTCTCCTAATTTGAAAACTTTCCTAATTCAAAACTTTCCTAAATCGGATCTTTCCTAATTCAAAACTTTCCTAAATCGGACCTTTTCCTAATTCAAACATTTCCTAATTCCAATCTTTCCTAATCTCCTAAACCTTCCAAGTCAAGTCGAATCTTTCCTAAGTCTCTTCTCTTTCCTAAGTCTAGGTTTCCTAAACCTCCATCTTTCCAAAGTAAGTCTAAATCTTTCTTCCAAATTCTATTTTTGCAAATCAAAATTCAATCTTTTCAATTCCAAAATTCCAAATTCTAATTTTCAATCCTCTATTCAAAGTTTAATCTCTCAATCTTCCAATTCAATCTCTTTCTTCAAATCAACTCTTCTATTTTCAATTGGACTCCGGTCCGAACTACGACTGACTTGATTCCTCCAAAAGGATACGTAGGCAACCTTCATAGGTGCGGTCACAACCTCTTTCAAATTTCAAATTCCACAAAATTTTTCCAATCTCAAATTCCACATTTTTCAAATTTCCAATTCCACAACTTCTTTCAAATTTCAAATTCCTCCATACCTTCCAAATTTTCAAATTTCAAAATCTTTCCAAATCTCCAATCTATTTTCAAATTTCCAATTTCAAATTTCTATTTTCAAATCTCTACTTTCAATTTCCAAAAATTTTCAAATCTATCCAATTTTAAATCTCTTTCAAATCAAATCAAATTCTTTTCAAATCTCTTTCCAAAATCTATTTTCCCATTCTCTTATCTTGCACTTGCATATCATGCATCATGTTAGTTTCTTTTTAAACATTAGTTAGTTAAAGACTCTCATAGGTGAATTCAGGGTAGATTGACATGTAGGTACCGAAAGGGCAGGGTAGGGTGACGGCTTAGTGAGTCTTCCCTACACATAACCAACCTCCGAAACTAGGATCACTGTTTTCGAAAGACCAAAAAGGAGTTATTTTTCAAAAAGGGCTAAATATTTTCCAAAAGGTTGCCAAACAAACTGTTTTCCTAAAAACCCTCTCTTGAGGTGATATTTTCAAAAACCCTAAGTGTAGTCTTCGGATTATTCTTAGTTTTTAGGTAACCTAACTCACCTTAATCAAGTTAGGTGGCGACTCCAAATCTTTTTCAAAAGCCCTTTATTCAAATCTATTTTCAATTCAAACTTAGTCGCACTCATTCTTTTAGGAGGGTGAGTTCTAACGAGAGAGTACAGCATTTTTTCCGCTTGTGTGAGTATTCCTCGAGTGCGAAAAATTTGGGCGCGACAAGTAGGAAGAGCAGAATAAATCTTTGATAGGTAAAGCACTACTATGTGTAATCGAAAACTTTGGCAGAGCAATGATAGCAATGATTGACATAAAGATAGGCCCTAAATTCTTCTACCATACAATTAAAAGCATCCCCTTGCAAAACCTAGTTGAGCCGATCACTTTCTTTAAAAAAACCCGACCTAATGATCACCACCCACAATGAGTCAATATATAATGAATAGGATAAGGGAAATAAAGAATAGATGTAGGTTAAAAGAGTGCCCAACAAAAATGAGCATAACCTCGAGAACATAGCAAAAACCTAAAAAAAGATAGAGGCATGGCAAAATACAAAAACTGTGGACCTAGTGAAAATCTATAAGAACACCATGGTGCAAAAGTAACAGTTCGGGATCGTAAACAAAACAACCGGGGTATGTTTAAATCCAAAAGCAAAAAGGGAGAAACAGAGAATAAGTAATAATAAGAGAGTGAGTCTAGCTGTCCAAGGTGATCATAGGTTATAAAAAGCCAAATAAAAGCAAAATGCTTTGGGACTTTATCCCTTCTTTTCAAATACCCTATAAACAAGCCCATATTACAGTCCAAAATAAAGATCTTTCAGATCGATCATTGCTATCATTGCTCTTCAAAGGAAGATGAATATACTAGAAAATGCTCTATCTGGTAGAAATTCCAACTCAGTTCTAGGCTCAATGTCAAAAGTAACATCAATAGCCTTCAACTAAAGCAGGGACTTTAATCAGCAACAGATTTCATCATCAATTGTTCTTCCAAATCAAAGCATTCAACATTCCTATTCTTATTAGGCAAGTAGTCGTCTTCATCGGCATCAATAAGAAAAATCAAGAGAAAATGCATGGCCTGAAGACATAGTGAAAATCCTCCCGGTCGCTATAGGTAAAATAGTAGGGTCATAGAAAGATACAAAACTACCGACATAGTGAAAACCCAAAAACGGGCATTGACGTGCAAAAATGGTAAAACCAGTATCAGTGAAAACCCACAAGGGCACGGAGGGCAAAAATAGTTTAAATGAAAAAAAAGGGAAAAAAGAAAAGAGTCAGCTCTCCAGATCAGCAATTCAAGTAACAGCAACAAAATAAACCTTGGCGAAACAGTAAAGTCTCACGCCTCAACAATGGGTCAAAAGATGTAAACCTATGGGAAACTTGCATTGGTAACAAATTCTAAACTCAGCATGGCAAAGTAATAGGCATGAATATCTTAAGTCATTTATTAAAGGTTAGTCTTGTTATATCTTGATATTGCTAACAAAATGCTGAGATAGGTGCAAATGCAAGGGGCACCTCCCTAAGCTTTCTCAAGATCCAACGTGTCCTCAAGCCCAATATCCTGATGTGACAACCTAACAAAGCCCAATATCCAACCATCCAGCCATCTAGAATATTCAACCATCCAAAGCATTCAGTTACCTAGAGCATCCTACTGTCCATAAGCATCCAAGCCATCCAGAGTACAACCCAACTAGGGCAGGTTAGAAGCCCAAAGTCTCCAGCACAGCTTAACTCGCAAGAAGTCAATCTTAGCAAACCAAATCAGTCATCAGCCTGTCACAATCAAAACAATTCTCTGACACCATAAGGCGTCTCCCTGTGTCTAGCTGTCATAATCAATGATCCCAATGTCTCAGTCTTTCAATCTCCAATACAATGCCAGAGCCTTCTGCAAATCAACTTGGGCAACTAACGTTAACTTAGCCAGCAAGTCAGCATAGCTTCTAGATAAGAGCCTAAACTATTTGCAGCCCTCCTGGATAAGAAATTAAACTATCTATGCTGCTCCTAAAATGCTTCCCTTAACCAACAAAGCCGGTCCCAGTAGCCAAAGCCATGATCCTATCCTCCATAGCTAACAAGAAATAGAGAATAGGGCAATGACCCACCCCTGACCTCCCAATTAACCTTTGATTCACCCTTTTTGAGACCATGAACTTAGAGCAAAACCCCATCCTACACCTTCTTTCCAAACCAGTTGATCCATTCAAAACGAACTAGCCAAAGGTGACCTGACTCCTCCCAAAAGTTAACTCAAGAGAAGTATTACCCCTCCAGTGGCATGTCAACAAGAATCCTAATATATCTACCGAAATCAAAACTCAACAATCAAGCCAACATCTTGCATCCGAACCCTAGGAGATCCCAACCAAAGATGAACCAATGTCCTCTCCTTCAAATTCCAAGGCAAGAGAGTCACAAGCACAAAGTAGTCTCCTATGGCGGTCCGCACTTAGTTTTACCAAAAAGCCTCCTAACCAGTAGTTCTACCATGGTCCCCCTAAAAAAGCTACATCAACCTCAACCTTAGCATTAACACCGGCAGGGGTAGTCTTAACATCCCCAACAGCCTCATCTGGGGCATCTTCTACAATAGCCCTAGCGAGGCCACCCTCTTCTCATCAGCAGCACTAGTCCTCTACTTAACCAAAGCAGATCTCGTTATTGCCTCCGACATCAGCCACCTAGAAAAGCCCCAGCTCAAACTCAACGTCAATCAATGTGGTCATCCGAGCGTGCCAATCATCCTTATCAACCCAAGCATCAACAGTAGTAGTCCTTTCCTCGGCCAAAGTAGCTCTCGTCGTCACTAGTTCAGCTTTCAGTTGTGCCCCCTAAACTCCAAATCAGTCAGCAAGGCAACTTCTCCCACATCAATCATCCCGAAGGTAAGGCAGAGGAAAAGGAAAAAGGTAAGAACTTATCAACCCGAAGAATATATATGTAAGAGAGAGAGAGAGAGAGAGAGAGAGAGAAAGATACACAAAAAAGGGAAAAAAAAAAAAAAAAGAAGAGAAAAGATGAACAGAATTCAAGTTTCAAGTCAAAATGAATTTTCTACACATTTTGTCTTCAAAAAATTCAAGTTTCAAGCCAAAATAAAATTTCCATACATTTGGTCTTCAAAAGAAAAGTTTCAAGTTAAAATGAATTTTTTTTATATATTTTGTCTTCAAAAATTCAAGTGTCGAGTCAAAATGAATTTTCTACACATTTTTTCTTTAAAAAAATCTCGAGTTTCAAGTCAAAATTAATTTTCCACACATTTTGTCTTCAAAAATTCAAGTTTCAAGTCAAAATAATTTTTTTACACATTTTGTATTAAAAAAAAATTCAAAGGTCGAGTTAAAATGAATTTTCTGCACATTTTGTCTTCAAAAATTCAATTGTTGAATCAAAATGAATTTTCTTCACATTTTCTCTTCAAAAAATCTCAAGTTTCAAGTCAAAATGAATTTCCTACATATTTTGTCTTCAAAAATTCAAGTTTCAAGTCAAAATAAATTTTCTACACATTTTATCTTCAAAAATTCAAATTTCGAGTTAAAATGAATTTTCTACACATTTTATCTTCAAAAGAATTCAAATTTTGAGTCAAAATGAATTTTTTTTATAAATTTTGTCTTCAAACAATTCAAGTTTTGAGTCAAAATAAATTTCCTACATATTTTGTCCTTAAAATTTCTAGACTCGAGTCAAAATAATTTTTCTATACATTTTGTCTTTAAAATTTCAAGTTTTGAGTCAAAATGAATCTTCCAAACAGTTTGCCTTCAAATGGTCCACAATTTCAAGTCAAAAAAAATTTTCTACATATTTTGTCCAAGTTTCAAATCAAAATAGTTTCTAAACTTTTTCCTCCTAAAAGTTTATCTCAAAATCAAGTTCTAGGTCTTTTAGCCTTCTCTTTCCAAAGTTATTTCAAAATCAAAAGTTCATTTTCAAAATCAAATTCAAATGTTTGAATCAAAATCCATCTCAAACTTTTCTAAGCCTCTCCTTCAAAGATTTCTATTCCAATCAAGTTTCAAGGTTTTCTACAACTTTTTCCTTCAAAAAGTCCTACTCAAAATCAATCCTCAGAAATTCTCAAGATTTCAATCCGCAAAAATTCTTTCTTCCAAACTTTTTAATCAATTTTGAAGTTTTTCAAATTCAAAATCCATTTTCAAAAATTTTTGAAGTATTTCCCTCAAAAGTTTTCATTCAAAACTCCATTTTCAAAATTTTCCTAAGTTTTCGTTTCAATAGTTTTATTCTAGATCCCTCGAGTTTCTCGGGGCTTTCTCTGCCAAAAATGCCCCATATTCAAAGGTTTTATCTTTTTTTCCTTTAAAAATATTTCATTTCAAAATTTTCAACTTTTTCTTCATTTCAAAAAAATTTCAACCAAGTTTCTTGAGGTCTTCTCTTCCAAAACAACCCCACTCTCAAAGTTTTTATGTTTTTTCCTTCAAAAAGATCTTATTACAAACCTTTTCCTTCAAAAAAGCCTATTTTCAAAATTCTAGATGTTCAAACTTTTTCATCAAACGTTTTGTTCCAAGTTTCAAAGGTTTTCCAAACCCTTGCAATTCAAATTCAAATCAATCCACTTCAAAACGCAATTTCAAAGTCATTTCAAATAATCAGCTTCAATTTTAAAATCATTTCAAAATCAAGTTCCAAAATTCCAGATTTCAAAAACCAAGACAATCTAGTTTTCAAACTCAAAATTCCAAATTCCAACTACTCCAGTCTTTAAAAATTTTCAAATTTCATCCCTCCGATCGCCTCGCGATCAACATAGAACTCTTACATTATCGTTTTCTGTCTTCGATAAGTAAAGACAGAAAAAGAGAGGTTGTTATAAGCACCCTATTTTTGCCCGCTAGACAAACTCTGGCCCAACAAGACTCACATTCAAACTGACACAAACACATTTAAGTCTAAACCAGTTTTCCAGACTCAATTCAATCAATCAATAGCTTCATGGGCCCACTGGACCCAATAGAGGCAAAATAACCAAAATGCCCTTGGGGCATTGCTTGGTTCAATTCCAATTGGCACGTCTTTCTTAAGACGGTAAGTCCCTGTTTCAACCTAAATTCCAGTTTCAATTCTAGTCCAGACCAATCTAACTTAAAATGGCACGTCTTTTGAGAAAGCTGATCCCTTAGACAATAAGTCCATCTAGTTCAGCACATTTCTCGAGAAAATTCCTCGAAATCGTAACTCCCTTCAAACTTGTCGACCGGATGAAACTGAAGTCCCCGAGATGGAAGAACAATTCACTTCTAGCGCCTGCTAGTCTGCCAATGTAGAATGTCTGTTATCTGGCACGTCTTTTGAAAAAGTTAATCACTCAGACAATAAGTCCATCTAATAGCTTCCCGAGATCAGGTAATCTCTGGAATGACTGCACACCGTCAGAATAGCAGAAACACTCATAAACATCACAACCGACAGAGTGGCAGAAACACTCAGAAGCAGGTCAATATTGAAAATTTCCAACAAACCCCCTATGTTACGAGACCAAACACGCCCCTTGGCTGTGATAGGTTTACCGAAGGACGGGATACCTTTGGAAACCAACTCGTCACACACTGTCAGAATGACGAAAACACTCAAAACACGGGTCAACATCAGTGCCTGCTAGCCCACTCTAGTGAAAAATAACCAAACTACCTCTTAAGCCTTTTTTGACACGCTTCTCGAGAAAGTATCTAAGTTCTCAAAGCGGTAAGTACACCCTTCCAAGATTGTCCCAAAGATGATCCGCCATGTTCAAGTGCCTTTCAGTTGGTTTTGGACCAATTCCGCAACTATCTGGTCAAAATGATCATTTTGCCCCTAGGCATCTGATCGCCTCCGAGAACCACATCGGCTCCGGGTATAACACTAGTAGCCTCCTGGGAATGCTTCTAATAGTATTCTCAACCTTCCAATGCTTTTTTGGATCATTCCGAGTCTATTCTGGCAAACCCGATGCACAATAACCGTTTTGTCCCTAGTGGGTCGGTCGCCTTTTCTAACTACACCAACTCTAGGTATCAAACCGATAACCCTCTGAAACACTCTTAATAGTGCTTCCAACCTTCAAGCCTTCACATGGGTCACTCCGCGTCTATTCTGATATTTTTCTAGTTTAATTGACAGTTTTGCTCCTAGTAGGCCGGTTGATCTTCTCAAACATTCTGGCATTACTTCTTAAGATAATTACCTTTGAGGCACTCTCTCGATGGTTCCCGTCCATTCCCAGCCGAGTCTAATTACTCGGAACCTTGTGGATCATTCCCAGACTTTTTAGAGTTACTCCTAGTGGAGTCAAGCCAAAAATTACATGGTAGTCACTAGGACAGGCGCCCAAATCTTTTACCTCGCGTCCCAAGGGTCGAAAGATATGTTTCTTACCGCCTTAAAACTTTCCTAAGTGGCTGGTGGGGCCAAGCCAATAAATGGCCTGAGTGGCGCCAGTGTATTTTTTGCCCTAGCGCCACTGCAACAGGCACCAAAGCTATTTTGTCCATCTATAAATACAGACCATCCCCCTGCGTGAAAAGGATTCGCAAACTCAGTCCAAAAACACTACCTCTCTGAAAACAGAGCTCAAAACCTCTACAAACCCTAAGTGTCTCAAGCTTCTTCAAGCTCTAGCCTCCATATACTTTAACCCTAGGTTACCTAAATCCTAGGAGGCCAAACCCTAGTTCAACCCTAACCCTAAAGTTAGGAAGCTTTAACTCTTTTCAAAATTTTTTTTAAAACTCCTTTCTAAACCAAGATGGTTTTTAAACTTCAATTCAAGTCAAGATGTTTTCAAAATCTCAATCTTTTCAAATCAAGTTCAAGTTCTTCTTCCAAGTTCAATCTTTTCAAATCAAAATCAATTTCAAAATCCTCAAGTTCTATTTCCAATTAAAATCAATTTTAAGTTCAATTCCAAATCTTCTATTCAGAGTTCAAATCAAACTCTTTTCAGGTTAAACTTCTCAAAAACTTCAAAGTGTTTGCTTTCAATCGGATTCTTATTTGAACTACGACAGACCTGATTCCTAACAAAGGAATACGTAGGCAGCCCTCAATGGTACAGTCATAACCTTTTTTCAAAATTTTCAATTCCACCATCTATTTCAAATGTCCAATTCCATAACCTTTTCGATGCTTCAAATCTATTTTTAAAATCAAATCCTTTTCTTAAAAATTATTTTAAAAATCAAATTTTTTTCTTACACTTACATGTCATGCATCATATCAAACTTCTTTCTAAAAATTCTTTTCAAAGTGGATATAATTGGACATTGAATAATCGAAGATTCTAAATGAGTGAACCAAGGGTGATAAGACATGTAGGTACCTCAAGGGTGGTGTAAGCACCCTCATTTTTGCCCGCTCGGCAGTCTTTAGTCTATCCAGACTTGTATTTAAGTCAATATGGATATATTCTAAATCAAACTAGTTTTTTAAACATAATCCAGTCAATCGATCGCTTCGCGGGCCCATTCGGCCCAAATAGAGGCAAAATGACCAAAGGGCCCTTGGGGTATTGTTCGGTCCAATTCCAGTAGGCATGTCTTTTCAAAGACAGTAAGTCCCCGTTTCAATCTCAAATCCAATTTCAAGTCAAATTCCAATTCCAACTAAATTCGACACGCCTTTTGAGAAATTTGATTCCTCAAGGTGGTAAGTCCATCCTGTCTGGCACATTTTTCGATAAAACTCTTTAAACCGAAAAGTCCCTTCAAACCCGTCGACCGAGACGAGACCCCAAGTCCCCGAGATGATAGAATAGTCTACCTTTGGCGCCTACTAGCCCGCCAATAAAAAAAAGTCCGTTATTCAGCACGCCTTTTGAGAAAATTGATTCCTCAGGTAATAAGTCCACCTAATAGCTTCTCAAGATCAGGCAGTCTCTAGAATGATCGGGAACTGTTAGAGTAACGGAAGTACTCATAAACATCGCAACTGTCAGAGTGGCGAAAACACTCGTAAACAGGTTGATATAGAGAATTGCCAACAAACCCCTATGTCATGGGACCGCCGTTAAAGTGACGGAAACACTCAAAACCCAGGTCAACACCACTGCCTGCTAGCCCACTCCGATGAAAAATGGCCAAACTGTCACTAGGGCCATTTCTGGCACGCTTCTTGAAAAAATACCTAAGTCCTCAAAACAGTAAGTCCACCTTTCCAAGATTATCCTAAACACAATCCGGCATGATTAGGTGCCTTTTAGTCGGTTTCGGGCCAATTCTGAGAACCTCCGATCAAAATGACCGTTTTGCCCCTAAGCATCCGAGCACCCCAGGAACCACACTAGCTCTGGGTATCAAACTGGTAACCTCCCGAGAATGCTTCTGATAGTATCCCCGACCTTTCAATACATCTCTAGGTCATTCCAAGTCAGTTCTGGGAAACCTAGTGCAAAATGATTGTTTTGCCCCTGGTGGGCCGGTGGCCATTTCTAACAACATCAGCTCTGGGTATCAAACCAATAACCTCCTAGTACATTCTAAGTAATGTTTCCAAATCTCGAGTCTTCTTTCGAGATATTTCAAGTCTATCCTCGCAGCTTTTCGGTCTGATTGGCTGTTTTGCCCCTAATGGCCCGGTCAACCCTTTCAACGCATCCTAACATCGTTCTTCAAGTCTACTACCCCTGGGACACTATTCTAACGGTTCCTGTCCCTTTCTGGCTCTCCGGGGCATTCCTGGCCCTTTAAATCTTTCTCGAACTTTTCAAAATCACTCCTAGTGAAGCCAGGCTAAAAATTGCATAGTAGTCACTAATACAGGCACCCAAATCTTTGAAAGATACACTGCTTGCCGACCTTCAAAGTTTCCGAAGTGGCTGGCGCCACTCCTAGTGGCCCTAGTGGGATTTTTAGCCCAGCACCACTGCAGCAAGCACTAGTTCAGTCCTCTATTTATAAATACAGAGCCTCCTCCAGGGTGAAAAGGGTCCGCAAACTCAGTCTAAAAACCCTGCTCTTCGATATTTAGAGCTTGAAGTCTTTCCCTTTAAGTTCTTCACACCCTAGCCTCCATATACAAACTCTAGCTCTATACACCTCACCCTAGCATACATACACTCATATACTAGCCTCCAAAGCCTCTAATTAAGACTTGAAGTGCTGCAGCTTGGAAGCTCTCGAAGACTAAAGAAGAACAAAGCAAAGCAAGTAAGCAAACAAACAAAGAAAAGCAAATAAAAGAAGACGCAAGGTAGGGTTCCTGTTTACATTTATGCACTCTCCCCTCTCTCTTCTCTCTCCTAACCCACTTGGGTTTTTTTCTATTTTAATTCCCCATCTTTTACCCCCCCTTCTTGCATGCTTGAAACAATGGACTCTCCGGTTCATATGTATGATTAGGCTATTAAAAGTCACCGTGATGGAGGCTTTCTCTTAGTCCAACCAGAAATCATGTGGGTTTGCCCTCCTTGATTATGTGGTGAAGCCTTTAACCTTTTATGTTCATGACCCCAACTTGCATTGTTCATATTATGATCCTGCATCTCTCCAAAATTTGTTTTCAAATTCGTCTTTCAAACTTGCATCAAAAATTATTTCCAAATATGCATTAAACTTCTTTTTCAAGCTTATTTTCAAAATCACAAGCTTAAGGTGATTCTAGCCTTTCCATGGTTAGAGTTACTTTAGGAAAGTGTTACATTTAAAGCAACCAATATGGTCCATATTTTTAAATCCTTGTTGTTTTCAAAACCACAATCCTAGAATGGTTCTAGCCTTCTTATGGTCAGAATCGTTTTAGGAAAGTGAGATATTTGTAGAGGCTTATAAAAGTCCATATTCAAATTCTCTCTAAAATCTCTTTTTAAACTCACTTTCCTAAAAACTCTTTTCAAATTCCTTCCTAAAAAGCTCTCTTCAAAATTCACTTTCTAGAAACGTTCATTAAGTTTCCTTCCTAAAAAACTCTTTCCAAAAATCCCTTTCCAAAAACTCTCTTTTCAAGTTTACTTTTTAAAAACTCCCTTCTAAGATCTCCTTCCAAAAATCTTTCTTTCCAAAATCTCTTTTCCTTGAAGCTCAAGTCAAGCCCTAGAGCCAAGGTTAGGAAACCCTAATTTTCTCTCCTAGAGCATGATTTCCATCTTGCCTTGAAATCTAAGTTTCCAAAATCTAATTTTTCACATCAAAATCATATATTTCCAAACCCTATTTTCTATACCAAAATTTAGGATTTTCAAAACTTCATCTTTCCAATTTCATGTCAAATCATATCCTCCGTTTTGGGAAACGAAATCCAATCTTCCATTAAGGAAGCTAGATCTCATTCTTCATTTTTGGAAATAAAATTAAATCACCTCCTTTTAGAAATAAAGTCTAATCTTTTGTTTTAGGAAATAGGAATCCCAATATTTCCTAATCCAAATCTTTCCTAATCCAATCTTTCCTAATCTCATACCTTCCCAAACCTTAAGTTTTCAAAACTTAAACTTTCAAATCTTTCCTTGAACTTTAAGCTTCTTAATCTACCTAATTCCACCATTTCCTAATTCCATACCTTTCCAAATTTCAACTTTCCAAATCTAAATTTTTAAATCTTTTTTAAACTCAAACCATTCCTAATTTCAAGTGTTTCTAAAACTCAAACTTCGAATCTTTCTAAAATTCTAAACTTTCTAAATTTCAAATCTTTTCAAATCCAAAACTTTTTTAATCCAAAACTTTCTAAATTCGAAACTTTCTTAAGTTAAAATTTTCTAAATTCAAAACTTTTCAATTTCAAAACCTTTCCTATTTTAAACCTTCCTAATTCGAAATCTTTCCTAAAATAAAACTTTCCTATTTTTAAACTTTCCTAGTTCGAACCTTTTTTAAATCCAACCTTTCTTAAATTCCAACTTCCCTAATTTTCTAAGTCCAACATTCGAGTCAAATCTTTCTTAAATTTTAAGTCTTTCCTCAGTCCCATCTTTCTTAAGTCTAAGTTTCCTAAAATCAAGCTTTCCAAAACCAATCTTCTCAAATCTTCCAATCAAAGTTCGATTTCTTAATCTTCCAATCCAAACTCCAACTCAAACTCTTTGTCAAGTCAAACCTTCTATTTCTGTCGGACTCTTGTCCAAACTACGACTGACCTGACTCCTCAAAAAGGATACATAAGCAACCCTCATGGGTGCAGTCATAACCTTTTTCAAATCTCCAATTCCATAACTCTTCTTAAGTTTCCAATTCCATAACTCTTTTCAAAGTTCCAATTCCAAAAATCTATATTCAATTTCAATTTTCAAAACTTTCTTTCCAATTTCAAACTTCAATTCTCCTTTTCAAATCAATTTTCAAAATCAAATCTTTCTTTCAAATCTATCTTTTCAAATCCATTTCAAAATCAAATCAAGTTCTTTTCAAATCCATTTTCAAAATCAAATCCTTGCATTTGCATATCATGCATCATGTTAAACATCTTTTCAAAATTCTTTTCTAAAAGTGGATACTTATTGGACATTTATTAATCGAAAACTCTAATGAGTGAACCTGGGGTGAATAGACATGTAGGTGCCACAACGGCGGGGTAGGGTGATAGCTTAGTGCGTCTTCCATATACGTAACCAACCTCTGAACCTAGATTACTATTTTCAAAAACCAAATAGAGTTATTTTCAAAAAGGGCTTAAATTTTTCCAAAGGTTGCCAAACAACCTGTTTTCTAAGAAATCCCTCTCTCGATGTAGTTTTCAAAACCTTTTTCAAAAACCCTAAGTGTAATATTTGGATTGTGCTTAGTTTTTAGGTGACCTAGCTCTCCTTAATCAAGTTAGGTGGCAACTCCAAATTGTTTTCCAAAAGTCCTTTATTCAAATCAATTTTTCTATTCAAACCTAGTCGCACTCATCCTTCTAGAAGGATGAGTTCTATTGAGAGAGTAGAATATTTTTCCCACTTGTCTTTGTATTCCTCGAATGCAAAAAATCTGAGCGCAACAGCTAGCGACTCCACTGGGGACACTTACAGGGTTAGGCTATTGTCATGTCTTTTCACCCTTCACCCAAGTAGAGTCTTCAATTAATTTGTTCAATCCTATCGACTCCAAAATTTCCAAAATCAAATTTTCAAAGTTGTTTTAAAAACATGCATCTAATTTATTTTCATTCATATTATCTTGTATTAAGTTTGTTATCTACACACTTACTGTTGCATATTTGTTTTGTAGATGAATTTTTATTCATGTTTCATTTTATTTCATGTTAACTGCCATACATACTATGAATGAATGTCATGGACAGGATGGATAAGAGTTGTTGGGCTCTTTCCTCCGCTTTCAAAAATCACACACGCACTGCATGTGCACTTGCATTCTGCATACTTGTATTCTGTACCCTGATATATCCCTTCGATTTAGAAGGGTGAACGGTATATTGGTGTTGGGCAAGATGCTGTGTCAGTTTCTTCGCCTACAGCCTCTTGACAATTCCCCTGCTTGAATCACTAACCGATAATGGCACCACCTCGGGGAGTAGGCCTAGCTTTGAAGATCTGGGAACCGACCCTTTTTAGGATGCATTAGTAAACCCTCAACCTCATGCTCATATAGACACCATGCATAGCTGAACCTCTGCAGGATTTAAGACACGTGCACTGATTTCAAAACCATAGAGGAAAGGGCTACTACTTTTACTTTCCTCTATATCTGTTTATTCCTGTTGATATAATAACTATACTCTTACTGTTATAATGTCTGTCTAACTGTTCATGCATTCATATTTACTTCAATTGCATTCTCTTTCCTTATACTCTTTGCATCTATATTCATGCATTCAATATTCCATATCAAGACAAGAGTTTCAAAGTAACTCAAGTCACTGCATCTCCATGCATATGATCAACCCATCGAGAGTGACACCAAGGTCACTCTCCCTTACATTAAACCTACCCAAATCCTACGGGTTCCCACGTAACCCTAAGGAATCATTGCATACATTTCAAGTCATCCTATAAGAGGGGCCCCAACCCCTCTATGCTCACAAAGATAGGATTGCCAAGAAGACAAAGGGCAATCAATCAACAAGGTCTCTCAACGACCTCATCGACATCAAATCCAAAGAGGGAAAATCCGAAGACTCAAGAGTAGTTTAGGATTGCATATGTAAAATTAGATAGGTGGAAGCTCAAAGAAAAATGTTCCCTTTTCCCCCATTAATATGTACTTCAATTCGTTATATTGTAAACCTCGAAGTTCAATGTGTCTCCTTATCTTCCATAAATAAAGAATGAATGTAGGTTCTTGATCAATGGTAAGGTGCTTGCATATAGAGGCAGACCCCCTATCTCCAAAAGTAAGTCAATACATCATGATTAGTTTTTCTTTCGAGTAGGGACATCTATAAAGCATGCATTGCATAAAAACTTGTCAAAACAAGACACTGACTTTTTCCCCTTACTAGTTTTAGGTTCCTCTCCTCGTCCCTCGTCGTTATAGGCCGAAAACTAAGAAACACTTATAAAGTCACTCACACTCGACGCCTTAACTCTAATACTAGCGGAAGCAAGAGGACTCAGACATCGGATGACTAAAATGGAAGGCATCCTCCCTTCACTCTTATCACATGCAGGAACTACAACCCATGAGCAGGCAGAGTCCTCGCAAGCCCAAACCCATGAGGGATGAAAAAGGATGAAGAACGAAAACCAAGACTATACCCCGACCATTGCTTACCAACGACATCCCCAGGCCAAGGGCCTTGTTCCGACACCCTTCAAGCCGACCTCTAACCAAACCCCTAGATTATGTAATCTCTCCTACGGATACTAGCTCAACCCATTTGGCCGTGACACTGAAAATCGTCCCACTTTAAAGCATAAAACCCAAAGCCCCTTCAATTCCCAAACCACCGACCCAATTGTCATTACACCAGAACTTGATCCTCGGCCTCCAAGGACATCTAAGACACTTCTCCAACCTAGGCGAATGAGTGGAAAAGATTGAGTTTTCACTAAACTCGCTTGCATGCAAACCATAGCTTACTTCGGTCTCCTAGACATGGGATATTTGAAACCTATACCCCCTCGAGCTCAGCCTAATCCTCTACCACCTCATTTTAACCCAAAAGCATACGGTGAATACCATTCAGATAGCCAAGGACATGATACCAAAGATTGTTGGACCCTCAAACATAAAATTCAAGACCTGATAGATAACAAGATCATCGGCTTACGACCGGTGAACCCTCCTCTGAATGCCACTACAGACCCTCTACCAGACCACACCGTCAACGTCATCACAGAGTTTGGTAACGACAAGGTTTGGTTCGCCACATGCTAAGAGATATATTATAAGGATGGGGAGGGAATGGAATAGGGAGATGAGGAACAGTGTCATGCCTGGTCATGGTGTAACCCCGATAAAGTGTTGGTCCCCAAAGATGAACTCGTGGATGAATCTGCCAAGAAGGTTGACCAAGAGCCATTCAAACCCAATGATAGGAACCCGCCACTATGCATGCTTAAGGAACATTGGGGCATGGTCGGGTGCCAGAGCAGAAAACCCCGAGCTTAGGTCAAGTCTATTAAGCTGGAAGAAGACAAGCTACCCAATTGGTTTATTGAAGAAACTAAGGAGCTAGCAGAGGAAGGCAAAAGGGTCAAGGAAGCTGACAATTGCATTATCACTGTCAATTCACTTAGAGCTCTAGGAGAAACCTCCACCTGTTTTGCCATGGCCAAGGATCCCAATCATGGACGGAGCATCGAGAATATGGGCATCATCTCGAAACGCAACTAGACAGTTCCTCTTTCAAAGGCGTACAAGAGAGGGGTGTTCTCACTCATTTTCTTTCTATCTCTTTTATTTTCTGTCTTTAAATTAAATGTTTGCACTTTCATTCCAAAAGATCTCTTTGTTTTTTTTAATTAAATAGAGAAATATTATTTTATGTTATTATCTTACATTGATGTCATCTTATTTTCTCTTATGAATGGTGAATACTTCCTACACAAGGGTCATGGTTTATCTTATGGAATGATCTGACTTGAAGGGATGATAGCATGAGATAACCACTTGACAAATGATCAGCTTTCCGAAGAGGGAGAAGATAAGAATGAGTGAGGAAACTACCCAAAGGCAACACTTGCAAGACACCAAAACTAAGCGATGTGTGGCCAAACTATCAAGATGAAGAAGAGCCATCTTTTATTTTTCCGATATATATAAATTAAAAAAAGAGAGAGAAAAAAGTGTCTATATTCCTTTTGCTTAGCCCCTAGTGCCTCGCAACAAGCGAAATATTCCTTGTCAACCTCGATCTAAGACTCTCGCCCCACACTGGGGCAGACAATAGTTGAGAAATCTAGGAATGGTATCCATCCTCTATAGTGTTAGGGCAGCGTTAAAGGCTCTATGGATCAAGCAATCTAGTTCAAAGTAAAGAGATGCCCTCATTTCATTTCCCATATAGTCAAAAGCAACCCCTTGCCAAACCCGTTGAGCTATTTATGTTTTTCGAGAAAACCCCAACCTAGGGATCACTGCCTGTAATGGGTTAGATTGAATTGTTAAGGAAAAGGTCAAAGAAAAAGAAGTGGGGTTGAAGAATTGTTCGTTTCATAGAAGGAAAGAAAAGAGATGAAAAGGAAAAACAAAAGTGAAAGAAAAGAGTTGCCAAGGGGCAAGATGCCAAAAAAAAAAACTGATGAATGTTTGTGTTATCTTGAAAAGCAAATAGGAGACAAATGTTAGACCATTCCATTAGAGGGTCAAAGGTTACAAGAAAGGTCGACCCCCTCTATGAAAGGAGGAGATTTAAAGGTAATCCCAGCGGATAAAGAAGCCCAGTAGAAGCGATAGGTTCGAGCATTTACCCTTTCTTGTAAAAACCTGAAACCATAGCCTACATTACAACCTTACTGAAGTCCGCTCTGATTGAAAATGGATTACTTGATCTAAATGAGCTAGACAAGCTACTGAAGCTAAAGAAATATGCTAACCCTGCTGGAAAAAATAGTCAAAGATGGCAAGGATCTAAATCCTACTGAAAGCAACATCGAATTTGAGCCTGTATATCCAGCTTTTTGAAAACCCTATAACCTAGCCTACATTATGGTCCTAAAGCAAAGTCTCCTCAGATTGAAAGACTGGCTGTTTAACGCTCTACTGAAGGTCGGGTAAGCTATTGCCAAAGCCCCGAGAGTTGAGAGTTTTAGCCCTAATAATCCTATACACTAACCCCGAGATAGAGAATCAGAGGCGGTCAAAAGTTTGACAAAGGTGTGAAGCGCTATCATCCAGTCAAGGTAAGGTTAAGCCAAAGGAGAGGCCAATCCACCGCAAAAAAAGGAGTTACCATTCCAAAGACACTGAGTTTGACAACACCCCTTTGTCATTCCATTAACTAGAATATTTCTAATATGTGCATGCAGTTTCATAATTATAAAAAAAAATATTGGCATGAGCTTCGCATACATAGGACATAACTCCCTGTAGAAACAGAACTCACCAATACAGTTTAATATCATCTTATGTAATAAATATACATCATCATCATCCCTGCACATGCATCTGATCATGTAATTATTTGTGTAAACCATAAATATATTTGCATATCCATGTATCAATATATACATCTAACCATCTAAAATATCCATTTCTGTACAAAATTTCCAAAATAAAATTGTCTAACATAAAAACATCTCCAAGATAGGGGCAAAAGAATATCAGGGTCTATGACAAAAGGCATCCATCACAGATCAAAATCGATGTCGTCCGGATCGAAATCACCGAAACCTGGCTCTGAAGGAGGTGGATAACTACTAGAAGCACCAACATCCTGCAAAGAAGACAACCGAAATCAGCAAGGTAAAGGAATAACTAACCATAGTAGAGCGAAAAGAAGAATGAGGAAAAGGATAACATACCCTGCCACCTCCCATGTCACGTCCCAAAACCCAGCCTATACGGATTTAGGGTACATGACTGGCCTGTAGCAAGGCTACCCAAGGCCGCATTACATAAATTGGTTAATCACCTATGCATAATTATTTTAAATGATGCATAATTGCGAAAAAAAATAGAACTTTTGATAACTTAAAATCATAATCTGTGTCATACATGGCAGAGTTGTGCCTAGTCCAAATCATAACATACATATGAGCCTAATCAAGGCTCGCTACAGTTATAACATTTATACCATTACAAAACATTGGGGTCCAGCCCTCAAACATATTATAAAACATGGGCCCATGGGCCGTAGCTCAAAATACACATATGGCCTTGCTTTAGGGCCTCCCGGATTGGCTACTTGAAAATCATTTGAGAAAACTTAAGCTAATGCTTAGTGAATAATAATAATACAAGAGCACAAAATACCATAGACTACATTTATAATAAACTTACCTGACAATAAAAGTACATTTATGCATATGTGGCATGAACTTAGAAACATGTAGGTATAATCTTAAAGACACATGAAGCAAAGGCTTTTGTATTAAAACATTTTATCAGTTCTAAAACATAATGTTGAAGAAAAGCGGTGGTCGCGTCGTAGCATGATCTAGTAAAGTGTGATATAGCTTGTCATTAGCATAATATATCATAACTTGTGAGTGTACATCTTACCTCATCGTATAACCTTAGACACATCTATATCATTATTCTCGAAATCGTATAATGCGTAGATATGAAAACATAGGCAGCATAAGTATCACATTCGAATACTAAACATTTCAAACCTAGCATCATAGAAGTGAGATATAACACATAACATAACTTCGTAAGGCATAACATAGCTATCATATTTCTCATCCTAGAGCATAAGTATGTTACATCTCTATATCAGAGCTAGGCTCCCCATAAGTAACCTTAAAGGTCATGTATAGGGCTCTTTAGGCTAAGATCTTAATCATGTACAATATTGCCTGCTTCGGTGCTTCATGTCACGTATGTGCCTACTTCACAGTTTTAAACGCATTGCGACGGTAACGCTTCGCCCTGCCTACTCCCTCGAGAGCGCTTGAGTTATCCGAGTACTCAGCACAATACTGTCCATTCTGGCTCGCACCTGCCTACCCCCTTTTGGGCTCTTGGTCTCAGCCGCGCGGCACACATAAGGCTCTTTAGGCCAACATTACATTATCCACTCTGGCTCGCACCTACCTACCCCCTTTCTGGGTGCTTGGTCTCAGCCGCACAGTGCACATAAGGCTCTTTGGGCCCAAGGGATGTCTCCCTACTTAGCGATAGATTATTTTTGGTCCCCTACTGTAGGACCATCTTCGCTACTTTAAGGTCTTGCCACGAAAGACCTTACATGGAGTCGTACACTAGAAATCTTACATCTACTCTATGTAAACCTTCTAGTCCATGGGTTGCAATTCATATCGTAGTTAAGGTTCGTATATAATTCAAAGCATGACATTCATACCTGAACGTAATCATTGATACATTGAAATAAATGGAAAGAAATGCATGAAACGTTATTGAACTTGAAAGCATATGGAGAGTAATAAGTGTTACTTATGGCATATCGTTACTCACCTCTTTTCGGTTGAACGGACGATAAACGAAGGTGTTCCTACATATAATTCACATAGAAACATGGAACATCAATACAAGATTCCAAGGCAAAGCAATAACACATAAGTTAAGACTAAGCACATAAACCCCTCGACCCCGACTCAATAACACCTCATTCTCGCAATGGGAGAGCAAGGCTAAATTCTAGGACAAGGCCCCGATGTAAGATAAGAACATGAAGTTGAGGTTTGAACATGAAGGCAGGAATGTCGACTCCTTCATCGAGTACGAACCACCTCTCAACGATGAGTTCACACCCAAGGCTAGTTCCATTTGAAAATAGGCTTAAAGGCCTTTAATTTGATAGTTCATGGGCCAAAAGCACATTTGGGTGAAGAAGTTATGCCTCACGGAAGGTGAACTAAAATTTTGGAAAACAATGTTGTTGGCATGGATTTTGGGTCAATTTTAAACTTCCATAACTCCCAATCTATAAGGAATTAGAGAATAAACTTTATATTTTCATAAAGGTCTATAAGTCTTCTTTCTAATGCTTCAAACGGTGCATCAATCTGAGTTTTTAAGAAAACGTTATGCCCGTTTTACTTAATAGTGCCAACTTGACAAACCGTTCGAACGCCTAGGTAAAATGAATTGGGAGTTCGAACGCCCAAATGGGAGTTCGAACTCTAAGAAGAAAAATGGAAAAATCTATTCTCTGACTGTTCAAACTCCCCCCGAGGGAGTTCGAACTCCAAGGCTTATTCTCCACCATTCGAACTCTATATCGAGAGTTCAAACACCTAGCTTTGGGCAACACCCGAAGTTCGATCAAAACACAACCAAACCTTCCAAATAATCTTAGGGCTCAAAGATTAGCCCACAAGGGTGATAATAACTCAAAATGGGGGAGAAAGAACAATCAAAACAAAAGGATCTAAAGAAGAAATCAAAAACCCTAACATTTCACATATTTGGAGATTTCAACCCCCAACTCTCCAATCCTCCAATATTGGGCTTCAAGCTCTCAAATTCAAAGTAATTGGGGCTCAAGGAGTCTCCCAAGACAAACCCAACTCATATATATGCATATATACAAAGACCCAACAACATCACACAAGATAGATATATATATACATATATAATTGTAGAGAGGGAAATGAAACCTTACTTTCTTCAAGCTTGGTGAAGTCTTCAATGGCTTTAATCCCTTCCTTCAAGCACTTCTTCCCTCAATCTCCCATTCCTTCTTCCCTTTCTCTCTCTGTCCTTCTCGGCTTGGTGTGTGTGTGTGTGTGTACGTGTGTGTGTTGTGTGCTAAGAGAAGATACACAAATGGGAAATAATCTCATGTGTCTCACACCCCCAATACAAGATACAACACAAGTTTTCATTGATCATTTTTAAACCAAAAAAAAGAAATAATTAACATTAAATATTTCATAAACTAGAAATTTTCATTAATATAATTAAATAGAGGTTTGGGATATTACATCTCATCTGGGCTTACTGAGCCATCAAGGAAGCCACCTCTGTCTGGTGTCGTGCCTAGATTTTTTGCACTCAAGAAATACACACAAATGGAAAAAATATTGTACTCTCTCGTTAGAACTCATTCTCTTAAAAGAATGAGTGCGACTAGGTTTGAATTGAAAATTGATTTGAATAAAGGGCTTTTGAAAAATAATTTTGAGTTGCCACCTGACTTGATTAAGGTAAATTAGGTCACTTAAAAACTAAGCACAATCCGAAGACTATACATAAGGTTTTTGAAAACGATTTTGAAAATACTTCCTCAAGAGAGGATTTTTAAGAAAATAGGTTGTTTGGCAACCTTTGAAAAATATGTAAGCCCTTTTTTAAAAATAACTCCATTTGGTCCTTGAAAACAGTGATCTAAGTTCGGAGGTTGGTTACGTGTAAGGAAGATGCACTAAGCCACCACCCTACCCCACCCTTACGGTACCTACATGTCTATTCACCCTCGATTCACCTAATAAAACCTTCGATTAACAAATGTCCAATTCTATCCACTTTAGAAAAGAATGGTTAAAAGAATGATGCATGAGATACAAGTGCAAGAAAAAGATTTGAAAATAGATTTGGAAATAGATTTGAAAAGAAAGAGATCGAAGTTTGAAATTGGAAACAATTTTTTGAAAATTGAAATTGAAAATTTCAAAATAGATTTTTGGAATTGGAAGTTTGAAAAGATTGTGGAAATAGAAGCTTAAAAAAGGTTGTGGAATTAAAGATTTGAAAAAAAAAAGTTATGAAGATAGAAACTTGAAAAAGGTTGTGGAATTGGAGATTTGAAAAAAAAGTTATGGAGATAGAAAATTTAAAAAGGTTGTGGAATTGGATATTTGAAAAAAAAGTTATGGAGATAGAAACTTTAAAAAGGTTGTGACCGCACCCATGAGGGTTGCCTACGTATCCTTTTTGAGGAATTAGGTCAGTCGTAGTTCGGACAAGAGTCTGATAGAAAATAGAAGATTTTAATTTAAAAAAAGAGTTTCGTTGGAAGAAGGAGTTTGATTTGAACTTAGAATAGAACATTGGAATTTTGAATTTTGAATGGAAGATTGAGAGATTGAACTTTGATTGGAAGATTTGAAAAGATTGGTTTTGGAAAGCTTGGTTTTAGGAAACCTAGACTTAGAAAAGATGGGATTTAGGAAAGACTTGAGGTTTAAGAAAGATTTGACTTGACTTGGACGAGTTTTAGAAAAGATTTGACTCGAATGTTGAACTTAGAAGCTTAGGAAAAGATTGGATTTAGGAAAGATTCGAATTTAGGGAAGTTTCAAAATAGGAAAGTATCATTTTAGGAAAGTTCCGTTTTAGAAAAGTTTCATTTTAAGAAAGGTTTTAAATTAGGGAAGTTTTCAAATCAGGAAAGTATTGAAATAGGAAAGATTTGAAAGTTGGAAAGTTTTAGAATTTAAATTTAGAATTTAAAAGTTTAGAATTTAAGAAAGTTTCGAATTTAGAAAGTTTTGAATTTGAAAAGATTTGAAATTTAGAAAAATTTAAAATTAGGAAACGTTTGAGTTTAGGAATGATTAAGAAGTTCAAAGTTTAAGGGAAGATTTAAAAGTTTAAGTTTTGTAAACTTAAGGTTTAGGAAAATATGAGATTAGAAAGGAGTGGATTTACGAAAGATTTGGAGTTGGAAGGATTGAGATTCCTATTTCCTGAAACAAGGGATTGGATTTTGTTTCTAAAAGAGGTGTTTTGATTTTGTTTTCAAAAAAAGAGGATTGGATCTAGTTTCCTAAAGGAAAGATTGGATTTGGCATGAATTTGAAAAATGAAGTTTTTGAAATCCTAGATTTGGGATACTATAGTTGTAAGCACCTCATTTTTGAACGTTCAGCAGTCTACATTCCGTCCAGACTTGTGTTCAAGTCATTGTGGGTATATTCCAATCGAAACCAACTTTCTAAGTCCAAATCCCGTCTGTCCTTCGCTTCAAGGGCCCACCAAGCCCAAATAGAGGCAAAATAACCAAAATGCCCTTAGGGGCATTATCTTTTCCAATTCTAACTCTAACCCCTCTCTTGAGATAGTTGATTCCTCGAGACGGTAAATCTATTCCAAATCAGGCACGTCTTTTCGAAGACGGTAAGTTGTCGCGCCCAGATTTTTCGCACTCGAGGAATACTCACCCAAGCGGGAAAAATGTTGTACTCTCTCGTTAGAACTCACCCTCCTAGAAGAATGAGTGCGACTAGGTTTGAATTGAAAAATTGGTTTGAATAAAGGGCTTTTGAAAAAGATTCGGAGTCGCCACCTAACTTGATTAAGGTGAGTTAGGTCACCTAAAAACTAAGCATAATCCGAAGACTACACTTAGGGTTTTGGAAAACGATTTTTGAAATATCTCCTCAAGAGAGGGTTTTAAAGAAAACAGGTTGTTTGGCAACCTTTGGAAAACATTTAGCCCTTTTTTTTGAAAATAACTCCTTCCTGGTCTTTGAAAACAGTGATCTAGATTCGGAGGTTGGTTACGTGTAGGGAAGACGCACTAAGCTATCACCCTACCCCGCCCTTTCGGTACCTACATGTCAATCTACCATAGATTCACCTATGAGAGTCTTTAACTAACTATAGTTCAACCCTATTCACTTTGAAAAACGATGTTTGAAAACTAATTTAGCATGATGCATGATATGCAAGTGCAAGATAAGAGAGAGTTGGAGAATAGATTTGGAAATAAATTTGAAAAGAATTTGATTTGAAAATAGATTTGAAATTGGAAAGGTTTGAAATTGAAAGGTTTTGGAAATTGAAAGTAGAAATTTGAAAACTGATTGGAATTTGAGGTTTGAAAATATTCTAGAAACCGCACCCATGAGGGTGGAATTGAAAGTTTGAAAAGTATTGTGACCGCACCTATGAAGGTTGCCTACGTATCCCTTTGGGGGAATCAGGTCAGTCGTAGTTCGAATCGGAGTCCGATTGAAAATAGATTGATTTGAAGAGAGAGATTGGATTGGAAGAAAGAAGTTGAATTGAAAATTGGATTTGATTTGCAATTAGAAGAGGAGATTGGAAGTTGAAATTGAGAAAATTGGACTTGCTTTGGAAAGATTGATTTTGGAAAGACTTGGTTTTGGAAAGATGGAGGTTTAGGAAACCTAGACTTAGGAAAGGTAGGAAACCTAGGAAAGACTTGAGAATTCAAGAAAGATTGGATTAGAATATTGAATTTGGAAGATTTGGAAAGATTTGGAAACTTGAAATTTAGGAAAGATTTGGATTAGGAAAGTTTCGAATTAGGAAAGTTTTGAATTAGGAAAGTTTTGGTTTAGGAAAGTATTGAATTTAGAAATGTTTTGAAAAAGGGAAGTTTTGAAAATAAGAAAATTTCGTTTTAGGAAAGGTTTGAAAAAGGAAAGTTTTCAACTTAGGAAGTGTTTGAATTAAGAAAGTTTCGACTTAAGAAAGTCTTAAATTAAGAAAGCTTTGAGTTTAGAAAAGTCTTAGATTTGGAAAGATGTTGAAGTTTTAAGAAAGTTTAGAATTTAGAAAGTTTTTAGGTTTAGAAAGATTTAACTTAAGAAGGTTTCAAATTTAGAAAGTTTTGAATTTGGAAAGATTAGAATTTTAGAAAGATTTGAAATTTGGAAAGTTTAGGATTTAGAAAGTTTTAGAGTTTAGAAAGATTTAAGATTTTAGAAAATTTTAGAGTTTTAGAAAATCTTGAAAATTAAGAAATGTTTGAATTTAGGAAAGGTTGAAAAGCTTGAATTTAGAAAGTTAAGATTTGGAAAAAGGGGTTGAATTAGGAAAGGGTTGAATTAAGAAAAGATTTGAAAGTTGAGTTTTAAAATTTAGGAAACATTTTTATGTTCAAGTTTTGGGAACGTAAGGTTTAGGAAAGTGGAAGTTTAGGAAAAATTTAGATTTTGAAATTTAAGGAAAGATTTAAAGTTTAGGTTTAGGGAACTTATGGTTTAGGAAGGAATTGAATTAAGAAAGGTTTGGATTAGGAAGGGATTGGATTTGGTTTCTAAAAACAAGGGTTTGATTTTGTTTCCAAAAACGGAGGATAGGATCTAGTTTCCTAAACAGGGAGATTTGATTCGGTTTCCTAAAGGGAAGACAGGATTTGGCAAGGATTTGGAAAGGGAGATTCTAGAAACCCTAGGTTTGAAAAATTATAGTTTTGACGTAGAAAAGAGGTTTTGGAAACGTGCATCGTTTGGATGTGAAAACAAGAGATTTTGGAAACCTAGGTTTGGGGCAAAGTTTGAAAATCATGTTTTTGGAAAGAAAAATAGGGTTTCCTAATGGTTAGCTCTAAGGCTCGATTTGGGCTCTAAGGAAAGAGATTTTTGGAAAATACGCTTTTGGAAACGAGTTTTTAGAAAGAAATCCTAGGGAGGAGTTTTTGGAAAGTGAATTTGAAAAGAGAGTTTTTGAAAAAGATTTTAAAGAGAAGGAGTTTTGGAAAGTGTGTTTTTGGAAACGTAGATTTTGGAAGGAAGAATCCTAAAGGGGAGTTTCTAGAAGGAAGATTTTGGAAAGAGAGTTTTTGGAAAGATTTTTGGAAAGAGCTTTTAGAAAGTGGATTTTGGGGAGAGGATTTTGGAAAGGAGTTGAAAAAGAGAGATTTTGAAAAATAGATTTTGGAAAGAGTTTTTAGAAAACCATTTTGGAGAGGAGAGTTTTAGGAAAGTATGTTGAAGAAGGAATTTTTAGGAGGAAATTCTTGGAGAGAGAGAGAGTTTTTGGAAAGTACAAAAACATCTCACTTTCCTAAAGCGATTCTAGCCATAAGAGGGCTAGAACCACTTTAAGAAAGTGGTTTTGAAAACAAAGTTTGAAATTATAGGCCAAAAGGCCACTTTTAATATAACACTTTCCTAAAGCAACCCTAGCTATGGAAATTCTAGAATCACCCTAGAATTGTGGTTTTGAAAACAAGTTTTTGAAAAAGAGATTTTGATGCAATTTTGAAAACAAGTTTGAAAATGATTTTTTGAAAACAACTTTTTGAAAACGAATTTTTGGAAGATGCAAGACTATAATATGCACGATGCAATTTGGGGGTCGTGAACATACAAGGTTAAGGCTTCACCACATAATCAAGGGGGCCGGACCCACGTGGTCTTTGGTTAGACTATAAGAAAGCCCCCAACACGGTGACTCTCCAATAGTCCAATCCTACACATGGACCGGGAATCCCCTTGTTTCAAGCATGCAAAGAAAGGGGGGGAAAGAGATGGGGGATTAAAATAGAGAAAACCCAAGTGGGTTGGAGAGAGAAGAGAGAGGGGGGAAGTGCGGAAAATTTAAATAGGGAGCCTACCTTGTTTCTTGTTTATTTTGCGCGCCGTGCAGTCTTCGGTCTTCGGTCTTCGGTCTTTGTCTTGATCTTCACCTTTAGTCTTCAAGGGTTGTCTTCAAGCTTTGGATGGCAGCTCTTCAAGTCTTCGAAGGACAGTTGAAGGTTAGGGTATGAGTGTATAGGGGAGTGTATAAGTGTATAGGAGGCTAGGGTTTGTGTATAGTGGTTAGGGCTTGGAAAACCTAGGGAGGCTAGGGTTTTGGAGGTGCTCGAGCTCTGTATATCGAAGTATAGGGTTTTTAGGTTAAGTTTGCAGACCCCTTTCACATTGATCGAGGCTCTGTATTTATAGAAGTTGGACAAGCCTGGCGCCTGTTGTAGTGGCGCCAGGGCAAAATTTATGGCGCCAGGCCATTTTTTGGCTTGGCGCCACTACTAGTGGCACCAGCCATTTAGGAAACAATTAAGGTCGGCAAGCAACGTATCTTTGACCAGATTTGGGCGCCTGTACTAGTGACTACCATGTAAATTTTAGCCTGGCTTCACTAAGAGTGACTCCGGAAAGTCTGGGAATGATTTGAAAGAGCCGGGAGTGACCCGGAAGGCCAGAAGGAGCAGGAACACTTAAAATAGTGTCCTGGAGGTATTTGACTTGAAAAGTGAGGATTGAATGTGTCGGAAAGGTTGACCGAGCCTTTAGGGGCAAAACGGTCAATCGGACCGAAAAACTGCCGGGACAGACTCAAACTGTCCCGGAAGAAGAATTTGGATCTGGAAACATTATTTAGAATGTTCCCAGGGGTTGCCGGTTTGATTCCCAGGGCTGGCGTGGTCGGAAATCGAGACCGGCCCTCTAGGGGCAAAACGGTCATTTTGTACCGGGTTCGCCGGAACTGACTCGGAATGGTCCGGAAAGGTAAAGGAAGGTCGAGAACACTATAAAAAGTATTCTCGGGACATTATCGGTTTGATACCCAGAGCCAGTGTGGTCGAAAAAGGAAACCGGCCCTCCAGGGGCAAAATGGTCATTTTGTACCGGGTTCCCCGGAACTGACTCGGAATGGTCCGAAAAGGTAAAGGAAGGTTGAGAATACTATAAAAAGTATTCTCAGGGGGTTATCGGTTTGATACCCAGAGCCGGTGTGGTTCCCGGGGCGTTCGGATGCCTAGGGGCAAAATGGTCATCTTGACCGAAAAGTCTCGAAAAAGGTCCTAAGGGTAGTCTGGTCCTTTTCCACCGAAGTGAGCTAACAAACACGGGTGTTGACCTAGGTTTTGAGTGTTTTCACCACTCTAACGGTGTGAGTATTTCTGCTACTCGGACGAGGTCGAAGATTTGTGAGTATTTCCGCTACTCGGATGGGGTTGAGTATTTCCGCTACTCGGACGGGATTGATGATTTGGGAGTATTTCCGCTACTCTAACGGTTGAGTATTTTCGCTACTCTAACGGCTCTGTGAGTATTTCCGCTACTCTAACGGTTAAGTATTTTCGCTACTCTAATGGTTCTGTGAGTATTTCCGACTACTCTAACGGTTCTGTGAGTATTTTCGCTACTCTAACGGTTCTGTGAGTATTTCCGCTACTCTAACGGTTTTATGAGTAGTTTTGCTACTCGGACCGTCTCGAGGAATAAACTGTCTCGAGAGAGGGATTGGAAAGGGGTCTTATCGTCTCTGAAGAGACGTGCCTGGATTGGAACCGTCTCGAGGAATAAACTGTCTCGAGAGAGGGATTGGAAAGGGGTCTTACCGTCTCCGAAGAGACGTGCCTGGGTTTTGAGTGTTTCCGCCACTCTGACGGTTTTGTGAGTGTTTCCGCCACTCTGACGGTTTTGTGAGTGTTTCCGCCACCCTAACGGTTTTGTGAGTGTTTCCGCCACTCTGACGGTTTTGTGAGTGTTTCCGCCACTCTGACGGTTTTGTGAGTAGTTTTGCTACTCGGACCGTCTCGACGAATAAACTGTCTCGAGAGAGGGATTGGAATTGAAATAAGAAAAGACAATGCCCCTAAGGGCATTTTGGTCATTTGGCCTCTATTCGGGCCTCACAGGCCCGCGAAGCGATGGGAAGACAGAATTTGGACTAGAGGATTGGTTTCGATTGGAAAATATCCATAATGACTTGAAAAAAAGTCTGGACGGAGTGTAGACTGCCGAGCGGTCAAAAATGGGGTGCTTACATAAGTCCCCTTTCCAATCCCTCTCTCGAGACAGTTTATCCCTCAAGACAGTTCTAAATGAGGCAAGTCTTTCCGAAGATGATAAGACCCCTTTCCAATCCCTCTCTCGAGACAGTTTATTCCTCGAGACGGTTCCAAATCAGGAACGTCTTTCCGAAGATGATAAGACCCCTTTCCAATCCCTCTCTTGAGACAGTTTATCCCTTGAGACGGTTCTATATCAAGCACGTCTTTTCGAAAACGATAAGACCCCTTTAAAATTCCAATCCCTCTCTCGAGACAGTTTATTCCTCGAGACAGTTCGGCACGTTTTTTAAAAAAAATCTCTTTAAAATGGTAAGTCCCTTTAAACTTGTCGACCGGGACTAGACCCCAAGTCCCCTAGATGGTAGAACGGTCCACCTTTGGCGCCTGCTAGCCCACCAATGCAGAAATGTCCGTTTAGACACGCATTCCAAGAAAATTGACTTCTCAGGCGCTAAGTCCCCTTTAGCAGCTTTCCGAGATCAGGCAATCTCGAGAATGATCGCGAACCGTCAGAGTAGTGTAAATACTCGCAAACATCGCAACCATCAGAGTAGCGGAAATCTCGCAAATAGGTCGATATAAGGAATTGCCAACAAACCCCTGTGTCACGACGACCGCCGTCAGAGTGGCGGAAACACTCAAAACCCAGGTCAACACCAGTGCCTGCTAGCCCACTTTTGTGAAAAATGACCAAACTGCCCCTTGGGCCAATTTCGAGACTTTTCGGTCAAGATGACCATTTCGCCCCTAAGCATCCTAACGCCCCGGGAACCACGCCGGCTCTGGGTATCAAACTGGTAACTTCCTGAGAATGCTTCTTATAGTATTTTCAACCTTCCTCTATCTTTCCGAATCATTCCAAGTCAGTTCCGGCAAACCCGGTACAAATGACCGTTTTGCCTCTAGTGGGCCAGTCTCCTTTTCCGACCACACCGGCTTTGGGAATCAAACCGGTAATCTCCTGAGATTGCTTCTTATAGTATTCTCAACCTTCCTCTACCTTCCCGAATCATTCCGAGTCAATTTCGGCAAACCCGGCACAAAATGACCGTTTTGCCCCCGGTGGGCCGGTCTCTTTTTCTGACCACACCAGCTCTGGGTATCAAACCGGTAACCTTCTGAGACTTTTTTTATAATGTTCTCAACCTCCCTTTACCTTTCCGAATCATTCCGAGTCAGTTTCGACAAACCTAGTACGAAATGACCGTTTTGCCCCTGGTGGGCCAGTCACCTTTTTCGACCACACTAGCTCTGGGTATCAAACCGGAAACCTTTAGAAACATTCTAAATAATGTTTCCAAATCTTAAGTTTTCTTCCGAGACAATCCAAGTCCGTCCTAGCAGCTTCCCGATTCGATTGACCGTTTTGCCCCTAAAGGCCCAGTCAACCCTTCCGACACATCCTATCCTCATTTTTCAAGTCAAATACTTCCGAGACACTATTCTAAGTGATCCTGCTCTTTTCTAGCCTTTCGGGCCATTCCCGGCCTATTAAATCATTCCCAGACTTTCCGGAGTCACTTCTAGTGAAGCTAGGCTAAAAATTGTATGGTAGTCATTAGTACAAGCACCCAAATCTGGTCAAAGATACGTTGCTTGCTGACCTTAAACATTGCCTAAATGGCTGGCGCCACTACCAAAAAATGGCCTGGCACCGGTCCTAGTGGCGCTAGTGTAATGTTTAGCTTGGCGCTAGTGCATTCCTCTCTCTTTAGATACAGAGCCTCTTCTAGCGTGAAAGAGGTCCGCAAACTCAGTCTAAAAACACCAATTTTTGATATACAAAGCTTGAACATTCCCTAAACCCTAACTTCCTTAGGTTTTCCAAACCCTAACGACCATATACTAAACCCTAGCCTTCTATACACTCATACACACCCCCATACACTTATCCACTAGCCTCCAACCCTCCTTTGAAGACTTGAAGAACTGCAATCTAAAGTTTGAAGATTGAAGACAACTCTTGAGGATTGAAGATGAAGATCAAGACGAAGACCGAAGACAAGCAAGGCGCGCAAAATAAACAAGACACAAGGTAGGTTTTCTTTTTACGTTTCTACACTTCCCCCTCTCTCTTCTCTCTCCTAACCCGTTTGGGTTTTCTCTGTTTTAATCCCCCATCTCTTCCCCCCCCCCCCCCCTTTCTTTGCATGCTTGAAATAAGGGGATTCCCGGTCTATATGTAGAATTAGACTATTGGAGGGTCATCGTGTCGGGGCTTTTCCTTTAGGCTAACCGGAGACCACATGGGTTCGGCCCCCTTGATTATCTGGTGAAACCTTAACCTTGTATGTTTACGACCCCAAATTTGCATTGTGCATATCATTATCTTGCATCTCTCCAAAATCATTTTCAAACTCGTTTTTCAAAGCTTGCATTAAACTTGTTTTCAAAAGTGCATCAAAATCTCCATTTTCAAAACAGGTTTTCAAAATCACAATCGTAGGGTGATTCTAGCCTTTCCATGGTTAGGATTGCTTTAGAAAAATGTTACATTCAAAGTGACTTTTATGGTCTATATTTTCAAATCTTGTTGTTTTCAAAACCACTTTCTTAAAGTGGTTCTAGCCTTCTTATGGTTAGAATCGCTTTAGGAAAGTGAGATGTTTTTATACTTTCTAAAAACTCTCTTTTCAAAAGTCCCTCTTCCTAAAAATCTCTTTTTCAACATACTTTCCTAAAAATCTCCTTTTCAAAGTTGTTTTCAAAAACTCCCTCCAAAAATCTATTTTTCAAAACTCTCTTTTTAAACTCCTTTCCAAAACACCCTCCTCGAAATCTACTTTCTAAAAACACTCCCTAAATTCACTTTCCTAAAAACTCTCTCCAACAATCTCCTTCTAAAAATCTTTCCTAAAAACTCTTCCCAAAATCTTCTTTCCAAAAACTCCTCTCTAGGACTCCCTTCTAAAAATCTTTGTTTCCAAAAACACACTTTCCAAAAATTCTTTTTTAAAATCTATTTCCAAAAACTCTATCTTCAAATTCACTTTCCAAAAATTCCTCTCTAGGATGCCCTTCTAAAAATCTTCGTCTCCAAAAGTGCATTTTCCAAAAATCTCTTTTCTTATAGCCCAAGTCAAGCCTTAGAGTTAACAATTAGGAAACCCTAATTTTCTTCCCAAAAACATGGTTCTCAAACTTGCCTTGAAACCTAGGTTTCCAAAACCCCCCTGTTTTCTACATCAAAATTGCATATTTCCAAAACCTATTTTCTACGTCAAAACTATAGCGTTCCAAATCTAGAGTTTCTAAAACCTCCCTTTCCAAATCCTTGTCAAATTCAAATCTTTCCACTAGAAACCAAATCCAATCTAGGAAACTAGATCCTATCCTCCGTTTTTGGAAACAAAATCAAACCTTCTTCTTAGAAACAAAATCCAATCCCTTCCTAATTCGACATTTTCTAATTCAAATCCTTCTTAATCCTCCACTTTCCTAAATCCTACGTTTCCAAAACTTGAACATAAAAATCTTTCCTAAATTTTAAAACTCAACTTCCACATCTTTCCTAATTCAATCCTTTCCTAATTATATCCCGTTCCAAATCTTAACTTTCCAAATCTAGGTTTTCTAATCTTTTGCTAAACTCAAACCTTTCCTAATCTCAAGATTTTCTAAAAATCAAACTCTAAAACTTTCCAAATCTTAAACTCTCTAAATTTCAAATCTTTCTTAATTCAAAACTTTCTTAAGTTGAAACTTTCTTAATTCAAACCTTTTCTAAATCTTTTCTAATTTAAAATCTTTCTAAAATTCTAAGCTTTTCAAATTCAAAACTTTCTTAACTTGAAACTTTCCAAATTCTAAATCTTTCTTAATCTAAACTTTTTCTAATTCAAAATATTTCTAAATTCAACACTTTCCTCTTTCAAAACCTTTCTTAAAACGAAACTTTTCAATTTCAAAACTTTCCTAAGTTGAAACTTTCCTAATTTCAAAACTTTGCTATTTCGAAAACTTTCCTAATTCGAAAATTTTCCTAAAATGATACTTTCCTATTTCGAAACTTTCCTAATCCGAACTTTCCAAATTCAAACCCTTCCTAATTCTAAGTTTCCTAATCTTCCAAGTCCAATATTCAAGTCAATTCTTTTCCAAAATCTTTCCAAGTCAAATCCAATCCTTCTTTTCGAAGTTCTTAAGTCTAGGTTTCCTAAAACCAAGTTTTCCAAAGTCAAGTCTTTTCAAATCTTCAATCTTTCAATCTTCCAATCCAATTTCCAATTTCAACTCGTTTTTCAAATCAAAATCTTCTATTTTCAATCGGACTCTTGTCCGAACTACGACTGACCTGATTCTTTCAAAAGGATACGTAAGCAACCCTCATGGATGCGGTCACCACATTTTTCAAATTTCTAATTCCATAACATTTTTCAAAATTCTATTTCTATAATTTCTTTCCAATCTCCAATCCTACAATTTTCTTCAGGTTTCTAATTCCATGATCTATTTTTATTTTCAATCTTTAATTTCAATTTCCAAATTCAATTTCGATCTTCAAATTCAAGCTTCTATCTCTTTCTTTTCAAATCAAATCAAATTCTTTTAAAATCTATTTCCAAATCTCTTTTCTTGCACATGCATATCATGCATCATGTTAGTTTCTTTTCAAACATTATTTTTCAAAGTGGATAGGATTGAACAATAGTTAGCTGAAGACTCTCATAGGTGAATCTAGGGTAGATTGACATGTAGGTACCGAAAGGGCAGGGTAGGGTGATGGCTTAGTGCGTCTTCCCTACACGTAACCAACCTCCGAACTTAGGATCACTAATTTCAAAGACCAAAAGGAGTTGTTTTCAAAAAAGGGCTCAAATAGTTTCTAAAGGTTGCCAAACAACCTATTTTCTTTAAAAAATCCTCTCTTGAGAAAGTATTTTCAAAATCGTTTTCAGAAACCCTAAGTGTAGTCTTCGGATTATTCTTAGTTTTTAAGTGACCTAACTCACCTTAATCAAGTTATGTGGCAACTCCAAATCTTTTCTAAAAGCCCTTTATTCAAATCTATTTTCAATTCAAACCTAGTCGCACTCATTCTTCTAGGAGGGTGAGTTCTAACGAGAGAGTACAGCATTTTTTCCCCTTGTGTGAGTATTCCTAGAGTGCAAAAAATCTGGGCGCAATAATAGTTTTAATGTAGAAAATAGGTTTTGGAAACCTAGGATTTAGATATAAAGAAGGAGATTTTAGAAACCTAGGTCTTGAGGCAAGAGTGGAAATCATGTTTTAAGAAAGGAAATTAGGGTTTCCTAATCGTTGGCTCTAGGATTTATCTTGGACTCTAAGAAAAAAAGTTTTTTGGAAAGTGAGTTTTTGGAAAGAAACGATTTTTGGAAGAAGATCTTAAAAAGGAGTTTTTGGAAAGTGAATTTTAAAAAGAGATTTTTTGGCAAGGGATTTTGGAAAGAGCTTTTTAGGAAGGAGTTTTTAGGAAAGAGTTTTTTGGGAAGAGTTTTAGGGAATGCATGTTAAAAAGAGCTTTTTTGGAAAAGAGTTTTGAAAAGAGTTTTGGAAAATAGATTTTTGAAGGGAGTTTTTTTTAAAATAATTTTGGAAAGGAGATTGGAGAGAGTTGGAAAAAAGATTTTTAGAAGGATTGATTTAAAAAGAGAGTTTTTAGAAAGAATATAAAATATCTCACTTTCCTAAAACGATTCCAACCATAAGAAGGTTAGAACCACTCTAAAATAGTGGTTTTGAAAACAACAAAATTTTGAAAATATGGACCATATTAGATACTTTAAATGTAGCACTTTCCTAAAGCAATCCTAACCATGAAAATGCTAGAATCAACTTAGGATTGTGATTTTGAAAACAATTTTGGAAAAAAAGAAGAGTTCACGCAAGTTTTGAAAACAGATTTGATGCAAGTTTTGAAAATAAGTTGGAAAACGAATTTTGGAGAAATGCAAGACCATGATATGCACAATACAAGTTGGGGTCGTGAACATACAAGGTTAACGCTTCACCACATAATCAAGGGCGCCAAACCCATGTGATCTCCGGTTAGACTAATAGAAAGCCTCTGACATGGTGACCTTCCATAGCCTAATCCTACACATGGACTGGGAAGTCCCTTGTTTCAAACATGTAAGAAAGGGTGGGAAGAAGATAGGGGATTAAAATAGAAGAAAATCCAAGTAGGTTTAGAGAGAAAAGACAGAGGGGGAGTGCGTAAACGTAAAGAGAGAGCCTACCTTGTGTCTTATTTTATTCGCGTTGTTTTGCTTGGTTTTATTTGCTTGTTTGCTTCGGTCCTTGCTTCGCTTTACATCAGTCTTTAATGGCTTGTCTTGATCTTCCGGACCTTCGGGTTGCAGCACTTCAAGTCTTCAATGGAGGCTTTAGAGGCTAGTGTATGAGTGCATATGAGCGTATGTGAGTGTATGGGAGTGTATAGGAACTAGGGTTTGTGTATGAAGGCTAGGGTTTTGGAAAACCTAAAGAAGACTAAGGTTTGGGGAGGCTAAGAACTCTGTATATCGAAGAGGAGAGTTTTTAGACTGAGTTTGTGAACCCTTTTCACGCTGAAAGAGTCTCTATATTTATAGAGAGTGAAATGACCTGGCGCCTGTTGCAATGGCACCAGGCAAAATTTCCTTCTGGTGGCACTAGCAGTGGCGCCAGCCACTTAAGAAAGTTTTAAGGTCAGCAAGCAACGTATCTTCAGAAGATTTGGGCGTCTGTACTAGTGACTACCACACACTTTTTAGCCTAGCTTCACTAGAAGAGGTTCCGGAAGGTCCGGGAAGGATTTAGGGAACCGGGAATGGCTCGAAAGGTCAGAAAGGAACAGGAACCCCTAGAATAGAGTCTCGGAGGTATTAGACTTGAAAAATGATGACGAGATTGTTAAAAAAGTTGACCGGGCCATTAAGGGCAAAAAGGTTAACTGAACCGAAAAACTACCAGGATGGATTCAAAATGTCCCGGAAGAAGACTCGATGTTTGGAAATATTACTTCGAATGTCCCAAGAGGTTACCATTTTGATACCCAAAGCAGGTGTGGTTAGGAGAGGCGACTAGCCCACTAGGGGCAAAACGGTCATTTTGCACTAGGTTTGTTGGAACTGACTCAAAATGACTTGAAAATATAATGGAAGGTTAGGAATACTATAAAAAGCATTCTCGAGAGGTTACCAGTTTGATACCCAGAGCCGGTGTGGTTCCCAGGACATTCGGATGCCTAGAGGCAAAATGGTCATCTCGACCAGAATGTCTCGAAATTGGCCCGAAACTGACTAGAAGGCACCTAATCATGCCGGACTATCTTTAAGACAATCTTGAAAAGGGTGGACTTACCGTTCTGAGAACTTACGTACTATCTCGAGAAACGTGTCGAAAATGGCCCTAGGGGCAGTTTGGTTATTTTTCACCGAAGTGGGCTAGCAGGCACGGTGTTAACTTGGGTTTTGAGTTTTTCATCACTCTAACGGTGGTCCCGTGATATAAGGGTTTGTTGGCAATTCCCTATATCGACCTGTTTATGAGTGTTTTCATCACTCTAATGGTTGCGATGTTTACGAGTATTTTTGTTATTCTAACGGGTCGCGATCATGCCAGAGACTGCCTAATCTCTAGAAGCTGCTAGGTGGACTTAGCGCTTGAGGAATCAACTTCTCGGAAGGCATGCCGAAACGGACATTTCTGCATTGGCGGGCTAGCAGGCGCCAACGGTGGACCGTTCTACAATCTCGGGGACTTGGGGTCTCATCCCGGTCAACAGGTTTGAAAGGACTTACCGTTCCGAAGAGTTTCTTTAGAACGTGCTGGACAAGATGGACTTACCACCTCGATGAATCAATTTTCTTGAGTGTGTCGGATTTCATTGGAATTGGAATTGGACTGGAAAAAGGGGACTTATCGTCTTCGAGAAAATGTGTCCATTGAAGTTGGACCGAACAATGCCCCCAAGGGCATTTTGGTCATTTTGTCTCTATTTAGGCCCAAAAGGCCTGCAAAGCGATTGATTGACGAGATTTGACTTGGAAGTTGAGTTAACTCAGAATATGTCCATATTGACTTGAATACAAGTCTGGACGGACTGGAGACTACCGAGAGGGCTAAAATGGGGTGCTTACACCTGGTACTGATCTTGCTTTGTCTAAAACTGGTCCCTCTGGTCTCTCACTGTAGTGAACTCAACCTGGGGCACTTATCCCTCGGCACAGCGCCACAAGTCAACCACCTCCTGGCCAACAACGTATCCGTCGACCATTACCTAAAACCGAGTAAAGGCACCCACAGAATGAGCCCTGAAGTGTACGGCGTAGTCCGTATCTGGAGGAAGCAGAACCCGGCACCTGGTTGGTGCTCCTGATAGGGAATAGAAACTCCCTCGCACCGTCTCATAATGAACCGACCCTATGAAGGGTCGCCAAGTCACATCCCTCACCTCAATCAACTCCAAGTTCGTCCTTAGCGTCACAAAATCAATAATCTTTGATCGCTGGGCTACTCGGTCATGAGCCCACCTCAAAGTATGACAGTAAAGGTCATCCTCGATAACTATAGGGCGATGAACAGGCAGGTACTCATAGCTCCACCATACAAGAAAAGGCCAGAAACTAGTCATGCTACCACAACGAGAGGAAGTCCGAACCCGTATCGACCGAAGGAACCAACCGAAGGAGAACGACCCCCAATCTAGCTCAGATAAAACCCCAAGATTAGCTACTATGCTCACCAACCGAAAAGGCACGAGCAACTTGTTATTATTGTAGAAGTAGCTGAAGATGATATACAAAACAAATCGCCACCTCATAATGTCTCGCCAGGCATGTGGTAGCTCAACGGCAAAGGTACTATCATCCCGACTAAGCCAAGAGACTAGGAAGGCAAAACGCTTGGGAGGTGGCAAGTCCAGCAAATGCATGCATCGGCTCTATTGACTGACTACAAGGTGATCTGCCAACCGATGAAGGAAAGCCCCGTGATGATCGCCCAGTCCAATGGGGTGCGACCCAACTTAAAACCAACAAAATGGAAAGTCCCAATCTCTCCAAACCACCTCTCAATAAGCGTCTGCACTAGATGTCGGTTCAAACGGTTACCCTGTAATCCCATGAAGGCTCCAAACCCAATCTCGGATAAGAAAGCTCGGTAAGATGGAGTGGCCTGCTGCGTGGTCACAAACACCTAATGAACAGCCCCACTGAAAGCTGTGTGTACCCGCGAAGGGGGCAAATGTTGTCCTGAGTAGACACTAGGATGATAGGCAAAGTCTCCCAGTGGTGGAATATCTGTTACCTCCAAGTCACCAAGATCAGCATCCGTCTGTCTATGTCTAGAGGAGGCCCTCCCGTAGTCGGTCTCCTGGTCACCAAGGTCGGGCACCTCGTCATCAACGCCTATCTCCTCCTCGAAAGTTGCCTCTACCGAAGGAAAGGGGTCTACTGGTGATCTACTCCCCCAGCTGCTTTGGCTAGAAGATGCATGTCCAGTAGATCACCGACTACTGGTAGATCTACTGGAACTGCCAACAGAATCTGTCCGGGCCGCCTTCCCGAAGCGGCATCTCCTCTCAGAACTGTCATCGCCTGCCACTGCCATCGTGAAGATCAAGGTAAGAATACCGACATGAGGTAAGTATAACTCAGAAAGGTAAAAGAGATGAGAAGTGAGAAAAAGAAGAAAGAGAAACAATGAAAAAATAATAATAAACAAACAATAAAAAAACAAAATAATAATAATAAAAAGATTTCAAATGACAAGTCAAAATGAATTTCTTATACATTTTGATTTTAAAATCCCGCTTCCATGTCAAAATAAATTTTCTACACATTTTGATTTTCTAACTTCGAGTCAAAATGGATTTTCTAAACCTCAAAGGTTTTCTGTTTTTTTCCTTCAAAAAGAATTTATTCTAAAACTTTTTCAACTCTTTCCTAATTTCGAAAAATTTCAGCAGAGTTTTGCTTAAAAATGGTCTCTACCACACTCACAATATGGACGAAAAATACACACCATGCACTTCACAACATCACAATCACATAACACCAACACCCACACACATTTTTCAAATTTTTAAGTTTTTTTAAATAAAAAAAAGACTTGTTTTATTTTTCAACAAATCAATGGTTTTCAAAGTTATCCCAAAATATCTCAAAATCACTTCAAATGTTTTCTAAAATATCCCTACATTTTTTAAACACTAAACTCTAATAATTTCTCAATTTTCTCTATTTTTCCTATTTCTCGAAGTATTTTTCTATTTTTCAAAAAATCAAAAATTCAAAAAGTTTTCAAAAAATCATGAAACTTCATATGGCTATTAAACATATTTTTCTAAGGCACATAGGATAAAAATCTAGCCAAAAAACTCAATACCTAAGGCTGTAGGGACAAACCCCCAATTCTTGCAAGAACCCCCTTTACATAAACATGTAAAATCGCTCAAATTCAATCAAACAAGCACCAAAATGCAAAAAATAACTTCACCACAGTGTTCAAAACATATCAAAATATCAATTTCCACAGTTCACATGGCTCAAATGGAATTCTATACATCAAAATCAACATAAAATAAAAACTCATCTCTTGGAGTTCCCCAGGGAAATCTTCTCTTTCGGCGAAGTGTCTACTTTCAGCAATTCCTCGTGGTCCCTATGAAGCACTCCTTCAACGTCCAAGTCGATTTCCTCACAAAGGCTCTCGGTTTTTCGAAAACTCTTCAAATCTTGCAACAACGTCGAACCAGCAGTTTGTTGGTTTTGATCCCAGGCCTAGCGCCACTAGCAGTGGTGCCAAGCCAACTTTAACAAAGGCGCCACTATTAATGGTACCAATTTCCAAGTCCAGACAATTTTGCCATTTTTCGTGCCAAAACTCGATTTCAAAGGTCTTTTGAACTCAATATCCATTTCCAAACTCCAGTTTTCGTAAATTTCCAAAATCCATCCCTTCGACCGCCTCACGGTCAACATGGGACTCTTACTCTATCATTTTCTGTCTTTGAAAAGCAAAGACAAAAAAAAAAAAGGAGCAGCTGTAAGCACCTCATTTTTGCCCGCTCGGCAGTCTTTAGTTCGTTCAAACTTGTATTCAAGTTAAGATGGAAATATTCTAGATCAAACCAGTTTTCTAGACATAATCCAGTCAATCGATTGCTTCGCGGGCCCATTGGGCCCAAATAGAAGCAGAATGACCAAAGTGTCATTGGGGCATTGTTCGGTCCAATTCCAGTGGGCATGTCTTTTTGCAGACGATAAGTCCCCGTTTCAATCTCAAATCCGATTTCAAGTCCAATTCCAATTCCAAGCAAATCTTGCACGCCTTTCGAGAAAGTTAATTCCTCAAGGTGGTAAGTCCATTCTATCCAGCACGTTTTCTGAGAGAACTCTTTGGAACAGTAAGTCCCTTCACACCCGTCGACCGAGACGAGACCCCAAGTCCCTGAGATACTAGAACAGTCCACCTTTGGCACCTACTAGCCTACCAATAAAGAAATATCCGTTATTCGAAACGCCTTTTGAGAAAGTTAATTCCTCAGGCGATAGGTCCACCTAGCAGCTTTCCAAGATCAGGCAGTCTCTGGAATGATCGCGAACCGTTAGAGTAACGGAAGTACTTGTAAACATTGCAACCGTTAAAGTGGTTGAAACACTCGTAAACAGGTCAATATAGGGAATTTCTAACAAACCCCTATATCACGGGACCACTGTAAGAGTGACAGAAATACTCAAAATCCAGGTCAACACCACTGCCTGTTAGCCCACCCCGGTGAAAAATGACCAAACTACCAACAAACCCCATTTTTGACACGTTTCTTGAGAAAGTACCTAAGTCCTCAGATCGGTAAGTCCACCTTTTCAAGATTGTCCCCAAGACAATCCGGCATGATTAGGTGCCTTCCAGTCAGTTTCGGGCCAATTCTGAAACCCTCCAGTCAAAATGACAATTTTGCCCCTAGGAATCCGAGCGCCCCAGGAACCACACCGGCTCGAGGTATCAAATTGGTAACCTATCAGGAATGCTTCTGATTGTATCCCTGGCCTTCTAACACATCTCAAGGTCATCCCGAGTAAGTTCCGACAAACTTGGTACAAAATGATCGTTTTGCCTCAGGTAGGCCGATCACCATTTCCAACCACACCGGCTCTAGGTATCAAACTAGTAACATCCTGGAACATTCTAATTAATGTTTCCAAACCTCGAGTCTTCTTCTGGGATATTCCAAGTCTATCCCAGTAGCTTTCCGATTCGATTGACCGTTTTGCCCCTAATGGCTCAGTTAACCGCTTCAACGCATCATGACATCGTCCTTTAAGTCTACTACCCCCGGGACACTATTCTAAGGGTTCCTATCTCTTTTTGGCTCTCTGGGGCATTCCCGGCCCTTTAAATCTTTCTCGGACTTTTCGGAGTCATTCCTAGCAAAGTTAGGCTAAAATTTGCATGGTAATCACTAACACAGGCACCCAGATCTTTAAAAAATACGCTGCTTGCTAACCTTAAAAGTTTCCTAAGTGGTTGGCACCACCAGTAGTGGTGCCAAGCCAAAAAATGGCCTAACACCACTTCTAGTGGCGCCAGAGGGATTTTTGGCCTGGCGCCACTGCAGTAGGCGCCAGTTCAGTTTTCTATCTATAAATATAGAGCGTCCTCCACCATGAAAATGGTCTGTAAACTCAGTCTAAAAACCCTGCTCTTCGATATTCAGAGCTCGAAGTCCTTCCAAACCCTAGTTCCCTTTAAGTTCTTCACACCCTATATAAACCATAGCCTCTATACACTTAACCTTAGCATACATACACTCATATACTAGTCTCCAAAGCCTCCATTGAAGACTTGAAGTGCTGCAACTTAGAAGCTCTCAAAGACGAAGAAGAACAAAGCAAAGTAAGCAAGCAAACAAAGAAAAGCAAATAAAAGAAGATGCAAGGTAGGTTTCCTATTTACGTTTATGCACTCCCCCCTCCCTCTTCTCTCTCCTAACTCACTTGGGTTTTTCTCTATTTTAATCCCCTATCTTTTACCCCTTTTTTTCTTGCATTCTTGAAACAAGAAACTCCCCGGTTCATGTGTAGAATTAAGCTATTAAAAGTCATCGTGTCGGGGGCTTTCTCTTAGTCTAACTGGAGCCTATGTGGGTTCAGCCCCCTTGATTATGTCGTGAAGCCTTTAACCTTGTATTTTCATGACCCCAACTTGCATTGTGCATATCATGATCATGCATCTCTCCAAAATTTGTTTTCAAATTCGTCTGTCAAACTTGTTTTCAAACTTGCATCGAAAATCGTTTTCCAAACTTGCATTAAATCTTCTTTTTCAAGCTTATTTTCAAAATCACAATCCTAAGGTGATTCTAGCTTTTCCATGGTTAGAGATTCTTTATGAAAGTGTTACATTTAAAGCGACCAATATGGTCCATATTTTTAAATCCTTGTTGTTTTCAAAATCACAATCACAGAATAGCTCTAGCCTTCTTATGGTTAGAATCGTTTTAGGAAAGTGAGATATTTTTAGAGACTTGTAAAAGTCCATATTCAAATCCTCTCTAAAATCTCTTTTTAAAAATATTTTCCTAAAAACTCTTTTCAAATTCCTTCCCAAAAAGCCCTCTTCAAAATTTACTTTCTAAAAACGTTCCTTAAGTTTCCTTCCTAAAAAACTTTTTCCAAAAATCCCTTTCCAAAAACTCTCTTTTCAAGTTTACTTTCTAAAAACTCCCTTCTAAGATCTCCTTCAAAAAATCTTTCTTTCCAAAATCTCTTTTCCTTGAAGCTCAAGTCAAGCCCTGGAGCCATGGTTAGGAAACCCTAATTTTCTCTCCTAGAACATGATTTCCCATCTTGCCTCAAAACCTAAATTTCAAAAATCTCCTTTTTCACATCAAAATCATATATTTCCAGACTCTATTTTCTACACCAAAATCTAAAATTTCCACTTTATGTTTCCAATTCTATGTCAAATCATATCCTCTGTTTAGGAAACTAATTCCAATTTCCTATTTAGGAAACTAGATCCCATCCTCCGTTTTTTGGAAATAAAATCAAATCACCTCCTTTTAGAAATAAAGTCCAATATTTTGTTTTAGGAAATAGGAATCCTAATCTTTCCTAATCCAAATCTTTCCTAATCCAATCCTTTCAAATCTCATACCTTCTTAAACCTTAAGTTTCCAAAACTTAAATTTTCTAATCTTTCCTTAAACTTTAAGCTTCTTAATATTCCTAATTCCATACATTTCCAAATTTCAACTTTCCAAATCTAAATTTTCAAATCTATCTTAAACTCAAACCTTTCCTAATTTCAAGTGTTTCTAAAACTCAAACTTCGAATCTTTCTAAAATTCTAAACTTTCTAAATTTCAAATCTTTCCAAATCCAAAATTTTTTAAATTCAAAACTTTTTTAATCCAAAACTTTCTAAATTCAAAACTTTCTTAAGTTAAAATTTTCTAAATTCAAAACTTTTCAATTTCAAAACCTTTCCTATTTTAAACTTTCCTAATTCGAAATCTTTCCTAAAATGAAACTTTCCTATTTTGAAACTTTCTTAATTTGAACCTTTTCTAAATCCAATCTTTCTTAAATTCCAACTTTCCTCATTTTTCAAGTCCAACATTCGAGTCAAATCTTTCTTAAATTTCAAGTCTTTCCTCAGTCCCATCTTTCCTAAGTCTAGGTTTCCTAAACCAAGCTTTCCAAAACCAATCTTTTCAAATCTTCCAATCCAAATTCTAACTCAAACACTTTGTCAAGTCAAACCTTCTATTTTCTATCGGACTCTTGTCCGAACTATGACTGACCTAATTCCTCAAAAGGGATACGTAGGCAACCCTCATGGATGCGGTCATAACCTTTTTCAAATCTCTAATTCCATAACTCTTTTCAAACTTCTAATTCCAAAAATCTATTTTCAATTTCAATTTCCAAAACTTTCTTTCCAATTTCAACTTCAATTCTCCTTTTCAAATCAATTTTCAAAATCAAATCTTTCTTTCAAATCCATTTCAAAATCAAATCAAGTTCTTTTCAAATCCATTTTCAAAATCAAATCCTTGCATTTACATATCATGCATCATGTTAAACATCTTTTTGAAATTCTTTTCTAAAAGTGGATACTTATTGGACATTTATTAATCGAAGACTCTAATGAGTGAACCTGGGGTGAATAGACATATAGGTACCACAAGAGCGGGGTAGGGTGATGGCTTAGTGCGTCTTCTCTACGTATAACCAACCTCTGAACCTAGATTACTGGTTTCAAAGACCAAATGGAGTTATTTTCAAAAAGGGCTAAAAAATTTTCAAAGGTTGCCAAACAACCTGTTTTCTAAAAATTCCTCTCTCGTGGTAGTTTTCAAAACCTTTTTCAAAAATTCTAAGTGTAATCTTTAGATTGTGCTTAGTTTTTAGGTGACCTAACTCACTTTAATCAAGTTAGGTGGCGACTCCAAATTGTTTTTCAAAAGCCCTTTATTCAAATTAATTTTTCCATTCAAACCTAGTCGCACTCGTCCTTCTAGAAGGATGAATTCTAATGAGAGAATACAGTATTTGTTTCGCTTGTGTGTGTATTCCTCAAATGTAAAAAATCTGGGCGCGACAGGTGGGATAGGTGATGATCTTAGGAAATCTTCCCTATACGTAACAGACCTCCAAACCTAGAATCACTGTTTTCAAAGACCAAAATGGAATTATTTTTCAAAAAAGGCTTAAATCTTTCCAAAGGTTGTCAAACAACTTATTTTCTTAAAAACCCTCACTTGAGGAAGTTTTTCAAAACCCTTTTTTTTCAAAAACCTTAAGTTTAGTTTTCGGATTGTACTTAGTTTTAGGTGACCTACCTCACCTTAATCAAGTTAGGTGTGACTCCAAATCTTTTCCAAAAACCCTTATTCAAATCAATTTTCAATTCAAACCTAATTGTACTCATTGGATAGGTTCTAATGAGAGAGTATCGTATTTTTCTTACTTGTATATGTTTTCTTGAGTGCGAAAAATTGGGACGCGACACCATAGACAACTTATTTCACAATGAAGACCTTTGATCCTCATGATTATATCAATCCATTAAAGAATCGTGTAGCTTGAACATGCTGTCTTTACAGCATTGTGAAAGAAGCTCAAAAGTGAAGTCTATCGAGATTGACGATAATACAACAGATTGGTGACACCTGATGGTCTAACTAACCTAAAGACTTCATTAGTGAGCATGCTCTCTTTAAAGCAATTATGAAGGAAGAAAAGTTTATCGAGATGGCTGACACCAAATGATGATTGCTGACAATCTAGCCTCCAACACAAAAAAATTTAGGCACAACGGTCATATTTTTTGAGCTACGTGACAGGGCGATTTTGCATTAAAACGTTCTAAAATCATCTCCAGCGGCTATATTTGAAGGAGGGCTATAAATAGAAGACTCCCAACTTTCAAAGACAAGTCTTCAAGAGTTCTTACTCTATTCTATTCCAAACACTATTTTCAAAATCTCAAATCAACATTCTAAAACATTTTAAAACTCTCTTGAGTTCATTTCAAAAGTATTCTAAAACTCTCTTGAGCTCATTTCAAAAACTCTCTCGAGTTTATTTCAAAAACTTTCACGAGTTCATTTTAAAATCATTTAAAATTTCTATTGAGTTCTATTCCAACATATCTCAAAACTCTCTTGAGTTCTATTTCAAAAACATTTCAAAACTCTCTTGAGTGCTATTTTCAAAACTCACTTGAGTTTTATTCCAAAAATATTTCAAAACTCTCTTGAGTTCAGTTTCAAGTCAAAACTCCCTTGATTTCAAGTCTCAAAACCCTCCAAGGCTCCCTTGAGTTCACTTTTCAAATTGTGCTCTAACACGAAATACGAATAACCTAATTCTCGTCAAATGAGATACGTAGGCAACTTAAATGATTTGGGTGCGGTAAATATCTTTTCAAAGCCTTCCTTTCATCAAATCACTTTTCAAAATTCAATTTAAGTCTTCTAATTTACAAAATCTTTCCAAAAACATGCATCATGCATCATTCATCCTAAAAGTGATAACAAAACCCTATTTTCAAAAGTGGATATTGTGGACATTAGTAACCGAAGATTAGTAGGTAGATTAAGGGTAAATTGACATGTAGGTATCGATTATCGGGTGAGATAAGATGATGATCCTAGGATATCTTCCATACATATAACCAACCCCTGGACCATAGATTTTTTGTGCAAAGACCAACAAGGACTCACATTTTCAAAAGGTTGCTAAAAACTTTATTTCTTAAAAAGCTTCTCTATAAGGCATTTTCTAAGTATTTTCTAAAAACCTAAGTTTTGCCTTTAGATTCTCTAATTATGTTATATTAACTAAAAATTCTCTGAGAAATCAACTGTTAAAGTGCTTCTTGGCTTGGAGAAAAGCTGATACTCTCTCTGATAAAACTCATTCTTGGAAAAGGAGTGCAATGAGAGTTTAATCTTGAAAATTGATTTTGTAAGGGCTTTTTGGAAAAATTTCGGAGTCACTACCTAACATAACTAGAGATATGTTAAGTCACCTAAAACTAAGCGTAATCCAAAGGCTAAACTTAGGTTTTTCGAAAATACTTTGGAAATACCTTCTAGAGAAGCTTTTTAAGAAACAAGGTTTTTAGCAACCTTTTGACAATTTGAAAGCACTTTTGAAAATGTGACTCCATATTGGTCTTTGGACCAAAAATCTATGATCCGAGGGTTGGTTACATGTTAGAAAGATATCCTAAGATCATCATACTACCCTGCCTGCTAATCAGTACATATATGTCAATTCACCCTTAATTCGCTCACTAATATTTGGTTACTTAATATCCACTTATATAGTTTGTGAAAATAGGGCTTTATCATCACTTTGGTGATGAATGATACACGATGCATATTTTTTGAAATATTTTGAAAATAAAAGGTTTAAAATGAGTTTTGAGAAGTGATATTGCTGAAAGGAGGGTTTTTGAAGAGATATTTGACTTGAAAGACCATATATGACCACACCTAAATCATTTAGGTTGTTTACGTATCTCATTTGGTAATAATCGGGTCAGTCATAGTTCATGTAAGAGCACGATTTGAAATTTTTAATAGGAATTTGAGGTGTGAGTTTTGAAAATAGTACCATTGAAATATTTTTTAAAACATGTCTTTTTTAAGGATGTGGTGTCCATTTGAAGGACGTGGTGACCGCACCTAGGTTTTCCTAAGTTGCTCACATATCTCATTTGGCGAGAATTAGATCAGTCGTAGTTCATGCAAGTGCACGATTTTTAAAGTGGACTCAAGGGAGCCTTAGATGGAGTTTGTAAAGTGTTTTAAAACCGACTCAAGAGAGTTTTGTAAAGTGTTTTGAAATCAACTCGAGAGTTTTATAAAGTGTTTTGAAATCTTTAGATGGAGTTTGGATTGTAATAAAGCAAGAGCTCTTGAAGACTTATCTTAGAAAAGTTTTGAAAATCATTTTCTATTCCTTATAAAATATTTGTTATTGATCAAACTAAACTCCCTTAAGGTTGTCATTTTTGAAAAATACTTTTTAGAAAAAGGGCTAGAAACTTTCTTTGACATTTTGAAAACTTTTAAGGCGTTGACCTTAACTTTGGACTATATAAGTCACCAACAATGTCTCACTTTTCTTTGAAAATTCTAATCATGGAAAGTTTAGAATTATTCTAAAGATGTGAACTTGGAAAATCTTGTCTGAAAAAATGTTTAGGGTCATAAGGCCCTAATATGAATTATGGATATCTCATATTCTTAGGAAAGCTTATCATGGAAGGATTAGGATTACCCTTGAAGCATGAGTTTGGATAACATTTGTGAAATGACTTTTTTAAAACATAAAGTTCCTAGCCATTTTTCATTAAGACAAGTTCAAGAGAACCTTTGAAAACAATTTTTAGAATTTATGAAAGTATTTGGAAAGGTTTTGTCAAAATGATTGTTGAAACGGAACACTCAAGAGAGTAGGAATTTTTAGAAAATAATCTTAGAAGTAACTTGGATTTTAAAACCATGCCCTAATGAACTTAGGTTATAGGCTTATGGTTTCCTAACCTAGGGTTAAATTGACATAGGATTTACTAACTAGGGTTAGGTTGACTTAGTGTTTGCTAACTATGGTTAGGTTAGCCAAGGTTAGTTTGACCTAGGGTTTACTAACTAATATTATGTTAACCTAGGGTTTACTACCTAAGGTTAAGGAATTAGGGTTTTGGGACCTAGAGAAAGAAATTAGTGTTTTGAAAACCTAGAGAGAAACTAGGGTTTTGGAAACCTAGAGAGAGAAACTAGGGTTTTGGACTTAGTGGTTTTCAAAAGTGGTTTTGCAACTATGGTTTAAATTTAGTGGCTTTCAAAGGAGGTTTTCAACTAGGGTTTGAGCCTAGTGGTTTTCAAGAGAGGGTTTTAACTAGGGTTTTGAACCTAGTGGTTTTCAAAGGAGGTTTTCAACTATGGTTTTGAACCTAGTAGTTTTGGAAGGCTTGGAAAGTGTTATTTTATGTACAAAACTTGAACAATTACTTTTAAAAACTATGATTTTATGTGAAAACTCATTATGCCATGTGAAGAACTCTATAGAAAACACTAACAAAAATGTCATTTCATGTGAGAAACTTATGATTTTATATGAAATCCTTTTGAAAGACCAACTCAAGAGAGTTGTGTGTTTTGTAAAACAAGTTGAAAAACTAACTTAAGAGAGTTGTGAGTTTTGTAAAACAACTTGAAAGACCAATTCAAGCGAGCGGTAGGTTTTGTAAAATAACTTGAAAATCCAACTCAAGAGAGTTGTGAGTTTTGTAAAAATTCACACCATCCTGGGATGATCTTGGGGAATCAAGCCAGTTGGCGATGTTCTCCTATAGTTTCTTTTTGACTTGGTGTAAATTGGGAGCTTCATATGATCCCGGTTGATGGAGATAATGTCTCGGGAAGCAAGCTTAAAAGTAATCTTTTAGAAGCGTCTGCAAGTCACTTGTTTGATTTACTGAAATGACCATCTTTGATCTACGCAATCCTGGCCTTCAGGAATAAATCTTCATGATCGAATTATACCAATGGAAAGCAATTTGGAAAGACTTTTGGGAATTCCCTAATTTGCACATTTTGCTTATCATTTGACGGTGCATTATAATCAAGGAATCGGGATTTAAAATAAAAAATGGGACGTATCTTTTGTACACTTCTCAAATTTCTAAAAGCACCCTTCTTGGAACCATTCAATCACGGCCTTCAAGTGATGGATTTGATGATTAGACTGTATTGATGGAAAGCCTATCGCTTAGGCTTCCGAAAATTTCCTAATTTGTACATTTCATCAATCATTTGACGATGCACTATAATCAGGGAAGTAAAGAAAAAGTCAGCTTCGGAGAAGCGTATGTATCACACTTCTCAAAACTCTTGTTGATTAAAGTGTATTTTGAGCAAAGGGACTCACTCTGAAAATTCATGGAACCCTCATTGGAGTATCCCAGTGGGGGCCGGTTTAGTTTCCAGAACCAGTGTAGTCTTGAAAATGTGCTTGGGCACATGAGGATAAACAGTCATTTTGACCAAGGCTTGCTAGAATGAGACCAGGATGGACTTTATTTGGAAACTAGGATGTGCCTGACTACCTTAAGGTAGTTTGGAATAGTCTTACCGCTTTAAGGGATGTGTGTTTCTCGAAAGGCGTGTTGGCCTGCGTAAGAGAAAAACTGTCATTTTAACCTAGATTTTTCAAAATGAGACTGGAGTTGGTTTGAATGGCATATCGAACATGTCAGACTGTCTAGAGACAATATTGAAGGTGGTCTTACAGTCTTGAGGCACATGTTCTTTCTCGAAAGTCATAACGGACTGCCTAAGGGCAAAATGGTCATTTTTACCGGTCAAGGCTAGTAGGCATTGGTGTTGGCCTGGATTTATAAGTATTTTCATTACTCTGCATATTGTAATGAGTTAGTTTCCAAGGGTGTCTTATCCTTGGTAAACGTGTCATGGCCAAGAGGCGTAATCAGTCTTTTAACACTAGGTTGCTTGCGGTGTACCCATGTTCACCTGTTTACAAATGTTTCCACCACTCGGATGGCTAGAGAATTTATGAGTGTTTTGGCTTTGAGGATCTTTTAGTCTCGAGAAGGCTACCTGATGCCGACAAGCATACTAACATTCTACGTCGGCGAGTTGGCAAGCGCCGGAAGTAAACTCTCTGAAGCTTTTAAGTGCTTTCGCCACTCCAATGGTGTTGGCGATTGGTTTTGGGGACCACTTGGTCTCAAAAAACTACTAAGAATTCCTAAGGGTGCAAGGGAATGCCAAATGTCATTTTAGTCATTTTGACCTTGGAATGGCAACCTAGGCCTAGAGGCGATTATCTAGATCTTGAAAGTTTTGATTTGATCTTTAGAAGGTCATCTGGGGCTTAATAGTGTTTGAACTTGACTAGAATAGTGTTTTAGATCAAAAATTGTCAAGCGTGCAAAAATGGAGAGCTTACATTAAGCTATCATTTGCTCCCACCAGAAGATAAATGATTCACAAACTCCATGAACAAATGATTGCCATATATGCCACTTTACAATATAAAGACAAATGATTCACGGACTCCATTTAGAGTATATGCAGATTAGGAGTTTTCACACTGCTAGCCTATTAGGTGTTCAACTACAAGCACTTCACATTTACTAGTTACTACACTACCATCCAAGAAAATGTTTCATTTTCGTGTCGTAATTGGTGTAATAATTGATACATACAACTTAAAGGGATTTCTCCATAATTAACCAGCATAGTATCACAAAATTAACCACCAACGAGCATTGGCTCTTCCTTTTCATATGACAGTATCAAGGATCTAATCTATTGAACAAGTATAATTTTTTAAGTAAATTAGACACAATTGGAACCCATAAAGTTTAACCCCACATAACTAAAGCTGAATATTATAGATTATGGCAAAACCCAACATAATCAAGGCTCAAGAGTGCAGATTTTCACCTGTTCAATTCACCACCCAGCAAATAGCATGGTTCACCTTGGGGCAAAATAATTAAAACACAAAAGATAAATTAGTTAAAATTAGTAAGAAAAATTAATGAAAGGGAATATGTGTGAAAGGGGGAGGGAGTTGCAAAGGGTTAGAATGTTTGACTGTAAGGATTGCAAATAGGAAAAGTTCAAGCCATAAATAGCAAAACCTAGCTTTAGCCTCTACGATAATTGTAACTTGGTCTAAATTTGACAACCAAAATTTCTAAAACTTCACGCAGAATGCTAGTTCTAGCTCTAGCTCTAGTCAAAGAGAGGTCACAAGATATAACAATTTTTATGTCAATGAGCAATCACAAATCAAGTTTAATACCATTCTCACACAACAATAATATAGGCAACATAATTAAAAGAGTAACCATGCACAGAAAGAGAGAGAGAGAGAGAGAGAATAGACGATAACTAAGTAACTAGAGTATACTACAGAGAAATAACATTGGCAGTAAAATTAGCTATATAGCTCAGAAGCATAGTGAAATTATTAGGAAAAGCAAAAACGGCAAATGCATAGTTAAAATGCAAAGAAATCTGTCCTCTAGCAATGGATGGATAATGGTGCAAAATATTGCTTGGCAATGATGGTGTAGAATCTCATCAAAGACAATGACAAAAATCGAATAGTGAAATATGGCTGGAACCAATGCACTTTGTTCAACAGAAACTATATATAATAATGGTTCAAAGGATGAATTGGACTTCGTCAATTGTTTCGGTGATTTGAATCTCACCTCCTCTAGTGATGCGTGCAAAGTTTTGAAGGTATTTATTTTGTCATATATATATATATATATATTCTCTCATCTCAACCTCTGTAACTTTGATCATAATTGTTTTGAAATTTGAATTCGAAGAACCATATAGGTTTTCTTGATTCGTCGGATAGATTCAGGATTATTGTTTATTCTTCGATGCTATTTATTTATTTTGGGCCAAATAATTTTCTAGGCATCCTTTAGTTATTCTCTTATTGTTATTTAATCAATTGTAGATTCAGATTTGTTAATTCTTCACTACCATTGTTGTTTCTCTCTGGTTTATGATTGGGGTTTCATTGAATTCAATTGATACTAGTCTTCTTTGCACAAAAAAAAAAACAACCTTGATAAACTTTTCACCCAAAAGAAGAAATCAAGATCCTACAGGCCATGAGTTTCTCTGATTCTCCACCATGGCCTCCCTCCCCTTACGCCATCGCCTTTTGCTGGTGGTGATGTTGGTAGCTTTTGCCTCAAATTCTAATGAACAATGAAGATTTAGACTCAAATTCACATTTCAAATTTGGAAACAACTAATTAAATTCTGCACATTTTTCACCCATAATTTTGATTGTTTTTGTTTGTTGATTATGTTAGTAGTGAAAGCTAAAAACCAAAATCTTCTCCTCTTCCTATGTAACTGCTATTGTGTACATACACTTATACATACACATACACGTACACATACATATAAATGAATTGGGCATTTTATTCATTGTGTAGCTGTATTTTTTTGTAGTATAAAGTTATTTTTAATTTAGGAAGCTTAGCTAATCATGTGCCACTCACATGGTTAAATCCCACCAATTTGTATGTGAAAAGGGTAAAATTGACAAAAATGATACAATTAGGGTATAACGATAGCATTTGCTAGATCAAGGGTTAAGTAATAAGCAGTTGATAGTTTGGGGGTCCATGTAATTAACCCTTTTTTTCTTTTTAACTCTTTTGGGTCTGAGAGACATGATACTGCAGAGAAGATATAGAGAGTGCAAAAACCATCACAGGATTTTTGGAGACTACAACTTGGTGGTGAGCATTTTCATTATTTTTTTTTGTTACATTTATTTGTCTGATAATGGTTAGAAGTTGGATTGTACTGTTTCCCAAGTATAGAGATCCAATTCATCATGAGAAACACTTTAAGACACTACTATTTGAAGTGAAATAAGAGAAAGCAAATGTCAATCACAAGAAAAGAGAATTACCAAAAACGATTGAGGAAGGAATAAAAGAAAAGGCTCTAAAAATTTTTGAAAAAAAAAATTTGTGAAGCACCAAATGAACAGGTAGAAGTATATAGTTATATCTATCTATACTATCGTAAAATCATCACTTGAGAGTTTAGTGAAGCCGATTTATTGAAGTCTGTCATAATAATTACAGTTTTCTTAAACACTTGCACTCTTCTTTGTAAACCAAAAAGAATGAGTACTAACAGATAGGATGGCAAATTTAATCTAACTTAACTAATTCTCGTTAGTTAGAGTATAGAGTTAGTGAGGTTAGTTGCAATAATGGGTGCACACATTGTATATGCTACTACTTCTTGTATCCTAAAATACAGATCTCCCAATAAGATCATGATTTTTAGGAACATAAAGAGGAGTATGCATGGCTGACTGAACAAAGGTTGGTTCTAGCCATAGGAGTGAGATGGTATTAAGGATGAAAAATGCTCACGCATTAGAACAAGACATGAGAGAGCTGAAAACGAGAAGCTTGTTTATGGAATTGGATTAGTACTGCTCAACTAGGTAGCTACTGGAAAACATTTAGTGGATTCTAGTAGTTAAGTAGCACTGCTATGCAATTTCGTAATACTTGCTAGAGTGAAAGCCCGAAAATTCTCAGATTTTTCACATGGAGCCAAGTAGCTACTATAAAAGAGCTAACTTTCAACATTAAGAAACAAAAAATTCAGTTTACAACCAACTCTCTCTCTCTCTCTCTCTCTCTCTCTCTCTCTCTCTCTCTCTCTCTCTCTCTCAAATAAACCAATTTCCAATTTACTCTTACTCTTGTTGAAGAATCAATATTAGGGATGTAAAAGAACTTTGGTAGAGGATTGGATCTGATCAAACTGACTTCTGAAATTTGAGCAAATAAATTGTCAAGAACAAACCTATGAACAATAGGTTCTAATGGGGACCGATCTGGCGGAGGTTGACCAAAACCCCTGTAAGAGGCTGACCGGGGAGACCACGGACAACGAGGCACCCCGGCAGTGCTAAATAAGGAGTGGCCGAGCATACCAGGGTCAACCAATTTGGCCGAGCATATTGAATGAGAACATGCCAATCATCCCCCTCAACTAGCCTACGAGGACCACGCCTGACACTAAGCCCAGCTGTGTACTACCAAAACGACAAGACACGTGGGAGGACAACCACCTTCCCTACTTCGTACCGACGTCAGTTTGATAGGCACCTCAGAAGATGCCACATGTGGAAGACAACCACTTCCACCACTACCCTGCCAAAAACCTTATTGCCTAATGACATATAGCCACGTGTAAAGACGATCGTTTCCACTAACTGTCTGCAGACATACTTGGGACCACAACCATGAGTGTATAAAAGGTAACCCAATTCTTCTTGTCCAAGGTACACATAACAAAACCCCTAACAAAAACTTTGTCTATTTATCCTCTCAAACCTAACTTTGGCATGGAAGGGTCTTTAGCAGGCACACACCGGTATTTCTTGATCTAGTTTCTCTCTACAGCCAACTGAAGTAGTTTGCCAGAACCTAGGGGCAGACCATATAAGTTTACTACTCTATTAATTGGCACCGTCTATAGGAATTGATTTTCTATCGTTTCCATGGTCTTAACCAAGTCCGGTGCTTCATATCTACCACAAACTATGGAGGATCAGAGTATGAATCGAGTTGCAGCCCTTGAGACCCAAATGACCGATGTAATGGCTCACATGCAGATGCTGATAACCCAAAATCAAGAGCTGCTTCAATGACTTCCCGCTGTACCGAGAGGAAGCTGGCAGCCTGGAGCCCAACCTGAAGACAAAAAGGGGGGTGACGACGCTGACCCCAAGAATGAAGATCCCATCATTCCAGGAAGCAGCGCACAACCCCCAAACGGAGGGGCCCAACCGAAAGAAGCCTATAGCCACACCCTGAGTTCACACCTGTGGCACTACCCCCAGGATACAGAAGTTATAGGAAATAGGGCAGAGAATCCCCCTGCCTGGGATAAACGTATCAGAGCCTTCCATGCCCAACTGACAAGGGTCATAGAGGCTATCAAGACCAAAACTCCCAACACCGTAAAGGAGTTGGTGAATAGAATTGATTCCCCTTTTACTCAGGCAGTGATGGGAGTGCCTCTACCACCGAAATTTAAGATGCCAGCCCTAGAGATGTTTGACGGGACCAAGGACCCCTTGGACCACCTGGAGACATTCAAGGCATTGATGCAGTTGCAAGCCGTCCCAGATGAGATCATATGCAGAGCCTTCCCAATCACTCTCAAAGGAGCTGCCAGGGTATGGTTCAATCGGATCCAACCCTCCACTATCAGTTCCTTCATCTAACTTAGTAAGCTGTTTGTAGGACACTATATTGGAGGCCAGAGGTAGAGGAAACCATCCACCTTCCTATTCAATGTGAAGCAAAAGAAGGAGGAGACACTCAAGGAGTTTGTCACCAGGTTTAACCTAGAAACCCTAGAAGTGGATGACGTTGACGACAAGGTCGCAATTACGACCTTCATGAGCAGTCTGAGAACCCACAAGTTTTTCTTCTCGTTGGCCAAGGAACCCCCAAAGACTGTGGCTAACCTCATGCTCAAAGTCTAAAAGCACATGAATATGAAAGATGCAATGAACATGAGGCGCGACCGAGATGGGGACGCTAGCTCTCGCCCTGAGAAGAAGAAAAGGCAAGCTAATGACAGCAAGGAAGACAAAGAAAAAAAGACCGCAAGGGCTATCAGACTAGCAACCTGAGTAGAGGGGATGAGGAGCAGGTTTGTTGGCTTCAACCATAATTTCATCCCCCTAATGGTACCAGTGGAGCATGTCCTGAACGAGATCAAGAACGATCCAGAGTTGAAATGGCCCGGGAGATTGAGAAGCCCCCCATAGTAGAGAAACCAGAGGAAGTACTTCCAGTTCCATAAGGACCATGTCCATAACACTGATGACTGCATAGATCTAAAGTAGCAAATCAAAAACCTGATAAGGCAGGGTTAACTGGGAAGATTCGTGGTGGGCCAAGGGCCTAACAGGCCACGTGCTGTAGAACGAAGAAGCCCAAATAGAGCCCCATCACACTAACAACCGATCGAAGAGATATAGGTCATCACTAGAGGATTTGGAGGGGGCAGTGAGTCCTCGTCAATGAGGAAGAACTACGCCAAAAGGGCAAAGAAAGCGGAGGTGTTCGCAGTGGAAAGATTGTGATAGAAGTCCCGCTCATATGTTCCAAATATAGTGTTCAGAAAAGAAGAAGTCGTAGAGCTGAGCCATCCTCATGACAACACTTTAGTTGTCAGCTCAGTCATCTCTAACTTCCAGATCAAACAAATCCTTATCAACAGTGACAGTTCCGTAGACATCATCTTCTAAGAGGCCTTCGAGCAACTGTAGATACAGAAAGAAGCCTTGAAGCCCATGACCTCCCCCTTAGTGGGGTTCACGGGAGACAAGGTTACCCCTATAGGGTCCATTGAGCTGTTGGTCACCCTAGGAGATGACCCCCAACAAGCCACTAAGCTGGTAAATTTTCTGGTAGTGGACTGCCCTTCAGCCTATAACGTGATCCTAGGGCAAACAACCCTGAACCGGTTCAAAGCTGTCACGTCCACTTACCATCTGAGACTGAAATTTCCAACAGAATAGGGAGTGGGGACTGTTAAGGGTGACCAAATAATAGTCAAAAAGTGCTACATAACAACCCTTAAAAGGAGCACTGCCAAGGAAACACTCATAATAGAAAAGTTAGAAGTCAGAGACAAGGAAGAAGTGAAGAAAGGAGAACTAGTGGAAGAGCTGGAACAAGTCCCCATCGATAATCCAAACCAGAACAACAGACCAGACGTAGTTAGCAACCCAACCCAGCCTAGAATGGTCATGATCAGATCGGCGGCCCCAGAGCAGCTAAAACAAGAGCTAAGAAGCTTCCTCAGGAGTAATGCAGACGCATGAGGATATGCTAGGCATTGATCCCAAGATTACTACCCACCACCTTAACATCTCACTCGAAGTCAAGTCAGTCAAGCAGAAGCGGAGGAGCTTCACTCTAGAGCATAACGAAGCCATCACCGATGAGGTAGACAAGCTCGTCCAGGCTAAGTTCATCAAAAAAGCCCATTACCCGATCTGGTTCTCGAATGTGGTGATGGTGAAGAAGACAAATGGAAAGTAGAGGATGTGTGTGGACTTCACAGACCTTAATAAGGCTTAGCCCAAATACAGCTTCCCCGTGCCTACCATCGACCTCCTGGTAGACTCCACTATCAGATATAAAATGCTCTTGTTCATAAAAGCTTTCTCGGGGTACAATCAGATCAAGATGGCCGAAAGAGACCAAGAACACACCGCTTTCATCACCGACAAGGGGCAGTACTGCTACACAGTCATACCCTTTGGCCTAAAGAATGTCGGGGCAACCTCTCAATGGTTGGTGAACAGAATGTTCAACGCCCAAATCGGGAGGAATATGGAGGTCTATGTCGATAACATGTTGTTAAAGAGTAAACAAACAAAAGACCGCCTTAGAGATCTAAAGAAGACTTTTCAAACCCTCAGGGCCTACAACATGAAGTTAAATCCTATCAATTGCGCATTTGGGGTAGTGTCTAGAAATTTCCTAGGATTCATGGTCTCACAGAGAGGGATAGAGGCCAATCTAGAAAAAATCAGCACGATACTGAGCATGCAAGCACCAAGGTCAATCAAAGATGTTCAAAGGTTGACGGGTAGAGTGCCAACCCTAAACAGGTTTATTTCCAAGTCAACTGACAAATGCCTCCCCTTCTTTAAGATACTAAGAAGAGCATTCCAATGGACTGACGAGTGCGAAGAAGCATTTCAATAGTTGAAACAATACTTGGGCTTAGTTCCTCTACTCAACTGAATAGTCATTGGAGAAGAACTTTTTCTGTATTTGGCCGTTTCGGCAACAACAATGAGTTCAGCCCTTGTCTATGAAGACCAAGGGGTCCATAAACTAGTTTACTACACCAGCAAAGCCCTAAGAGGAGTAAAGGAGAGATACTCGAAGATGAAGCTACTGGCCTTCGCCCTGGTAACATCAACACAGAGACTCAGACCTTATTTCCAAGCGCATTTAATTATGGTATTGACCAACCAACCCCTCAAGAAAGTACTGCACAAGCCTGAAACTTTGGGGCAACTCATGAAGTGGTCAGTGGAGCTCAGTCAATTCGATATCTAGTACAGACCACGAGTGGCCATCAAAGGACAGGCAGCAACAGACTTCATTGTAGAATTCACAACCCTCCTCAACTCCCCACCCAAAATTGATGATACAGAGAACAACTAGATATTGAATATTGATGGCTCCTTCACCGAACATTCAAGTGGGGTAGGCGTTGTTCTCATCACCCCAAACGGCCACAAGGTAGAGTATGCCTTTTGATTCAAGTTCCCAACCACCAACAACGAAGCAGAGTATGAGGTCCTCATAGCTGGGATTTGGATTGCTCGGAGAATGGAGGTAGAGCAGGTAACGGTCAGAGCAGACTCGCAGCTTGTAGTCGAGCAAGTCCAGGGAGAATACGAAGCAATGGGAGACAAGATAAAGGAATACTGCTAGATGGTTAGAGGTTTGCTCAAAAAATTCTCAAAGGTACTATTGCAGAGAGTCCCCCAACTAGAGAATGAAGAAGCTGACAGACTAGCAAGAATAGCATTTTCAGAGCAGCTCGACCCTGAAGTACCCTTGGAGATCCTTGATTTCCTGAGCATCGAAACCCCAGAAGTCAATGTGTTAGAGATAGATGCCTTATGAGCCAAACCGATCAGAGACTACCTGGAGCATGGCACCCTCCTAGAAGGTAAGTTGGAAGCTAGGAGAATCAAGTTCAGGGCTAGTTACTATGTGATATTTGATAGCATCCTATACAAAATAGGGCACACTACCCCACTTCTTAGGCATTGGCGGACCCATGTAGGGCCGAGTGGCAATGACCGCTGCCACTCGGATTTCTGCCACTGTAATTTTTTTTTTGGTGGACAGTAAAAGATAAATTTATTAAGAGAAAACCAGCTTTACAAGTCACAAAAACTTTACAAAGCCGCTACCACTTGGATTTCTGCCACTAGAATTTTTTTTTTTTTTTTTGGACAGTAAAAGATAAATTTATTAAGAAAAAACCAACTTTACAAGTCACAAAGACTTTACAAAGCAACCACAAGAGAAGAAGGTTGACAAGAGTTCAACTGAAACAAAATGAAAACACCCTCTATTTTGCCATCTTGGAGCCAAAAACATGACGCCTTTGATTTCAACTAGACAAGATTAAACTGTGGAGCAGATCAAAGATCTTACTCCATATAAAGACATAAAAAAAAAAAAAAAAAAAAAGAAGAACACCCATAGATACCCTCAGTTATGAACTAGCCCTCTCCTAGCATGCTTATTGGCTTTCCTAGTATTTGTCTTTTCCTTTTGTCATTCACAATCCTTTTAGGGATTCCTTAGCTTTTTGGTAAAAGAAGTTGTTATCATTTTATTGGCACAGCTAAAATGACATACCTTTTTAGAAAATATTAAAGCTTGAAAGTTTTAAACTATTTGCATAAACTAATCAAATTTTATACTATTGCATCAATCTCTTTTAACTACATTTTTTCACTATCCATGTATTCAGTAGATGATTTTTATGCTTTCTCACTTTCTCTCACTTAAATATAAATGATTTTTATATTATTTTGGTTGAGTGTTTTGTTGATATATTTGCACAAGCACACAATAAACAGTACATTTGCACAGACGCACAATAGACAATACATTCGCATAGACGCACAATAGAAATACATTTGCACAAGCGCATGATACATTTGCACAAGCGCACATTTGTTATATATTTGAATGTGTAGAATTTGTTAAATTAATGATACATTTGCACTATTTGAGTTTTTTAATTATTAATTTATTTTGATACAGTTATGGAATGATACTTTAAGAAAAGAACATTAGAAGAATTAAATACCCAAGACAGCCAAGGGTCTATTAATAAACAAACTTCTTCAACTGATTTACCCCATGTAGAGCTCCATGTAGATGATCTTGAAGCAGACCTTGAATTAACAAAATAATTGTTCAAGAGTATTTTGTGCTCCACTAAAAAAAATTTCTAGGTCTGCCACTGTTCTTAGGTGCGCCACAGATGAGGAAACCACCTACATTATGAGGGAGATCCATGAAGGAATTTATGGGAACCACTCTGGAGGACGTTTCCTGACCAACAAGATTCTCAGAGCAGCATACTATTGGCCAACAATGAGTAAGGACTCCCAGGAGTTCGTGAAAAAATGTGACAAGTGCCAGCAGTTCGCCAACATCTCCAGACAACCTGCACAGGAGTTGACTCCCATCCAAAGCCCATGGCCCTTTACCCAGAGAGGGATCGACATCGTAGACTCGTTACCCTTGGGAAGAGGACAAAACAAATTTACGGTGTTGACCATTGATTACTTCATCAAGTGGGTCGAGGCAGAGGCCCTCACAACCATCACAAAATGGAAAATGACCAATTTCCTACGGAAGAACATCGTATACCGCTTCGGGATCCCAAAGGTGTCATCACTGATAATGGGAAGCAATTTTAGGGAAATTAGTCGATGGGTTGTGCTTATACTTGCAAATTAGCCACCACTTCTCATCACCAGAGCACCCCCAAGGAGGTCACCAACAGGTCCCTCCTCAAGATCATCAAGATCAAACTCGAGAAAGCCAAAGGGCTATGGGCAGAGGAGCTCCCTAGCATCCTATGGGCTTACAAAACCACTGAGAGAGTCTCTACTGGACAAACCCCGTTCTCCCTCACTTTCAAAACAGAAGTTGCAATACTAGTAAAAATTGGTCTTTCGAGTCCTAGAACTCAGAATTATAACCCCAAGACAAATGACGAGGCCCTGGCAATTGACCTAGACATGCTAGAAAAGAAGAGGCTACAAGCAGCAATCAGAGTAACTTCATACCAATAGCAAATGCGCCAGTACCACAACAGCCAAGTGCGATCAAGGGACTTCAAGCTAGGGGAATTGGTTCTGAAGAAAGTTAACTAATCTATCAGAATGGCTTAAGACGGGAAACTCAACCCGAATTGGGAAGGACCTTACTAGATATTGGAATTCACCAGGAAGGGCACCTACAGATTGAAGGACCTAAATGGCAAAGAACTACCCCACCCATGGCATATTGAGCACTGTAGAAAGTACTATGTGTAAGCAACTCTTTTTATCACCAGATGTAAAAACATAAATGAAAAGTTAGATGACTGATGACCTACATAAACTTGCCTACAATTCTCCTTATGCTTTTATGAATGTTCTAAAATTTTCTTTGCAAGAGGAACAAGAAAAGTCCTACTCTGGCCACGGCTAACCAGGCAAAGGCTTTACGCCCAAGGTTGAGCAGGTAGAGGCATTACGCCCTCTTAAGAAATGTTCTGCTCAGGCCAAGGCCGAGTAGGTAAAGACAATATGCCCAAGGCTTTATGCCCACTCCAACAAAGTTTTGCTCAAGCCAAGGCCAAGCAGGCAGAGGCTTTACTCCCAAAGCTTTATGCCCACTCCAACAAAGTCTCGCTTAGGCCAAGGCCGAGCAGGCAGAGGCTTTACGCCCTCTTAAGAAAAGTCCTACTCAGGCCAAGGCCGAGCAGGTAAAGGCAATATGCCCAAGGCTTTACGCACACTCCAACAAAGTCCCGTTTAAGCCAAGGCCAAGCAGGCAGAGGTTTTATGCCCTCTTAAGAAAAGTCCTACTCAGGCCAAGGCCAAGGAGGCAAAGGCAATATGCCTAAGGCTTTACGCCCATTCCAACAAAGTCCTGCTCAGGCCAAGGCCAAGCAGGCTGAGGCTTTACGCCTAAGACTTTACGTCCTTTTAAGAAAAGTCTTGCTCAGGCCAAGGCCGAGCAGGTAAAGGCAATATTCCCAAGGCTTTACGCCCACTCCAACAAAGTCGTGCTTAGGCCAAGGCCAAGTAGGCAAAGGCTTTACACCTAAGTCAATATGTGCAAGGCTTTGCGCCCACTCAAGAAAAGTCCCGCTCAAGCCAAAATCGAGCAGATCGCCCACAAAAGTCCAGACCAGAGTGTCTACACTTGTCTAAAAATTGACAAATTGCAAAAAAAAAAAAAAAAAAAAAAACAAAAAGGGAGGCAAATGCCCTACCCACCAGAAAAAGGCCAAATTACCTACATGAAACTAAAAAGTGGCAAATGCCCTACCCAACAGAGGAAAGCCAAAGCATCTACATGAAATTAAAACAAAGGCCATGGTCTTGAAGTCAAGTAAAAACATCTTTTCCATTAATTAAAGTTGATAGGTACAAGCAAAACCGAAGTAGTGTTACATTCGAAATCACTGCAAGGGCAAAACAGAAAGGCAAAAAGGTCTATAAAAAGAAAAGGGAAAAGGTACTTAGTTGACGAAGGAGCCTTTGACTGGGTAGAAGTTTTAGACTGGGTGTCGTCCTTCTTAGTTGCCCTATCCTTACTCCTAGCCTTGCCCTTCTCAACAGCCACAGAGACTGCATCGTCCTTAGGATAACTTGGATAGCAGAAAGGTCAAGGCTAGGGAAGGCTTGGGCAACCGTCTCCTTTGCCACTGTAAAGCCTTGCATGTAGGCCCCACCCAGCATCAGTTGATAAGAGTCCCCCTAATGGTACTCCTTAAAAGCCTTCTTGACAGTTGTCTCAACCTGAGTGGAAAAAACAACTATCTTAGCCTAGGCAACCCTTTCAATAACGAACTTTTCACGCATAGTTTCCTTAGCACCTTTCTCAATGGCTAAGTCTCCCACCAGTTTATGCTTCGCCTCCTGTAGGGCTAGTACCCCAAGTAGCAGCCTGATCAAACAAAAGGGGCAAGATCATAAGCAAGATAGAATGCACCGAGCAATAACATTTGTAAAATTTACCGCAAGCAAATCCTGACCATGTCCCTAGTCAGCCTATGAGTATAATTGCTCGCCAACTGCTCTCCATCTCTTGGATGGATCACCCTCTCCAGCCTCCTCCATGCTAGGTCTAAACACTCAAATATAGTCTTTCTTTCAGCAGAAAGATCTTGAAGAGAGTAGGTGGGCATTGCTGAGGCATTTGCAGGAGGTGGGTTGACAGCTCTTGGTGGGGGAAGCATGTCTGCAGGCCCAATTGGCTGCTGGGGGTGCCTTCTGAGTGACTAAGGGTGCAGGAGGAGGACTGACAACCTTGGGCGATGGGAGGTCCCCTTGGTCGAATCCCTTATCCTTGCTACCACTGCTCCCAGCCTTGTAGTCAGTTGGGAGCTTGAAACGCTTGGCAGGTATAGAAGGCTCTGAAGAGTGCTTCACCTTTGCCAGGATGTCCTTGTTCAGGGCCATTTCTCCCTCCTTGTCAGAGTTGTCCTTTCCTTGGTCTGCACAAGTACAATAAGGATAAAGGCGTCAACAAGCAATTAACAAAGGGAAAAATGAGAACGAACTGTACTCACTCCTTTCACATTCTGCCCTCAAAGCTTCACTTGTAGGCTCAGGGCCCAACAAGTACATACCTAGGTTTTCTAAGTTCATCAGAGCGTTGGCGTTTGTGACGCCAAAATCCTGGGCTTTCTTCACCTTGGCTTTCTAGGCCTTGTTCAGAGTAGGTGCATCACAAGCTAGCCAGACACAAGGAACCTAAGTTAGAGCCCTAAAAATCTAGAAACTACAGCTAAGTAAAATTAATAGCTAAAGAAACTAAGGGATATAACCCTCTGAGTTGGAACATTCCACGATTGAGGAACCTAAGTAGAATCATCACCTACAACCTCCTAAGGTTGGTGTTCCCAACCATCACCATACACAAAGAAAAATATATCCTTCCACCTCTTATTGGAAGAGGGCAGCCCCGTCACCAAAGTTGTGTCACCACTCCTGCTCAAGAAGTACCACCAGCCCCTCTTCTGCTCGGTCAGCTTCTAACAATACAAGAACTCATCAGTAGTGAGGTGGTCCTCACCATCATTAGATGCTTACAACAACACTACAGGCTAAAAAAAATCCTCCATGAATTGGGAAGGAGCTTACCAGGGGCCAACCCAAAACACTCAGAACCCCTCTAATGGGGGTTAAAATAGGAAACCTGAGACACCCGCCAAGGCAGCCTCATAAACACAGACCTCCCCAAGACGAGCAGAACAAGCCCACTCTCCCTTTTCAGGGATCCTATATGAAAACCCAAGAGGAAACTGATAATCCTTCCACAGCTTGTTAACCCTCCTCTTCGTAATGACGGAGGACACCCCCTCAGTAGCAAGATTAAACTCTTTAACCCCAAGGACTACCATACCTCGGGGCCCAGGAACCATACCTCTAAGGGATGGCCCTCATCAGAAGCCCCAGAAGGCCCCACAAAAGCGCTATCAAGGACCTCCAACCGTACCCTAACCAGATCTTGAGAAGCAATGTTCTCAGAACCCGAAGAGTGTACATCTTCAGGGTCTGCCATAATGCCTACTAAATGCAATCTCCTAGCCTACTTGAAACCACTACCTATTAACTCCCAAATGAACTCAAATAACTTTGGGTTCCCAACAAACCCTTGGAGAGAAGGAGCAAACCCTGCTTTGGTGTAGTACAAAAATCAATGACCCAAGAAGAATCGTATGAAGAAAAGAGAGTCACAGTTTGAGATCTTACCAACAAAGAGAGAAGCTTGAATCTCTAAGCGCAGGTACACGAAGAAGCAGAGAAGAAAACAAAAAAGAGTTTTCAAAGACCAAAAACTGCCTAAAATCCCCATGTTCGAAATCAACGGTCCAGATCAACTCATTAACCACAAATCCAACAGTCAGTGATCATCAAGTTACATCGCGAGATGAAACCTAATAAAAGGTTTACACGTCACTGGGACGTCGAGCGGCGCACCTAATCATCATCAGCAATAGCCATAATTGCGCTTACAACGCCATAAATGCGCCCCTCCTTTTCACGAAAACACACCTGCCATATGAATTTTCCTGATCACACTCTAGGTACTCAGAGGAAATGGGGGCAACTAATGGAAACCGATCTGGCGGGGGCCGACCAGAACCCCTGTAAGGCTGACCGGGGAGACCATGGACAATAGGGCACCTGGCAGTGCTAAATAGGGAGTGGCCGAGCATACCGGGGTTGACTAGTTTGGCTGAGCATGCTAAATAAGAATATGCCAACCATCCCTCTCAACTAACCTACGAGGACCACGCCTGACACTAAGCTCGGCTGTGTACTACCAAAATGACAAGACGCGTGGGGGGACAACCACCTTCCCTGTTACATGCTGATGTCAGTCTGACAAGTCCCTTAGAAGATGCCACGTGTGGGAGACAACCACTTCTACCACTACCCTGCCAAAAACCTAATTGCCTAATGACATATAGCCACGTGGAAAGACGATCATTTCCACTAACCGTCTGCAGACATACTTAGGACCATAACCATAGGTGTATAAAAGATAATCCAAGCCTTCTTATCCAAGGTATGTATAACAAAAACCCTAACAAAAACTATATCCATTTATCCTCTCAAACCTAACTTAGGCATCAGAAAATCTTTGGTAGGCACCATACTAGTATTTCTTGATCTAGTTTCTCTCTACAGCCAACCGAAGCAGTTCACCATAATCTGGGGGCAGGCCATACAAGTTTACTGCTCTATCAGGTTCCATTCAAAAGGTGTTAAAAAAAAAAAAAAGGACTTCAAGTTCATACTTGCCAGTCAAACAGTAATTGGCATCTTTCAATTCCTTAAAGTCGAAATTATGTGCTATGGGATCTCATGTGGACCTACCTGTGCTACCAGATATATCATAATCTGCCATGAACTTTGCAGATTAGAGAAATGCTAGCATCACTCAGGGCGGTGTGACAGTCACCTGTTGATGCTAACCATCTCAGTTGGCCCTACCAACAGCAAGTGGGTCCTAAGTAAGGTGAGTAAAATCAACCGGCAACTGTTACACATTCACAAGTAATGCTAACACTCCTATTGTAGATTAAAGGGTCCTAGCAAAGGCCATGCATGCATGCTGTTAGTTTATTTTCTCTCTTCTTATTCTTTATATTTCAATCACCAAATGTAGATTTAGGCAGAACCTGCCTCTATGACTTTTTTAATGTAATTTTACAATAACAAATAAAAACACTTTGTCTTTCAAATGGGGATAATAAGCAAGTATCCGAGGGTCCCTCATTCTAGGTTTTCTTTTCTAAGTGGAATTGCGAACTTTGTTTGGATTGGCTTCTTTTTGGCTTTTTTTTAACTCTTATTTATTTCATTAGCTATTTTTTCTCAATAGAAATTCAATGTTCTACCTTTATTACGGATTTTTGGTTTAGACATTTGATTTTATTTTCTGAATATTACAACTAAGAATTAACAAAAATAAAAAAGTTTGTTATTTAATTAAAAAGCTGATAAAAAACATAGCAATAGACAAAGGGATGTACCACCAATCTGGCACAAGTGGCCTAATTTTGCTTTGAGATCTTTTACTGGATTTTAACATTTTATTTTATATGGGTAATCTTTCCCTATTCATGACCACCTTCCATCGCATATTTCCTAATCCTATGAAATTTAATCGCAAATCTCGACAATGACTACTAAAAACCATAGTTGTGGATCTCGCACCGCAACAGCCGAGACACCCCGGTTTGCACCGCACCAGCCTTCAAATGGTGCACACAGACTCATATTCCGTCCCAGTTTATTTACCGGCTTGTACCGGATTTTACCGGGTTGCACCGTTCATACCGGACTATCTCGGGTTGTTCCGGACTTACCGGAATATACCGGTTGAAGGCGTAGGCCTGTGGCATTTTGGTTATTAAATGAAAAAACAGGCTTTCTCTCTCTCTCTCTCTCTCTCTCTCTCTCTCTCTCTTTCTCTCTCAATTTCTAATCTGTAGACTATCTCTCAATTTTTTCATGAACTAGGGCTGTGGACTCTCTCTCTCTTTCTCTATCTCTCTCTCACACACACACACACACTTGCTCTGGCCGAAGGAGCCATTGTTCTTCCCTCAAGCTTTGCTAGTGGCCGAAGCCCTCTAATTTAGCTCCTAAACCTTCGATCACCTTCCTGAACTACTGGGTCGAAGACGAATTCAAACTTTGAAGACCCTGAAGCCGCGAAGTCTACCGAATCAGGTTAGCTTCGATCACTTGCCGTTTGTTGCTTGATCCATTGCATTACTTGCTTTGAATATGAATTTGTTTAACTTGTTAACTCTACCCAGGCACATATTTCAATTCCCACCATATATATATATATATATGTATGACATTGTAGTCCTTAAAAATGGGTTTAAACACGTGTACTGTCACACCCCCCACCCAATAAGACATTAATGATGTCACATTAGGTGAGGCGTGATCGCACAGGTCACCGTATCTGCGAACGACACCTTAACCCATACTAAAAAATAAAAGAACGCAGCGGAATAAACAATACAATGAGGAAAATATAATAAACTCTCCAAAGGAATACATTACCACTGGAAAATAATCAACATCCTTTCACAAAATTCTTTACCATTATACAAAGTTAAAACATAATACCAAAACCCAACGTCTATATAAAATACAACCATGAAACTGAAAGTAAGACAATGGAGCTGTTCCAAGCCCCGTGACTCGACATCCTGACATCGACATGATTGCCACCACGGCAAGAACCAAGACTGCAGTGAACCAAACCGTCATCTCCAAGTTACCTGTCAAGACAGTCTGTGTGGGTGTGAGCTAATTGTCAACATGCTCACGACAGATAATCAAACTCATAAAGAATGATAATAAGCACTCAAATGCATACAGGTAGAAATGATTAATATATATCTATATCATGGATGTCTCAATGCAATGCATGTATCACCCACATGTGCGCGCAGTTTTAGATAACGTTGGCCCAATATATTGATGGCGCGTTATCAAGGAATGCCCACCGTGGCACCCCTAGGCTAGTCCACCGTGACTAAGCCTTGGTTAACCCACCGTGGTTAACTCTCTCCAGTGCAATGCAAGGCATACAATATGAATGGTATGCAATGCCACCATATATATAAAATCATCAATGTCTCCACAGAACTTCTCATATAATACCAATTTCACCTCATATATAAACACCTTCAACACCTCATATGCATTCACCACCATTATACATATAGAAAATACACAATGCATTTAACATGAATAAGATTATCTCAAAATTCCACAATCCCACAATTAACACGAATATGGATAAGAACACAAGCAATATTTATTTACTTCTATATGAATAAGATTATCCTATGATCCCACCTGTCACCGCACACACACTATGTCAAAGATCACTTCGGGGTTGACGTTGAAGGATCTTGCTCTCCGTTAGCTCCTATCACCACAACCGTATTAGTTTAGGAAACTCAATGTATACTCCGATAATCATAGCTATAATGTCTACACAAACAAGTTATAACACTAAAATTATACATTAGAACTACTATATGCTAATCTCAATCACACTCCCAATGTAAAGCTAGAGTTGAAAATACCAAAATACATCAAGTCCTCTAATCTGCCAAAACTGACACAGGTTTCATAATCTGGACATAACTTCTTGGGCTTATGCCCAAAAATTCTAAAACTTTAGAAATACCAACTAGACATATCAAAGAGTATCCAGACCAAATTGTACATTTTTTTGAACATGCCTAAGTATTTATTTGGTATTTTCAAATACTGGCAGTGCTGCAGAAACTCGAATTCAGCAGTAAATAGTCTATCTTTGATAAATTAATAACATAGGTAAACGATATCTAAATGATCTGAAATTTGGTGCAGATTATCATCAACCTTTATCCTAGATACAGTAAAAATTTCATAATTTTTGGGCTACTCTAACTTGGTCGAATGCTCTGTCAAACCAGAGGTTACAGATCTGGGCATCAAAAATCTGCAGGGACAGTCCCATTTCAAAAATTTACCATAATTCGAAATTACAACATTTTTAAGTGAATCCAAAGCCCAAATGATCCACATAACTCTAACTTACAGTGTTCAAAAATCCAGCCACAAATAAAATTTTTAGCTAGGTCGAAATGTCTCTAAACAGTAGCATTTTCATAGAGAATACTCTGTTAGAGCTGCCATGGGTGATTCTAAGTTTTTATCATGGAAGATCTCACCTCCATCCTCTTCCTTCCATGGCATGACTCATACAACATGTAATAATTAGAGAAAATAAGATGAAACAAGCATGATACTCACCTTAGATGAGGAAAACAAAGTGTAAGAAAGCTTCCTTAGATTTTTTCCCTCTTTTCTTCTTCTTCCTCTTTTCCACCGATTGCTCCTTCTCTCTTCAAGCTTCTCTCTCTCTCTCTCTATAACTCTATATATCTCTCTCTCTCTATAATGGCAGCTATCTTTTCTCTCTTCTCCCTCCCATCACGCTAACCACTCACCCCCCACCATTCTTGTTTTTTTTCCTTCTTTTTCTTCCTTTTCTTTCTTCATTTGCCTCCTTGTCCCCCTTTGTCATCTTTCTCTCTTTCTCTCCACCGACACCCTCCCCTCTTCTCAATTAATTTCAATATAAACATAATAATATATATCTCACCCCCCCTTAGGTATTTTATACACCCACTTATTATATTTTAGGTATTTTATACATCTACTTATTATACTCACTCACCAATGTTTCACTATTTAACCATTTAACTTACCACTAATAAAATGATACAAGTGGCACACACAATTTATAATTAACCATGCAATAGATGTAAATTAAATTAAATAAACTAATTTAACTGCGTTTACGATGCAATTCAACTAATTATAAAAATATGAGATTAGGATTTCACATGTACTCCTTTCTCTAAGGAAAATCTGTAAGGAAAATGTTCATTAATTATTCATTAACTATTATGCACCTAGCCGCTAATATCCGTAAGGAAAATTTTCTACCTCAGAAAAGTCACCATCTCCTTCCACTAAATTTCCTTCTGAAACCTGTCGGGGCACACAATAGTTACAATTACTGAACTAGTAGAAAGCTCAAAGGCTATGTTGTGTACAATTCATTTCCTGAAGAAATACATCATGCTCAGCAACAACTCGACCTCCATGTGTTTTCCATCCGCAGCCCACATGTAACATCAAATACTCACTAGGTAAGTTTATACTCAACCCAACCAAAAAATCCATCCTTCAAGGGACCATATCTCATACGAGATCCACAACTCTGCTTTTGAGTGGTCATCCTCTATTTTTTTACTGAGTTATTGAACTCTGTAATGGCCAAAAAACTGTAAATTGTAAGGGGGGAAAAAAAAATTAAACTGTAATCTAGCTATTAAACTGTAAGAAAATTTTTTTTTGTCTCTGTAATGGCCAGTAAAAATTGATTTCTAATCTATCATTATTGTATCATTTCTTTATATTAAGAAAACAAGCTTTAATTGTTTCATATACTTCACTTCTGTCATATAGATTTAATAGAAGATTGGGTATCTGAAGAACCAACTCTACTTGATGGAGAAGATCTTGGATGGGAGATTGTTGAACCACCATTAGATTTGGGAGCATTAACATTGGAGGATACCGAGCCTCACTTTGATGATGATGATGATGGTGTTAACATCCTTCCTAATGAGAGCCAATATGCTTGGGATGGTGAAAATAGTTACTATGGAGGAGACCAAAATCCTTATCATTATGTTGAATGATTTTTTTTCTTGCTCTATCTTTTAAGTTTCTTTAGAAAACTTATTTGGTACTAAAAATGCTTGGACATTTTGTTATGTAATAGACAATTAGTATGTGTTTAAGTCTTTTTGAAGTAATTAGAACTTATGAATTATAGTTTTGAAGTATTATGTATGCTAGAATGAGGTTTTTTTTTTTATGTTTTCATAATATATGCAATTATACATATTTTACGGAAATGTATAACATTTATAGCGGTAAACCCGATACGGTGCACCGATACGTTCCGGTACCAATATGTACTGTACCAATTACAAAAACGGTGTAGTAGCCGGTGCGAGATTAACAACTATGCTAAAAACAGCTATGGTAGTTAAATTGATTTTGTACCTTTTAGACTCTTTTTGGGAATATGTAAGAGGCTAAAACCCAAAAAGAAAACCATTATTTTGAAAACTTCACGATGTGTTTGGATACCAATTTTATTGAGAGAAAGAAAGAAAAAGAAAGTGGAAAAAATGAGAAATTTTAAATAAATTGGTTTTATTTTGTTAGATTGAAAAAATGAGAAAAAAATTAATAAATATTTATTAAAAACAATGTGATGGGACAAAATGCATGTCATTGTATGAGAAGAAAGAATATGAAGGTGAACATGAATAATATATTTTACATTTTGCCCATTCGTTATAAAAGAAAAGGAGAAAACACAATTTGCTCACTTATTTTTTTTTTTATTTATTTTTATCTAATACTTCTCCTTACAATCTAATAAGTAAAATTTATTTTTCATTACTTTTTATTTTCTCTCAATAAATCTGAGATCTCGCACCGCGTAAGAGACTAAAATCGAGAAAGATGGCATTGTTTGAAAGAAGAAAGCAATAGCTTAACTAATATACCCAATTGGGGTGTTGGGGTATGCAGTTATGAAAAGACCATTTCATGGACCCTGTTTTTTTGGACAAAATTGTTCCATCTAATAGCTAAATTAAGTAGATGGAACCAATGGAATTAGCCTAATTGGCCAGCACCGCTAAACAGTCGGACCAGACAGCCGCAGGTAGCTTGACCTATATTCCCACCAATATGATCTCCATTACTGATGGACCAATCTGTTAGAGGACATAGAGCTCTTTTATTGCCGAATTAGACGTGTTATTGTCGCATCAAGTTTGCTGGTCAGTTGAATTGGGAGGTCAAAAGTTTAACTTCGGCCAAGTGTAAAAGTTAATCTCAAAATATTTATTCCTTATAAATTCCTAAGGTGAGTGTGCATGACTTACTTTTGACCCTACACCAGAGCAAATTAATTAAGGTGTATACAAATTAACTCAGACACCCTTAATCATAGTTATTAGAATCGAACCGAGCATTAAACTGGTGAGGTTACCGGTTCACAGTTCATTGGTTCAACCGGTATTATAAATTAAATGTATTTTATTTCTTCAAATATGTTTTGCCTTAAATATAATTTATATTACAAAGTAAAACAATAGGTAAGTGTTACTTAATTCTACTATTAGTTTCAAGTTCAGCTCTTCATAGTCACAAATACATTAAATTTTTTAAAGAGGATTAAAAAATCAAAGTTGGTCAACGATTTTTTTAAAAAAATCGGCCTGTTCAACGCAATAAAACTCAGTTCTAGCACATTTTCAGTCAATATAATTTATATTGCAAAATAAAGTAAAAAGAATTAGGTAGAATAGCGGTTAGTGTTGCTTAATTATATCCTTACTTTCTAAGTTAACTCTTAGAAGTTACAAACATGTCGAATTTTTTAAAGAAATTTAAAAAATCAAAGTTAGTGAACAATTTTTTCAAAAAACTTAGTTTATCAATTTTTAAAATACCAACTGATTAATTATACTTTTAATAAATTAGTTAAACCAAAAAAATTCAGGTCCGCTTTTTGTTTCAATCGATTAAATCGGTCCATCTGGTCTTATTTTGATAACTATGCCCGCAAGCATTCAAATCGAATGGAAGATGAAAACGGAATGAAAGTAAAAAAATAAATAAAATTAAAAAATGAAAACATGGAATTAAATTGGGAAACTTCATAACTACAACTTAAAAAGAAGTAAAATAATTTCAAGGAGAGAAAAGGTGTGGAACGGTCCACAATAATTTGGTATCAAAATGCTTATTCGGATTCGCACTTCTGCTGAATTCCAAGATGTGCACGCACCCACACACTCACGACGTATAAAAAATAAATAAATCAAATAAAAAGAATCAAATATTTTAAAACTCCCACAAACCCAGAATTTTTTTTCCTTTGTTTCTTCTCTACTCTGCTTGTCATTGGCTGAACTCAATTATGTTATGACCATGTACATGGAGAGTGAGTGAGAAGAGAGAGTGTGTGTGTGTGAGAGAGAGAAAGAGAGCTAAAAACCAAACCAAAGAAAAAGTAGTGATGAGAGAAAAGGCAACTGGGCCAATTAGGGCTCCGTCGGAAAGTTTATGCATTTAGAAAGGTAACTCCTTTGCTTTCTCTGTCTACACATCACTACTGAGCCAATCAGGGTCTCTGTTATCTGTGTCATTTATTACTCTGGCTTTTGGGTTCCAAATGGGGTGAAGGGAATTATCTGTAGCTTTTTTGTTGCTGCCAAGTTACAGAGTCCAATTTGGTGGTTTGAATATGAAGCTGCTTTCGAGTGGTTTTTCCTCTTCGGTTTGAATTTAGGGTTTTAAGTGAGATTTGGTACTTGGTCTTGGGGGCTCGAATTTAATTTTTATTTTTATTTTTGCTTCTATTTGGCTGTTGGGTGTGGCCATGTTTATAGTCTCCTTTTCTGGGTGTCTTCATCTATTCATTTATGGAGTCTAGGGTTTGTTTTGGTGGATTGAGCTGAACAGTTTTGTTAATCACAGAGTTGGGTCTTCTATATCATCGGCTTTCATGGTATATTGAATGTTGATTGAGCTCGAATCTTTGTTGGGGCACGGTTTGAAAAGGTAAAGTGTTTGAACTTTTGGAATCTTGAGCAGTGTTTATCACGGGATCTAGGAATTCTTTTTCAATAGGGGTTGAGGTTTCTGAGCTTCTCATGAGGCGGTGTTTTGACGCTATGTGAAAATTTAACAACGCTTTGATTGCTTTTTGGAATTTTCTTGGATTTACGATCCGGTGGAATATTGGGTATTTTAAAATCTGTGCGTTTATGATTTCTTAGCTGAAAGAAAATTAGAGTTGAAATGGCGGCCGAATCAAACATAGGTTTTTGCCATGAGGGAACTTTGGGCTCTGTTTTGAGTCGGCATGCAATTTCATTCCAGTCAGGTGCAATGAATAGCACATATGAGATGATCCCGATGGCGAATTACTATGGGGTAAGAAGTACAGCAGGCAAGATGTTTTCTGGAAATTCCAGTATCATTAACAACAATCCAGGAATAACTCAAGCTGGGAGTTCTTCTGGTTCTCTTGTTCTGGATTCTGTGCCAGGGCTCAAGCATGATACAGGTTTGGCTGTGGAGTGGTCTGTTGAGGAACAGTACAAGTTGGAGGACGGACTTGTCAAGTACGTAGTTTGTTCCAGGTCTTTGTTAAATTTGCTCTCCACGAATACGTGTTTTGTCTTACAATAATTCAACCTATGCTTTTCCTTTGTTTGATTGCATTGCTCTAATTGACGAAAACTTCATTGCCTCAAATTCCATGGAAGGCTCTCCATGCCATTGTTCTATGTTATTTGGTAAAATTTGCTTTAGTACTACCTGATTGAATCATTAACCAATGAGCTTTGGATTGAGTCATTAACCAATAAGCTTTTGCTCTGTTACTTTGAATGATTAGAGACTGCATGAAAGAAGTTTTGAAAGGGAATATGAAGATACTCACATAGATTGTATTTTCTGTTTACTCTATCAATTCTCCTGCAAATAACAACCTTTGCCATATATTTTAGCTGTTGCCCTGATGTCCTTTACAGTCACAATTCCTCATCAATGCTGCTAAAAATCTTGGTTGTTTTGATGTTTTGCGAAGCAATTTGTATGGTTGGTTCTATTGCCAGTGAAGCTACACTTATCATTTGAGAATGTGTTTGGTTAAAAATGCTTATAACAGATGCTGGTTTCACATATTGTATAATCCTCATGGTGAATAAATGTCGACATGCTTTGTTTTTTTTTTTCTTCACACAATGAATTTTTGAACATGTTCACATAGCTAAAGCCCTATATTTTTTATTTTTGCTTTTTGAAAGCTTAAGGAATTTGTGCACATCGACGTATTATGTTCAATCAGTTCTTGCTCAATGCCAATATCATTACTGTTTCTCAGCCTCTCTTTTTTTCTAGCACTTAACAATATGCTTGCATGGACATCGCTTCTTATCTGCTGAATCATTATCAATAATTTTTTCTACAATGCATTGTGCAGTTTCAGAATTTAGTCACCTTTTATTTTATCAGTCTGAACAGCTTTTCAGAGTGATAGATTTCATTTACTTCTTATTTTGGATACATATATTAATATATTGACTTTTTTCCTGAATGCAATTTGTAGATATGCCGATGAACCCAGTATCATGAGATACGTTAAGATTGCAGCCACATTGCATGATAAAACTGTACGTGACGTGGCTCTGAGGTGTAGTTGGATGACGGTGAGCTTCTCACTGAAGATGATGCTTTTTTTTTTATCATTATTCACTAGGAAGAATGATAATGTGATGATATTAAAATATGTAGTTTCAACATTGTTGGACATGCAACAAGACATTATAGCGATCCTTTTCTCTTTAGCTATTTCATTCTTTTTTACCGCTTCATTTTGTCTTAATTTTGTTTGAATGGTCTTGGATTTGGTTCCCTCTTCATTTTGTCTCAGTTCATACGATATTTTTCAATTTACGATCTTGGTTTAATTCAATTGCTGAACTTTATTTATGCAATACAATTAAGTTTTCAAGTCTATATTAATTAAAAAAATTACAATGATCCGGGCATTGCTTGGCACACACACCCCTTCTATACCATGTATTTTTGAGGTTTTGGGATAACCCTAATCCCATATTGTAGTTTTATCATTACGCTGAACTTTTACCCATGAAAATTATGCAAAGATTTGTGCACTTTTAAGAAATCCAGTAGATTGTTAAAATTGACCATTTTTTTAAACAGTACTGGTCTTTCCTACCCCAACTTTTGTTTAAGGGTAATAAACGATGTTCATATTATTTAGTCATCTCATTTTGTTAAAGTATTATAAAGTGTTTGTTAAACCAAAATTTAGCTGATGGAAGGAATTGATGGAGTAATATCATTATGACTAGGCCTATCAACGTGCCAAGTCTGGACCAGATTCGCTAGATTTGGATCCGATCCAGACCTGATAAGGCCTAGATCCAATCTAGATCCGATAAGCATTGGATCCGATAAGTATTCTTAGACCTGATCCATTAATAATCGGATCCGGATATTCGGATTCAATCCGACCCAACAATTAAATTTTTGAGGAGTGAATAATTTGTTTATAAGAAAAATAATATTTTAAAAATAAAATTATGACTTGTCCAAATTAAATTGGATTGGATTGGGTCCATAATTGGGTCTGGCGGATCTGTCCAGATCTGACCCTACAACAATGCGGATCACTCGGATCCAAATCTATCGGATCGGGTCTAGCTTATCGGATTCGAATATGTCAGATTGGCTCCGAATCGGGTTCGGGCCAAACCCAATCCATTGACAGGCCTAATTATGACCATATGTAGTCATCTCATTATAACCATATTTTTTTGCCTTCTGGGGTTGCATGGGGAACTGGGAACTGAGGAATTCAACAAGAATCCCCATATTATTAACCAAAAATAAAAAATAAAAATCAAGAGTTCTCATATTTTGGTTTCATATCTTCATTTTTTGTTTGCACCAAATGCCCTGCGTTGTACACGTTGTCCTCTATGCATGCAATAGGGAGTGATCAGACTCTCAGTCATTTTATTGGATTCTTTATCATTTATGCTTTCATTTTAATGTAGACTTTACATATAAGGAAGTCATAGAATATAATATAGCATGTTCTAACTTTTGCATTTAGCTAGGGTGGCTGGCGTCAGATGTATAAAGTTGAGGTTGGCCTTAAATATCACTAAACCCTCCCACGAAGTGGCCCAGTGGTAAGGGCGAGCAAGGGACTATGTGGTGAGGCACACGGTCTCGTGTTCGATTCTCCCTGGGATTAAACTCGTGATTTAAGTGGAGAGTCGTGGCAGTGGGTTGTTGTGGTAGCTCCCTATAGAGGATTAGTCCCATAGAAGGTGGGGATACTCCTATCCAAATATATATATATATATATCTCACTAGGGTCCTCTGCTTTGGGGCTTTGATGGACCTCTGAACATATAACCGAAGTCCAATCATGGTTTAAATTAGGGAGAGGCTGTGGGGCACATTCAACCGACATTTTATTTACAAATGTGGTTCTCTAGTTCCCCTACCGAATGTGTTTACATTGACCACACAATCAAGTGTGAGTCTATTTCTCATTGAACTGTCCCTTATATTGCTGGGCTATGCTGAATTAGCCCTATTATAAGTCCAATATTTGTTCAAGATAGGGAGAATCCTCCAGCACTGGCAGTTTGGAAGGACTTTGCCCTTTTTGTCACTCCTTCCTCTTCATTTATGTTTTGGTTTTCATAGTATCTCTAGATAGGTTCAAAAAATGAAATTTTTTAGCACTTATGGTTTAACATTTCACAAAGAATGGAAGAATACAACTGTAGAAGGCTGAGTTTTTGCATCTGGGTGCCTCATGATGGGCTTGAAGGGAGTTAGGAGCTGGCAAGTGCAAGCTTGCCATGGGCCATTTGTTTTAATGCTACCTAGTGTTATCTCTGGAGATCCATGTTAGCACTTGCAAGTGCTAGCCTAGCAGAATAAAACACATAATTTGTTTACCATTACAGGTTGTCTGCTTGAAACATGCGGCAATGAATAGATTTTGGTTACAGTACATGGGGGCCACATGCTTCGTCTGCATCTGTGAAGCAACCTGTTATGCAACCCCCCTTTCTGTCCCTTCTCCTTCTCCTTCTCCTTCTCCTTCTCTTAACGACTGATAACACATGGTGGGGTATTTATATCTATATATATGCCCCTTGTGCATTGAGAAAATATTTGCACACTTGATTTAATTGCTGCCTTCCTGTTTGAGCACGAAAAGCTTACTTATATCATATTTGGCAGAGAAAGCGAAGGAAACAAGAGAACCATAATTCGGGGAAGAAAGTGAAAGACAGGAAGGTATTCATTTGCAACTCATTTGTGTTTAGTTTTTATTTTACATTATCTTATTAAAAGAACAATGAGTTGTTTCAACTTAAGACTTGATTAGAAACCATGATTGAGTTTGGCAAATTAGATATACATTCTTTGAGATCCAACATCAACTTGCCTTGCAGCTTAAATTCTTCTATTGCATTCTGAGCAAGAACTTTGTTTTTCATTATACCAGTAGGTTGCACTTAGATATAGGTTTAAGTCTCTTCTTGGTCTTCAATTGTTCGCCTTCTTCCCTGTGAAAAATAGAATAAAATCATTCTTTTCTCTTTTTCTAGAGGCAAAAAGTTTTCTTACAAGCATTTTTACCCACTTTTTGCAGCTTGAAGTGTTATGCAGATTTGCATGAGAAGAATTTACATTATCAATTTTGTTTCTAAAGAAGTATGGGTTTAGCCATTGAGTTTGGTGGAATGGGGTTGTATTTAGTTATATGGCTGTTGTTGGCCAGAATTGTGGTTTTCCATGTTTCTACATTCAAAGCAATTTATAAACTACCATTGTTGGACAACTGATTACAAGTTCATTATAAGAGACTTAATGTTTGCAACTCCACTTACCCAGTGGAGCAGCAGAGATAGATTACTTTTTTTGATTTATTGAATCAATCAATGTCTTTAAGATTAGTGCTGATTGAAGGACCAGTATTCTAAAAATCATGCGTCTTCAGGATAAATTGGTGGAGTCATCCTGTAGGACAAATATATCTTCAGCTTCACCTTCAAATATGGCACCATATTCTTTGATCATGAGCCATTTGGACCATAATGAACGAATTCCTTTTGAAGGTTAGTGTATTCTGTTCCTTTATTGAGGCATCCTTGTTTATGTCATTTATTTTCCTTCGAGATCCTTGCAATTTGAAATGATTGGTTTAAGTTTCTCTTATTTTGGTCTTGTATTGCATTTTTCTTTCGTTTCTTATCTTTCTTACCACCCCCCCCCTCTTTTAGCCGGTAACATTAGTAAAAGCGAAGTGGCAAACAATTATGGCTAGAAAGAAGAAAATTCAAAGCATGGTGTTATGGACGCGAGACACAGACATAGGACAACATGAAACTTCAAAATAGTAAAGTTCTTGGGAAAATAGGACATGGATGAGGTTGGGACATTAGAAGATTCATATCTACTAGTATGAGTATAGTGGTTGTCATCTGGTTCTTCACCATGCAACTCTTTTCTACTTTCTGAGTTTGACATATATTTAAATTTTCTTCTCATCCTTATCCAATCCTTTATGGTATATGATGCTCCAATGTCTGCATATGTATGAGCTCTACTTTTTTATATCTTTCTGTTTCCCCTTATTAGTTAAGTTAATAATCGCGAAACACTACAATCTTTCTTTCCATTTCTAAGTCCTAACATTGACTTATATTTCTATTTATATTGATAACAATTATAGTGCTATCATGTACATATTTATTTATTTGTTGTTGCATTTTAACCCTTTATCCCACCTTATGCTATATATAGATATCTATTTACCTTTCACTTATCAGAAAAATTATATTGTTTAAGCTTTCGTTGAATCTTGCCCTTGTTATATACCTTAATCATTAATAATGTCCATATCATCGGCGATATTGCTTGTTTTGTAACTTCACCTTTAATTAGAATTACTAATTGCAATAATGCATTGGTCATGTAAGGACTCATGCTTCCCCATAATGTTAAGTGATTATATCAATAATCTTCTTTGTCTGTTTGCTTTTGGTAAGAAATAAGAATAGCCATAAAATAGAGCCCCTGGCTGCCCTTGCAGTGTTTTGTTTCTGTTATTTATGTTAATTGCAAGGATCAAAATTTCGTTTTGAGGGGTCGTTTCGGTTGGCTCGGAAACGGAAACGTTTCGGAAACATTTCGGAAATGTTTCGGAATGTTTCGAAAACATTTCAAAAGTGACAAATATTAAAATAGTAAAATACAATCTTTTGCATAAAAATTATACACATTTTATAAAAAATTTAAATTCGGGTTAATACAACTTATTGTTTAGGTATGTAGCATTGTGTTTTGGTGTATTTTTCTATATTTCAGTGTGTTTTGATTGTAATAATAGTGTTTCGTTATTCCACTAGTGTTTCGTTTCGGTCCCTTAGGAAACGGAAACGTTTCGGCCGTTTCGGTGGAAACAAATGGAAATTTTGTTCCTTGGTTAATTGACAATGCTGATGATGACATTGCCTGTATAAATGATATTTCTAATCTCGCCCTTAATATTGAATACCAACTACAATGTGCCATTGTATGTTCATGTGTACATATGTACATCTGTAGTAAGGATAATATCTACATATTTTGTTTTCTCCATAATAGTGATTGATGGATTTTATCTTATTTCATACATACCCTTCAGCTTATTTTGTGATACCAATGGCTTGTTTGTCGAGTGCTTTGGGATTGCCACGTAAGACACTTAAGTGGATAGAGATTGAGGGTTAAAAACATAGGAATTTGGATATTGAGGTAAGGAATTCTTCTATGATATTGCCTCATATAATGTTATCTCATCTTGGACCTTATTATAACAATAATAGGAATAACATCATTTCTAACGGATTGCCTGAGTTAAACTCGAAAATGAATTATGCAAATTTCTGCCGTGTCACCATCCATAGTAATTAATAATAACAGTAATGTCATCACTAGCATTCAAATGGAAACTGATTTTTCATGTTACTTCAACCATTTCTCTTCATTCTGCCAGTAATAATACTTGATCAGAACGGCAACAAGATAATGTTGTTGTTGTGATAGGAATGGAAGCTAATGTCCAAGAAACTCTTTAAACTTTTATTTTGACTTTTGCCCTTTATGGTAATTGATGATGACAGTAATAAAATGTCCTGACAACAAAACTGCTCTTAATAGTAGTTGGTACTAGTATTGGCATTCCCTTTGTCAGTTTGTCTCTATTTGTAATGATAACAACTTCTAATTTTTCACGACATAAATTTCCTTATCAATGAGTTTTTTTGGGTCATCATTTTGCTATGATTAAAAAGTTCTCTTAATTTATTTTTCCAGTAATACCTTTTTGTTGTTTGGGAGATAGGCCAATACATACCTATGTATGCATACATAATCATGATGATTGAATAATCCCTCCTCCCACCCCTGCTCCTTTGACTAAATCCTCCTGCAATCCTAGTTTGATTTTTAATATGGTTAACTTTCTATTAAAATTATTTACAAACCCTTACTTTTTTTCATTTCTTTTCATTGAAATCATAACGAACATCATGTCTTGATGTCTAAGGGTGTCTAAGGAGTGTAGGTGTCTGCATGCGTCCTTGTTAGAGGAGTCATGCTTCTTAGGTTCAAGGTGAGGACAGATGTGAAATTTAAAAAATGCTTTCTTTGTCAAGGATATACTCTTTGGAGTTTGCTATGAAAGTCTACCATAATAAAGAAGTTCAGTGCTCTTTAATAACATTAGTTGATCTACAAAGGCTCCTTGTGAAGCATCTACTGAGGTTTTTAACTGTGTGTTCAGACTAAATTTATGATACAAGATTTTAGCATCCATATGGAGGTAAATTTATGCTGCTCCAAACGCAGAGTTAGTTTTGACAGATGCAAAACTAAATATTTAATTTTACTTGTGCATTCCTGAAGCTTTATAATCCAAATTAAAATTCTGCTCTGGACTAAGTTCCTCATGTCAGCTAAACTAAATATTTAACTTTACTTGTGCATTCCTGAAGCTTTATAATCCAAATTAAAATTCTGCTTCGGATCAAGTTCCTCATGTCAGCTAAATTGTCAATTTTACGCTTGTACCTTAAGCAGCTTGTGTGATTCTGTTGAGTTTATGTAGGCAGGTATAGAACTTGATAGCATAAGATCTGCTTATTACTTTACTCTTACCTGAATCCTGAAATAACCCTTTTTCATACGAATAACAAAGACTTCACTCTAACCTGATATAGCCCTTTTTCATACAAGTAACAACTAGGATTGTATGATACAAATGAATAGTTTTGGTATGGAAGTGCTTTTACATTAAGATGATGGTCCAAGTAAACTTAACTTGAGAGTCCAATTAGAATATAGCTTCAAGGCGGAAAAAAAAAAAAAGAAAAAGGAAAAAAAGCTCGGGATGCTAGAGTTCGATCACATGTTACTGAAAAAGATTCAGTCAGCTCAAGAAGCATCTCTTCTTTGTCTTTGCAAAATATGGAGTGGGCAGTCATTGGAAAAGATAGGGTCCTAGCAGCTTTTAGATATTTCAAGTAATTAAAATTCTGCTCCAGTTTGAGAACTCTTCCCTAATAGTGCCTTCACTGCCTTGCAAATTAAGTAAAATGTTGATTCTTCCTGGCTTATGTAGACAAGAACTACGAATGCAGTTTCTGTTGACTAAACCAGCTCCTGAAGAATCTTAGTAATGGCTGCCATCCTTTCTTATGTGCCAAGTTTCAAGGCTTTACGGTACTAAAATCACGAAACGGCATTAGAATGCTATGAAACTTGCCACATAGCATGGTGTGGGCACGAGTGAGGTGTGGGAATGAACCTCACTCGCACTGGACTCCTGGTTTGGGAGTTTGAGCAGTTTTTCATTCTAGGGACACTTTGTTTTATTAAACTTGGCGTTTCAAGGTTTTACAGTGCCAAGATCCCTAAAAACATCTGGGCTTCAGAACAGTGATGATAGTTCAGTTGTCGAAGAAAATGTCTCGATGAAGGTTAATGTTCTGATCTCCGGTTCTCAATGATGTCAAGCAGCTCCAAAATAAAATAAAAATAGTCCGTTTCAACGTTGATATAAAATGCTTTCCTTAAGGCAGCTTAGATCTATTTTCTGCATGTGTATGTTTCTGTGAACCTTTTACAGTGGTGTTGAGCAGCTACGCATTATTAGCATCAGATATAATATTATGGGGGGTAAGAGAAATAAATTGCATATAAAAATTCTTGTGTTCCTGTTAAGAACTTCAAATTTCTGAAATGATTCTGTCACTCCTTTTTGTTAATATGTATTTTGTCACTATTTTTTTTCCCTTTTCGTTTCTTTTTGTCTTGAGGGGTGGATGTATTTTAGAAAAGGAGTTGAAAGTTTCAGCTTTCAATGCACATGACTATTCCTTTGTTGTTAAGGGTTTCTCTTTATGTTCTACCCTTTGCTCAAGCACAGTCTGCAAAATCAATTTTTGCACGAATGACTAAGGCATGCTTTCCTTTTAACAAATTCATTTTTTGTGCATATTGAAATAAGAAAATTTTCTAAGGATGTTAACCCTAAACTCCTTTTTCTTAGTTCTAGTGTAGTTTGAGTTCATATAGGTTCAAACTACAATAGAACTAAAAAAGGATAATATTTAGGAGAATATTTTATTGTAGACAAGGATCAAATTTTCATTTTGGTGCATTGGTTCTGTCGACTTGGAAACAAAAACATTTCTTAGACATTTCAGAAGCATAATGGAAAAGGAGAAAAAAATAGGAAACATGAATTGAAGTTCATCCATGTGTATTTCTAAACCTAATAAACTAATAATGGAACATCTTTGGGTTCTATAAAATTATTTACATTTGACAAAACTATGATAGCATTGGATAGTGAATGCTAAGATGTTTATTAATTTTAGTAATTTTATTAATTATTAAGTCATTTAGTGTGGAAGTTATGTATTATTTTTATGACAAGATACTAACTTAATGTTAATATTACTTCATTGTAAAATAGGTTGACTGTTTATGCATTTCTTTAATGCATTAATTTCCATATAAGTTTCTAAAAAATTTTAGTCTAAATTAATAATAATAATAATAAATGAAACCTCCCATCAAATAATAAAGTTAACATCAATTATAATAATTGTGATAGTGATGATAAAAAAAAGTAGTAGTGAGCCACAAGCAATGATTGAAATTGTCTAATACGTGTTAAAACAACTCATTCAATGTGTTTTGATGTGTATTGGTATGTTTCCATGTAAACATTAGAATTTTGATATTCCACTAATTTTTTGTGTTGGTTTCCTGGGAAACAGAAATGCTTCATTTGTTTCAATAGAAACATTTTCTTCCTTGCTTGTAGAGCGGGTCATAATGACTATAAATTGCATAAGTATCACTGATATGCCAAATATATGGATTATGTCTTTTATATATTTGTAAGTTATTATTATCATAGAAACACCTTATTTGGATCTCTTTTATGTGGGAATTGTATCTGGTTGTCATAAGCATGTTTTTCCCTACATTGAAACAAATTCTTATTGAACTTCCTGCAAGTTCTTTCACTTCCTTCTGGCAATCATTTCCATTTAATTGGGTCACAAAATCTGTATGCATTTTTTTTTTTTGTTTTTGGGATGGGAGGGCTGGGCATTGTTTGAACAGTTTGTTCCCAAACAGGTGCAAGTATTAAGCACTATATGACATTACTGCTACTTATATATTCATCTTTTAGTTCCAAGTGTTCCTCTATTATTTATAAAGCTCGATTTCCATGGAGTTGTTTAGCACTTTTCTGATCATGTCCTCCTACTGAAGTATAGAAATTTGCCTACAAATGTTCGAAGGTTAACCATGTTCATGTTTTCCAGAATCAAGAAAATTGAGCCTGTAAGTCAAACTATAACATGTATTGTCTTCAGTTTTGTGTTGATTAAGTTTGTAGCATGCTAACCATTGATAGCAAAGTGTCTTGTGCAGCTTTTGATGAGACATATAATTTAAGTAGTCAGGTCCTTAAAAGATGCCAACTTAACTGACAATCCCCTCACCAAGAGTGCATGGGAAGTAATTTAATTTCATGGAGTAGGGTGGGGAAGAGCAAGGAGTAGTTTTAGAGTGGAGATTTCTTTATTTCTAATTTTAGGTTTTGACCCTTATGGTTTGTACGGTCAATTTCCTGGAAATTCAATAAAAATAAAATAGCTTACAATCACGTCTTAAATTGATTGAGTGTGCTTACATTCCCGCAAAGTAAACTACTATTTTGCTAGTTCTTGATGTAGGACAGCTTTGAATACTGAAAATAGGGCAGGCTTATGAATGGGTTTATGGTGGGAAAATGTGATGAAAAGCTTGTGGATTCAAAGAAGGGTGTAGGGTTTTTAGGAAAAGAAGAGTGAAAATAAGCCTGATTTGCACATTTTCGGGTTGCTGGATTTTCTGCAAATTGGTAGTTCTAGGGCCTGAGAAGCAGTCAATTTATAGGTTTTTGTGTCAAAACAACACCCTATGGGTAGGGGAAGAGATTGGGGTTTGTTAGGTCTCAATATGGGAGAATTTTGCCTTTTGGGGCTGAATTTGGGTTTTTCTGTGGTTGTGAATCATACCCCTGAGAACAGTGCTTTACTTTCTTGTGGAGAGAAGGAGAAGAAGAAAAGGAGAGAGAAAAATCACGGCTTACTGTCACAAGGGATAAGCAAAACACACAAAATCAAATCAGAACTCTCCAAAGCTCAACTCTTCTTGTATAGAAATATTACATAGGTTTGTATAGAGGCCTATGTCTAATCCGACTGCAACAATGACTACAGAATAGGAAACTTTGACCCTTCAGAAATCACGAACGTACTCTTGGCTCCAAAAAAACAGAGCAAACATAAATAAGAGAAGTCCAACAGCATACTAGTTTAAAATAAATGAAAATAAAGACCCTGTAGACACAACCATGGACACTTTTTTTTTTGAGCAAAAAGGCTTCTTGATGATCGTGGTACCCATAGCCTTGGGTTTAGGCTTTGAAAGCCTATTATACTTATTTGGCTCTGCAATAAATGTGGCATCAGTTTTTTTAAGTTGGCTTTTAGTTTTTGGGCTCTTATCAATATGCTCATTTTCTTTGTTGATCCCAGCATTAAGGGGCATAAAGCATCTTTTGGAGCAAAATAATCAAATCCTTAGTCAAATTTCAGTGAATCTTTCTACGCTCAAGGTGAATGCCTCATATCCTATAGTTTCAAGGAGATATCTCAATACTTATTTATCCTTCAAAATTTAATGTGAATTGTTGCACCTTTATTTTGTGTGACCACATGATTAGTCACCCATGCTTTGCACTGTCCTAAGCATTTTGTATTTCTAGGTACTGATTAGTTGACATTGTAAATTGCTATTATTGTTGAAAGTTTATAGCTAATAACTTGTTTGGTGAAAATATATGCATGCACATAATTGTGTTGTCAATATTTCTGTGGGCACTAGTAAATCAAATTCTGATATTTCAATGGACTTTTGGATGCATAGGGTCAGCATTTTGGTTCTCAAGGGTTACATGCAAATTGTGCTAGTTTATGATGGTCAAATGTTGTGCGGTCCCTCTTTTTGGTGTGCATCCAATATGTTCATAGTGCTTTGGATAATATTAGTAACCTGGTAATTGTATACTATGTGAGCAAATTCGTTACAATTTTGAGAAATCTTCTACGATTTTTACACGACCGTGCATTCTCAGAAACTATGCTAAAAGACTAAACTAGGCTTTGCATAATGGCTAAACTCTCTAAATGTTGGATTACTTTATGAAGTCATATACTGAATTCCGGGGGACCTTACTGCAATTGAAAAATAATGTGAATATCAGCTGTTAGCTTTGAGTATCTCCTGCCATCTCAAAGCATTAGGTGCAGGGTTGAATTCACAATTGGGATATGGAGATGTGTGTCTGCCTTAAATTGTCTTCTCTCTCTCTCTCTCTCTCTCTCTCACACACACACACACGTGCGCACGCACACATGCATGCACAGAGGAAGAAAATAGAATAAAATAAAATAAAATCTACATTCTGGTTGACCTCTGGAGCTTTGGAATTTGGATGAATCAATTGAATAAATATTGCCCAGTTAATCAGATCCCTTGTTACTTCCTGTTCCTATTTTTTAATCAGGAAGCAAGCACAATCAACTGTTTGAAACAATTCTGGGCTTGGAAGGGAGCAGAATATCCTTCGGTTTACCATATGGTTTGTGGGCGGTGGAGGTTAATTTACAGTTCCAAGGTATAAGAATCATCTCAAACAGAAGCAAAGTCCTTTCATGGGTAGGGTAGTAAGTAGGCTGAAAGCCATTAAAGAGGGGGAGTGGGTATAGAACTAGAATCAAGAGAAGGTGGTTTTACCATTTTGTTCAGTTAAGTTAACAGTTCTGGCTGAAATCTATAAGCTTAATTGGCATTGTCCCACGGGATTTGATGGGATTCAACAACTCTATCTACAGCATTAAGAAATGGCTCACTGTCACAACAGCTATGTGAAGTGTTACTGGTGAACTTCATGGTTTTCGAGATGGTTATATATATATAATGGTATCGCAATTCACTTATTGTTAAGCATACCGGTGTCTGCAAACACTTTCTAAGGCTGAAAGGGATGGCATGAGTTAAGCATCTGACTCTGGACATTCGAGTAGAAAAAATTAACCGTTTGGTGACGCTATCAGTTTTCATTTTTTGCTGTCTGGTTTTGTTAGTTTTTTGTGTTCCATTTTTTTTTCCCCCAAAAAACAAAAAATAGAAAACATTTTTGGTAGCCCCAAAATTTTTAATCTTTTATTAATTTTACATTAAAAATATTCATTTAATATCGATGGGCAGCGCGGTGATAGCTGGTGGCTGCTGGTGGTGGTGGTGGCCGGCAGCGGCGGCGATGTGTGGTGGTGGTGGGTGGTGGTAATGGGTGGTGTGGGAGGAGAAGGGGGAAGACTTGAAAAAGAACAAAAAAACAAACACAACACCACCTTTCTTGTGTTTTCAAATTTGTTCCAAGTTTTTGTTTTTAGTTTTCAAAAATTTTGAAAACAGTTACAAAACACTGTTTTATGTTTTATTTTCAAAATTTTCGAAAACAAAAACTAAAAGTATTACCAAACAGGGCTGACTTAGTCTGTTAAATTAAAAATAACACTTTGCTGCTGTGTCACAGAAAATTTGGCGCCGAACCTTCTCAATGTATTATTTGAGACTTCTTCTGTTCACGAATCATTTCCTTATATGTTTTCTGCCTTTTCCTTTTAGCTTTTTTTTATAGTCTATTATTCGGATCTTCATGAATTTACTATTGTTTTTCTGCATGAGATAGAAATTACTCCTCTCAGTACACTTCTGTCAATGATTCGAAAAGCTGTGACTTGATGCTGATGTTCCATTTTAACACGTTAACAAACAGTTACAGGATAACATCGATCTCTTTTTTCGCTCCAGGAACAATATAGCTGCCATCCTAAACAAGTATGTAGATATTCTTAATATGTTAGTGCTGTTGCTTTTGATTCTGGTTCATATTTGGTCTCGCATGGCTAATATTGTCTTGTGAAAATGCTATCTCAATTCTTGCAGCATGAGAGAGATGCCTGGCATAATGAGCCAGATGCCACCACTGCTTGTATCCATCGATGAGGAACTTGCAAATAGTATATTGCAGAGTACATCTCAGGTAATATCTCATGCAGAGTCACCTTTTTTTGCATATTTCTGTAGGTATGGGATTCTCTTTCCTTTCTCGTTAGAAAATTGCTGAGGTCCTTGCATGTTACCTTATTCCTGAATGACATCCCCTCTTACTAAGGTACCACGGTATTTTGTTAACTGTTTTTCTCTTTTTTCTGTTCCCCACCCCCAGGGGGGAAAATAAAAAAGATCTTAAGAGTCTGTGGTGTATGTTGTTTGCTATGAGAGACACCACATTTATTCTGGAGCACATAAATTGTATGAATAACTTTTCTTTAATGCCTGTCAATCCATTGCCCTTTGTTGTACATTGGCCTGTCAAATTGTCTCCTGGTCCTTCATTACCCATTAATTTTATATATTTTAAGACACTGTGCAGTCCAAATTGTCCTCTTATTATCTGAGGTATAGACCCCAAAATATAGTAAATAATGTTTGTGTTATTGAGAAGTTCAGAATTGAGTTCGTACACAAATGCATGTCTTATTTTTTATTTTTCAGGCTTTTGCTGCTAGGAGCTTTTCATTTCCAAAGTGTTTTCGAAAACGAAGCTGTGCTAATGCTCTTAATTTTAAACAATTTAGTAGTTGGTCGCCTTATAGGCAATTAGTTCGGGTGATTATCATAAAGGGCCAGATGTGGTAATCCTAGCAATCCAATTCTAATGTTAAAGCAGTATTATGCTAAAGATTCAATGTCAATGCATACATATCTGCACTTAGCAAAAAGTCTTCGTTTTGTCTCCAGGAAATGATGTTTGGCTCATCATGTGGGATCCACCTGAAGCAGGAGCCAGGTGGTTGATGGTGAATCGTTGACGTTTAGTTTAATTTATCTGGTATGTGTAAGTATAGAAAATTTTCAGCTGTAAATGTTTAAGAAGATGGTAGGAGCCCTTTCTTCCTTTTGTGTACACGCACGCACTCATCACACACATTGGTTTCCCACGACGAGAAAATTTGTAGAGATCCCATTTTTGGAAGCTGAAATGTCTACCTCACTGAATACTGAATCCGAGAGCACCCAATAATAATAATTGCAGACCTGTCATCTGTTGGGCTTTCACCGCACCAGTGATAGTATCCGTCTAAATTCACATGAATCTCTTTTAAGCTAAATGTTGTTGCAGCCTTGTGTATAAATTGAGAGAGAATAGAAACCTTAGGCGTAGATCTTTTTTTGGTGCTTGATTTATCCATAGATGTAGTAGAAGGTTAACGATAGTGTTTGTGTGGCTTCTGTCATTTCCTTGCTAGATCCATAAATATATTTGAGAAGGTTTAGGCCCGCAAGATTTAGTACAATGTTGTTTCTTTTCTTTTCTTTCGTTCTTTTTGCTTTTGTTTTGTTTTTTTTTTTTTTTTTGTTTCTATTGAATGCGAGGAACAAAACTTGTTTGGTTGGTGGTGTTGCCACTTTTTGGCGACAGTTTCCAAAAAATTGTGAAAACAATCAACGCAAAAAATATATGTATATATATATATATATTGTGTTCACTTGTTTTCCCAACAAATGAAAACAAACACTCTCTCTCTCTCTCTCTCTCTCTCTCTCTCTCTCTAAAATAATAGAACGCAAGTAACACAGTTACCAAATCTATTTTCTTGTTTTTGTTTCATTTACTTTCATTACAATTGCTCAATTGCAGAGAAAAATAATAAATATAAAGCAACGGAACCATCATCTTAGTTTTTTCCAACTCCGGAAAAAAACGAGAAGGGTGGTAACTTGATCATTTATCAATCTTAGTCCATTTGTATAAAGGAAACATGTTTCATGTTTATATTTTTTGAAAATAAAACAGGCATTTTTTTTTTCATGTTTCGTGTTGAAAAAACAAAGAAAATTGAAATGCTTTAATTTCTCAACATTTCATTAACTAGGTCGTCGATGTCATTGCCATTGTGGAATGAAAAAAAGTATAGTTGTAATAATTTTTATTAAATGATGACACGTTGTGTAAATATATTAGCAATTTAAATTTGTGGTATAGTGGATAGACTTTTAAAGAAATATATTGTCGTGTGATATTTTATTTTTAAAAGTCTTTTTGTTACATTATAAATTAAGTTGCTGATGTATTTACACGTCACATTTACTATTTGATAAAGATTATTATTGACTACTACTATCTAACTACTAGACTACTTGTGAAACACAGCAGCTGGGCAAGTAAAAGGCAGAATTTGATGGCAAAGACTCTTCTAGCAGCAAAACGAAGTTAGGCACTACCAACTGAGCTAAGCAATTGGGGTGGTTGGGTACCTAAAAACATGATGAAAGTTATGCGGAGAAGGAGCAGGGTGTAAAGCAGTTCTTATAAAACTCTTATCAACTCAAACAACAACAATATCTAGTTCCACGCTATCAATATTTGGATATTAGATTTGTCAAAGCAAGGAAAATAAAATAAAAGAAGTTTATTCTTTTCTTTTGTCTGTTTTTACATCAAGCGGACTGATAATGTAGTTAGTCGGTTTTCAGGCCGGTAACGATCAGTTCCGATAATTTGAGAGGAAAAAAGAATGGGGGATACTGGTGTGATGCTTGTCAACGGCACTTTGATGCCAAAATTAGATTTCTGGATATATTTTAACAGAGTTTTAGTTAAGGTTTATGTTTGCGTACCTCTTTGGAGAAAATAATTTTTCCTTATATATGGGTAGACATCCTGGTAGTCCGGCGGGCGTTGCATGCATGAAGAGAGTAGGAGACGGCTGTCTCTCCACGTGGCAGCGTGACATTGGAGGTCCTGACTGGTGGCAGGCTAGTGGGGGGAGTGGTTGTCCAACCCCACGCGTGGCGCTCCCTTACGCGTGTGTCAAAGCGAGTAAAGTGATTATTTCCTGTTACACGCGAAGTCCTGGAGTTGGGAGCACGTTATCATAATTGGGTTGTCAGTGATGACCCCTACTGGCATGGCAAGTGGGGGGGAATGATCGGCACCATCTCGCAAGGTTTGCTCGGGCATGGTCCGCTCGGTCGCGCACAGTCATGGCCTTCTCCGTCATGCTCTGGTTAGCTAGAGCTTTCAGGGTTGCTCTGGTCAGTTGGAGCTCTCAGGGTTGATCTTTTTTTTTTTTGTGTTGTTTTTCTTTCTTTTAATCTTATCTGTGTCCCTCGAGATATCAACATGTTTGGTGCTGAAGCCTCAACCATTGTAATGCACCATACGTCATCAACTGAATCTGACAATCCATATGTGCTTACTCCCGGTCAGCCCGCCAAGGGTATTCCTGATCGGTCCCCATCAGTAGCCTCCCATTCCTCTGAGTACCCCGAGCATGGTTAAGGGAATTCCTGGTAAGCCCGTTAAGGGTAGTCCTGATCGGTCCCTATCAGTAGTCCCAAATTCCTCTGAGTACTTTGAGCGTTGTTAGAAGAATTCCTGATTAGCTCGTTAAGGGTAGTCCTGGTCGGTCCCCATCACCAACTCAATTTTTTTTTTCTAAAGATTTTCATCCAATGGTAAGCTTCTTATTATTTATTTTCTATCCAACATTGTGATTACAAGATATCGGCACTGTGAGTAAAAAAATTCGATGATAATAACTATTTGCAGGGACGTGTACGATGGATTCCACAAACATTTTGTTCTTATAATGATCTCATAATCAACCAACATAAACAAATATAATTAGGATGAGGATGCCTCATGTAATAACATACATTTAGCAAATTCAATGCATCATCCTGATTGAATGACCATTTTGTCCCTCGACATCTATACATGTTTTTCAAAATCGAGCAACCTCCAAAGCCATCTTGTCAAATTTTGGACTGACATAAGCACCCATAAAGTCAGCACAAGTCAACATTAATGCCCTATGAATAACCCCAATGCAAAATGATTATTTTATTCCTTGGCATTCAAGCATGCTTTTCGAGGCCAAGGGAATTTCGGAACCAACTTGTCGAATGTTAGAGTGACACAAGTGCTCACAAACTCGGCACGGGTCAACATTGGCGCAAAGATCATTTTGCTCCTTCATATCCAGGCATGCTTTTGGCCAAGCGACATCCGAAACCTACTTGTCGAACATCAAAGTGATGTAAGCACTCACAAACCTAGTACGAGTCATCACTAATACCCGCTAACCTCCTTGGTGCAAAATAATCATTTTTTCCCTTGGTATATAGCACATTTCTCAAGGCTAAGAGGCCTTCGAAACCAATTCGACAACTATCGAAGTCATAGAAACACTCACAAACCCCAACGAGTCAAAATAGACCCCCATAAGTCAACCCCAGTGACAAATGACCATTTTGTCCCTAAATACTCGGCATGCTTCTTGAAGCCGAACAATCTCTCAAAGCGGAAAAGCCATCTCAAACAACTGGCATTGTTCAGAGGCCATCTAGATCAACACTGGCCCTTTATGATACAAAATGACTATTTTGCCCCTATGTGTCTTAGCACACTTTTTAAAGACCTTTTAGCTCAGAGTAGACCACACCGACATGCCTCCACAACCATCCAGGATACTCCATAAATGCTTTGTAAAAGACTTAAACCTCGGGATTTGTTCAATAGCCATGTAGCGGCACGTCCATGTATCAGTATTACCCTCTTCCACTAGATCACCAATAAGGGGAACACCATCCTTACATCATATAGTCTAGGGGTGGGTTCCTCACCTACTAGGTGGGGTGTTTGTCCCCACCTAATAGGAGACTCCACCCCCATGTGAGAGGAGGATCAAGGATTAGGTGGTGCTTTAGGAGCACTAAATAATTTTTCTCAACACATTGGTATCATAGAACATACGACTAACAATGAACACAAAACATATATATATGGTTGATGAAAAAAACCTGAATTTAGACTTGGTAGAATGACTTTTATATCTCTTTCTGTAAATTCACCATAAAGAAGGAAGTACCAAAGTTAAAATTCAGAACTATCTTAAACATAAACCAAAAGAATCATCCACTCTCTTAATCTTTAAAAGTCAGAGGCATTATTCTAACTAGCTTATTACAAAGAATACGATCGTACCTCCCGCCATCCCTCGCATTTTGAACATGTTCTCCTAATGCAAGAATAAAACAATTGGCAACCATGCATATATGCATCAAGTCACAGACGTAGCACATGCATGGGATAAAAGCTTGATATATATATAGATATATATACTGGTGATTTGACACGTCTGAATCACATTTGAACATCTATAGTATTATTTGTTTGAATATGAACTTACCTATTGATACATTTTAATTCTTTTACATCTTAATCAGTCCCTACATTCTTGTATTGGTAGTATGAATGACACAATGACCACATATATAATCAAACTAATTATTTAAACATCATCAATCTCAATATTCACAACCGCCATATTCATACAGTACTTAGTCTCAAAAGGACATTTAATTCAAATCGAACTAAAAGTTCGTACACTGGTATAGTTAAAGAACATCTAACACAAATTGAATTAAAAGTTCACACAGAGGCCTGTTTAAAGAACATCCAACCCAAATTGAACTGAAAGTTCACACACGGGTCTAGTTTGCATTTCCCGTCGTAGTTCATTTAATATCCTCAATTGACAATATTTTCAGTTGTTGGAAGTTTCTTTGGAATGTCAGCTTCACATAAAAGAAATATTCAATATTCGTGTGCTCATCCATCCACTTCTCTAGCAAATCAATTTGTTCCTGGAAGTAAAAAAAAAATGATTGATTTAATACAACAACATTGTTACCATTAGGTCTATTGTATGTATTATTTCTATGAAATTGTTAATGTAATATTGTTTTACCTCTATGTTGATATTCATAAGAGAATTTGCATCACATAAGAGTATTTTCTCAGCTTGTTTTCCAAATAACGTGGCTTGAATAGCGCATGTAAAGTCTCCCAACTCAACTCGTATGAAACACCTAAAATTGAAATATGGTTAAGAAGGTAGATTAAAATGCATAGCATAATTTAATATCCAGTTAGTGTTTCCTTACCATGGTTTTACCTTAACGTTTGCCCTATGGCACATTTCACATGTGATTGTACTACAAAATGTACTATATGTCTTTCTTCGGCAAGCATTGCAAGACATATACCAACACTGATCGTGTGATAGTATACTTGTGATGGATGCTTTTATGCAGTGTGTACGTGTCTGCAATGTACCATTGTGTTATGAGTTATCGCTTGCATAAATAGTATAGAGATATGAAATAAATTAAAACATATTGAATAACATATCAGCAGCTTTCATTATCTGATCAATGGTGCTTAACTCTATTGCAGTAGTACTCCCAACTTATGTTGTTTAGGAGATTTTGATTGTTTAGTTTCCTAGATAAATTCATGTATATATAGGTAAACATGTTAAGCATGTAGACAAGTGATAAATATGCATAAAGAACTTACAGTGTAAACAGAAGAGTAAACTAATTCATTATCTTACCATGCTTTCAACTTTGTTGCCATTGGTATATCTAGATTAATGTAAATATCAATAGTTGGCTGCTAGAGAATGTTTGTTTCCCTACAAGTAGAAATGAAAGGTAGAGGTAGAATGATAATAAGGAATACACCTCTTTATAAGGGTAATTCATGCTTCACAAACTTACCATATATGTCCTTGATTTGTAAGTTTGTGGCCAGGATACTTGGGTTTGATTGAACCGTATTGCACAGTATTTCACTTTTATTGTAAACCAATGTACCCCATACTAACAAGGTCACGGGCTCGAGGCTAGTAGTCCTTAATAAACACATAATGTTTCATGTTAGATATTCAAATTTGTTTTAACTTCATAGTAATTTAGCTAAATAGAGTGCAAATATGCTTACCACAAAATTATTGATAATTATTTCACGAAAGGAAATATCTATTAGATCTCTTTGTCTTTTCCTTTTCTCTTCAGAGGAAACATATAATACAATGGCAACAATATCTGCAGTAAGACAAGTAATTATTAGTTATGGTATTTAAAGTTATTGAGTTAACAAATGTATGCAATAATCATTAGATAAATTGTAACTTGCCAATTTGTGCTGGTGTTAATGTGAATCCTGCTACATGTTGAAGAAAGAGAAATTTGAATTCTCTAGCTACCGAGTTTACATTCCCATTTTTAGCTTCTTCAAATTTTGTATAACTCTTTATGGTTATTTGGCAAGCGTGTTCGTCCTCTGCAGTTCGTCTATATTGTGGACTCATTTTAGTTAAGGTAGCTCTAGAAACATAGTATATCTTATTAATGCTTATCATGTTTTCAAACTACTTAAAATCATTCTCAAACATGGTCGCCTAAATTTTCATTCCTTGCATAACATAAATCAACATTAAGATGATGACATATAGAATTATTAATTATATGTGAACAAAAAATTATCAATGGGTTATGTCGATGAGATTGCTTTTTCATCTATTAGTGTTAGCCTTTTATAAGCCGTTTTCCCATCTCTTGAACGAAAAGGGTTAGTGATTCTAATGACTTTCACTTTCATCGTCCATCTAATAGTTGTAAGCACCCCATTTTTGCCCGTTCGGCAATCTTTAGCCCGACCAGACTGACATTCAAACTAACATAAACACATTCAAGTCCAAGCTAGCTTTCCAGACTTAATCTAGTCAATCAATCACTTTATGGGCCTGCCAAGCTCAATAGAGGCACAATGATAAAAATACTTTTAGAGTATTACTCTGTCCAACTCAATCTGGCACGTCTTTCTAAAGACGGTAAGTCTATGGTTCAACCTCAATTCCAGTTTCATTTCCAATCCAAACCAATCAAACTCAATTCAACACGTCTTTCAAGAAAGTTGATCTCTCAAACAATATAGTCTGACACATTTACCAAGAAAACTCCTTGGAATGGTAAGTCCCTTCAAAACTGTCGATTGGGATGGAACCCAAGTCCTTAAGATGGTAGAGCAGTTCACTTCTAGCACTTGCTAGTCTGCCAACATAAAATGTCTGCTATTCTGCACGTCAATTGGGAAAGTACCTAAGGCCCCGAGACGATAAGACCATTCAACAGCTTTCTAAGATCAAGCAGTCTCTGGAATAAACACACACCGTTAGAGTGACGAAAACACTCACAAACATTGCAACCGTTAGAGTGATAGAAACACTTCCAAATAGGTCGACATTGGGAATTGCCAACAAATCCTCCGTGTCACGGGACCGAACACGCCTTTTGGTTGTGACACGTTTATCGAAGAACGGGATACCTTTGAAACCAACTTATCACACATCATCAGAGTGATGAAAACACTCAAAACCCCGGTCAACACCAGTGCCTGCTAGCCCATTCTAGTGAAAAATGACAAAATTTCCCCTTGAGCCCTTTTAGCACGCTTCTCGAAAAAGTACCTAAGTCCTCAAAATGGTAAGTCCACCATTTCAAGATTGTTCCAAAGATAATCTAGCACGTTTTAGTGCCTTCTAGTCATTTCCGGATCAATTCCGAGAGCATCTAGTTAAAATAACCATTTTGCCCCTAGGCATCCAATTGCCTCCGGGAACCACACCGACTTTGGGTATCAAACCGATAACCTTCTGAGGATGCTTCTAATAGTATTCCTAACCTTCTAATGCCTTTCTAGATCATTTCAAGTTTATTCCAATAAAGCCCATTATAAAAGACCATTTTGCCCTTGGTGGGTCGGTTGCCTTTTCCAACCACACCGGCTCTAGGTATCAAACCGACAATCCCCTGAAACATTCTCGATAGTGTTTCCAACCTTCAAGCCTTCTCACAGGTCACTCCGAGTCCATTCTGGTGTTTTTTTAGGTTCACATGACCGTTTTGCCCCTAGTGGGCTGGTCACCCTTTTAAACTATTTTGGCTCTATTTCTCAAGCTAGTTATCTCTGTGACACTCTTTCAAGGGTTCCTATCCATCCCCGGCCTTTTGGACCATTCCTAAACTTTTCGAAGTCACTCTTAGTGGAGCCAAGCTAAAAATTGTATGGTAATTACTAGGACAGACACCTAAATCTTCTGCCTTGCGTTCCAAGGGTCAAAAGTCTATTTCTTGCCACCTCAAAAGTTTCCCAAAGGTAGTGGCCTAAGCCAAAAAATGGCCTTGCGCCACTTCTAGTGGCACCAAGATTAAAAATACACTGGCGCCACTATAACAGGCACCGGTTCCTGTTTTAATTGCCTATAAATACAAATCTCTTCCTGCGTAAAAAGGGTCTGCAAACTCAATCCAGAAACGCTGCCTCACTGAAAACAGGTTTCGAAACCTTAGTTTTCTCAAGTCTTCTTCAAACCTTAGCCTCTCTACACTCCATACACACAAACCCTAGCTTTTATACACCCCATACACTCAAATACAAGCCTCCAAGCACCCATTGAAGATTAAGTACTGTATTTTCAAAGCTCTCAAGGTGAAGCAAACAAAGCAAGCAAAGCACTCAAAGCAAAATAAAGAGACAAAGTAGGTTTTCAATTTAGTTTATGCAATCCCCTTTTCTCTTCTCTCTCCTTACCCACTTGGGTTCTCTTCTATTTTATTCCCCATCTTCTACCTCCTTTTCTTGCATGCTTGAAATAAGGACTTCCTGGTTCATGCCTAGGAAGAATTGTTGAAGGTCACTGCTGGAGGCTTTCTTCAAGTTCAACCTAAGACGGTGTGGGTCCGCCCCCTTGATTATGTGATGAAGCCTAACCTTGTATGTCACGTCCTTATTGCATTAAAATTGTCATGTTCATGCATTACATTTAAAGTTATTTTCTAACTTGCATTCAAAAGCTCTTTCTTTCAAACTTGTCTTCAAAATCACACGTCTAGGATGATTCTAGCCATTCCATAGTTAGGGTTGTTTTAAAAAAGTGTTATATTCAATATGATCATCAAGGTCCAAATCTTGGGGTTCAAGCCCTAAATTGTTTTTTTATCAAAATCACAATTCTAAGATGATTCTAGCCATTCCATGGTTATGGTTGTTTTAGAAAAATGTTACATTCAATGTGATTATTATGATCCATATTTCAAATCATAGTTATTTTCAAAATTACAACCCTAGAATGGCTTTAATCTTTTCATGATTAAAATGGTTTTAGGAAAGTGAGATATTCAAGAGGTTTGCAAAAGTCTATACTCAAATCTCTCTAAAAATAGTTTTTTGCAAATCTCCTTCCAAAAAAGCATGTTCAAAGATTTACTTTCCAAAAACTCTTTGTCTTGAAATTTAAGTCAAAACCCTAGAATTCATAATTAGAGAACCTTAGTTTCCTCATATAAAATCATAGTTTTCTATTTGCATCAAATCGTAAATTTTCAAAACTATTTTCTACATGAAATCTTGTATTTCCAAATTCAAGTTTATCATAAAGTCATAGATTTTTCAAAATGGCATAAAATGATAGATTTTCAAAACTCAAGCTTTCCAATTTCAATTCAAATCAAATCTTTTCCAAATAGAAAACTAAATCAAATCATTTATTTTTGGAAATACAATATAAATCTTCAACTTTAGGAAATAAAAATCAAATATTTTCTAATTTCAAACCTTTCCAAATTTTGACTTTCTAAATTTCAAACTTCCAAATCTTTCTAAGTTCAAATCTTTCTAAATTTAAATATTTCCAAAATCAACTCTTTCTTAAAAAGAAACTTTCCTAAAATAAAACTTTCTTAATTCAAAATTTTTCTAATTTAAAACTTTCCAAATTTGGAACCTTCCTAATTTGAAACTTTCCTAAAATTCAACTTTCTAAAATCAAACCTTCATATTGCAATTGCATGCTTCAACCTTAGGTTACCTAAATCCTAGGATGTTTGAACCCTAGTTCAACCCTAACTCTAAGTTAGGAGGCCTCAACTCTTCTCTAAACTAAGATGGTTTTTAAACTCCAATTCAAGTCAAGATACTTCAAAGTTCAATTCAAACTTTTCAAACCAAAATCAATTTCAAATCAAAGCTAACTTCAACTCCAAGTTCAATTTCAAATCCTCTAATCAAAGTTCAAAATTAAACTCTTTTCAAATCAAGCTTTTCAAAGAGCCTAAAGTGTCTTTTCAAGTCAAACAAGACCTCAAAGTGTCTATTTTCAATTGAGCCCCGAATCCGAACTACGACTGACTTGATTCCTAACAAAAGGATACGTAGGTAACCCTCATGGGTGCGGTCACAATATTTTTCAAGTTTTCAATTTCCACAATTTTTTTCAAACTTTGAATCATCTCTTCAAATCTATTTTCAAAATCAAATTCTTTTCTTATACTTGCATATCATGCATCATACAATTCTTTTTAAAGTAGATAGTATTAAAAATTTGTTAATTCTCATTGAGTGAACCTAAGGTGAATAGACATGTAGGTACCGCAAGGGCAAGATAGGGTGATAGCCTAGTGTATCTTCCCTATAAGTAACTAACCTCTAAACCTAGGTTCACTATTTTCGAGAGACCAAAATGGAGTTATTTACAAAAAGGGCTTAAATCTTTCTAAAGGATGCCAAACAAACTATTTTTTCTATAATAAAAAAAACCTTTTCTTGAGGAAGTTTTTCAAAACCTTTTCAAAAACCCTAAGTTTAATCTTCGGATTGTGCTCAGTTTTGGGTGACCTAATTCACCTTAACAAAGTTAGGTGGTGACTCCGAATTTTTTTCAAAAGCCCTTATTCAAACCAATTTCTAAATTCAAACCTAGTCGCACTCGCCCTTCTAGGAGGATGAGTTCTAACAAGAGAGTACTATGTTTGTCTCACTTGTATTTTCTCGAGTGAGAAAAATCAGGGCGCGACAATAGTGCGATAAGATATTTCGTGCAGTAACATGTATGGTCTCTCTATCTTCAAGGAACTCTAGTATGAAAACCTACCTAACTAAAATAAGAAAACTATTAATTTGCAGTTAAAGGGTATAATGTGACTAGGTTATTGTGTCTCATTACTTCCTACAAAGTGAGTATCACAAGTGCACATATTAGAAAATATAGATGGAATATTGTACTAATCGCAATAGTACACCAACTTACCCTTAAAATTTTAGGTGCTTACGTTGTATAATATTATAATGTTGCAAACTTTCCTTTATCTGACTGTTCTCTTATTCAAAATGTAAATACAAACATGGTTGCTACAAAAATATTACTATGCACAAGCAAAAGATAGCAATTCTATAAATATAACATTTTTCGTGCATGTACTATCACTATTATCATCTGGGGGTTGGTTTGATAAGCATGTTGATTGCATGAGGTGATTTTGCTCTAGATAAAGTGACATTTAGTTGGCCATGAGAGAAAATAGGTTGATGCAAGTAAATGCCAATATTTTCTAATGTCTACCCTTGAGCTTTATTGATTGTCATAGCAAAACACAATCTTACTGAAAACTGCTTTCATATGAAAGGAAATGGAAACTTTTTGTTCTCTACAGGTTGTAATGGAATACGAGGAAGAAATACTCTTTTACCATTATGATGCCCAATTGCAATCTCTGCATCAATAACATTGGTATCAAAATTTTGGCATATCATATGCGTACCATTGCAAAGCCTAGAGAAAAGATCTTCCGTAGTAACATAATGGGACAATTTTTCTTCAAAATTAGTTTATGAGGAGGTAAACCATTTGGAGTCAAGTAATTAAGGAATTCTTCCTGTTGAAATTGTTGTTTTCCATTAATAGCTGAGTCAAAGCTATAGTAAGTGTGAGTGTCGCCCAAGAAGTTTGATATCAACATTTCATTCAGCTTATCTATGAAATCATTGTTTGTGGTCAATATTGCTCTATTTGTCATGAAATCAACTTCATATGCATTTTCCACGATATTTGGGAAGATAGTGTTGATGAGCTAATATTTAAAGCTAACTTCATCCTCAAAATTGATAAGCATGCTTTTAGTGATTCAAATTTTATCATCTTTAGCAGTTTCTTATGTTCCATTTCCAACACGTAGTAAGAACTATCCGAATGATGGATCGCATTTAGCTTGTATATTTTGTTCTAGTCATAATTTATTTATTCTTGTCCAAATTTTAGATCTTACAAAAATTGCTTCTATCATTTCTTCCTTTCCACCTCGTGGCACAACAAGTAAGATTTGTCAAAAATCCCCACCAAAATGACAACTTTCCCACCAATAATGAAGTTGATTCTGTAACATCTTGTAGTCATAAATCAAGGGCTTCAATGGCTTGTCTCTTCGCCAAGGATACTCCATCCCATATTATGAGTTTTGCCTTGCGTAGTAATTCAGCCAAGCTACTTTGTTTTGAAATATTACAAGCTTTAAAATCTTTAGCATCAAGTGGTATTTTAAATCTTAAGTGCGTAGTACGGCCTCCAGGTAGGATAAAGGCTGTAACTTCTGATGCTATTGTAGCAAGTGCAATATTACCTTCACATCTAATTGCAGTAAGAAAAGCCTGATATAGATATTTTCCATATCCCCCAGGGCCATCAATTAAGAAAGCCCCACTTTTTCTTGCTCGAATGCTCTTAATGATTGTATCAAATGCAGTTTTTTTTGCTTCTTGTTCAAATTCGATATTGATGGTAAATCATCTGTAGATATTGGGATGTTCATCTCCTCAACGATCTCTCTATGAATTTTTTCTTCTTCATTCTCAACAAAGCTCGAGAGATCAAAAATTGAAAGATTTTTTTACTATAGATTCTAAGTATAAATTGATGCTTCTTAACACTTTGGTTTGAATATCTACTTTAAGCATTCCCAAGTCTTGAAAATCTTCAGCCATCACATCTTTAATGCTTTCAGATTTTGTGTCGAATAATATATGAGCAATGTTGCAAATAAGCATCTTAGGCTATATGGTATTTGAAATGACGATGATTCTTGCATGCTCTCCTCGACGCTATTGTCTAATTCCAATATCCCCAAATGCTCAGCTACTTTGCAAAATGTATTATATTCAACTCCATTAACTATTCTAAGATGTTCGTATGATGTCGCACCCTTGACATGATTTAACAAGCACCTTAGATAGTATATCTTCCTTGCAATCGGGTTACCAGCAACTAATCTTGAAATAGAATAGCCAGTTTTTCTAGGCGTTTATATTTTGTATCTTTCATCCCACATAATGTTTTGGAAACTCTTTATACAAGTAACGACTCACTTTGTCATCGACAATGTTCATTCGAAAGTACTCAGTTAACATAGACCTCGATGCACGATCATTTTGTATTATATCTTCTAGATTTTGATTACCGCGAAAATAACAACTTGCATACCTTTAAGATTTAGCTGCAATATTCTCACAGTGGATGCATCTCATTCAAGTGAAACTGGTAAATTCTCTATATTTTCAGGAGAGAATACCCATCTCGCATCCTAGAATTGTTGTATTCCATCTACAAGTTGATACTCATTGTCAACACCCATTTGAAATAGAATTCGATTATGTCCCTTGTAAATATATTTGTATAAGTACTTAATTGCCTTAATTGTCAAGCAAATTTTGACATTCATGTGGCAATCGTACTTAGCTAACCAATAGGGATTGTAAGGGACCACCCATCGATTATCGAAAAAGGCACTATGTACTTTTACTTATATTTTTGTGTCTCTCCGTCTGTATAGTGGGTATGAATTTTTTTCATGACTTGTGCTTGAGCAAAATTCTTGAGGGTAATGATTTTTACAATGCCTATTTTTCATATAGACGTTCCTTTTTAGACTACCACAAAGACCGTGCAGCATATGTTAAACAACCATCTTGAAAAGGTGAGGATGCTTTTTTTCATCAGGAAGTTTTGAGGACACGTTTTTGTCAAACATATCCGGAGATGTTATTTTTCATTGGAGTCCAATATTAGTAAAAAAAATGAACATGGAAGAGTCCTCTCTTTTGGAATTTAACAGCATACACATAAGAAGTAACATGCCCAAAAATATTCCTTTTGAAAAAAATCAATCTTCAACTCCAATTTTGCTTTGAAAACTCTTGAAATTAGATCAAGCCTGTTTTGCAGTTCTTCTCCTTTTGCCAATTCCCTTTTTATTCCTGGCCACACGGGATTACATGTCATCCTCAAGAAAATATATGGTTTTCCAAAATTTTAAATTAACGCTAGCGCATTAAGATAACGTTGACTCATTTCTCTCGGGCCACCTATAAATGATGATGGTCGAATGATTCATCTCCCAACTTTGCAGCCACGAGTCTCGCCATGGTTCATACCATCAACAATTCTTTGATATAAATCTAAACGTATATATTGTTGATCGTTAAGTATGAAATCCAAACGATTACTTTCGAGCTTGATGTACATATCAACAACATACTGCTGGAAAAGACATCCAGAATATAACAAAATGGATGATCTGGAAAGCCTAATTTGTAACTTATAGTAATAATATTCACGACAAGACACAGTAGTTCTTTTGGGCTCTTTTTGTTTAGAAGCTATAACAAATCAATCAATTGTTATGAATTAAAATGCAATAAGGCAAGAATATATGAAGTAAATTCATTGACCTCTATGTTCTCCTATAAATAGATCTTCGGGGGTTGTTAAACCTAAATTGGCTACATATTGCTTTTTGTTGTCTCATTTTTTAGTTTTTTTATAATTTTTTGTTATGCCTTCATGCTAGCTGAAGTTTCCATATAGAAAGAGTAAGGGATATTGTAAAGGATCGTAACATCCAAAATAGTAGTTCACATGATGACTATTTGCAGCATGTGTGAAGACAAGTATATCACATTGTCCAACTGGATTATCATCACTATTTTCAATCCAAATTCCTGCAACCTGTGAAGTTGATGGTGCATTGAACACCCTTTGATTCATATCTGAAATAGACTTTATAAAGATGTGTCCAACATCAATATTCTCTAAGTCTTTAAAACAGTGAAAGAACCTGGTTTAAGAATTCATGCTCAGTATATCCATCAATTTTGTTACGACATCCTCCCTTAACTTAGAAGATTTATTCATACTATTTTACACTTCGTGTTTAGTGTCATAGAAATATAGTTGTAACTGAAAAGGCCGGCGATTTGGAGGGAGTAATTCGTTGATGAAATGGTGTATTTGACTCTAAACTCTAAAAGTATATATTCCTTTGTTACTTTTGCTTAAATTCCTATCATACTTCACTCCAAGCAATATAAATGCGAATGTGTTGTTATATGTCCTAACACAGTGTTTGAACTGTATTCTATCTTCACTATTGGATGTGAATAGATCATAAAGTTCTTTTGGAGCTCCATTTTAAGCTAAATAAATCTTTCCACTGGAGCAACAAAAACCGTTTGGCTCGTAAATCATTTATTTTGCCCTGCAATGCATACAACTCGAGCATTGTTCTAAAGTAAATGCCTTTAATGGTACATTCCCTCCCACTACAAATGGAGCTACATAGATTGAAATATGCAGATTATAGTTATTTAATGGCTATGAAGTTTCAAAAGTATATTAGATCCTAATACGTCACCTCGCTTCCGTTGTCTTATTAAAACTTTCTTACTTTGACTTGGAACAATTGTTTATGTTGAAACACCTACCATGAAAACCAAGATAGCAACATGAGGACCATCACATGATGTAAAAGTGTTTTTCTTTTCAGAGCTTACACAAACCGTTTGTTGGCAAGTCATGTCCTATATAGCTTTCCATCAAAGGGTTTGTGGCGTCTATTTCTCCGGATGTTGAACCTATATGATATATATACCTAGGTTAAACCTCAATAGAAGGTCCTTCAAAGCATATAATATAGAATCTTTTAATGCTTACTGTAAGCACCCCATTTTTGCCCGCTCTGCAATCTTCGGCCTGACCGAACTCCCTTTCAAAACTCCGTAAGTACATTCAAGCCCAAATCAACTTTCAAACCTCTATCCAATCAGTCAACCGCTTTTCAGGCCCGCTGGGCCCAATAGAGGCCTAATAACCAAACCGGCCCCTTGGGCCTCTAGGCACGTCTTGAGAAAGTTTAAAATCCCTCAAGTCGGTAAGTCCACCTTTTCAAAGTGATACTAGACAGTTAGGCGTACTCAACTCGCCATTCTGTCCAATTCCAGTCCCATTCCAGCTAACTCCAATCAAAATAACCATTTTACCCTTAAATGCCTCAACGTAATACAAATCCCAATAAATAGTGAAAAACTCTTTTAGGATCATCCCCGAACGACCTGGCACGCTTAACATAATACTTCGATCCATTCCTGAGCCTTTTCAACCGAAACAGCCAAAATGACAATTTCGCCCCTGACAACCTGAATGTGCTCGAAAACAACACTGGTTCTAGGATATTGAATGGCGGGTCTTGTAACACACCCTTGTTTAACCTAAGGAGGACCTTACGACGCTAAACACCCATGACTTGATAAAAGTTCCCTAGAGCGTCTCGCAGACGCTCCGCCAAAATTGCCTCTTCTCCCGATTCTCTAGTTATAACGCACTATCAAATGACTTGAGAAATGCGTAAACCGAAAAATTCCCGAAAGCTCATTCATAGCTCTTTCCATCGATACGGCTCAATCGGAGAGATCACTCCCCGAAGCTCTTCATCGCATGGCTTGAACACTGCCACTTATAACAACCCCTAGAGCGTCTCACAGACGCTCCGCCAAGATTGACTTTCTTCCTAATTCCTTGGTTATAATGCACCGTTAAATGACTTGAGAAATGCGTAAATTAGGGAATTCCCAAAAGTATTTTCAAAGTAATTTCCATCGATACGGTCCGATTGGAGAGATCGCTTCCTGAAGGCCTCCATCATGCGACACAAAAACAGTTACTTTCGAACCCCTGCGGAGTGTATCACAGACGCTCCATAGAAATGCGATTTTATGCACATTTCCAGCTACGATATCCCACACTTTCGAACATCATTCCAACTTCTTGAAAACACGAAAGTTCACGAGATACCCTAGGAGAACACCCCGGGTGCAATCGATTCTACCGAAACCTTCCCGATTGGCTCAATTATCGAGGTAAAGTTTAACAAACACTCCCAGTGACGGAGTGTATGCTACATGCGCCTAAATTTGGATCAAATCGACCAAAATTCGATCAACCGTTAGGATTTAGCTAGTACAATGGGTGCCACGTGGCATTCTGGTAATGGAACAGTACTGGCATATGTGCTACATGCGCTAGGGTAAATTTTGGCCAAGTGCATGTTGCACATGCACCAAGCCTCTCCCAGGTTGCTTATAAATACTGGCCTCCCCCTTTGCATATTCCAGAACCAAAAATTGATGCGAAGCTCTGTTGAAACTGCTCTAGAACCTCGAATCTCTATATACAACCCACTCCTCTAACACTTAGGCTAGATTCCACCTCCCCCTAACCCATACACTTCACCTACCTAGCCCTATACACCATAGAACTCCTCCTTCCAGCCCCTCAAGCCTACTTGAAGCCATCCAAGTTCAAGTCAAGGCATCCATAGAAGATTGTAAGTGTATTGAAGGTAAAAGGTGGTATTTCTTTTACATTTTTATCTTTTCCCACTCCTCTCTTGTCCCTCCTAGCCTACTTAGGCTATTCTTTATTTTAATCCTCATCTTCTACCCCCCTTTCTTGCATGCTTGAGGCAAGAGGGCTCCTGGTTCATACCTAGAGGAAAGTTAGTGAGAGCCACCGTGTAGGGGGATCTCTCATTAGCCTACTTTAAGATGGTATAGCCTTGGAACCCCTTGATTATGTGGTGTAGCCTAAAGCCTTGTATTTATTTATGACCCCCTTGCATATTGCTATTTTGTTCATGTTTTGTGTGCTTGGCTTTATTTTCATGTTTGTAATCATATTTTTCAAAGCATACATTATTCTTGTTTCCATGCCATTTTCAAGCTCAATATTCCCTTTAAAATGGTTCTAAGAGTTGGTTCCTTGAAGTTTAGAATGAAACTATAGGAAATCATGCCTTAGAAAATCCCCATTAACCCCCTAACTCACACTTTTGCATCATTGCATTCCAACTTGCATAAAAATAGTTTTCAAACTCTCTAATTCTCAAGGTTTCTATTCTCTCAAGTTTAGTGGTTGAAATGGCCCCATGGAACCCTCTCTTGAGTGGTCTCCCTTTTATGTTGGCCATAAGAGTCCTAAATTGTTAGAATGGTTTCCTTCTCTCTTATTCTTGCATAAAAGTTATCCTCAAACTCTTTGATTTTAAGGTTTCTATTCTCTCAAAATTAGTGGTTGGAATGGCCCCATGGAACCCTCTCTTGAGTTGTCTCCCTTTACATTGGCCATAGGAACCCTAACTTGTTGGAATAGTGTCCTTTAAAAATGGTTTTCAAAGTCCTTTTCTCAAAAAATGATTTTTCAAAAGTTGTCATCATTATGTTGACTCTTGAAATCCCAACTCTTGTCAAGATAAAGGTTATAATGGCCCTAAGAAAGCTTTCTTTGAAATGGTTTTCAAGTACCAACCATATAAACCATATTCTTGGCTAGAGTCAAAATTTTTATGGAAATGATCTTCAAAAGGGTTGTCAACCAAAGTCCTTTGTATAACATGATTTGTTTTCCAAAACTCTTTTCAAAAATGCATAAAACTACCCTTCGAAACCATCTTTCAATCCAATCCTAGGTTAACTTGACCCTAGTTGTCCAACCCTAGGTTAATTTAACCCAAGTTAGTTAACCATATGTCACCTTAACCCTAGGTCAACCAAACCCTAGTTAATGTAACCCAAGTTAGTTAATCCTAGGTCACTTTAACCCTAGGTTAACCAAATCCTAGTTAGTTAACCCTAAACCACCTTAACCCTAGCTTAACCTAACCCAAGTTCGTTAAACTTTGGTCACCTCTAACCTTAGGCCAACCTAACCTAGGTTAGTATACTTCAAGGCTCTAACTTATGGACCCCTTTTAAATGATCTTTCTATTTAAAGCTATTCTCATAACCCATTCTTTCAAAACCTCCTACACTCTTGAGATTTCAAAACAAACTCCATAACCTCTTCAAGTGCTCCTACACTCTATCTTTAAATTATTTCCAAAAAATGTTCTCAAGAACTCACAACCCTAATGTGTCCCTACCCTTTTATGGTTAGGGATCCCAAGGGAAGGTGATACATTAAGTACAACCTTGAAGGTTGTCCATATTAGGGTTTTACAGCCCTAAGTGTTTTAAAAAACCACTCCCGAAAAGCTTTCTCAAAGACATGTTCACAAGAGCGTCTCCAACCCCTAACTCTACATCCAAGATTTTCAAAACAAGACTTCAAAATACTTTTAAAACTCTCTTGAGCAATGATCAAAATTTCATTTCGACGGGTCATTTTGGTTGGCTCTGAAATGGAAACGTTTTGAAAATTTTTCCGAATGTTTCGGAAACATTTTAAAAGTGAAAAATATTAAAATAGTAAAATATAATCTTTTGTATGAAAATTGTACATCATTTATAAAAATTTTAAATTTGAGTTAATACAACTTATTGTTTTAGTATATAGTATTGTGTTTTGGTACATTTTTCTATGTTTCGGTGTGTTTTGATCATAATAAGAGAGTTTTGTTATTTCACTAGTATTTTGCTTTGGTCTTTTAGGATACAGAAATGTTTCGGCCGTTTTGATGGAAACAAATAAAAATTTTATTCCTTGCTCTTAAGTTATTTCAAAAGCACTTCCAAAACTCCCTTGAGTTGTTCCAAATACATTTCAAAACCCCCTTTTGAATGTTTCAAAGTTCTATTTCAAAACACTTCAACATCCGATTCTAAATCAAAACTCTCAAGTTCTCTTTTTCAAAAGACTTCAAAGTGTCTTCAAACTTTCCAAAGACCTCAATATGTCTTCAAAATATTCCAAAGACCCTAATGCGCCTATTTTCTATCGAGCTCTTGCCCGAACTACGAATGACCTAATTCTTACCAAATGAGATATGTAGGCAACCTAAAATGGTGCGGTCATAACTTCTATTTCAACCCCAATCCCCTTTCCAAAACGTTTTTATTCGATTCAACGTTTCTACTTCAAACCCCTTCTAAACCCTCATGTTTTCAAACTTCTTCCAAAACTTGCATCATGCATCATTCATCCGAAAAGTGATGACTAAACCCCGTTTCCAAAATTCTAAAGTGGATATTAAGTGGATAATAGTAACCGATTATTCTAGTGAGTGAACAAAGGATGATTAGACATGTAGGTACTGAAAGGGCGGGGTAGGGTGATGATCTTAGGATATCTTCTCTACACGTAACCAACCCCTAGACCGTAAATTTCTATTTTCGAATAACCAAAATGGAGTTACTTTCAAAAAGGGCTTAAAACTTTCTAAAGGTTGCCAAACAGCCTATTTTCTCAAAAACCCTCTCTCAAGGGAGTTTTTCAAAACCTTTTTCCAAAAACCCTAAGTTTAATCTTCAGATTAATACTTAGTTTTAGGTGACGTAACTCACCTTAATCAAGTTAAGTGGCGACTCCTATTTTTTCTAAAAAAAACCCTTTATCAAACCAATTTCAAGTTTAAACCTAGTCACACTCGTCCTTTAGGAGGATGAGTTCTAATAACAGAGTTTCGTGTTTTCCCAAGCTGAAAGGACTTGGTGGTCCAAAAATCGGGGCGCGACACTTACCAATTTCAAATGAACTATGTTGCTCACATAGACCACTGTGTTTACTTAGTACATTAACCCTTGCATTTTGCCTCCATGTTTTCTTTTATGCATAATATTCTCGTTTTTCCCTCAGTAGTTTTGATTTCTTTTCTTATGATAATGTGGCATATGATTCTCTTTTTTTCTTTCTCTTTTGTTGTCTCTTTTCCTCAACGGTCGTTGGATACGAAGTTGTTATAATCTTTCATTTTTTGGCACTCTTATCAATCATGATAATAGAATGTTGCTCTCCCATCTTCATCAGTTTTTATAAATTATTTCACCTGACATTTGTCCTAGATTGTGCTAATGAGCACATATTTCCCACTTATCAATGTAACATTCATTTTTAACTTAACACAACACTGTTTTGTTCTTATTCATTCACATTTTGGCATGCTAGCATTATCAGTGTTCATATGCTCTAATCATAATGGAAATCTAAGAGGAAAGAAGTCAAGCAACCATGGTGTTTTTTTTAAATTATGAGTTAAGAAGAATAAATTCAGACTAAATTTACATAATCAAATGCATTGTATTCCAATTAAGATAATGCACAAGTAACCACATGTAAGTAAAGTCATAAATACTTTTGGCAATCAAGTTTTATGAATTGAAAGATATGAAGAATATTACCAGTTCGGAGATCTTGAAAGACTTCAAAGGCACGGTCAGAATGATCTTAGTCACAAAAACGGCTCTGCATTCAGTAAACAATAGCCACAAATTACATAAATAGATTTGTATTTGTTCCATGTGAACTTGAACCTTCCCCGAAATAATTTGAAGTTGTTCTTTTACAAAAGCAATAAAAAAAGTAAGACTAACTTTTTAATAAATCAAACTTTGTGATGTATTTTTGAATAAAATGAAATTGGTAGATAAAATATGTTGTGTAACCATGACTGACGATTAATACAAATATCAAAAAAGTTGATATAGGTGAAATTGTCAATTGATCTCAAACCCATTATATAACACAAGTATGTGGAGATGCCAGAAAGTTCAATGCAAAAAATCTGAAAAGGTTAATCACTATAGAGTCCAACAGCATACTAATAAGTTTAACATTCTTATTAGTGAATTCTACTTTGTATAACTTATATATTTGTATAGTAACGGCAAGTCTAATTGAAATAATGGGATTTGATCGAGTGGAATAGTGAATATAATTCATATAGCCAATCCCAATAGTCAGAACGAACATGTATTGGTGTCACTTATAAACTTGTAGGACTAAGTCACATATATGTTTTTGATAGGATAGTCCTCTGTGCAATGTCCAAGTGTCCATCAATGTTGTAGCACATACTATGAGTAATTGATACACCAGGCATGATATTCAGTAACCCCTTGTATGTATAAGTTTCGTATTCTAAGTTCATCTTTTACCAGGTGTGTGTGTGTGTGTGTGTGTGTGTGTGTGTGTGTGTTGAGGTTTTTGGCTTCATATTTTAGTAGGAATGAGATATTTCTATTTGTGGGAAAAGGGCAATATTCATGTATGTTGGTTGGAATATATGACACTATATCAGTTTAGGAGGAGCTGGTGTAATCAATTTGTGTCAAAAGATAGAAGTGGGTAGTGTTATGTATGGGGTTCTAGTGTTTATTCAAAATAAGTTTTCCAAGATAATCATCTGTTGTACAAGAATTTGAACCCATAAATAAACTCATGATTTGCAGGTTACTATACAAATATACATATATATGTGTATATACCAATTGCAAAGTCTTGTACTAATTGTCAGAAATAATAATATTAGATGTGGGATGTGGAAAGTTTAAATCCACTTTATGCAGAAAAAGAGGTTTAAGAAGAAGAAAAAACAGAAGAAACGCATAAAATGGAAGATATCTTAAAAGCTCAAAATATAATACTTTATACCAAAAACTGAAGATATTAAAACAATAATTATTTGGTAGAGCTTTGAATCTCTGTTGGGGATTTTTTTTTTTCAAACATCTAGGATGCAACAATTTCCCACCCATATTATGTTCATTTCATTCACCACATAAGAATTTCACATGTGTATAAATTAAAACACAAAAGAGACAACGAGCTAAAATCATTAATAAGAGAGGCATAGAACAATTCTAACCTGTTTGTAGCTAATAAAAATCTGAGACAGTATCGTTTCGGAAACTTGAAGCATTGTTCTTCATTGGCCCGTCTATATAGAATGAACAAAGGAGGTGACAATACAAAGGACAAAGGCGTTACATTATTGGAAGATGGTAGAAGCACCTAGAGATTGGTGGGTATTCTAAGACGACAGCCATTGTTGTAAATATCTTGATTGTATGACGATGAGCAGAAATCAGTGGGTTCTCAGAAGATAGTAAAAGCATATAGCGATTGGTGGGTTTAGCAGCAACATGGCTTCCATCATTGTAAATATCTTGACAGTATGACGGTGAGCATAAATCGGTACTTCCTTGGAAGACAATAGAAGTACATAGCAATTGGTGAGTTTGGCAGCAAGACGGCTGTCGTTGTTGTAAATAGCTTGAAAATATGTCGATAAACGTAATTCATTGTGGTCAAGAGACGTCAGACATTAGACAGAGGCGACAAAATGGTTCCCGTTGTTGTAAATGTCTCGACAGTATGGCAATAAGCGTATTTCGATGAGGTCAACAGGCGTCAAAATTCGGCATGAGTGTTCGATTGATTTCTCAGATATATATGATTGGTTGATTTTGCAAAAAAAATGAGATTGGTTTGCCAGCAAGACGGCGAAAAATATCTGGGTGTTATGGCATTAAGGATAAGTCGGTGAGGTCAGCAGTATAGTTATCCACGAAGTCATAGAACTCAATTGGTAGATATGATAATTGGTATATTAGTTGGGGGCAAAATAGTAATGGGTTTGATTGATTTCTTGGATACATATGATTGGTTGATTTTACAGAGAAAATAGGATGGCTTTGTCAGCAAGACGGCAGCAAAGATCTGGTTACTATGGTGTTAATAATAAGTTGGCGAGGTAAGTAGTGTGGTTATCCACGAAGCCATAGAACTCAATTGCAATTCAAGAAAATGATTTTTGGCAACCAAAAGTAGTCGCTAAAAGTAACAATTTTGTCGCTAAAAGTATTCTGCAACAGTTTCCATTTCATCGTTGGGTCATCGCTGAACCTTTGTCTTAGAAAAGTTATTGCGACAAATTTGTTTTTGTCACCAAAAGAAGCCTTTCTGTAACAAACTCAATCGTTGCCAAAAGTTGATACTTTCTATGACCTTGTCAATTTTTCCAACTAAAAATTGATACTTTTATGCGACAATCTGAAATATTCATCACCAATTTAGTTTCTAGTAACAAAGTAAATGTGTCGGCTAAAGGTTACCAATGGCTACTAATAATTTTGTTACTAAAGTATCTGTCACGAGGGATATTTGCACATTTAGCGACAAGTAAAAAGTGTTGCCAAATGTACTTCTACTCTATTAGTGACTATTATATACATTGTCACTAAAAGACCTTTTTTTTTAAAACAACCTACCAAAAGATACATTAAAAATTATTTTCTTTCCTGTACATAAATATGCCTATAAATTCAATCACAATACAAAATCTTAAAACATGATATAAATGTTTGAATATAAAATAAAAATCTTCATTGATGTCCAAATCCATCTATATACAGTAGTCCATCATCCATCTGTAACCAAAACAAAAGGAAAGTGAAAATTAGCAACAAGTTGTATGAAACATAATTCCAATATCTCAGTAGCGGTTAAGTGTTTAGTTTCACAAATTTGCTTCCAACTTTGACCAAGGGTCCTATCGAAGTGTCATCTACTCTTGCAAATTTATTTTGTGGTCTTACCTCCCAAACAACCCATTTTCAATTTAAATCTCATGTTTCACAATTTAATTCTTTAACCGAGAGTTCTATTGGGGTATTGTTTGTTCATACAGGTTTGTTTTGGCATGAGTGAGGTACTCCTGCTGGTTTTGGGGCCATCCGGTGTCTATTTTATGGTTTTGCTCTCAAACGGTTCATTTTTAATTCTAATCTCAACTTTTACAACCTTTCTAAATTCCTTAATCAGGAGTCCTATCATGATATCATCTGTTACTATAAGTTTTTATAGGCTCTTTTGAGGTACTTGTGTTAATTTATAAATTCACCACCATATGGTTGCTATTTTACACTTTCAACCATAAAATCTAGATTCGGTTATTATGTGCTATATGGTGACATGCTCATGTCATAAGTCAATAATATATTTAAAATATATTATTAAGATGAATTAACTTACCAAAAGTTAAGATGCCTAACATCTAGTTAAAGAACTCCCCCCATCATGACTCGCCAGCAACTGCATCATCGAAACCTAATACAACATGAGATTCTGGAGCTCATCGAGCTTTTTGTTCTGCTCTTCAAATTTTTCATTCTACTCTTTGAACTTTTCATTATGCTCTTCAATCTTCTTTTGTTGGCTCTGACTCAGTACTCTCAGTGACTCTGACTCTGACTGGAGATTTTGCACTTCATCTTAATTATGTGCTCGTGATGCTTGTGTAGATCTGGAAGATGACGATGGCTTTGAATCGACCCCAAATCCTATTAAATACCCTTTTCCTCTACCCTAACACCAAAACTGAAATATGCTCTTCTGTGAGGAGTGCTTTAGGTTGTGAAAACTCCTCATGACACCTCTTCATCTGCTGCTATCATGTTTAAAAAATTCAAACAGTTATTAAATTTACATACAAATGAAGTAACTACAATTGTGGGTATACCTATGTGTAATTCACCACAAACAGGCTCTATCCAATTATTTTTTTTCTTGCTCCAATGAGATGTATTGAAGAAGTCTACAATGTAAGGCACCTCACCACCACCATGTGTGATCACCTAATTCTATTTGTTTTAAACATAAGTGCATGTGTAGGAATATTGGTCAATAAATGATAGTTTTGAAAGTGCATTACATACTGCCTTAATGGACCTTCCTACTGGGAATGATCTCGACCCCATAGTGTGATTATATGTTAATTTGGACTGGTTCATCTTGTTTTGTGCTGACCGTTTCTACAAAATAATCTTGTTAATACTAATAGAAGATGAGCGAGTAATGATAAAAAATTGAAGGCAAAGTGCTTGAAGCCATGACTATTGCTCCAATGGTCATCAAAACCATTACAAATGAAAAGACCTTGTAAGCATATCAATACCAAACAATCTTAGGTCGCGAATATGCAGTTTTTATCTTTTAGATACAACATGAAAAGCATTTCATACTCCAAAGCTAAATATTGGTGAAAGGAATCAGATGAAGATGGCTTCAAAGATAAATATTCAAGATGAGAATCCAAAACAAGATAATGCTAGCAATTGTGTTTAAAGGAAAGTTCTTGATGAAGGAAAATGATGAACATATGAAACTAAGTACTTAAAGTGGGTTTATGAAACCTTGTGACTTTGGTCGATGGTTAATATTAGTGAAACCCAATATTTGTAGCCAATATTAGTGACTTCTATGTTGCCTTATAAGTTTCATCTGGCCATGTATGGTCAATCATATATGTCTAATTCTCCTGCTTCATCCCGTGATATGGCTTATTATAGGGGTGAACACCAACCTTCAATAACTCGAGGTAATGGGCCTTCATTTTGCTCTTCCAGTCCTTGTATAAAAGCAAGCAGTTCTTTTGCACAGACTTTTGGACAATTGCACTCACATCATATTCCTTTATCTCAAGCTTGTCCTACAAATATAATTAATGCAAGTATTACATTAGTGATCTGTACTATATGTATTCATGTACTTATATAAAATAACATTATGCAACTGCCCGAGCAGCCTGTATGATACTAGCTCTAGTTGTAAGGTTAATATCAACCCATCTCTTTACTTTCTGTAGTGTGGCAGCAAGCCTAATCTGGACCCCTAGCTCATTAGCCACCTTAGGGGCATTAACCCCTATTAGTGCTTGAATCTCCTCTAGTATTGTGATTAACAACTTGTTGCCCCCATTGTGAGATGTAAGGGGGTCTGTATACTTCCCTCGTGTAACACCTCATACAGCTCTAGAAGATAAACCTGCTATAAGACCACACTGGTATGTTAATGGACAATAAACAAATCTTATACATTGATGTACAGACTTACAAAACAACAATATTTAATCTAGACACACTTACTGAAACTACGAAGCTAGGTATGAGGACTAGATGCTGACAAAGATGATATCCTCCCTTTGGTTAGGCTCTGCTCTACTGTGGAAATTGTTGTCCTCCTATCACTCCCAGGTGCGATCTATGTTATCTATGAAATATATCTAAGATAAAAACTAACAAGCAATGTATATTGCCATCTATGCTTTATCACAAGTTATGAAATATCATATCAAGAATAATGTTACATTGCATCTCCTCTTTATGACACCATGTTTTGAAATGTTGAAACGTTTTAAATGACGTTTATGTTACTTATGTTTCCAAGCCTACTATTTATACGTTTACAAGTGCATAGCCTTATGCATAAATGTTTATTTATTACTATACGTCAGATATAGATGTTAGTCCATGGTATTTTTATACTCGTGCATTATTGTTATTCACTAAGCATTAGTTTACGTTTTCTCAAATATTTTTAGGTAGCTAATCCAGGAGGCCCTAAGAGAAGGCCATATGTGGATTTTTGAGCTATAGCCCACGGGCCTATGTTATGATATGTGTATTTGGGCTGGACCATAATGTTTTGTAAAACTATAATTGTTATAATTGTGGCGGTCTCGAATAGTCCCATATGTACTTTTTTTTTAATTTTGGATTAGGCACAACTCTGCCATGTATGACAGAAGCTATGTTTTAAACTATAAAAAATTCTACTTCCGCAATTGTGTATCATTTTAAATGATTATGCACAAGTGTTTAACCGGTTTATGTAATACGGCCTTGCGTGGCCTTGCTACTGGTTGGTTATGTACCCTAAATCTGCATAGGCCAGGTTACAAAAAATGAAAGTAGTAATTTTGCAGAGGGAGGAAACAAATGGCTTTTCTTTTCTATTATAGTGGATAGATACACACACATATAGTACAGAATGGGAAAATTAACAACCATGCACCAACATTTCTTCGTCTTTCTCTTGATCTTCATCATCTGTTTCATCTTTTGGGTTCCCGACCATTTTGAACACCATCTGTCGTGCCCTATAACCCAGCCTATACTGATTTAGGGTCTATGACTGGCTAGTAGCAAGGCTACCCAAGGCTGCATTACCTAAACTGATTGATCATCTGTGCATAATCATTTAAAATGATGCATAATTGCAGAAAAAATAAAACTTTTGATAACTTAAAAACATAATCTATGTCATACATGGCAAAGTTGTGCTTAATCCGAAACATAACATGCATATGAGCCTAATCAAGGCTCATAAAAGTTCTAACCTTTATACCATTACAAAACATTAGAGTCTAGCCCTCAAACATTTTACAAAATATAGGCCCGTGGGCCGTAACTCAAAATCCACATATGGCCTCGCTTTAAAGCCTCCCAGATTGGTTATCTGAAAATCATTTGAGAAAATGTAAGCTAACGCTTAGTAAATAACAATGATGCATGAGTGAGAAAATATCATGGACTAGCAATTATATCCAACATATAATGATAGATAATCATTTATGTATAAGAATATGAACTTTTGAACGTATAAAGCGTATGCTTGGAATTCATAAGTAACGTAAACATCATTTAAAACGTTTCAACATTTCAAAACATGATATCGTAAGAAGAGATGTAACATAGCATTGTTCTTGATATAGCATTTCATAACTTTTTATAAGGCATTTGAACATAACATAGTTCTTGGCTTAAAACATAAGTGTATTAAAACTCGACATATGAGCTAAGCTCCATAGTGACCATGTAGGTGACGCTGAGGCTCTTTAGGCTAGGGACGTCTCCCAACATAGATAGTTTATTTTCCATCCCCTATCATAGGACTATCGGGTTAGATTAAGGTCTTGCCACGAGAAGTCTTGAGTTAGCACCATACATTGAAAACTTAGCATCTATTTCATTTAAACATTATAATCCATGGTTTTCATTCATAACATAAATATAACGGTCATGCATTGAAATATGACATTTGTAATTGAACATAATATTGATGCATTGAAATATATGGAAAACATTCATAATATAGAAGTGAGTTTAAAACATTTGAAAAATAATAGAGTTTTACTCATGGCATATCGTTACTCACCTCTCTCCGATTAAACGGATGATAAACAAGGTGTTCCTACACAAAATTCATATAGAAGTATAAAAACATCAGTACAAGGTTTTAAGACAAAGCAATAATACATAAACTGACTAAGCACATAATTTCCTCGACCCCGACTCATCAACACCACACTCTTATAATGGAAGAATGAGGCTAAACTCTAGGGTAAAACCCCAATGTAAAACGAGAACATAAGGTTGAGGGTGAAGTATGAAACTCGAAACATCGATTCTTACATCGTGTCCTAACCAGCCCGAACAAAGGATATACACTCTAGGCTAGTTCCATATGAAAATAGGCTTAAAGGCCTTTAATTTGATAGGTTAAGGGTCAAAAACACATTTCGGGTGAAGAAGTTGGTTCTCTTGAAAAACGGGCTAACATTTTGAAAAACAAGGTTGTCGGCATGAATTTGGGTTAATTTCAAACTCCAACAACTCACAATCCACAAGGAATTAGGGTGCAAACTTTATATGGATGAAAAGGTATATGTATCTACTATCTAATATTTCCAATGGTGCTCAAAACCGAGTTTTCTAGGGCAAGTTAGGACTAAATTACAAAACAGGGTCAAAACAGTCTTACTGTCGAACGCCCAAAGGGCCGTTCGAACGCCTAGGCCAAAATGACTGAACAGCTCTCTAGTCGTTCGAACGCCAAGACAAGCCGTTCGAACGCCAGGTCGAAAATGGGGGTTCTTGCCCTCTGGCCGTTCGAATGCCCACCTGGGCTGTTCGAATGCCAAGGCCAAAGACTCACACTGTTCGAACGCCATATCAAATAAAACTTTACGTTTCTTCAAGCTTGTTCAAGTCTTCAAATGGCTTCTCTTGACTTCAATCTCTTCCTTTAAGCTCTTATTCCTTCAATCTCCCCTTCCCTTTTTCTCCTCTCTCTTTCTCCCTCTCCCAACCAGGGGGGTGGGGGGAGGGGGGGAGAGGGTGGGGAGTTTTGTATTTATATATAAAATCTATCACTACCCAATTAAGTTTCCTATTTATATATAAAATTCTACAAGATAGAAATTAACACTTGGACCACTTCGTTGTTTGTTACAAAAGAAATCCATATAATATACTGGCAAGTCAAATGGAAGCACTAGGTAACCATCAATTTCATCATCGAAATCCTCTTCTCTTTGTTAACTATAAAATAAAATAAAATCAACAAAATAAATCTATTAATTAACTATTTGAACTTTTAGTTTTTGTGTTTAATCGTATATTACTAAGCAATAATACTACAATCATGCCTACGTACCACGCCTCCGACTATTCTTACTGAGTTGGCAGGCCAATTCAGCCCATTTTAAATTAAAAAAAAAAAACTAAAACATTATTCAGCTTCTCCGGCACTTAAACACAATGGAGAGAGAGAGAGAGAGAGAGAGAGAGAGAGAGAGAGAGAGGGGGGGGGGGGGGGGGGGGGGGGGGGGGGGGACAAACAGGATAAGAGCACCACTAGTGGCGACCTCCGCCACCATTAGCGCTGGTGTCGCCAATGGTGCTCTTGTCCTGCTCTCTCTCTCTCTCTCTCTCTCTCTCTCTTTGTTGTATTTGAGCGCGGGAGAAACTAAATAACATTTTAGTTTTTTTTTAATTGGGCTATGTTAGTATGTCAACTCAGTAGGAGTGATTGAAGGCATGGTCGGCGTAGCTGTAGCATTAATGCTAATTAACTAGAGTGATTATCCAAGAAAATGGAGAGAAATTTTACTAATTAATTTAAAAAATAAATGAAATATGCTCAATAAATGATCATATAACTTTACTATATAATATAAGCAAAAGTTATGACCATAAATAAATGAGTTAAACGATCAATAAAAGGGTCCAATGGTTTAATAGTTAAATGATTAACAAATTTCAGTAGTTTCCTCTAATTATTTATTATTTTTAATAAAATCTTACTTATACATCTTTAGTTCTACAAGAAGGCATAAACTAAATTGATAGGTTACAAAAAACACACACTCACACATCTTCAATTTTTTTTTAATTTGTAACTATGATTAGAAATAATATTATATATAAGTTTTTGTGAGATAATATGAAATAATATTTACTAGAAATTGTTTTGTCAAAAAAATATTTTTGTAACATTGCATTGCCTTGGTGAACTACTTGTATACATATAATCATATCTATATATACTTTATCTATTCCAACTCCCTTTTCAGTCATTCATATCTTTTCACCAATCTTCATATTTTTCTTATTGGTGGTTATTTTAATACTTTGCATGTCTTGAAGTTATTCACGTTGTTTAAAATTTTTATCTTTTTGACCAAGTATATCACTTCGATATGAACAAGTTAATTTTTTTTTTTTGCTAACCGGGTGACCGGGTTTATTTGCGTACACCTCAACTAGTTTCAAAATTTGTGCAGTCTCTTGTTTTATTAAAATCAAGTAATTACTGGGTCAAAAAGACCCTAAGTGGCCCTAAGGAGTTAATTTTTTTATATGTATTATTTATCTTTTTTACCAACATTCCCCTGTCCTTTTTACAGTAGTTTTTATTCTCATATGTCAACTGTTTTTTTGAACATATTCATGTTATTATACTTTTTCTAAGTATATAATTGGTGGAACAGAACTATGGATAGTATTTGTTATATAAAATTTGTTAAAACACAACCAAAAGCTTGAGTTTTTTTAAAAATCAAATAACTATATTTTTAAACTCTTTTTATGCCCCTTTTTGTTACCCGTGGGGGTTCATTATAATTAGGGTAGTGCCGATATAAAGTATGGGTGAACATTAGTCTGGCCGGAGCTATATTAGAAATAATTTTTTTATCGGCCTAAAAGAAAATTTTAAACCCATCTAATTAAAAAAATTACATTCCTAAGCTTGCAAATTTAACACAAATAAATAATTTTATTTTTTTAAAAGAATCTTAAATAATATAAAATTTAATTATATATACACTAAAATATATTATTTTATATTTTATACCGTTTTAAACAAAATTTTAAACCCGCCCATTAACGTAATAGGCCTCAAAATACCGCGAGACAGGTTTAGCGGACCCGAATGGCCTTGAAACATGACAGGCACTTTCCGTTTTTAGTGTAGACCCAAAATTTTCCTCCGCCGATAGATAGAGTAGTAGAGGTAATTGCATCTGAAATGGCGGATTCTCAGCTCACTCAACAAGTTGCCAACCTCTTGAAGAGACTCGGAAAGCACTTCAATCGGAAGTTCGCTGAAATTGTCTTCATTCTCGTCAATCACAATGTACTTAAAAATGGTTCTAGATCCCATTTTCTGCGTTCTCTCTATCTCATACCTCTCTGTCGTTGGATTTTCCTTGAGTCAGTTAAACTCTCTGCTTGGTTGCCGAGAAACCTGAGGGAAAGAGAGTGCAATTAAATTTGAAGTTGAGGATTTTCGTCCTGAAAAATGAAAGCCTGTCAAATAACTGCGTAATTTTTATTGAATCGTTATATTTCTATCATCCTTTTCTCTTGAATTACAAATTTTGCCATGTCTGCACTGTCTAATGTGTCCTTATTGCATTACCGTTGCGTGGGCAGTATGAATGCATGTGCATATGTGAATCTGACCTTTGTGTGTTTGTTTATGAGAGAGTGGGAGATTATGCTGTCCCAACTACCATTGCGATAAGAAAAGCGGATATTTTTATACACACACATACTGAAGTTTGTTGCTGAGACTTCTGCTGAATATATCTTACCCATCAAATGGATGTGGATTTGTTGTTTGCTATTGGTTTTATTTGGTTTCACCACTTATAAACCACAGGAATACTAAAGCAGGAAGTGATGAGATATATAAGAGTGGATTCGGTGGGTGTTGTGGGCAAGCATGAGAAGTACTTCTTTGAATTTTCCTAGATCTTCTTGTCACATTAATTTCTCTTTGGCTGTTTATTTGGTATGTGTTGAGCAACCACTGTTGCTTGATTTGCCAACAGCTATAAAAATTTGAAATATGAATTAAGGAATATGGAACAAAGGAGTTTATTAGGTTTGGCATTATGCTTGTATCTAAGGCAAATTGGATGAAGTTTCTTTATGAAGAAAGTCAATAAATTCATAGTAACTTTATGCAAAGAAAAAAGAGAACACAGACAGTGAAATAAGATATGAACAATCCAAACAGTGGTTAATTGTATGGAGAATATCAATTAGTCTGTGCATTAATGATGAACTAATTATTAAGATATACCAATATCAATTATGAAACAACTCCATTCTAATTTTCTAAATATCAAATCTTAAGTGGGAATAAAATAAATGACTTTGAACTAATTCCTACTGCTCATAAAAATAATACCCTAGTCCCTACTTAAGTTCTTAAAATTTACAAATACTAGAGATTTTGTAAATTTTTTTTTCTGATATTGTATATTATACGTCAGACCACCCTATAAAAATGATTTAGATAAAAAAAAAAGTGATATATTGCTTTTCACTTAGCAAATACTAAGAAAACCTTGAAAAAGAAAGGGAGAAAAAAGAAAAATTGGGATGCGTAAAATTGTGGGATTAAGACATGCAATTTCAGCTCAAGTGAGAGCATCAGAAGGTATAAGAAAATTTTACTTGGTAGAAAAGGTGGTTATGGCTTGTTGGCATTGCGCTAAGCATTAATGGTTGCAGCCTGTGATAGGCTCAGAGTTTGGAGTTTTCACATCAAATGATTTAAATCTTTTCTTGATTTATAATTTAGATCGATATAACCACAAGATTAGTGTAGGGAAGAATTTTTAATAGGAAAATAACACGTTTTGCAAGAGGTGTAAGAAAATCCAATTGTTATTTGAAAGCATCACGTCAAGAGTCGGTTATTGAAGCAGAAATTTTTTTGAAACATGAGGCAATTTTTCCATGGAATATGGTTACTTGATTACTAATACTGCCAGTACAAGTAAATTTGAAGTGGTAATCATATATGCTAAGCAACTGCCCATTCAAGTCGTAGCAAAGAGAGATTATTCAAATATCCCCAAAATATGTCTTCAAAATGATAAGTAATTGACTATCTCATGTCTCCAAAGATCCAATGATTGGCTACATCTTGTCTGTAGAGATACCGCTACAATTAAATAAATAATCAAATCAATCTATTATCTCCAGAAAAAATATGCTCTAAAGTCATGCACTAGCACTCACTTTGCCACAACACGATAGGAGTACAAGTTCTTAATTCGTGACAATCAAAGCAATCTCAGCAATCAATCAAATTATATTTTCAATAATAATTTGATACCATGCCATACACCACCCGTGCTACATTCTAGTACCAAATTCCAATAATTAGTACCTTGTAAGGTCATCATTTCATACCAAGTCTGGAAGTAATGCCTAACCATTTTCAATAATAATAATTAGATCAACGAGTGCGTTTATACCTGTACCAATCAGTTCCATGGCATATCAACCACAAAAATCTAATAGATCTAAAAACTATATTTTTAGGGAACTTTAACGATGAACATGATATTCAAGGATATGTCGGAAGCAATTTAACATATCCAAAAACCATGTAATCATGGAGTTTAACAATGAGCACAATATGCAAAAGGAATACAAAATCAAATATGACAAGAATATACCTTTTGTAAAGAGGTTTAGGAAGGAACATATTGTGTACAACCGGTTTACCTTAAATATGTTTCACAATTTTTGTGGAGATCACCACACTACCCCCAAATTATTATGTTAAATTTTAAAGTTAATATGAATATGCAGTAGACTAAAATAAATCTCACATTTAAACCTCATGTGAATAAATAAAAATATACACCAAATTAAATATTTCACTTAACATAAAATCTTCCTAAGGTGGTAAAGTTTCCTCCACAGTTTTCTTCCGTACATTTCTTCCACCTGTTGTTTTTCCTTTCCTTTTTTTTTTTTAAGTCCTAAAAATGGATATGTAGATATACTACTCCACATATCTGTCAGTGAGCATTACTCTGTAGCACCTACAACCATCTGCAGATATGCCTTGTAGCATTGCCGTTTCTTTTTCTTCGTTTTCCTTCTCTCGCTTTTCCTTTATTCCTTCTCTCCACTCACCTCTCTGAGTTCTCTCCCCCTACTCGCGGTTCTCCTTTGATTCTTAGCTACTCCCTTCACTACATTGCTCTTAAATAGACAAAGTCAATTGCCATATGTTTGATTGCATAAGATGAGATGATCATCCATTGACACCTATTATCCACTTGTTGGTTGCATAAAGCGAAGACGTATGAATGTGATACCATTTCACTCCACGCATTGAGAAGTCACATGAAACTAACACCTCACCCATAGCCTCCCTCTTGAGAGTGAGCACACGGTTGCCCACTTATTTCAATATTTCCCAAAATCACATTAGACCTAATTTGAAATTATAGTTCACGCAATACTCCTACATATCCAATTTTATTTATATTTTAGTCCCAAAATTATTTTAAACGAAATGTATACCAAAAAATGAATTATAAGTTACTCAATAATCCTAAACCAAGGATTGCTTTTAGTTACAAATTAATTTCTTTCAAAAAAATAAGTATCCTCATTTCTGAAATTTAAATTTCTATAAATATTTATTCAAATATTTTAATTACCTGTACTACCATTGTGGGTCCTAGATTAACTATTAATAAATAATATTAAAGTCAAAATTTTTTTTTCCGGGGTATTACATGGACTGGGTCCTGCCCTTGGGCAAGGGCTTGTCATTGAGGCTATAGGGGTTTCAAGATCGGTCTATTAAGCAATGCTTGAGTTTTCTTTGAAGGGAGAAAGTCTATAGCTATAAGTCGTGTCTTAGAAAATAAGGTTATGGAAGATGCAATTGATTTTCTAAGGTGGTGAGAGGGCATTATGATGCTGGCATGTGTATGGTAATTTTTATTTATTTTTTATTTTTATGGCTTTTGAAAAGGAAACTTCCATATGTAGGGGGAGTGGCTTGCAAATTGCTTGTTAACTCAATACTTGTAGTGAGATCCTGCTTAAGATTGAGTTCTCAACATTTTTTCATAATTTGAACTAAAGATGTTTTCATGGTAGTTTTAGGCCTTGGGAGAGTGAGTTACTAAAGTGAATGCGGATAAGGATGTTGGATGTTGGGATGATAGGGAAGAGCAACACAAATGGGTTGTTTTGGGTGAAGTCATTCATATGATGTGAAAGTAAAAAAGGTTACATTGCAGTGATAACAACTTGGAGTCACTGTGCTCTTTTTAAAAGGAGATTGACTCTATGAGGAGTTCTTTACTATAGAAGTGGATAGACTATTAACTTGGAGCAAACCATCACACACTTTCTTTTCTCCTCATACCTTTGCCACTTACAACACTCTTCTAGAGGTTCATCCAATTGCTTAGATAAAAATAATAATAATAATAATAAATAAGAAAAAGCAAAAAATTAATCAACTAACGAATGCTTTTGGTTGGAGCTTTTCGTGGAAAACTCTAGCACTTGTAAAGCACCTGCCATTAGACTATTGGAAGTCTTGATCACCTGGAAATCTGGGTATTTTTGCCATTAGACTCCTAAAGCGCCTACCAAGAGTTCTTCCCATGGTCTTAAATCGCGATATTGGCTGGTATAACGGTCGCGGTTATAGTGTAATCATATTAGGAGTATCAGCCAATGTGTAACAGGAATCGAAAACCGAACCCGTGATTTTTTTTAGAGTGCTAGCAAACACCAAAAAACTCATTGATAAGCATGTTTTGGACGCGTTTATCATAATTTGAGTGTTTAGAATGGTTTCTAATCAACATTGTAGCACTTAAAAACATGTTTTATAAATGACATTGAATTTTATGTTGGTTTGAAGACAAATAAAAATGGAGAATTTCATTAAAGGAATTTTTATTTCACTATCTAAATAATTAGAAAGGTTAGTAGAATACATAATTCATAAGAATAAAGCAAATGTGGTAGTTGGTACAATGGTAATATAAATGATGAGACAATACTAATGGCTAATATATCACTCTCATACTAACTTCCATTTCTCTTTAATTATAAATTTACAAGTCACACCCAAAGAACGGCATGAAGGATTTTGTGCTAAAATTGTTTCTCTATTTTAATTTTTGTATATTTCAAACACTAGAGAAATGTCTTTGAGTTTGAATCTAGTGTTTGCGTGTTTTATTTACTTAGTTGCGCTTGACCTGTATTTTTTGCCACTAAGATTCTTAAACCTTTAGTAGCGTTCAGAATAAGCATGTACTTGATTATGTCTCAAGCTTCATTGTATACTCCCAATTTTTTTTAGTAATAAATTACTCACTTACCAAAACTTAATTACCTATCAAATACAATTTTGTTATTTTAACCCAATTATAAAAATATCTAGATTACAATGACATTATATAATTATAGAATTAAATATTTAAGGAATAAAAATATTCACAGAGAAAATAGAAGAAAAATAAATAAATAAAAATTTATCCAAAGTAAATTTTTTGGTGCTAACAAGTCGTATCAGTAGTACTAGCCCCCATAAAGGCCACATTGACCATTATGGTAGCATAATAGTATCGTAGTGGTCTGTATTGGCCAAATGTCTGGGATTTTTTTTTGTCACCAATGAGTTACCTTGTATCCTTAACGGCAGCCCTAAAAAATCAATACGTATCAGCGGTCCGTAACGGTATCGGCCGATATTTAGAACCATACTTCTCCCACCTATCATCATTGCTAAGATTGTACCAATCATCTGGACCTTGCTTCTTTTTTCTTAGCCTCTCTAACTTCCAGACACTATGGCTTCCATCCTTCTACTACTTCTAAATCTAGCATTGGGCCCATTATCTTGTGCGCTACCATAAAGTTTCTTCTTATGCATATTGACCTAACATTTCTGGTTGGTTTCCCAACATGTGTAGTATTGGGTGAAATCTTGCAGCTAAAGCAGCTTGCCAATTGTTACTGTGTCGTTTTCCTCGTGCACTTTTACTATGAACAGTAGCTGTCAAGATCAAAAGATTGAGGTGCAGATTAAGGATATGTGTGGATAGTATAGTGCCTTTACATAAATGATGTCTCTAGGAGATAGTATGAAATTTTGCTTTCCTCAAACGCAACCTCCCAAGATTGTAACTGTAACGATCTGGATTTTTCAGACCGTTAAATAAGATAACTGACTCAAATAAACTCAAAAGGATCATGTTTTCAACAACTCAACTTCAATTTTTTCCCAAAGGATAATTCCAAAGTAATACAACTTCAATTAACTCCAAATTATGTCCTCAAATGAAAAATAACTTATTACAATGTCTCCAAAGATCTTACTACAATCAAATAGATAATCTAATCAATCTATTATATTCAGGAAGATATATTCTAAATCCTGCTCTGTGCTTGTTTCGCTTGAACCTGAAAAATAAAAATTAAACCCGGAAGTATAAAATATGACAGGGATACAAATGCTCAGTTCAAGACATTCGAAACGAAGCTTAACGAATAAATCAATTCAACAAATCCGATAAAAATAATAATTATAACGAGCCGTTCAAAATTACAAGAAAACCACACTAGTAATAATCATTCCCAATATTTTCATTAGGCCTAATACTTGGCCCTTCTCAATACCATGTCAAATGCCACCCGTGCAACGTAACAATACCAAATTCCATAACCAGCACCCGTAGGGTTACCCTTCCATGACCAACACCCCGTAGGGTCACCATTCCATAATCATTTTCAATTGTAGGTCAACGGATGCGTTTGTACATGTACTAATAAGTTCCACTGTACATCAGCCAAAACATAATTCAACAATTTTTTAAAACATAATTTTATCAACGATCACGATATTCAAGGATGTGTCAAGAGAAATTCAATAGATCCAACAATAAATATAATCATGGAATTAAACAATGAGCACGAATATTCAAAAGAAATACAATTCAGGAATGACAGGAATATACTCTTTGCAAAGAGATTTAGGAAAGAGTATATCGTATACAACCTGTTTACCTCAAGTGTGTTTCACAAATTTTGCCGAGATCACCACACAACCCAAATTAAATTAAAATCAAAGTGACAAGAGTTTCCCCCATTTTTTTTTCTTCTTCGGCAGCCTCTCCCTTTTTTTTTTTTTCCCTCTTTTGGCGGCCTCTCCCTCACCAATCACTCTTCTCACTCTACTCCGACTCACTCACGGCTTTTGGTGCATCTCTTTGTTGCAAAAGGCCAAAGAAATCTATATTTATAGAAAAGGAATCTTGGTGGCTAAGTTTGGTGTGGATTTAATCCCCTACACACTATGTTACTTGGACTCTTTTAAATTTCTGAAGTACCCGTGTTGGACACTCGATACTAGACATTTGACATTCAACATTAGTTGGAATGCATCTAATAAGGATGTATAACTAATTAAGTTTATTATAAAACTAAGTGTATGACTTCCATTTTATGTATAAAATACTATAGTTTAGCTTATAAATGCTATTTTACCTTAAAAACACAAAAAGTATTTAAAAAATATGAAATCTAGCTGTGTTCCAGTGTCCTTAGGCATGAGAATTAGATGAATCCGACACTTGGACACGTACCCGCACTCGACACCCGTACCTGAGTCCAGGTAACATAGCCTACACATACATCCACAAGTGTTTAATGACTCATCCAATAGAAAAAGAGTATAAATGTCTTGGTTCCCAAGTTTAGTAGAGATATAATTATCTACACACACACATACAAACCTACTTACGACTATATATACAAGATATTATATAGATTGAAATATCACAAGGACCCACATAGGTTCCATGTCCCACGGCCAGCCATAGCCTAATTGCAAATCATACTTACTCATGTACAATAAGCCAATTATAGCTTAATAAATTTATTACCCATATATATTTATAATTTTATCCTTATTTACTTTTTTCAAAAAATGAGGGATCTCACAATAACAATTTCACATGAAATCCTGTCAAGTGTGAAATTTTTATCATAAAGTCCAGAAGTTATTTTCAGGTGAGTGAGAAACAATACTCCTCTGCAAGCACGTTCACCAAATTTGTGTCAAAAAATATAGGAAGTTGCCTATTCCTAAGATTTTTCTGTATGGGTGTTCATCCAAGCCTCTGAGAGGCATTGTTATACTGATGTCTCTCCATGAAAAAAGATATACATTGCCTATTTATCTTAGTTACTTGGGTGGCTTCCATGAGGTCCTATTTTGTCTTGCAGCTCTTGCTATTCTTTTCTTTTACTTATGAAGTGTAGCAAATATAGAAAAAAGTGCCTCTGCATTTGATCACTATTATTTCTGAACTCATGCTAAATTATTTTAACTAAATAACGAGTTAAAGCTATTGGTTTGCTTTCAAATTCTTTAACCATCCATTATACTGTATATTTGCTTCTGGACTTTGATAAAAATTTCACATGCATCATATATCTATAATTTCTTTTATATATACATAATCTATGCTCAGGAAGAGATTTGATGTTGTCTATTTTCTCATTAATTAGTCTCTGAATAGAGAACATAAGCGAATTAACCATAAATGTATTTTTCCCTGAGAGTTGAGATAGACACATATATCCGTCTAGTTAATTCTTTGGTAAAATGGACTATATTCTAACATGATCCTGGTTTTTAGAGGGCAGGATCTCTTGGAGCCTTGGCAGGTTTTGCTATTACTGTATTATTTACATGGAAATTCTTGAGGTCACCAGTGAGACCACGGAGAAGGGAACAGAAAGAAACAGGTTCTGCATCAAATAATAGTGCACTTTTTCCAGCAAATGAAATTATTTCCTTCGCTGAAAATTGCCAAATAACAGAAAATGCAAAGGAAGTAGAGCAAGTTGATGACCTCCGTCCTCCAGAAAAGGTAATTATTGTGATTACTAATTTGAACTTCTCAACATGGATTGAACTGTATTAGAAACTTTGTTGTCCAATGTGTAGTCAGCACTTGCACAAGGAGTAAAGGAGAGATTGTAGGCAGCAGGAAGGTACATAATCATTTTTTTTAACGAGTAAAATAAATGCATAGACATTTTTTGGATGTTCATATTTTGAAGTTTTGTTTCCCCTTGGAGTTCTACAGTTTTAATGTTTCTCTGAAGTAGTTGCCACTTCCTTTCTTAAAGGAGCTCAATTTGATTTTGTTGTGTGCTATCAACAAATGCAGTTATAGCAGTCAAACAGGCTTTAATTGATTGAAGATCAAACCTATAGTGTGATTACAGTGGGGACTAAATATCTACAAATCTGAAGAAGATAAAAGAATAGGTAGTTTTAAATGGAGTCAATTGGCAGAAAGAACTAAGCTGTCTGCTAAATATTTAGGGTCAGGCATGAATCAGATGGTAAAGATGATGAAATGGTGAGAAGTGGGGAAATGATTTGAGAGAAAACATTCAAGTCCTGGGAAATATGAAACTGCTTATGTTTGGTGAATTGTTCTACAAAGTTCTTACTTTTACTAATTAATTACCTAACACAGCAATTTGCATTTCTTTTATCTTGTTTGGCTCCTATTGTTTTTTGGCCCCCTGGCATGTAGATAACTTGCCAGTTGCTTGGAGTGATTCTTGAGGAGAGCAGTCCTGAAGAACTTCAGGTTAATATAGACTAAAATTTGTTATCTTTTCTTTATCCACTGTTGCTGCAACTGAACTTAATAGTTACATTGTCTTGTAGGAGCATGCAACCGTAAGATCATCTGTCGTCAAAGTGCTACTGGAAATCAGTAAATATTGTGACATATATCTGATGGAAAGAATTCTTGATGATGAAAGTGGGGTGAGCACTTTAGTGCTATTTCTTAAAATTGAAATGATTCTTCGAAGCCTACTTGTCATTATTTTATTGTCATAAAGCAAAATTCTTTAGAAGCCGCCTCCTTATAAAATTGTTGAAATTGTTCTAATCTACATGGTTATTAATATCCAATATTTTGAAAACTTCTTAACAAAAACAGGCTATGTTTCTTTGATGTTATTGGCAAAAAGGATCAAAGGGCAGTATAGCTCAATATGAAGTGGAATGGAGTAAAATAGGTGATACTGACCTCTCATTGTTGGGGTTAGACGTTGTTGGGTTAAATTGAGTACTCCTGCAAAGTACTGTATTTCACTTCAGATACTGACCTGTTAGGTTTTGGCATTGTTCCTACTTATTGGGGGTCAGTGCTTTTCTTACAAAATTTCATGCTTTGTTTCAGTGAGTGATTTAATTTGATCTATTGATGATCTCATATTCATGATGATAGAGGAAGGATTTTGATGAGCCTTTGTATTCTTTTCGGTGTTCCAGAATCCAGAACTTTAGCTTTGATTTGAGACAAAAGTGGTTAAGTGTTTCATTTTGCAGGATGATGACAGTAATAGTTAGATCAGCGTGCCTTTTTCTTTTTAATTCTGTAGTTTCCAAGCTGTGTTGTATCCGAAGGGAATCTTTGTGGCTTTGTGTTTGTTAGATGCGAATCATCATCTATTTAAGGTTTGGTAATCGAATAGTGTTTTTTTATAAACAAATTTATGATCCAGAATGGGAGTATTACAATTTTGTTGTTCTCTCTCTCTCTCTCTCTCTCTCTAAAAGTATATCACTTACTTGGAACATGTTGCTATTATAGGAAAGAGTCATCTCAGCTTTGGAAAATGCTGGCCTTTTTAAAGCTGGAGGCCTGATAAAAGACATGGTATGTCTACAATTTGCTGTTTACTCTTAGAACTGATCTATTTCTGATGCTAAGTTGTTCTTTCCAACCCAGTTGTGCAAAATATGTTCACCAGACTTTAAGAATTAGAATTTGTGATGGGTGCTGGTTTGTAAGTAACTTGTTCTTGTCCATGATATTTACAAAATAACATAACATATTTGTTTGTGGTCAAATTGATGTTCCAACTGCCTTATTGTATTTGATACTTGATTTATAGCACTATTTAATGTTATTAGCATCAATTGAGAATAATTGGGGCATCAAAGTTAGTCATTCAATTGCAATCGACATTAGGGGTGTAGAGGCAGGGAAATGATAGGGTTTTAATTCAGGTTTGGCTGAAAATAGGAGTTCTTGGGTTGTCGGCTAAGCATAAAAAGTACTTGCGTTGTTAGCTATTTGTGCATAATCCTGATATCCTAACTTTAAGCAAACAATGGTGTGTTTTCTGGATGTGACTGATTGATATGGAACTCAGTACAATTTAAGATTGATCGCCTTTGCCAGGTTAGGCAAATCGTGACCTTCACAAAAGTTGTAGTCTGGAACTTAGCTCAAGTCAACAGTACTTTAATTTTTTAATTGGGGTTTGCTACATGGATCCCTTTTTGGCATGGAGCTTCATTTAAAAATTCATTGCTGAACTGAAAAGCATTATAATACTAAGACTTGTGTACATAGTGACATTCATTTCACCCTCCATTCTGTTAGATTGCCATTACTTGACAAGGGCAGTAGGTAAATTGTTAAAGAGTAATATTCATTTACCTTGCTGTCTTATCTCCTCTCTATATGATGTTCATTGGGAGTTTTTCCTTCAGAATGAACAAAGGAGATGAAAAAATAATAGACTTTATCATAAGTAATGTGTAGGTTTCATGTGCTCAGGAGTAAAGGGGGATCTATTTCCTTTTCTGCTGGAGTCTTTCCTTGGGATGGCCATTAATTACTTGGGTCAATGGCCCTGTCCCATCCCTATTGGAATGGGCTTCGAAGTCAATTAAACAGGCTAGGGGCAAGTTTGGGGAATCGTTCTTAAGCCCGGCCTAGGTTTGGGATGTTTTTAGGACCAAAGGAGTCCTGCTCCACCTTATCCGCATTACAAAGCAATTTTACAAAAGAGATCCCTATTTGTATATAAACCTCTCATGCCTTGTCACATCACATGCCAACAATAAAATAGTGCCTATAATTCATGAATTGAGTCTTCTTAATAAAAGCCTTGTAGATTTTAGCAGCTCTAGATGTGGGACAAAGATATGTGAAGACCATTTCGTAGATGATAGGACCTTGTTTACCATTGTTTGGGCTAAAGAAATAATATAGGCTCAGTTACATGTATAGAGAAGTTAAAACTGTTCACAAGTTAGGTAGTCTAAAATGAATATAATGGATCTTTATCATCATAAAAGTATTCAGCTGCCGAATTATTTGTATATCTATGTAGCATAGACAGGATATGGGATACAACTAAGACCTGACATGGACATGCAGACATGTCAAATACTAAAAAAGAACATGGCATGTATTGGTGATGCCTAAGAATGTTTTTATGCCATTGCATACTTTGTTTTATGTTGATTATATATATAAACGATGCCTCCTTTTAGAAATGAAACATTTGGGTGTAAGCTGCATTCCCAAGAATGTCATACATGACTCTTATTAAGGGATTTGTCACATAGGTTTTGAGAAGTGTCCTTCGAGTGTTTGAAATTACAAAATCTATTTGCAAATTAGGATACGATTAAGAAGGGCTATTTTACAAGTGTTTGAGAAGTATAGTTATTAGAACCGAACCGGTGCCTTGACTGTCACCGGTTTAACTGTTCACTGGTTCAACCGGTCATAAAATTAATAATAAATATATTTGAATAAAAACAAACATTTAAAAATGATCAATGACTCAACAATGGTTAGTCCTAAATAATAACTCATAACAAGCTATAATAATATGAATATACATATATATATATATATATATATATAACTTCCAAGATTAAAGTTCAATAGCTGAATAGTATAGGCTGAAAACACTTCCCTTTCGTTCACTTTTTTTTGGGGGAAATAATTGATATCATATTTTACTTAAATCAAAGGACAATACAATTATATGCCAAGCTGAGTAAATATTTGGGATTCCACCCTTTCCATAGTCCTTATAGTCTGAAAACCGTAAAAAACAATTTTTCATGCTTCAGATAGTTGGGCACTACTAGTGGTTAATAGATCTACCAACGCAGAGTAGAAGTTGCCTTTGCTTAGGGGTCTTCTCTTTTATGGAGATCCTTGAGGGGATTAAAGGGTCACAGTTTGGTGCTTTTATTTTTCTTTGCTTTCTCTTTCTCTCTCTCCCTCTAACAAATTCAAAAAGATCCAACACTGGCTTTGCAAGTCTGCAACCGGGGAAGACTGGAAGGCCAAAGAGGCTTTGTGTCAGTGGTCGTTGATGACGGCGTTTGACACCGATGAAGGTGGGTTCAGCGGCAGTGTGTGAACAATCAACAAAAAATTTCAACACAGGTAATAATCGTTTGTGATTGATGAAAGAGAGACGAGATCGACCATTGAAGTGTGTTTTTCATTTTTTAAAGAACTGCTCGGTAGAAATTAAACCGCCCGGTTTAGTGGTTTCTTAAAAAACTGGCCAGTTCTTCTGGTTTAAAACAGTTCATGTACATTTGCCGTAAAATAATAATATTGGATCGGTCTAAGGTCCGGTTCATGGTTTAACCAGCCAATTTGGTCTGGTTCTGATAACACTATTGAGAAGTGTCAAGTGTCCCAACATGAACATGACTCCTTCGTAGAAGTGTCTAGGCTACTTAGTTGTATATACATGCTTGTTTAGCTAGTAAGAATGTAAGTTTGAAGAATAATGTTTTTGAATTCCAAAATGTGTAAGAAGAGCATTAAGTTGGTAAGTATAGAGATGAACCAGGCTGTTTATTTTAACATATTTTTTTACTTTAGGAAAGTCTGTTCCGCTTTGAGAAAATTTCCATGTTGACTTGGCTTGACTGGGCTTTTGGTTTGGGACGGGCTTGGATGTAGTAGCTCTTTTTTGGGGTGGGGTCAAGAAAGTGGTGCCCTGCTCCGACTATAGGCTGTGAGTATTACTTTTTGTTCAATAGGCCGAGTAATCTTTATTAGAGAATCTTTCCATTCTATGTTGATTTTTGTTTGACTTCATTTTGGATCACAAGACCCTTTCTTAGCAGCAAGGCTGAAAGTGCTATTTGGATAACACCAAAATGCAGATGAGTGAACCCTTGCATTTGTCATTGGTGAGGAATATATTTAGGAAGAGCAAGTGTAACCAATTGTTTTGCCTCAGATGCTGGAATTAAATGCCAATCAAAAGGAAAAACTTGGATATAGATTTTGACATATGAACGTTTTGGAGTAGAAGAGACCTGGCTTGAAGACAAAGGATGGAGAAGGTTTAGTAAAAGCCTTATAAGGATTAAGGAAGATTTGTGATAGGAATTTTACAAGGCTGTTAATAATATTCTATTTCATATAAGTAGTCTATTTTAGTGGCATTACTTGTTCGAAAATTAGAAGAAAAAAAATACAGTTCAAGAGGAAAAGAGAAAATCATTGTAAAATAAGAAAGATGTGTCTCTCATTTCCCTAGGCAACTAATAATACCAAGAACTTCTCTATGGAATAATATACAAAAACCTCAAATCAATTAAATCTCCAGAGTTGAGTTCTAACCAAGGTTAACCATTACATTCAAAACAAACCTTAAGGCACCGACTCTACTCACTCAGATTCTAACTGTAAAGAGTGTAATTTTTCTAAGTATAAGATTTCTGATGTGAAGGATCCACACATAGTGGCAATCACTGAGCATAATCTCTAAATGCCAATAGTCGGAAAAGCAAATGAATTAAAAATTGAACTTTAGGAAAAGAAGAAAGAAAGATTTAAGCTAACATGACTCTGATACCAATTTGGCAACCACAGAGGAGGCACAACCATAGATAGATATGATACACAATGTCTGGTACAATAATTATATGCCACAAGGCTAGAACCTTAGCCTTTTTGACTTAAATCCTTTACCATACATCACACGTTACATATATAGAAGTGACATGACCATAAGATGATATGACAATACTCATTTATTATATGTGTTGTCATGACACAGCTGGGTGCCACTTTACCAATTGTCATTGATAAGTTTGTTGCTAAACTTTATGCCTGTTTGCAGCAATAGTGGATTGCTCTTGGCACATACCACCAAATGCAAATCAAACATGCACCTAGTGTTGATGCTTTGATTGCCCACATCCACAACGAATTCCTTGGTGCATGGGATCATTATACCACTCAAGCCAGAGAGGAATATTTCAATATGAAATGTCGTTCTTTCAAGAGGAAAGATTTGGAGAAGGTGCTATCTGCATAGCACTTTCTTTTCATGGGAGAAAAGGGTTACCTGCTGTTTCAAGAATAGCTCTAATTGATTCCAGATTTCTTGAATACCCGCATGCTTGTATTGCAACAGTGCAGACTACTTTGAATGTCGGCACAATTGTTATACTCTTTTTCCTAACTTCAATATGCCTTTGGTAGATCCTCATTTACTTTGATCCTTGAAAGTTCAACTACTAATTGGAGGTCCTTCCCAAGTTAATACCACTTATGTAACTACTCTCCATTATCAAATTGCCTATCGTGTTCAAAACATGCTTTTGATCTGGCAATACCACGCAACACTGGAGATGCTTTGTTTCTTAATATTGATACTCCAGACCACCTTTCTTGTGTATACTTTCTAAAACAACTTTTGATCTGATCTTTTGAAACTCTTGCCAGATACTTGGATCACCAACTATGAGAAAGCTCACCAAAATTAGTTTCCTAAGGAAGCTTTTCTTTTGCTATGGTATATCTTAGATCTGTATCACATTGGCATTGTTCTTGAAACAAGTCCTTTCCTCCAATATTTGGCTCAATGTCTACTCAACAATCTCAAGACAAAATATCTTCTTATGCTCCTTTATGCATATATATAACTAGGTGTTGGGTGACTCCTTTAGCAGAGAACGAGTCCTCCCAAGTCTCTTTGTAAAATACAAACTCTCTATAAATCAAGTTATCTAGTTTTTTTTTTTTTTTTTTTATCATGTCTTCATCCCTTGTGGTTGTACCTCCTGTGTGCTTGCCAAATTGGTATCAAAGCCATGGAAGCTTAAATCTTTGTTTCTTGTTTTCTTAAGTTTAACTATTAATTCATTTGCTCATCCAATTATTGGCATTTGGAGATTATGTATGGATCCTTCACATTAGAAATCTTATGCTTAGAAAAAATAAATTCTCTTTCCAGTTAGGATTTGAGTGAGCAAAGTCGTTGCCTTGAAGTTTGTTTTGAATGTAATGGTTAATCTCGGCTAGAACTCAACTCTAGAGATTAAATTGGTTTGAAGTTTTTTGTATATCATTCCATGGAGAAGTTCTTGGTAATATTAGTTGCCTAGGGAAACGAGAGATAAATTTTTCTTATTTTATGACGACTTCCTCTTTTTCTCTTGAATTGTCTTCTTCTTCTTCTTCTAATTTTGGAACAAGTAATTCCGCTAAAACAGACTAGTTGTATGAAATAGAATATTATGATGAGTCTTGTAAAGTTCGTGTTACAAATCTTCCTTCCCTTAATTCTTATAAGGCTTTTACTCAACCTTCTCCATCCTCTGTGTCCAAAGTCATTCGTCAAGTCTTTTCTACTCCAAGACCTTCATATGTCAAAGAATATATCCAAGCCTCTCGTTTTGATCAACATTAGATTCCAGCATCCTAGGCATAACAATTGGTTACACTTGCTCTTCTTGAAGATTTTTCTTGCCAATGATATATGCAAGGGTTCACTCATCTACATTTCGGTGCTATCCGAATAACACTTTCTTTCATGAGAGAAAAGGGTTACTTGTTGTTTCAAGAATAGTTCTCATTGATTCCAGGTTTCTGGAATACAAGCATGCTTGTGTTGCAACATTGCGTACTACACTGAATGCCTGCACAATTGTTATATCTCTTTTTCCCAACTTCAATATGCCTTTGGTAGATCCTCATTTACTTTTGGCCTTGAAAGTTCAATTGTAAATTGGATGTGCTTCCCAAGTTAATACCACTTATGTAGCTACTCTCTATTATCAGATGGCCTATCATGTTCAAAACCATGGTTTTGATGCAACACTAGAGATGCCCTTGCAACACTAGAGATGCTTTGTTTCTTAATATTGATACTTCAGACCACCTTCTAGTGTGTACCTTCCAAACAACTTTCTAGATCTGATCTTTTGAAACTCTAGCCAGATTCTTGGATCATGAACCATAAGAAAACTCGCCAAAAGTCCCTACATGTCCAATCTTCCGATCCATCTTTTCATCATAAATCTGATAGCACAGTTGAAATCTCTTTCAAGAAACAGGAGCCCAAGTCCACTGTCTTCTCGATGTAATTCAATCTTCATGAAGACTTGTTACTTGTTCCTATCCATTCTTGTGACTCTCAAGGCAATCCTGTTTATGAAGCCAGTCTAGACAGGCATTGCTTCTTTGATGTATGTGATTACGATGACCGTTGAAATCATCAATGAATTGAATTGTCTCAAGAAAAGTCTCTCTCCAAGAAGAAGAAGAAAAAATCGTCTCAACAACTTTTACAAGAGCAATATGAACATCCAGAAGTCGGCTTGTTAAGTGAACCATTTAGAAAATTTTATTCATACCAAATCCTGCCACAATTCCTGAATCCTTCTCACAACCTCCTCACCACCTTGTTACATGTTCCAACCTAATGATTTTCCTTGTTTAGACTATGAAAACCTTTAGAAGCACCCAAAGCATGTCTAGAAAATTCCAAACCCACTTCTAAAAATCCAAATGGTAGTAGCAAGTCTATCATAGCTGTAGAAGTGACTTTAAAATGGCAGTTTGATAAGGTGGTTGTCCAAAATAAGATGTTAAAATAGGTTGCTGATTCACAAGGGCAGTTATCTCACAAGTTGGATATCAAATTTTCATCTCTTGATGTCATAATTCCCCAACTCCAACAAAAAATTGTGGAGGTTCATCAAGAATTGTTACAGATGGCTTATTCCAAATCAACTTTCACAGCTTTTGCCTTAAAGGATGCCGGAATGAAAGCTTTAAAAGCTCAGCTCCATCCTCTCCAACAGCAAAGGCCTAAAGTTGTCCCTGAATTCCTCTCTCAATTATCTTCATATGTCACCCCTCTACCCACACTTTCTCAGCCTTTTGCCCCTTCTTCCCCTTTTGGTGAACAAAATCCTTTTGATAGCTCTGCCTTTTTACCACCTCATGAGCTGTATAAACCTACTCCTCGTCGTAACACTGAGTTCCTTACTACATTAGGCTCCTTACCATCTCAGCCATCGACATCTTCTCGGTCTATTTCTCCTCCTAAAACATTCAAAGGTGTTTAAATGTTAGTTGAATCTCCTTCTACTCAACCCAGCCTTCTAAGAGTTCTTCAACCCAACCTTGTCTTGATGATCAGAGTTCCTGACCCCAACCTTGTCTTGCTCTTGTTGATCCTGGAGATAGTGATGAAGACACTTTGTCTTTCTTACCAATTCTTATGGCTGACCATGACTCTCCTTTTCATCCTGAAGTTGAAGAAGCTGATGATCCAAATCAGCCTCCTTCTCCTCCTTATCCATGCGATAATCAACCTTCCCATTTTTCAAATGAGCCATCTCAAGGTTTCACAATTGATAATAGTCCTCCTGAATGGAGAGAGAAAATTTATGAGATGCATGCTTGGTGTATTGCCAAACTTCTTCAGTCGGGTGCCACTTTACCAATTATCATTGATAAGTTTGTTGCTAATGGCCGTTTGTGACAATTGTGGATTGCTCTTGGCATGTACCATCAAATGCAAATCAAACAGGCACCTAGTGTTGATGCTCTGATTACCCACATTTCTTGGTGCAGGGGATCATTATGGCATTCAAGCCATAGAGGAATATCTCAGTTGTTCCTTCAAGAGGAAAGATTTTGAGAAGCACTATGAACGCATGTCAAAACAGTTTTGTGCCCTTAATGGGATAGATGATGTGAATCTTAAACAAGCATTTTTTAATTCTCTCCTTGAACCTTTGGGGAATGAAGCAGCTAGATTGCTCCAATATAAGAATCTTCCTCTTCACAATTCTACTATTGGGGAGTTTTATCAGAATGCTCTGCTCTTGAAAAATTGTGCAACCATCAAAAGTTTTTACGGCAGCTTAAAGAACAAGGGAAACTTATTGGCATAATTTGTGAACGTCCTGAAATCAAATGTCATGGAGGCCGTTCTTGTTATTGTCCAACCAAGAAAAGGAAACATTTCAAAAAATGGCTGTCAAAATTCAAAGCTGCTCATTCATCTTCATCTTCTTTTCCTTCAGGAGAAAGAAAAAATGGAAGATACTTTCAACCAAAGGCTACTCGTGGCAAATGAAAATCTGACAGATTTTTTATCTGGAAGGCAGAAGGGCACTATGCCAAGGAATGTCCTCAAAAACAGAAAAGAGAAAAGATGATTCACCTCCTTTCCCAAGTTGAGAATCTTGACGATGGAGACATTGTATCTATTTTCTCTCTTGATGATGAGCCCTTGTTTGATACCATTTTGGCCATATTCCTGACTGTTCAAAATTCTCTTCAGATCTTTTTGATCTCTCTGATACAAAAGAAGAGTTTGATTACTTCCAACAACTGGATCTAAATCAAATTGACCCTCTTGATTTCTTCTTTACCCAACCTGTCCTAATGGCCAAAGTTTATGTCATTATGATAAATATGACCAACCATTCCAGTAATTGCCATTCTTTGACACTGGTGCTGCTTCTTCCATAGTAAACCTGCCATCCTTCCCTTTTTTCATTGGGAGTCTTGTTATAAACCATTTTGAGTTGCCAATGACGAAAATTGTCATCACTCTTATCGGTAAACCAATCCTCATTCAGTTGTTTCCTGGTTACACTGTCAAACAACGGGTCTATGGTTCTGACTTGCCTGGAAAAGACGTTCTTATTGGATTTGATATCCTTCATTCTTTAAAGAAAATTTCCTAGCATCCCTCTGAAGTCTGGACTAAGACACAAGAACTATCTCCTGCCTTGGACAAAATTCTTTCATTTTTATTCGGTTAAAATTATCAATCCCATTCGAGAAAGTATTATTGAAGGTTCTTGTGCTAATTCTCATTCAAAAGTCTTATCCAAAATTTCTCATCTTTTATGGTACAATCTAGATTTTTTCGTCTCTCTTCCTTTAAAAGGAATTAGGACATTAATCCTACCAAGGCTAGTCATCGAGGAATCCATCCTGATCATTATCAGGTTGGCTTGACAAGAACTTGCTCAATTGTAAGAAGAAGGATTGGGTTCCCAATGGGCTTGTGAAGCATTTTATGTAAATAAAAGAGCACTGCAAGCTAGTTAGAGGAAAACTCAGTCTGTTAATCAATTACCAACCTCTAAATCATTTCTTTAAAGATGATAAATTTCCTCTTCCAAAGAGAGAAGTTATGTTCCAGCATCTACTTCAAGCAAATTTGTTCTCCAAGTTTGATTTCTAAATCATTTTCTTCAAGATGATAAATATCCTCTTCCAAAGAGAGAAGTCATGTTCCAATATCTACTTCAAGCCAATTTGTTCTCCAAGTTTGATCTCAAAGGCGGTTTCTGGCAACTTGACATTCTTCCTAAAGATAGACCAAAAACAAGATTTTGTATTGCAAATCATCATTATCATTGGATTGTGATGCCTTTTGGCCTAAACACCCCCTTCCTTGTTCCCAAAAGCTATGATCCGAATTTTTAAACCCCTTCTGCCAAATGCCTTGATCTACATTGATAAGTTCCTCCTTTTTACCTTGATATTGATTTTCATGCTTCTCTCCTAGTCAAATTCCACTCGTTCCAACAGCATGGAATTGTGCTTTTAGAAAAGAAAATGATAACTGGAGAGTCAAAAATTGAATTTCTTGGAATGCATATCTCAAAAGGAAATTTTCAACTTTAGCCTCACATTTCTAGTCAATTAGAAAACTTTCCTGATGAGAATCTCATGTACAAACAGGTTCAACAATTTCTTGGTATTGTGAATTACATGGCTGATTTTATTTCTAATCTTTCCAAGAACAAGACTCCAATTTTAGCTTAGCTTAAGAAGAATGCTCCCGCTTGGAGTAACGAATGTACTCATGCAGTTCAATCCTTGAAAAAATTGGCAGAGACTCTTCCTCCTTCGAAAATTCCTTCTATCGGGTAGCACATCCTTCAAATAGATGCAAGTGATCATTTGTGGGAGTGCTGTTTTTTTTGAAGAAGATCAACAGGGCCAAAAACATCTTTGTGGATATAAAAGTTGTGCTTTTATACATGTGCTTACCTTTAGCTGCGTGGGCACCAGAAGGGGGCGAGGCTCAACCTTTGAACCTCTCAGCTATGGAAAAAATTAAGGAAGGGGGAAATTAGGATCCACACTCAGAGTGGGTAGCGAGAAAATTGAGGAGACTATGTAAGTTTTTGGGAATCTATTTTGCTGGCTTTGAGGAAGATGCTCTGCAGTTGTTCAAGAATTTTGAAAGGAGATGGAGGCCTCAATTGAGTTTGGGGGGAAGTAATCAAAGGAATCACAACAGAAGCAAAGAGGCTAGAGAACTGCAGAGACTTAAAAGCTTAGTGAACTATGATTTCAAGAAGGGAGGGGGTTGGGGGGTTTTTTTTGAGGTGGGGGGGGGGGGGGGGGGGGGGGTGGGTGGGCAGATCTTCAGGGAATGAAGGAGCCATGGGGAGTGAGTTGTCTTTAGTTTCTCGATGAAGATTAGACTGATCTCATGGAATGTGAGGGGTCTTAACGACACTAGTAAGAGGGATGTGGTCAAAGCTTCATTAAGGAAATGGAAAGGGGATTTAGTTTGCCTTCAGGAAATGAAAATGGAAAAGATGTCTAGTGAGCTTGTCAGGAGCCTATGGAGTGGAAGGTGGGTGCAATGGAATTTTTTAGGGGTGTTAGGCAGTGTAGGTGGTATTTTGGTATTGTGGGATGCTAGGAAATTTGTTAAGAAGGCGGTGAAGGTGGGCTCTTTCTCAGTGTTTTGATGGTTTGAGAATGTGGAAGATAGTTTTGCTTGGGTCTTCTCAGGTATCTATGGGCTGAATGATGTTAGAGCTCGTGAAGGCTTGTGGGAGGAACTAGCTCATATTAGAACTAATAGTAAGTTGCCCTGGTGTATTGGGGGGCCTTTAATGAGATTAGATTTCTTGACGAACGGTTGGGATGTACAGAGATTTGTGGCTCCATGAGGAAGTTTCAGATTTCATAGCTGTAAAGGAGTTGATGGTCTTGCCATTGGTGGGGGGTAGGTTCACCTGGTGTAATAATAGGGAGGCCCAGTCTATGTCTAGAATCGATCAGTTCTTGATCTCTTCGGCTTGGGAGGATGTCGCGCCCAGATTTTTCGCACTCGAGGAATACTCACATAAGCGGGAAAAATGATGTACTCTCTCGTTAGAGCTCACCCTCCTAGAAGAATGAGTGCGACTAGGTTTGAATTGAAAATAGGTTTGAATAAAGGGCTTTTGAAAAAGATTCGGAGTCGCCACCTAACTTGATTAAGGTGAGTTAGGTCACCTAAGAACTAAGCATAGTCCGAAGACCACGCTTAGGGTTTTTAGAAAACAGTTTGAAAATATCTCCTCAAGAGAGGGTTTTTAGGGAAAACGGGTTGTTTGGCAACCTTTGGAAAACATTTGGCCCTTTTTAGAAAAATGACTCCTTTTGGTCTATGAAAACAGTGATCTAGGTTCGGAGGTTGGTTACGTGTAGGGAAGACGCACTAAGCTATCACCCTACCCCGCCTTTTCGGTACCTACATGTCAATCTACTCTAGATTCACCTATGAGAGTCTTCAACTAACTATGGTTCAACCCTATTCACTTTGAAAAACAATGTTTGAAAACTAATATGATGCATGATATGTAAGCAATTAAAAAGAATTGAAAAATAGACTTGAAAAGAGATTGCTTTGATTTGAAAATAGATTTGAAGAAATAGAATTGAAATTGGAAAGTTTGAAAGTTGAAAATAGAAGTTTGAAAATAGAAATTTTGAAATTGGAATTTGGAAAGTAAATTGGAACTTGAGATTTGGAAAGATTTTGGAAACCGCACCCATGAGGGTGGAATTGAAAATTTGCAAAGTGTTGTGACCGCACCTATGAAGGTTGCCTACGTATCCCTTTGGGAGAATCAGGTCAGTCGTAGTTCGGACAAGAGTCCGATTGAAAATAGAAGAGTGGATTGAAGAAGGAACTTGAATTGGACATTGAATGTGATTTGAAATTAGAAAAGGAGATTTGAAATTGGAATTGAGAGGATTGGACTTGCTTTGGAAAGATGGATTTTGGAAAGACTTGGTTTTGGAAAGGAGGTTTAGGAAACCTAGACTTGAGATTAAGAATGATCGGATTGGAATGTTGGATTTGGAAGATTTGGAAGGATTTGGAAACTTGAAATTTAGGAAAGATTTGAATTAGGAAAGTTTCGAATTAGGAAAATGTTATCTTTGGAAAGTTTCATTTTTGGAAAGTTTTGGAATTAGGAAAGTTTTGAATTAAGAAAGTTTTTGAAAAAGGAAAGGTTTTCAGATTAGGAAAGTTCCCAAATTAGGAAAGTTTTGAAAATCAGAAAGTTTTGAATTTAGAAATGTTTTGAAAAAAAAGGAAATTCTGAATTTGGAAAGCTTTGAAAACAAGGAAGTTTTGAAAATAAGAAAGCTTTGTTTTGAGAAAGGTTTGAAAAAGGAGAGTTTTCATTTTCAGAAAGTTTTTGAATCAGGAAAGTTTAGAAAAGTGAAAAGTTTCGAATTTGGAAAGGTTTGAAAAAGGAAAGTTTTCAATTTAGGAAATGTTTGAATTAAGAAAGTTTCAACTTAAGAAAGTCTTGAATTTAGAAAGTTTTGAGTTTAGAAAAGTTCTAGATTTGAAAAGATTTTGGAAGTTTTGGAAAGTTTAGAATTTAGAAAGATTTGAAATTTAGAAAGTTTTAGGGTTTTAGGAAATCTTGAAATTAGGAAAGGTTTGAGTTTAGGAAGAGTTCGAAAACTTGAATCTGGAGAGTTAAGATTTGGAAAGGGGGGTTAAATTAGGAAATTGTTGAATTAGGAAAATTTTGAAAGTTGAGTTTTAAAGTTTAGGAAAGATTTTTATGTTCAAGTTTTGGAAACTTAAGATTTAGGAGAGTGGAAGTTTAGGAAGGATTTGAATTAGGAAAGAGTTGGATTTTAAAATTTAAGGAAAGGTTTAGAGCTAGGGTTTAGGAAACTTATGGTTTAGGAAGGAATTGAATTAGGAAGGGCTTGGATTAGGAGGGGATTGGATTTGGTTTCTAAAAGAGAAAGGTTGGATTTTGTTTCCAAAAAACGGAGGATAGGATCTAGTTTCCTAAACGGGGAGATTTGATTCGGTTTCCTAAAGGGAAGATAGGATTTGGCAAGGATTTGGAAAGGGAGATTCTAGAAACCCTAGATTTGAAAAATTCTAGTTTTGACGTAGAAAATAGGTATAGTTTTGATGTAGAAAACGAGAGATTTTGAAAACCTAGGTTTGGGACAAAGTTTGAAAACCATGTTTTTGGAAAGAAAATTAGGGTTTCCTAATTGTGGGCTCTAAGGAAAGGGTCTTTGGAAAGTGCGTTTTTCGGGAACGAAGGTTTTCCAGAAGGGAATCCTAGGGAGGAGCTTTTGGAAAGTGAATTTGAAAAGAGAGTTTTTGAAAAAGATTTTAAAGAGAAGGAGTTTTGGAAAGTGTGTTTTTGGAAACGTAGATTTTGGAAAGAAGAATCCTAGAGGGGAGTTTCTAGAAGGAAGATTTTGGAAAGAGAGTTTTTGGAAAGATTTTTGGAGAGAGTTTTTAGAAAGTGGATTTTGGGGAGAGGATTTTGGAAAGGAGTTGAAAAAGAGAGATTTTGGAAAGAGTTTTTAGAAAACACTTTTGGAGAGGAGAGTTTTAGGAAAGTATGTTGAAAAAGAGATTTTTTTGGAAGAGGGATTTTTGAAAAGAGAACTTTTTGGAAAGTATGAAAACATCTCACTTTCCTAAAGCGATTCTAGCCATAAGAGGGCTAGAACCACTTTAGGAAAGTGGTTTTGAAAACAAAGTTTGAAAATATAGGCCAAAAGGCCACTTTTAATATAACACTTTCCTAAAGCAACCCTAGCCATGGAAAGGCTAGAATCACCCTAGAATTGTGGTTTTGAAAACAAGTTTTTGAAAAAGAGATTTTGATGCAATTTTGAAAACAAGTTTGAAAACGATTTTGAAAACAACTTTGAAAACAAATTTTGGAAGATGCAAGATTATGATATGCACAATGCAATTTGGGGTTGTAAACATACAAGGTTAAGGCTTCACCACATAATCAAGGGGGCCGGACCCACGTGGTCTTTGGTTAGACTAGAAGAAATTCCCCGACACGGTGACTCTCCAATAGTCCAATCCTACACATGGATCGGGAATCCCCTTGTTTCAAGCATGCAAAGAAAGGGCGGGAAAGAGATGGGGGATTAAAATAGAGAAAACCCAAGTGGGTTGGAGAGAGAAGAGAGAGGGGGGAAGTGCAGAAATTTAAATAGGGAGCCTACCTTGTTTCTTGTTTATTTGCGCGCCGTGCGGTCTTCAATCTTCGGTCTTCGATCTTGATCCTCACCTTCAGTCTTCAAGGATTGTCTTCAAGCTTTGGATGGCTGCTCTTCAAGTATTTAGAGAGTGGTTGAAGGCTAGTGTATGAGTGTATGGGGGAGTGTATGAGTGTGTAGGAGGCTAGGGTTTGTGTATAGTGGCTAGGGTTTGGGAAAACCTAGGGAGGCTAGGGTTTTGGAGGTGCTGGGGCTCTGTATATCGAAATATGAGATTCTTAGGTTAAGTTTTCAGACCCCTTTCACGTTGAATGAGGCTCTGTATATATAGAAGCTGGACAAGCCTGGCGCCTGTTGCAGTGGCGCCAAGGCAAAATTTACACTGGCGTCACTACTAGTGGCGCCAGGCCATTTTTTGGCTTGGCGCCACTGCTAGTGGTGCCAGCCATTTAGGAAACAATTAAGGTAGGCAAGCAACGTATCTTTGACTAGATTTGGGCGCCTGTACTAGTGACTACCATGTAAATTTTAGCCTGGCTTCACTAGGAGTGACTCCGGAAAGTCCGGGAATGATTTGAAGGAGCCGGGAGTGGCCCGGAAGGCCGGAAAGGAGCAGGAACACTTAAAATAGTGTCCTGGAGGTATTTGACTTGAAAAGTGAGGATTGGATGTGTCGGAAAGGTTGACCGAGCCTTTAGGGGCAAAACGGTCAATCGGATCGGAAAACTGCCGGGACAGACTCAAACTGTCCCGGAAGAAGACTTGGGATCTGGAAACATTATTTAGAATGTTCCCAGAGGTTGCCGGTTTGATTCCCAGGGCCGGCGTGGTCGGAAATGGAAACCGGCCCACCAAGGGCAAAACGGTCATTTTGCCCCGAGTTTGCCGGAACTGACTCGGAATGGTCTGGAAAGGTAAAGGAAGGTTGAGAACACTATAAAAAGTATTCTCGGGACATTACCGGTTTGATACCCAGAGCCGGTGTGGTCGAAGAAGGAGACCGGCCCTCTAGGGGCAAAACGGTCATTTTGTACCGGGTTGGCCGGAACTGACTCGGAATGGTCTGGAAAGGTAAAGGAAGGTCGAGGATACTATAAAAAGTATTCTCGGGGCATTACCGGTTTGATACCCAGAGCCGGTGTGGTTCCCGGGGCATCCGGATGCTTAGGGGCAAAATGGTCATCTTGACCGAAAAGTCTCGGAAAAGGCCCTAAGGGTAGTCTGGTTATTTTTCACCGAAGTGAGCTAACAAACATGGGTATTGACCTAGGTGTTGAGTATTTCCGCTACTCGGACGGGGTTGAGTATTTCCGCTACTCGGACGGGGTTGATGATTTGAGAGTATTTCCGCTACTCTAACGGTTCTGTGAGTATTTCCGCTACTCTAACAGGTCTGTGAGTATTTCCGCTACTCTAACGGTTCTGTGAGTATTTCTGCTACTCTAACGGGTCTGTGAGTATTTCCATTACTCTAACGGTTGAGTATTTCTGCTACTCTAACGGCTCTGTGAGTATTTCCGCTACTCTAACGGTTCTGTGAGTAGTTTTGCTACTCGGACCGTCTCGAGGAATAAACTGTCTCGAGAGAGGGATTGGAAAGGGGTCTTATCGTCTCCGAAGAGACGTGCCTGGGTTTTGAGTGTTTCCGCCACTCTGACGGTTGTGTGAGTGTTTCCGCCACTCCGACGGTTTTGCGAGTGTTTCCGCCACTCCGACGGTTGTGTGAGTGTTTCCGCCACTCTGACGGTTTTGTGAGTGCTTCCGCCACTCTGACGGTTTTGTGAGTGCTTCCGCCACTCTGACGGTTTTGTGAGTAGTTTTGCTACTCGGACCATCTCGAGGAATAAGTTGTCTCGAGAGAGGGACTGGAATTGAAATAAGAAAGGACAATGCCCCCAAGGGCATTTTGGTTATTTTGCCTCTATTTGGGCCTGACAGGCCCACGAAGCGATGGAAAGATGGAATTTGAAACTAGAGAATTGGATTCGATAGGAATATGTCCAAAATGACTTGAAAACAAGTCTGGACGGAATGTAGACTGCCGAGCGGTCAAAAATGGGGTGCTTACAGAGGAGCACTTCAAGGATGTGACTTAGTATTGTTTTCCTAGACCAGTGTCAGATCATGTTCCATTAGTGCTTGACAGTGGGGGGATGAGAAGAGGGCCTAGTCCTTTATGGTTTGAAAACATATGGTTGAAAGAAGAAGGGTTTGTCGAAATGGTGAGTATTTGGTGGAGCGGGCATAGGGCAGAAGGAGAACCCAGTTTTCGTCTAGATAGGAAGTTGAAGTTTTTAAAGGAGGATTAAAAAAAGTGGAATAGGGAGGTGCTCGGGAGGGTGGAAATGAGAATTGCTGGCCTTTTAGAAGACATAAAATGTATTGACGAGAAGGAAGGTAGGGAAGGGATTTTTGAGGTAGAAAAGGTGCAAAGAGCAAAGTGGAAAGGAGGGCTCGGTAGACTCATGATCTCAATAGAAATGTGTTGGAGATAGAAATCACAAGCTAACATGGCTTAAAGAAAGGGACAAAACACTAGTTTCTTTCACCAAATGGCTAATGCTCACAGGAGAATTCATTATATAGGCAGCTTGGTCATTGAAGTGGATGAGCTCTCTAAGGAGGAAGACATTTCAAAGGGGTTGGTAAACTTCTACAAGAAGCTATACTCAGAGCCTAAGAAGTGGAGGCTATGGGTTGATGGTTTGGACTTGGCTGCTATCCAGGAGGAGGATTGTTGTATGCTAGAGTGCCCCTTCAAGGAAGAAGAGGTGGTGGGAGCTCTCAACAGCCTGAAAGGGGACAAGGCACCTGGTTCTGATGGTTTCTCGTTGGCTTTTATACATCATTGTTGGAGGGTGGTGAGGGGAGATGTCATGGCAGTGATGCAATTCTTTTATGACACGAGAATTTGAGAGGAGCCTAAATGCAACCTTTATTGCTCTCATCCTTAAAAAAGGAAGGGCAGTAGACGTGCGTGATTTTAGACCAATCAGTCTAGTGGGGAGCATTTATAAAATCATCGCCAAGGTGCTAGCCTTGGGAATGAAAAGGGTTATTGGGCAAGTTGTGTCTGAGTCCCAAAAAGCCTTTATTGGAGGCATGCAGATACAAAAACGAATGCATGAATTTCAGATTAAAGAGCAACTCCCCAGGTATTATTTGTAAATTGGACATCGAAGAGGCCTATAATCATGTTTGTTGGGACTTCCTGATTTATTTGATGCAAATGATGGGCTTTGGGGACAGATGGTGTAGATGGATTCGTTTTTGTATCTCTTCTGTTAAGTTTTCAGTCTTAGTTAATGGGGTAGCCAAAACGTATTTTGACAACTCTAGGGGCTTAAGGCAGGGGGATTCTTTGTCCCCCTTTCTGTTCATCATTGTTATAGAGGTGTTGAGTTGCTTTTTGAGCAAAGTAGTGGCTTATAGGATGTTGAATGGCTTCCAAGTTAAAGGAGGAGAGGGGGGGGGGGGGGGGGGGGGGACCTGTCATGGTCTCACACTTGTTATTCGCAGATGATCATTATTTTTTGTGGAGATATAGAGGATGAAATGAGATATTTGAGGTATGTGCTTCTAGGCTTTGAGGCTGTCTCTGCTCTTTGTATCAACTTGGCTAAGAGTGAGCTTATTTCCATCGGGGATGTGGAGTCCCTGGTAGGCATCTTGGGGTGTAGGGTAGGAACTCTTCCATCGTCCTATCTCAGACTCCCTTTGGGGGCCTCTTTTAAAGCCAAGACTATGTGGGATATGGTAATTGAGAGATTTGAGAAAATGTTGGCTTCATGGAAACGTCAGTATCTTTTCAAAGGTGGAGGACTTACTCTTATCAAGAGCTGCTTTTCTAGTATGCTAACATACTTCCTTTCTTTATGCACCATTCCTATCTTCATTGCAAGGAGGTTGGAGAAGTTGATGAGTGACTTTTCGTTGGGGGGGCTTAGTGAGGAATTTAAGTATCATCTGGTAGATTGGAAGGTTGTATGCCTTCCGTTGAGAGGAGGGTTGGGCATTCATAATTTGGCTTTGTTCAATAAGGCTTTATTAGGGAAGTGGCTTTGAAGATTTGCGTGCGATCAGGATGCATTGTGGAGAAAGGTCGTAGGGAGGAAATATAGACCAATGAGGGGAGAGTGGTCGACAAAGGATATTAGGGGCCCTCACTATGTATGGTTATGGAGGAGTATTATGAAAGTTCATAAGGACTTTTCAAAATTTATTTCCTTCAAATTTGGTAATAGAAGGAGGGTGCTTTCAGGATGCTTGGTGCGGCCAAACACCTTTTAAGGCTGGACTTCCCAGAGTTATTCAACATTGCAGTTTTCCAAGAGGCATCTGTTGCAGATTGTTGGATCTCATTCTTGTCTGGGGCATAGGGTCTCCTTTATTGAGGAATCAGTGGAGGAGCTCTTTGTAAGATTGCAGTGGCATTCAGTGCATCTTGGCATAGAGGATGACATGCTTTGGAAGGGTAACTTGCAAAGGGGGTTTTCTGTCTCTTCCTTCTACTATTCTTTAGTGGGGAAGTGAAATGCTTTATTTCCTTGCAAAGAGGTTTGGAGGTCAAAGGCTCAACTCAAAGTTACTTTTTTTGCTTAGAATGCTTGCCATGAGTCGATAATGACGATGGATAATCCAAGGAAGAGAAAGAAGAAGAATTTCTATCTGGATTGGTTCTGTATGTGCAAAAGTGTGGGTGAAAGTGTCAACCATCTCCTTCTTCATTGTTCCTTTGCAAGGGAAGCTTGGTGTTTGGTATTCACGGTTATCGACATTGATTTGGTAATGCCTATGTTAGTTAAAAGCTTGCTGGCTTCTTGGAGTAGGGGGTGTCCGAGGGGAAGGAAGTCGCCCCTCTTTGCTTGATGTGGTGCATTTGGAGAGAGAGGAATACGAGGTCTTTTAAAGGGGTCGAGAGTTCTATTTTGTGCATTAAGGGAAGGGTGCTTACCACTTTTTATTCTTGGCTAAAGGAAGATTTTCCACTTTCTTTGAGTTCTTTTCTTGAGTTTTTGAGAGAATTGTATGTCTCGGTTGACATATAGGTTTTTGGGTTGCATAGTTTTGTTTTCTTTTTGGTGTATACCTTGTGTGTACAAGGTTATGCCCCTTCTGGCGTCTAGTAATATACTATTACTCATCAAAAAAAAAAAAAATGGTGCTTTTAGCAATGCTGAATTGCATTATCATTCAATGTACAAGGAAATTTTTCCAGTCAAATAAGGCATTGAAAAGCTTCATTTTCATCTCATTGGACAACATTTTCTAATTGAAATGGATATGTCCTCCTTCTCCAAAATGCTTCAGTTCTGACAAAAGATGCTTTATCAATCTCATTTGTTAAGATGAGCAAAAATTTGATGTCCAACATCTCGAAGGAAAATATGAATTTTTGTTATTTTTTATCCAATGTTAAATCACCAATCTCTCCAAATTTTCCTCCTATTTATATATTTGAACCCATAAATCATATCATCCATCTCCAGACCCACATTCTTGAACTTATTGTCATCTCTAGAAGTGTTACCTTGCTTTTTGCTTTTTGCTTTTCTTAGGATATATATTATTAGTTATGGCCTCGAACATGGTCCACTACCCAATCTTTCTTTCCATTTTGTTTATCCTTTCTCGAGTATTCTTGAGATTAATCTTAAATTTATTTTTTACTTTCCCAAGGAAGCTTTTCTTTTGCTATGGTATCTCGTAAATCTATATCACATTGGCATTGTTCTTGAAACAAGTGATTTCCTCTAATATTTGGCTCAACATCTACTCAACAATCTTAAGACGAAATATCTTCATCTGCTTAATTGGTTACTTCTTTTTGGATATAAGCTTGCCCTTCTCTCATCTTGGAAAGAATTTGTTTAGGAACTCGGTCACATAAGAATAGTGAAAACATATTATTATGAGTTTCAAGGTGGATTTGATTCTCCCAGTTCTATCAGGTTCTGAAATGAGTCATTATAAAAAAACTTCAAATGTGCATAGCAAACTATTTGGACCTAGTTACTGTACCTAGAGATCTTATCTATCCAACAACTTCTTGATGGACCAATTTTGATGTTGTCCTTTAGATTCCCTCAATAGATCCGTACATGCATTTTGGATTATTACAAGACTTGGATTGATGATACCATGGATCGAGACCATTCCACATATCTAGTATATTTGAATTATTATTCATATTCACGTGATAGTTCAAATGACTCTTAATCAGATCGTAATTAATTTGCATGCGGAGTGTGATGGTAGTGTGACTATACCCAGAATATGGCAATTTATTAACACCCAAGTATAGGTGCAGCGAAACAGTAAATAAAATTCGACAACATCATAGTCGATCCATAGAGAACGGATAACAGAATATGCAAAATTAGGTGCTAAAATTCATCCACGGTAAAATATTAAATACTCACTAAGTCACACCAAACATCATAGTGTTGCAATGACTTCAGTTGGAATCTAAGCCGACCAGTTTGAATTTCACCTTGAAGAGTACTGATGAGAATATGACAAGTACTGCAGAAAATAGTAATCAAAATAAAATAGATATTTTTGAGAGATTTGATGGTTATGAAACTAGACTTTAAATAAAATTTAATAAAATAGTCTTGGATCCAATTAATCTGATCACTTGATTCACCCGAAATTTCAACAGACGTTTATAACTCAAATTATTGGCTTCGTCTTGAGCCTTTGATTTAGAAGATTTAGCTTTTAGAACAAAAATTCTATAATAATTAAATCTAGAATAATAAAATTAAAGTCATAGATTCATACCATCGATTTGCGCAATAACTATACAAAACTAAGATTTATGCATAGAGATTATTAAACTTAGTCAAAAATCTAAATTTTTTCAAAGATCTAGAATTTAATTACCAAGAATTGAAAGATTTTAAATATAAACAATGAAAACTCAATTACTTCTATTGATATTCTAAGATCTTCAGATGATCTTCACAATTGACTCTAAGAATTAAACTAGGTACTCATAGTATTAAAAAGACATGGCTTAAAAAATAACTTCATAACTAAAAGGGTTTATTACAGCAGAATAACGGTAAGAAAAAGACTGAAAAATTAGCTGATTGAACAACTAATAGCAAACTAACTAACTAAAAGAAAATGAAAGAGAGAGCTTTCAACTGAGTGGCTCTTTAACTCTCTACTCTCTCCCCTGGCTCTCTTCTTCCGTCTATCTCTCTTCTGCTCTCCTCTTTTTATAGCAAAGAGAAGGAGAGCATTTTTTTTCATCTTCTCTTTTCTCCTTTCTTCTTTCATTTTCTTGTCTTTTTGTTTTTGTGTCGGCTGCCTCACTCCACCTACACACACAAGTCAAACAAATACAAATAATATACATCTATATATATATATATATAACCTGCACACACATATATATTAATAATAAGATATAATATAATATATAAAAAGTAAAAGATATTTTATAATATATACACTCACTTATAATATACATCACCTTGCTTTATTTTTTGTTTTATCTTCAAATTTGTTTAAGGCATGTAAAACATGAAAAATATTAAATTAATATAAAAATGATAAATAACACACAAATAATAACTAACATTAGCCGGTAATTAGGGACTCCAATTGTACTATTTTAGAGTGCAATCACACCCCACAACTAAGCTTTTGCTAATCCCTACCGAAACAAATAAATATATTTAAAAAGATAAAAAGATATGTTTCACTTTCGTAGGAACTACAATTGTATTTAGCATATGCACTAAGCCTTTAAACCCCTAGGCTATCCGTAGTGGACGAGTGGTGTCTCGTGTGGGTTTTCAGTGATGGTACTCACAAATATCAAAATGTGGTATAAAAGTGAGGATAGAAGGATAAAGTATGACATGTATCAAAACACAAGCATATTCTATCTACCATACTCTTTAATACACAAGTAAGATAATATCTTAAAATAACATATGAGAGGTTTTTGTGTATGTGATCATTACATGATAAGAAAAGTATTACAATATTAAAACACAGATATATCTTTTAAGTTTTGATTCAGCCTCATTGAATATTCTCTCAAAAAGAAAGAATATAGGCATCTCATGTTGGTTGTTCTTGTGAAAGAGTAAATGTAAAATAAAATCAAAAGAGACAACCATAAAGAAATTAACGTGAATATATAAAGTGAGAGACGACTTGGTATAGTTGCATGAAAGAATACTCAATATTAAAATCACACAAGCAATTGATAAGTGAATTCTCTACGAAGTGAATGAACAAACAATGTACACATTAAATCCTCGAGAACTTTGTTCAGGTTGTAACTTAGCCATGAGGTATAAGGTAGGGAGAAAGAAATGATAAAATGCTCAAAACATGTGTGATCAAAGTATGAATTGATCAATGAATACGTACCTTCAATTTTCTTATTTCATTTAATTAGATATGATTTTTTTTTTCAACAATCAACCTCTTATTCTTTTTTTTTTTTTTTTTTGCTGTTGTACTTCCCTTTTTCCTTTGTTTTTTTTTTCCTCCTTCGTTGCTAATTTGTTTTTTTTATATTGCAAATAGATCACTTCCTTTCTCAATTTAACTTGTACAAGTGAAGATACTTGTATTTTCGTATTTAGGGACAAAATTTTAGCAATGATATATGTAGCAAGAGACAAAGAAATATGTTTAAAGATGGTTTCAAGAAAATTATGTCAACAAATAAATTTGTGGCTCAAAAAAGATTAAAGGTGGCCTCGATTCATTTTTTAAAGTACACAATAGCTCAAGGTTATAAGAATTTAACTTATTTAATTACCTAAGCAATCCAAACAATTGAGTCAAATACAAGTATAATTGAGCTATTAAAAGAGTGATATAGAAGAAATTCATCAAGAGTAAATGTAAACACTCCGAAAAGCGTGATTGGCTTTAAAGTTCACTTGGTAAAAAAATCTTCACTCTTGTAAGGATGATTATACAATATGTAAAAATACTAAATTTATCATGACATGATAATAAGTGATGTAAAATAGCCTCTTTCTATGTGTTAAGATAAAATCTAACAATTGTATTAAAAAGAAAGGACAAAACAAAAATTATGCTTAGATGAATGAAAATATGTTTCAACAAATCCCCAAAATTCAAATTTGCATTTCACATAAAACTGTACAAAATTATAAAAGATACGCAAATCTCTTTTGTAGATCTCAAGTGCATTCAAATTGTACACTTCTTGGCCTTGTGCATGTTTTTTTTGTTTTTGTTTTTGTTTTTTTTTTCTTGAAAAATAAAAATATCTGCAAAATAAATGTTAATCATATTTACAAATAAAGATAAACACGCAAATAAAATACTTAAGCATAACACACCCTAAGAAGAATAATCATTATAAATTCAAGTTAGACTTTTGACATCAAAATCAAGATAGCCTATCGTTCTAGTGATTCCAAGGCGTCTCAATGCTTCAACATTTACTTGTCCTTTAATAATATGTATTTTAACCATCTAATTCCCTAACATTAATCGGTTACTTCTTTTGTAATTTTTATCCACACATGTGTGTCTAGCACAACGGTGACACTTATTTAATCACTTTACTTTTATCTTACAGGCCAGAGTACTACGACCAGTAAGAGGTTGAGGTTGTTCCTCTTTGAGTTCAACTCTCCTTACCATCTTTGCACGACAAATTATCTCACCCTTAATACCAAATGAAAATATCCAGAAGATGTAACATGCAAATGTAAGCACTTGACTATCTATATGAGAAGACATTACATTATCCAGTTCTTTAACGTTTGCTGGTTACAAAGACCAGGGCCGGCTCAAGCCTTAGGCAATCAAGGCAATTGCCTAAGGCCTCCAAATTTTTAGGGCCCCAAATTTTTTAAAAATAATTTATTATAGTGTAGTCTAAAATAATTTTTAAATATTTTCTTTGTAAAAGGCCCCTCATCTTAAAAGAAAACACTAAAATTACTTACACTAATTAATTTAATAAAAAAGTAAAGTCATGATTATCACTTTTTTTTAATATAAGATAGGCTAAAAGTCTCCTAAATAACTCTTTCTCTCTATACAAAGTAAATAAATTCAGAAAAAGGCAATAGTCTAAACCTATAAAACTCTCTCTATACATGGCACAAATTGAAAATAAATTATCAAATATCATCAATTTCAAATAACTCATCATCTTATATAATTCGTTTTTTCTATTAACATATTCTCCTTTAGTACTTAGTACTTTTATTCTGTGTTAGTTCAACACTACTCTTAATTTTATTTGGCACTATTAAAAATTGACACTATTAAAATTAATGTTTTATCTATGTTGTTGAATAACTTTGTTTGTAATTTTCTTATTTCATAATTTGTTTTGTTGTTGTTAGTAAAAATATTACTAATTTGGATATAATTTTCTGATTGGTCTGTTGTAGAAGTTGTACCAAATTCAAGTTCTCATTTGTATCTACAATCTTATTATCAACGGTGATAAATTAGGTTTTATTGTTGTATAGTTTCAGACTTTTAGTATTATCTAAATTTCAAGATTGTAAAATAGCCTTAACAAAAAGCAAAATAATATAATTGTATATACAAATTTTATAATAATATTAAAAATGTAAAAAAAGCCTCATAAAATTTCTCACCCTAGGCCCCCAATAGTGTTAACCTGGCCTGACAAAGACAAAATAATAGAAAATAATAGCACAAATACAGAAAACGAACGTGTCCCTGCCCCCAACTAGATAACAGCCACGACCGTGAGACGAAAATAGAAGGGTAAGGGTGGGAGACAAACATGGGTGGAAAGAAAGGTCACTTCCCTCCAACTAAAGATAAACTAACTACCAAACCAAATAAATAGACTAAACTAACTGTACAAACTAATTAGGTATTGTTGCTACTCAAGTAATGGTGGATCCATAAGATCCATACTTTCAATCAAATTTACAAAGTTCTACAAGTAGGACTTCAGTGTTTGCCCATTGACTTTAAAAACATTCCCATTGTTGGAATTCTCAATTTCTACCGCTCCGTGCAGTAACACATTTCTTACTAGATAAGATCCAAACCACTTATTCTTTAATTTGCCCTGAAACAAGTGTAACCGGGAATTATAAAGCAATACTTTTTGACTGTCATGAAAAGACTTAAGAAGGATGTATTGGTCATGGAATGTTTTCATCTTGACTTTAGAGATCTTTGTATTCTCATAGGCATTATTTCGGAGTTCTTCAAGTTCATTGAGTTGCAGCTTTTTAGTTTGGCCGGCCTTATGTTACCATAATACTCTACTACTCTAGCGAATTACGTTTTTGGAACGGTGTTCCGAAACATGGTACTCTAGCGTTCCAAAATGGTGAATTTAGAGATCCCAAGTGATCCCAAACTTTTTTTCTATTTACATCTTTAAAGGGTGCCTAACAGAGAAAAAAAAAATCAATTATAATGAACAAAAATATAGAAAGAATAAAATTTTGGTATAACAATATGTAAGAAAATGGGTCATAATACTCCTAGAATGAGTTTTTAGATGATTAATTTAAAAAAACATAAATCATGTTTTATTAAATGTATGATTATTAAATAAAATTCTTCCAGAAGTACTTTAATTCTAATAGTATACTTTATATAAGTCTACTCCTAACGTACCATATTTTAGAACAAGTGGTGTACCGCGTTCCCCTTTCCGTTCTCCGTACTGGAACAATCTGTGTTCTAGGTAACATAGGGCTGACTGCATTTATGTTCTCATTAAATTGGCGAATGGCCCAATAGGCTTTGTACTCAATTTTTATCAAAAAGTGACATGATTTTTCATACACAAGCCTCTAAGAAGAAGCTCCTAACACAGTTTTGTAAGCAGTTCTATAAACTCAGAGTGTATCCACTAACCTTAAGGACCAGTCCTTACAGTTAGGATTAACAGTTTTATCAAGAATGTGCTTAATCTCCCGGTTAGCTAATTCAACTTGGCCACTAATTTGGGGATAATAAGGTGTAATAACCTTGTGAACGACCCCATATTTTTACATTAACATTCTAACGGGTTTATTACAAAAGTGAGTGCCATCATCACTAATGACGGCACGGGCCATACCAAAGCGAGAAAAAAATATTCTCCTTTAAAAACTTGATCACAACGCGGTGATCATTGGTACGAGAAGCAACGGCCCCCACCCATTTAGACACATCGTCAATGACCACAAGAATGTAAAGGAATCTAAACGAACTAGGGAACGGTCTCACGAAATCAATACTCCAACAGTCAATTATCTCAAGAGTAAGAATGGGGTTGAGGGGTATTATGTGCCTTCTAGTTAGACTTCTTAGTCGTTGACACCTATCACAGGATGTGCAAAAAGTGTTAACATTTCGAAATATGGTGGGCCAATATAAGTTAGATTGCAGAATCTTTGTAGCCGTCTTTTTCGAACTAAAGTGCCACCACAAGCATAGGAATGATAGAACTTCATGACAGATTGAAACTTATTGTTGGGGATACATCGAAGAAATATCTGATCGAGACCATACTTGAACAAGTACGGATCATCCTAAAAGAAATACATCATATTTCTGAAGAATTTTCATTTATCCAAATAAGACCAGTGTGACGGTATCTTACCAGTAGCCAAAAAGTTGGTCATATCAGTGAATCATGGAACAGTTGCTTAAGAAAGTGCTTGAATTTGGAAAAGATGTTCATCCGAAAAATACTCATTGATAGAGAGAGTATTTTTGGCTTTCCCATCAGTAGGGAGTCGTGACAAATGGTCAGCAATTACATTCTCTACTCATTTCTTGTCTCAAATTTCAATGTGGAATTCTTGTAACAAAAGAAACTAACGGATGAGGCATGGCTTTACATCAGGCTTGGTTAACAGGTACTTTAGTGCAGAATGGTCAGTATATATGATGACTAATGACCCCACCAAGTACGAACGAAATTTATATAATGTAAAAACGACAGCAAAGAGTTCCTTTTCAGTTGTGGTATAATTCATTTAGGCTTCATTCAAGGTTTTGCTTGCATAATAGATAACATAGGGTTTTTTGTCCACTCTCTGCCCCAAAATTGCTCCTATAGCATAATCACTAGCATCACATATTAACTCAAAAGGTGATAACCAATCGGGTGACCGAGTGATAGGTGCAGCTGTCAACATCTCTTTAAGCTTGTCGAAAGCTTCTTGGCATTCAGACGTCCATTCAAATGAAACGTCTTTTGACAATAGATGACACATTGGACGAGAGATGACCCTAAATCTTGCTATGAATCGCCGGTAGAAACCAATGTGTTCAAGGAAAGATCGAATATCTGTCACAGTTCTAGGAGTAGGTAATTTCTGAATCAGTTCAACTTTGACTTTATTTACCTCAATCCCCTTGCTAAACTCGATGTGCCCAAGCATTATACCTTGTGTTACCATAAAGTGACACTTTTTCTAGTTTAGGACAAAGTTATTCTCCTCACATCTTTCTAACATCTTTTTGAGGTATTCCAAACAACTTTTATAAGTATGTCCATACACTGAAAAATCATCCATGAAAATCTCTAAGAATCTCTCCACTATATCACTAAAGATGCATCTTTGAAAGGTGGTCGGTGCATTGCACAAACCAAAAGACTTTTTTTTTGTAACCATAAGTATCAAAAGGATATGTGAAAGTTCTTTTTATCCTAATCTTTTAAGGCAATTTCAATTTGATTGTATCAAGAGTATCCATTTAGAAAACAGTAAAAGACCTGTCCTACCACTCGTTCTAAGACTTGGTTCAAGAATGGAAGTGGGAAGTGGTCTTTTCTAATAACACCATTCAGTTGACGGTAGTCAATACATATGCACCACCCAGTTTGAATCTTAATGGACACTAGTTCATTTTTCTCATTTTGAATTACCGTGACTCCAGATTTCTTAGGAACAACTTGTGTTGGACTAATCCACTTTGAATCAGAGATGAGGTATATGATACCCGCATCGAGAAGTTTTAGTATTTCTCCTCTCACAACTCTTTCACGTTAGGATTTAAACGTCTTTACATTTGACGCACTAGTTTAGAATTTTCCTCAAGATATATGCGATGTGTGCATACAAGAGAACTAATACCGTGAAGGTCTGCAATAGTCCAACCTAAGGCTTTTCTATAATTCTTTAGCATTTTCACAAAACTCTTCTTTTGACCTTCAAACAGGCTAGAGAATATAACAACAGGATAAGACTCGCCTTCACCAAGGAATACATACTTCAATGTAGATGGTAAAGGTTTTCTTTTAAGAGTGGGTGCTTTTTGTTCAGAAGGGACAGACTTTATGACACTAGGAATTAGAGGCTCAAATGATGGGGTCCAGTAACCCACTTGCATACATTGTTCTCTCTCTATCCTTTCAGGAATTGTCTCTAGACTTAAGATGGTTACAATCTAATTGGTCATATTGCTTGCTCGAAACAAGAGTTTTTTCAATAGGATCCTCGAAAAATTCACTCTCAAAGTACTCTTGCACAATAAACTCAATGCAGTCTACTTTTTTGATGTCCTCACACTCTCACGGTTGTTTTCCAACTGAAAAGATATTCATCTCGATAGTTATATTTTCAAATGACAACTTTAACAGTCTATTCCTACAATGGATTATGGCATTACACGCTGTTAGGAATGGTCGTCCTAAGATAACAAGAATTTAAGAATGAGTACTAATGCTCTCAACCGGTTGTGTATCTAGCACAATGAAATTCACTGGATAGTAAAACTTATTTATTTGAATGAGAACATCCTTCATAATACTCCTAGAAAACTTAATAGATCTGTCAGTTAGTTGCAAGGTAATATATGTAAGGCACAACTCACCTCATTCTAGTTGTTGATCAACCGAATAAGGAAGTAGATTGATACTTGCTCTTAGATCAAGAAGGGCTTGATCTATCTTGTTTCCCCTTATTGTACATGAAAGAGTAAGATAACCGGGGTCCTTATATTTTGGTGAGGACTTACATTGCAAAATTGCACTTTGGCTCTCATTTATGAAGACAGTTTCTTTGACATGCAACCTCCTTTTCATAGTACACAAGTCTTTCAAAAACTTTACATAAGAGAGAGTTTGCTTAATGGCATCTAAGATTGGAATGTTGACCTTGACTTGTTTAAACACTTCATAAATTTCAGAATTCAGAAGGTCATGTTTTAGTTTGGTCAATCTATGAGGAAACAGAGCATATTTCACAACATCAATGCCCTCATCTTCAAATGCTCTAGTTGGCTCTAAAACTGGCTCAACTTTCTTTTTCTCTTTCTCACTCTCATCTTATTCTCTTTTTTGTTCTCTCACATCTCCATTCTCTTCATCACTGACCTTAAGAGTTTTCTTTCTAGGAGGAATGATTTCATCAATGATTTTTTCGCTCCTTAGGGTTGTGATGGATTGGACTTATTCATGACTGGATTGAGGATCAATCATCGCTTTGGTTATGTTTACTTTCTTTATAGGATTTGAATTTGGCTGCAGTTGAGATAAAAATCTCCCTGACACTTGTTGAGTCAAAGTTTGTTTCAAGTTTGACATTTGCTTTGCTATGTCCTCCAACATCCTAATGTGTTGGTCTAACACCTTATCCTGCTTATTCATCCTATTATTGACTCCTCTTATATCATTTGTCAATTAATGAATATTATCTTTTAAAGGTCTCCTATGAGGGGATTGACATGTATTAGGTTGGGATTGGAAAGGCATGGCTTATTGAGCTTGAACTGGTTAGGATTGGAAAGGTTGAGGGTTTTGAGGCCCTCCTTGAAATGCTTGAAGAGTTGAAGGACTCTCATTTTTCCACCTAAAATTTGGGTGATTTCGCTATCGAGGGTTATATGTGTTCGAGAAAGGGTTCCCCCCAACTCGTTAGTCACTATATATATCCCGATATTGGCCAACCGCATTGGCTTGAAACCTGGTATAATTGGATATGCAGCAGTTTCATGTTCCATTCTACCACACATTAAACAACTCTCTTTTCTGGGGAGACTCACTATTCACAACATTGACTTTACTTGTCTCTATGGCTTCTAACTTTCGGGTAAGTGCAGCTATTCTAGCATTCAGATCATCCACTTGATTAAGCTAAAATGTTACCTTAGGTATAGACTTATGATTTTGGGTCCCAGTTGTGGCTCAATCTTTAACCAAATTCGTTAAGTAATCAAAGAAATCATACGCTTCAGATAGGTCTTTGTCATATAAAGTTCCTGTGCACATAGGTTCAACGAATTGCTTTAGTTGTGGAGTCAATAATAAATAGAAAGTATTTATGATATGCCAATTGGTGAAACCATGATGTGGACAAGCACTCAACAAATCTTTGAATCTCTCTAAACATTGGAAGAACAATTCACTAAACCAGGGGCAAATTGAGAGATTTGATGACGGATTGCCTCAGTTTTATGTTTAGGGAAGAATTTTTTCAATAATTATGTCTGAAGATCTTACCAAGAATGAATAGACTTAGGCCTCAATAAACTGAATCATGTCTTGGCCTTGTCTTTGAGAGAAAACGGGAAGAGTTTCAAAATTACAACTTTCCTTGGGCAAGAATTATCAAAGAATATAGAGCATACGTTCTTGAAATCTTTTTTGAGCTAATATGATATTTCAAAATTCAAACCATGGAATGGATTTATCAGCTGAATCATTCCCGACTTTAAAGTCATCGTTACGTGATGAGCGAGAAGAACAATGCAAGAGGTGGGCGCTTGCCTAGCAGGATTCAGATAATCCCTCAAAGACCTATGGGGAGGATCACCATGTACACTCTCACTTTCAAGTACATTGTTTGGATTTGGCGGGTTGGGATTCCCAGGTTGTTGATGATTAAATTTTTCCGCCATTGGGATATAACTTGGACCTCGGCTAACTAATTGAATGTTTGGAATATGAGTCCTAAATGGGGGAAAGAGTATGGAAGATGGGAGAAAAATTACTAGAAGAATCAACGCTTACCAATTGTCCATGTACATCCCAAATGAATCCATTCCGAAACATAAACACGGACCTTACAAGTTAGAATGCCAGGCTGAAAACCCAAGTGAGAAGAGAAACAGCATTGACAGCTCTCAGAACTGAGGAAATGGAAGGTCACCTACCTGGAAGGATGCGGACATAGTAGCTACTGAACCGGGGCACTTCTGGAGTCGGCTAATGACAAGATACTAAAAAAAATAATAAAAATAAAAAGAAAAATAAAAATTATAATAATATACTAAAATACCTGCACACAAAAATAACAAACGAAAATAATGTTAGACAAGTTAGTAACAATGTTATGGTAACCTTAGTGAGGGCCGTCGACTTAAATAGGCGGTGAATCAGCTCGAAATACGGTTATCCACAATAATCATATAAAAATAATATATATATATATATATAAAGTTATATGATCACCATATCGTGCAGCGCCGACCTAAATAGGCTGTGAATCAACTTGAAAGGTAAATCACAAAAAAAAAAAAGAAAAAAAAAGATCTGAAATAAAGTGCAGAAAATAAAATGTTAGAATTGTAACCAACGTTGGTTATCCACTAAGTAAAAGAAAATGTCAAATAATAAATAAGTTAGATGAAAAATAAAAACAAAAAATATGATAACCAACTTGACTGGCTTCATCCTGCAGTAAACGAGCATGTCAACTAAAGAGGTTAACCACAAAATAATAATAATAAAAACTAAATATATATAAATATATAAATTAGTAATGGAACAAAATAATAAGTGAGCATAGACCACTGATCAATTGGCATACACCTTTCAATTTCTTCGTTAAGGTAGGGAAGCAATCAATTGTCCTTAAATTTGCAAAGGTATTATTAATTTTTTTTAATTTTTTAATTTTTCTTATTTTAATTTTAATTTTTTGAATTTTTGAATTTTTTGCAAGATTTTATTAAAGCCATTTCTCGACAACGGTGCCAAAATACTTGACTACACCCAGAGTATGGCAATCTATTAACATCTAAGTGCAGGTACAGCGAAGCAGTAAATAAAATCCTATAAAACCGGAATCAATCCACAGGGAACGGATAATAGAATATGCAAAATTAGGTGATAAAATTCGCCCACAGTAAAATATTAGATGTCCACTAAGTCATGCTAAATATCGTAGTGTTGCAATGATTTCAGTTGGAATCTAAGCCGACCGGTTTCAATTTCAACTTAAAGAGTGTTGATGAGAATAGGATAAGTGATGCAGAAAATGGTAATTAAAATAAAATAGATGTTTTTGGGAGATTTGATAGTTGTGAAACTAGACTTTAAATAAAATTTAATAAAATAGTCTTGGATCTAATTGATTCGATCACCTAATTCACCCGAAATTCTAACGGAGGTTTTATAACTAAAATCATTGGCTTCGTCTTGAGCTTTTGATTTAGAAGATTTAGCTTTTAGAGCAGAAATTCTATAATAATTAAATCTAGAATAATAAAATTAAAGTCATAGATTCATACCATCGATTTACGCAATAACCATATCAAAATAAGATTTGTGTATAGAAATTACCAAACTTAGTCAAGAATCTAAGTTTTCTAAAAGATTTAAAATTTAATTACCAAGAATTTAAAGATTTTAAATATAAACAATAAAAACTCAATTACTTCTATTGATATTCCAAGATCTTCAAATGATCTTCACAATTGACTTCAAGAATTAAACTAATTACTCATAGTATTTAAAAGATATTACCTAAAAAATAATTCATAACTAAAAGGGTTTATTACAGTAGAATAACGGTAAGAAAAAGACTGAAAAATTAACTAGTTGAACAACTACTAACAAACTAACTGACTAAAAGAAAATGAAAGAGAGAGCTTTCAACCGAATGGCTCTCTAACTCTCTGCTCTCTCCCCAGGCTCTCTTCTTTTGTCCGTCTCCCTTTTGCACTCCTTGTCTTTTTATAGCCGAGAGAAGGAGAGCATGTTTTTTAATCTTTTCTCTTTCCTCCTTTTTTCTTCTTTCCTTTTCTTGTCTTTTTGTCTTTATGTCTTTATGTTGGCCGCCTCACCTCACCTGCACACACGCACATATATATTAATAATAAGATATAATATAATATATAAAAAGTAAAAGATATTTTATAATATATACACTTATTCATAATATACATCACCTTGCTTCATTTTTTGTTTTATTTTCAAATTTGTTCAAGGTGTGTAAAACATGAAAAATACTAAATTAATATAAAAATGATAAATAACACGCAAATAATAACTAAAATTAGCCGGTAATTAGGGACTTCAATTGTACTTGTTTAGAGTGCAATCATAGTGTTACGTGTCAAAACCCATGAAAGAAAAGGAGGCCCATGTCTGTAGTAGAGATGTGTGAAATAAATAAAGTTATGACAATGCATGTAATAAATGAGTATTGTCATATCACCTTATGGTCATGTCACTTGTATAATATGTAACGTGCTAAGAAGCATAGATACGGACACGGGTACGGATACAGACACAGATACGGACACGGGTCGCGGTATTTTTAAAAAATAAGGACATGAATGCGACAGGGACACGTCAAAAAAATATTAATTTATATATTTTTATTTGTAATGTGTATAAACGTAAAATTCATAAATCACAAAAAATAATATGAAAATAACTAAATAATGTCACAACTATAATACATCAACTAATAAACTAAGGATTTGAAGAATTAGATTTAGGTGTTTTATGCTTTGGTGGTTTAAATTTTTGAAATTTATAAATTCGACTCTATTTAATACTATTAATAATAACATTTCAACATCGCACTGTCTCAAATGTGTCCAACTAGTGGTCAATGTGTCCAAGAAGTGCCCACAAAAAAAATATCAACAAAAATATTGGACACAGTAATTTATGTGTCCGACACGTGTTTTGGCATGTTTGAGAAGTATGTGTGTCCGTCATGTCTCTGACATGGATACATCACCCTAAACTGTGTGTCCGTACTTCCTAGGCAATGTGTGATGTATGGTGAAGTATTTAAATAAAAAAGGCTAAGGGTCTAGCCTTGTGGTATATAATTATTGTAGCCGGCGATGTGTATCATATCTATCTGTACTATGAGCACCTTTATACATGTATATAACTGGGTGCTGGAAGAGACACAAGTCCTCCCAAGTCTCTTTGTAAAATACAAGCTCTCTATAAAATCAAGTTATCCAATTTTGTATAATTTTAAGTATACAAAAGAGCCGAGCAGGTTAGGGGAAAACTCAAACTGGTAATCAATTACCAACCTCTAAATCATTTTCTTCAAGATGATAAATTTACTCTTCCAAAGAGAGAAGTCATGTTCCAGCATCTACCTCAAGCACAGTTGTTTTCCAAGTTTAATCTCAAAGCTAGTTTTTGGCAACTGCTAGGTGACGCTTCTAGAGATGAGAGTAAGTTCAAGAATATGGGTCTGGAGGATATACCCCTTGATGAGAAGAAAAGTCTCTAGCTTCTTATGATATGGGATAGTCGTCCCTTCTTCATAATGATGACAATTTTTCTTTTTCAACAAGAATATGTGTACATTCTTGTATTTTAAAGCAAAGTACTTAGTATTTGATTTTTTGGGCCCTGCTACTGCTTTAGCCCTCGCATTTCATAATTTGGCCTTTTTAAGGCTGTAGCCTGAGCTGCATGTCCAAGTGATGAGAATGGAACTCCCAAAGTTTATGCTTGGAAAGAAGGAAAAATGGGAACAACCCTGTGGGCCCTACAATTGGACCTATGGGTCCTGCCATAGGCATCACATAATCACAAACTATTCTTAGATGTAACAAGTTGAGTAATGAGATTCTCTAAAATTGTTATTCTCTTGCAATGGTGAGACCCCATTGAGTTCGTTCAGGCGGGGCTCCTAGAAAGCCTTAAAGATTGATCCTAAGGTGTCTTCTTGTTCTTCTTGTGTTTTTATTTCTAGTAACAACATCAAACCAAAACTAGCCATTCTACAATTCTAAATTCATCCCGAAATTGTAGCCCTTTGATTGTAAAACCCAATCTTAATTGCCCTAATATAACAGCCATAAAACCGTTGATAATAACTCTTGTCAATAAATCCAGCAAGTTAACTCCTTTGATTTTTGTCCAAAATAACCTTAAATCATGACCAATTCAAGCAGAAATCTGACCTTTACCCTAATATTAGCCTATTAATGATAACCCTATAATAAAGGCCTATGAAACCTTCGCTAGGACTATGTCCTATGCCAATTTTGGCATGAGAGCAAATGTTCTTGATTAAGAATTCATGCAATAGGTATATTCAAGGAGAAACTCACTGATGTAGGACCAGCATAGAGAAGAAGAGTAGAAAGAGAAGAGAAGGAGAATAGATAGAAGGGGAAGAATATATATTATAAGAAGAGGATAGAAATAGAGAATAAGATCCAGAGAGGGGAAGAATATATCAAAAGAAGAGAAATTGAAGAGCAGAGAGAGTAGAAGAAGAATAGCAGAACAGAGAGAGAAAGTGAAGGAGAAGAAAATAGGATCAGAAATAGTAGTAAAGAATAGAGGGATGGGAGAAAGAGAAGACATTATGCGAAGTAGAAAGCTGGGAATATTATTCAATTCAATAATGTTCAAAAACTATATATTCTTACTCAACCTGTGCCATATTATACTACCACATGGGATTATCCATCTAGGAACTCAAAATAAATTAGAACTCCTAAAATAACAATTCTAATAAAACACTAATTCTAAGAAGACTAAAAGTAAATCATTGCTTGGTTCTTGCTTCTCCATGTGACCAAATTCTCTCCTACAGAAGTACAGTAGCCGGAAGTAGACCGTCTATCATCAAATAAACTTACCTTCCACCCTCAATGACCTGATTTGAGAACAAGATCCCCTTTCATGGAGTGGACTTAACATACCTCAGTATTTGTTAGATAACATGTAGATGTACTGTACAAGGGTTATGTATAACTTGGCTAACAACTCCCCCTGCATACGAGTATGAGAGATATATCGTTCTTCCCATAAGTCTTTGGTGCCTTCCTTTGTCAACATGATCACCTAATCTACTGTCGTATCTGTGACTAGCCTCAATTAGATAATCTGCTGGTCTATAACCTAGCATGTTTTTTTCCTCGAGTAGATCAAGAATGTACTTTGGGAGATAAAGATACCTAAATTTGATATGGCAACCTCAATCCCTAGAAAGTTCCTCAACGAGCTTAAGTCTTTGATATCAAGTTCCTTGGCCAGTTGTGTGTTGGGGTGGGACACTTCCTTCACATCAATACCTATTACTACTATGTCATCGACAGACACAATAAGATGGTGATTTTACGACTATCTCATCTGATGAACATAATATGGTTAGCATGACTCAGCTTGTATCCAAATATGTCTTAAGAAATTTGCCAAACCAAGCTCTCCAAGACTGTTTTGATCCATAAAGGGCCGTCTTCAATCGACAAACCTTCCCTACAGTAGCATAAGAGAGGGACCTAAGTATATACTTATTCCTCCAAATCACCATGAAGAAATGTGTTCTTCACATCAAGTTGCTATAAAGGCCAACCTAGGTTAGCAGCACAAGAATGAAGAGTGCAAGTGAAATTCATCTTTGCCATTGGAGCAAACGTCCCCTTAGAGTCAAATGCCATAGGTTGAGTAAATCTTTTGGCAACAAGCCTTGCCTTTTATTTCTCAAATATCCCCTTTGCATTTTGTTTGATAGGGAAACCTCACTCACAACGTACTATTTCTTGCCAACTTTGAACAGAAACTAACTCCCCAGTGTCATTCTTGCCCATGGCTTTCATTTCCTCTAACACAGACTTTCATCTCCTTTACCATAGCCTCTTTCCATATAGGATCATCAAGAGCTTTCCTTCCAACCCAACTGAATAGACACAAAAGAAGATATTGATGTAACAAAGGCACAACATGATGAAGACAATGAGTTGTATGAAACAAACTATGACATGGGATGTTTAATGCAAGGCCTACCTCCCTTCCTAAGAGCAATAGGGAGGCCAGATTCATCAACTCCTGGAATAATAGAAGGTTCATTACCTTAAGAATCTGTAAGAGAATATGGAACTGTAGTCCAGGATGGTGACTAGCTTAGTAGCATGTGGGCAGTTCTGTTTTTTTGGGCACCATGAATAGGTTTAAAATCAGTTTTAGCCTAATGCCACCAATGTCATGTTCTTCCTCAGTGCACATTGTCTCCTCCCTTTCACCACAAATAGTTGCTCTCGGAGGAGAGCTCCTACTGATCATATGACAACATCTCTTCCTTAGTAATAGTCTCCCATTGAAGAGATGTCTGAGAGGAATCAAAGGACTCAAATTCACGAAAGGTGGCATAAATGTTAACATACACTCTGCAGAATTGACGTTCATAGCATTTGTATCTTTTTGAGTAGCATAGTAACCAATAAAGACACGTTTTACAGCCTTGGGATCAAGTTTCCCACAAGAATGTTAAGGAGTATAAACAAAACAAACACAACAAAAAATCTTGGGAGGAAGAGAGGAAGGAGAAAAAGTTGCAGAAAGAAGCTCGAAAGAATCTTAAACTAGAGAACACTAGAAGGCATCCAATTGATGAGGTAGGCAGCCATAAGAACATTACCACCCCAAAAGGATTTAGGGACATTTATAATAAACATAAGGCAACATCAAGAAGGTAGCGATTTTTGCACTTGGCAACTCCATGGTGTTCAGGGGTACTAATACAACTTCATTTGATAAAGAATACCGCCTGAAACGTTCTAGCAATGTATTCAATCCCATTATCACTTCAGAGTATTTTGATGGAGGTATTAAATTGTGTAGTCGCCATTGAGTGAAAAGTTTTAAAGTATGAAAAAACTTCACTTTTGATCTAAAGCAAATGAACCCAAGTAACATGGGAATAGCAATCAATGAAAGTGACAAACCAACGATAACCAAAATAGACACAACAATAGAAGGTTGTCTCACATCAGAATGAATAGTTATAAATGGAAGCACTTCTTTTATTAACTAGATAATAACAAGAGTGTTTATGTTAGCCAATTCATAAGCATCACAAACAAAACTACTCCTACTACAATCTTTCACTAAAATAGGAAAAAGTTTTTCAAGAACACCAAAAGTAGGATCTCGTAACGTCGATACGACTGATGCAAAAGTGGAAGATGAACCAGTAACTATTTGCAGAGCCTGAGCAGATGCCAACTATGGAGAGAGGAAGGAACAATATCCGAGAAAATATAGACCACCATGTGCTCTACCATTACCAATCATTCCCCAGACGCCAATTCCTAAAAGACACAATGTGTAGGGAAAAAAATCGCTGAATAGTTCAAGGAATTGTTAGGATGACTAACAAAAAGCAGATTATTAGAAAATTTTGGAACATTAAGAACTGATGAAAGCGAAATATAAGAAGAGCAATGGATAGAACCTTTTCCTAATATAAAAGATAAAGAACCATTAGCAACTCTTAACTTTGTCCTTAACAGGATGAGGAGAGGAAAAATAAAACAGATTGGAAGTGTCTGTCATATGATCAGTAGCTATGAAATCTACTATCCAAGGAGAAGTGGAAGAGCACTAAAGGCACTCGTAGGGATACCTGTATGAGCAAAGTTGGACAAAGGAAATCTGTGCGGAGAAGAGGTTTGGGTAGACGACGTATCAAGACTAACCATCAGACTCTTGAGAGTCTGCATCTCATCTTGGGAAATAGGACTAGCATCACCATATGTGGTCATGGACATCTCAAATATATGGGCGTAGTCAACGTGCTCTGTTAGGGCAACCAATCAACTTCTAGCAGTGCTCCCTATCATGGCAATCTTCCCCATAATAATCCTACTTTAGCTGATCACAATCAACAACCTTATCCTTCCCACCAAACTTGGATTGACTCTGTTTTCCATTCGTGGAGTAGAGGTAAGAGCTAAAGCAAAGCGATCTTGATTAGGAGTATGTACCGTAGCACTCCGCCTGCTCTCCTATTATTGAACACATGCATAAGCCTCTTACGATGGGGAAAAGGATATCTACCTCAAACTTGAACTTGAATCTAATCATATTCAATCATAAACTTGCTCTTTCCTTCCCTTTTGTTGGAACGTAGTTGCATCCTGGGAGCACATCGCTTGAAAACTCTGATAGTGTTCAAGCTCCTGACACAAACTACTCAACTCAGCATAATACTTAGCAACGATCTTCTTTCTAATCTAACCCAACGATCTTCTTCCCCATTTATAAGGCCGGGTATCGTTACCTCTTTGAGAGTGCGTCTATGCTGTGGCACACCAAACAGAAAACCAAATCTGATGCATTGTTCCAATGCCATCCAACTTAACTGGACTAATCTGGAGAGTTCCAACACAACCCAACCCATTCTTCGTACTCTATTCTTCAAACTGGCAATAGAAGTCTTACTAGCTTCCGTCATGTCCGCAATAGGGGATGGCACAATACAAGTAACAAAGGCTAGCTCAAAAACACAAAAATCTTCAAGAGAGTATATATTGCCCAACTGGTAGAGGCCAAGCACATCAAAACACATTGACAACAATCTGCAATAAATGAATATCAAGCCAAAGTACCTCACTGTTAAACATAGAAGAACTTGGTCGCACCCTTATTTTGCAAAAAGGGCATCAAAATCTTGGAATAAAGATGAAGAAACTCTCTCATGTCTAGTCGGCACCCCAGAGGTATTTCCAAGCATCCATTTGCTCCAAATCAGCTCCGATCAACGATTTCTAAATACTAGCCCCTTTTTTTTGGTAAAATCAAAGAACAATAGAAAAACTACATCAAACATACTAAAAAAATTTTGCATTTGTTTTGGGAATCCTCCTATCCTAGTCGAACATATTTGGTAAATTTGAGATTTTTCTGATTTTTTTGTTTTACATTATGGAAACGAGGAAGTGACAAACGGAAATATGGATCGTGCCAAGAACAATAACCTTGGGGCTAACACAAACTTTTCCAGTTCTACTTTTTCATCATTGTCGTCTTCTTCTTCTTATTTATCTTTAATTTGATTCCGGCAACACCTCAAACCAAACAAGCTCTTTTACAACCTAAATTCATCTTAGAACTGTAGCCCTTTGATTCTAAAACCCTAACCCTGCAACCATAAAACTTTTGATAACCCTAATGACTAAAGCCCCAACCCACCATATTTGATTGTAGGGCAGCCTTCACTAGGGCTTTCTCCTACATCACCAAGCCTCTTGTAGACTTCCTTTATGGCCAACATTTTCTTTGTGGTTGCTTGTGACTTTTCTTTACAGGGAGTTGGTTTGTGAAACTTCTTCAGGACCTGTTCTGCTAGATTGTTATACTTTGGTGCCCTTTGAGAAATATTCAGCTACTTTGGATGTCCAATTTTTCTATTGGTCATGGGCACCATAAGGGTCTGTCAGTGGCATAATCGTTGAAACATTTGCTGCCAATGCTACATCTGACCTGGAAACTTGGCTTTAAAAGCAAGCAACTAACTTTGAACTACTATCAAATAGAAGCAAGAAATAAGCAACCAACATCTGCAAGCAGTTCTACTCTTTTAGACTTCTAGTAGTGTCCTATTTGACACAATTAATGACTCTTCAAGTTTAAGACAAACATCTTGAAAGTGTTTGACCTTCCAAAGCAGCTCATTGATGTATATTCTAAATCCAGAAATTATTTCTTGGAGTTCAAGGAAGGGGAATTTCAAGAAAAAAAACTAGTTTGATGTTTGATTCATAACTAGGCAATTTGAGCTAGTGATCAGTTAATTGCACCAACCTATTGCTGTATGGATGGGATTGGAAAATCTTATTGGGTTAAGGGTGGCTATGTTATCTAGGCTCGGGTATGTGTGCCGGGTGTGGGTACTTGTCCAAGTGTCGGATTCATCTAATTCTCATATCCAAGGACACTGGGACACGGCTAGATTTCATATTTTTTAAATACTTATTTTGTGTTTTTAAGGTAAAATAACATTTACAAGCTAAAATATAACATTTTATACATAAAATGGAAGTCTTATACTTAGTTTTATAGTAAACTCAATTAGTTATAAATCCTTATTAGATGCATTCCAACTAGTGTCCAGTGTCGTGTCAAGTGTCCAACATGGGTACTTTACAAATTTAGAAGAGTCCAGGTAGCATAGCAGGGTGGGGATTAGATTCTCCCAGCACAATTCTGTTGGGTCTAGGCAGAGATGGGTTTGACTTATCCAGCACATCCCATGCGGATTATTGTATGTTTAATGCAAAAAATAATAGGTTTTATTCTCCTCTTGTAGAATGGTGATGTCACTAGGCATGTGGGCATGTATGCCATCGTGCGCATTTATGATATAGGTTTTCAAGTTTCATTAATTATCAATGAGGGAACAGAATCTCCCAGTTTAACATATTGGAATTGCAAAACCATATGCCAAACCACATTGCTTTGCAAAAACTTAAAATTCTATTTATCCCACATCAGAACCATATGCTATGCCAACAACATGAAAACTTAAGCAGAACACAAATATGTGACGTGGTGCATGTGAAGCAGAGTTGGGGCTAATTTGAAATTCCAAGTCCATTATGCCTTGACATTGAATGATGATGTTTAGGGTTGATTTGAATCTTATTTTAGTTTTTTTTTTTTTTTGGTGACAGAATAGGCAATGAAACACACACACATAAATGAAACCACATACGGTCTAAGGGAGAAAGACACACCAAACCCAAGACAACTCACTAAAACAAGAAGTCTTGGGGGCAGTCTTAAACCCAATGCAAGAAGTGTGATCAACTAATGGGGGGCAGTCTTATTTTAGGTTTCTTTATGTTGTAGGTTGCTAGTATGACATTATTTATGTTTTTTAGGTTTAGGAGTTAAGGATATTTTGTAATTTTTAGATCTGCTACACATGAGATATAGTTTTGGTCCACAAGTTATAGTATGGGGAAAATTATATCATTGAGTCATTGTGTGTGGTTTATTTAGGTATAGAATGTTGAAGTGGTGAAAGATTCTTAATTTTCTAATTTTATTATCTTAGTTCAAGTAGGAATAGGAGAGCTATAGTAGTCGATATACCTATGTAAGCTTTCTTTTCAAAGGAGTTGATATTGTGAGAATTTGAGATTACATTTGTGAGAATCTAGCCCTTGTGAGGATGAAGCTTTCATCTTTTCTTCTTCTTGTTCACAATCAAGTAATACATTGTTGTCGGTTTATTGTTCACAATCCCATAATCATTTCAACCTCCATATCTAACCTAAATCCATCCTACACCCTTCCTACCTATTGGAGTAATGTTAACCAGTAAACCCTTATCCACAGTTTAGACTTTTCAGTTAATCAAAAAAAAAAAAAAAGTGCAAATTCTGCAACCTGCTACTTTTGAAATCAAACCAGTTTTAGCCCTTTACCTTCTACGAATTCTAGAATTTATTTTCTGTTTTTTGGAGCCCTAAACCTAAGGTCTCTCCTTGCAACCCCCCATAAAATCTAACTGTAGGTAGGTTTATCATATGTTTCTCAAAGTTGTCCTACATCAATATGTCTTGACGTGACTTTAATCTTTAGTTATGCTAGATCTCAAGATGCCCAATATTGTATAGAATCTGCCAAATCAAGGCTTCAACTTATGAGGCATCCTTGCCATTCCTTTCTTACACTTTCAAAGGGTACTGCCATTTATCTACTCTAGTTCTTCATTTCACTGTGCACGTTCAATTTAGTCCTGGTATAGAATTTTATTTCCTTGAATCTTGTACTGTAAACCAGTATTTCTTTTTATGACTTAAAGAATGTTATTATATAAAATTGATTTTAGAGGGATAACTTTGATCCATTCATTTCAATTTGCTATAGGTCCTATTTTGTAGCACTGAGAATGGTAGATCATCTTTTGTAAGGCAACTAGAGCCAGATTGGCATGTTGATACAAATCCAGAAATTCTGTGTCAGCTATCTGTATGTTCTTTACCCATGTTTTATGTTACGGAAAGAGGATGTGCTTTGATTTATCGTCTTACATTTTTTATTACTGATTTATCGTCATACATTTTTTATTACTGATTTCCATAAAACTTTTTTTTGTCTTTTCATTGGGTTCCGCCTTAGAGATTCGTTAGAAATCCACTTTACATCTTGCCCATCGGATCAAGTTTTACTTCAGGGTCTGGCATTTTAAGCTCAATGAGTTTGGAGTTATATTTTGCTGAGGAAAGCGTTTTGTAGACCATCCTACTTGAAGTTGTTCTCTTGTTTAAAGAAAATGAGAATTGAGAAATGAAAAACTTGTAATTTAATCTTGCTTATGGAGATTGCTAAAGATACACACAGGAATGGCAACGGTTCGGTTTTGGGTCGGTAGATCCCTCCTCCGAACCCGACTCGTTAAAACAAAATATACTCCGAACCCGAACCAATTCCATTTGACTGTGACCTTAACTCCGCCCCGAACCGACCTGAGATGTTGCTTTTATGCCAGAAACCCTAGGGTGTAGTATCGCTGCTGCACGGTTTCCTTATACTCGCTGACAATCTGTTGCCAAAGGATGTTGAAGGAGTTCATCGAGTCTCGGAGTTTCTTCCGGAGGCCGTTGATGACAAATGTGCGGGTGTGATCTGAGGAGCTTTCGTGGCGTTGAAGCGGTCGAGGGCCTCGAACTAGACCTTGATGAGCTTTGCCTTCTTCAACGCCAATGCGATGTCGCTGTCCATTTGAGAACGGAAATCTTTGACCGACTTCATAGAAGGTAGATCTCCCAAGTCCATCACGTATAATCGGAAAACCCCAAAAGCGCCACTACCCCCTGACACCGGTAACACTACAAATGGCAGACATCATCCTCTTGGCATGTACAAAATTGGGTTTACTTCGGTGGTGGAGCAATACAACCAACACCCAAAAATCAACTTACCAGAACTTAAGTTTTATCTTCTTTTTCTTCTAATGCTTTCGTGGGGATAGTTTGAAAAGAAAACGGTAGAAAAAATTTGAAATTGAAGTCCAAAGAGAGATGCAGCATATTGCATACTCCACCAAAATATGATGCGTGAGAGAGAAAAAGGCAGAGGTAGGTCATATGGGTTGTCATTGATGTGACAACTCTCTGCAAAGTTGTCATATGTCTGTTTGAAGTAATAATTTTTCTACTTATTCTTCATTCTTAATGTTTATCATTGTACGTCAAATGTCTTCTTTAGGCCAGTCATTTTATTCAGAACAGGATAAAAGTATGGAGACTCCGAACCCGATCCGAATCTGACCCTAATCCGATTGGAATTTAATGTCTTGTCTCCGAATCCGATCCGAACCCGATAAGAGGCCCTCCAAATCCGTACCATTCGGTTCGGGTCGGGACGGAACCCAAGGAAATGGGGGATTTTGCCATAGGGAAAATGAGTGACTCCGGTGACCTGAGGGTACAAGTATGACCACATATATCATTTGGATGTATCACACTTTACCACAAAATGTGATAATATTGTAGTAGCTATGGGTCATATTTGTGGTAACTTCAGCTCACTAGTCGTAAATATGGATCACATTTGCAGTAACTGTAGAGAATATTGAGATTTGAATATCTATATCATTCCATTATAATATGTACACAAAAAGAAGTTATAAAGGATAAGGTTACATGATAATTGAGAAATAAAATTCAAATAAATGTTACAATGATGAGATAATACTGTGTTTTATTCGACTTGATCCAGAAGCTTATCCTTATCCCTAAAATGCCACCGTAAGATGAGCACTTCATCACCAACAGTTATCCTGGAACATAAAATTTAAAAAAGCCTCTAAAAGAGCCCCTTAGTTAAGATATTAGCTTGTTGGTCAACAAAAGAGATTTACCCAACAAGAAGTTGTTTACATGCAACCTTGCCACTGATAAAATGGAAATCAACTTCTATATGCTTGGTGCGAGCTTGAAAGATAAGATTAAGTCCAATAAGTAGCACTAATATTATCACACCAAAGTAGTTAGACCTCAAAGGTGCTTTATTTATCCCACAAGTGCACGGTTGACGGTTGTAGTTTTATCCGGAAATTTCGGAATCATATTTTCTTAAGGAGTAAGCCCAATATAGGCTATTGATACTAAACTAACACTAAGCTAACTGTGATTGAATAGAAATTACGTGAATTAAATCTAAATAAAAGAGACCGAAAATATTTTGGATTTTAATGAGAGTTTTAACTTGCTAAACTATTGTAATGAAAATAAAAGTAATTAACAACTGGGCAATTAAATTAAAGTAAGTTGAAATTAAAGTCTTGGGATCAATCAATTCGACTAATTACGTCTCTTGGAATTCCAAAGGAGATAATTTTATAACTCAAATCCTTCGATTACATCACGAGCCTCAAATTCAGAAGATTTAGCGATAAAATCAAGTGTTCTTTAAAATTTCAACTTCTAAAATAAATTAAGTTGTTAGATTAAAGGATGAACACCATCGATTTGTACAACACATATACTGATTATAGATTCAAACATAAATGCTACCGAACATAATCAAACATCCAAGTTTTCAATGATTTCTAGAACAAAGAAGGTGAAGAATGAGTAAACAGAAAATTGTAACTTTGAAATCCCAAATTTTACCCCTTTTGTTCATCTAAGATGTTCAATTGGTCTTCACAATTGATCCTGATATGAGAAAAGCTAGCTACTCACCTCCATCTATGAAAAAACTTTGAAATAACTTGAAATAATTGAACAAAAATTTGAAAATCTAGATCTAATTCAAAGAAACGAAAGAAATCTTGAATTGAATGCAAGGAATCTAGAAAACTTGTATTGAAACTTGTATTGAAGTCAATTTGATTACAATAATGCAAGAGACTAATAAATCTAAGCTATTCTAAGCTAAAAACTATGAAAACTCTCTGGCCACCCTCGGCCGCCCCATTTGAACATAAAACAAGTTGGTATTTATAGGGATCGCAGCCCAAACCCTAGATTCAAGTAAAAATTTTGCCATGGCGTTTGAATGTCAAAACAAGCGTTCAAACGCCAAGGCAAAATTGGATTTGCATGCTCTCTGCCCATTCAAATGGTGGCTTTGGCGTTCGAACGCTAGGCCTCTTTTCTCTTACCGTTCGAACTCCACTTTTGGCGTTCAAATTCTAGGTTCCTTTTTTACCTATTTATTTTAGCTTAATTTTGACCACTTTATAGGTCTATTTAGCCGATGTATATTAGAAGTAAAGTTGTAGAGCTTGAAGTCTTCTTTCTAATGATGCAAAATCAGCCTAATTAGACATCGAAATAAAAAGTTATAGCTAAAATACAGAGACAGTTTGGACTTCAAAATTCTGAAATTTGCCTTGGTGTTCGAACGTGAAAACAGGTGTTCAAACGCCAGGCATAAATTGGAATTGATAACTCTTTGCCCATTAGAACGCTAGGTTTGGACGTTCGAACCCTGAATTTACTTATTCTTCACTTTTTCTTTATTTTGAGGCTCTTTGGAACCAAATTGGTTGACGCACGTTAGGCGCAAACAATTGTAACTTGATGAGATCTTTCTAACAGTGTAGGAATTAGCTCAATCAGACATTTGTAGTAAAATATGACCCCTTTGCGCGAGACTTTGCTCGACGAAATTTTCTCGTTTTACGTGCCGCAAGTCTCAGATCATCATTAAGGCTTCAATTCCATCTCTTTAGCATTGATAACCTGAGAAGATAACGAATTTGAGTTTATTCACAATATACAAACAATATAATAAAATTACACCTACTCTAAGCCTAACAAAGGCACATTAAAGACCAATGATTGCACTTTTAAGGTACAATCACATCCCCCAACTAACCTTTTGCTAGTCTATAGCAAAATTACCAAAACAAAACATAATCTTTCCTTTTATAAGAGTCCTAAATGTATTTAGCGTATGCACCAAGCCTTTAAACCCTTAAGTTACCCTTAGTGGGCGAGCGGTGTTTCGTGAGAGCTTGCAATGATGAATACCTACAAACATGTATCCATGTAATGTCAATATGATATCAAAGAAACACGATACATGTATTAACTTCATTCAAGTCACGTCTCAATCCACCTAGATCATGAATCCTCGCAAGGTAAATGCATAAAGTATCGAAAAAACATAATACATTGAAGTGTATTACCAATGACATATGACTCTAATGCTTCGTAAATCGTACAATTATGTCTTTTATGCTTTGATCCAAGTCTCACAAGGCATACGCTCAACTTTGAACATGAACACACAAGGTCTTTAATGGAAAGCTTATTTTTAGAGTAAATGTATAAAACATGCAAGTAGAGCAATTCTGAAATGAAAAACTGATAAATTGTAAGTGTATCGACTTGACATAGTTTCATGAAAGAATATTTACTGTTTAAGCACAATTAGAGAATTGACATTGATGACTTATGCACAATTGAATTAAAGATTCATGTAATTTCGGACATTGTGGCCATATGGATGGTAAACGAAAGAAGAGTCATGTAAAATGATAGAAAGCTGTAATAATTTTAACATATGCGTGCGCATTACACATGATGATCAATAAACATTCACTTTCAAACTTTTAACTTTTGAATAACTTTTGAACTTTTTAATCTTCCTTCACTTTTTTTTTTCATTTGAATTTTTTTTTCAACTCCTATTCATCCTTTCCTTTTTTTTTTTTTTTACTTTTCAACTCTATACACTTTGAACTTCATAAAAATATAAGCAATGTACCGACTCCGGAATTTCGCATTGACAAACTTTTAAGCTCATATATATACAAATATTGAGAAAAAAATATAAACATGAATGACTCAATGGAATAAAATGGCCTATACTTTTATAATCCGAAAAACATATCAAATCAAAACTTCAAGAGTGTATAAGGTGTCAATAACTCCAATTAATACTTGACATGTAAACCAAAATCAAGCATAATAAAGCTATTCAATGAATGAAGATCAATAAAATAACATTGAATAAATGTAAATCACTCTCAAAAGGCGATAAATGAGCTCTAAAGCTCACAATGTATAAAATCTCCACCTTATAAGTACATGCATGCATAAGAGAGAAATATAGAAATATCATATAGCATAATAGTGCACAACAATGTAAACTCTCTTTTATAATGGTTTTATGACAAAAATTTGTAATGCATCATAACAGTTAGGGTGAATCAATCATTAACTTGAATTTAGTAAAAAATATACAACAAAGTAACTCATCATCATACTAACAACGACATGGATATATAAATGGTTCTTCAAGATAATCTCCAACACTTCCAGTCACAATAGTAAACATGAAGAGTATATGAAAAAATGTGAGAAATACAAACCAAAGTACCGAACCATATGATACATCAAACATTTACCAAAGATTTTCAAGTGTTCAAAAGATAGATCAATTATGAACCAATATTTGAAAATTACTCAATAAAGCATAACAAGGTTTGATAGAATAGAACTATTTTTGAATTGTTTTTTAAAATTTTTTTGTTTTTAATGGGTTTTTATATAAACAAAAAGAACAAAACAAAACAAAAAGACTAATAGTCTCCTCCCTACCTAAAGTCATGCAATGTCCCCAATACATGAGAGCAAATCATGGAATGCAATTAAATGACGGGAGAAGAGAAAATAGGGTGCCTAATGCACCCCTCAACTTGTAATGAGAACAAAAATTAAGAAAACAAAGAAACAAAATAACTACTCCTACTCCTACTCCTACACAAATTGGACAGATAATCATCCAATGCCACGAAGTGAGAATTTATCATCATCTCATACCCCAAAACTAGATACTTTTAAATAGTTCATGCAAATGTGAGAATATATAATGGCGACCTTTTAGATGAACTGAATGATATAACATGAAAGCACACAAGGGTAAAAAGGGTCATGAAATACAAAAAATGCAAAATGATAATGCACAAAGGTGGCAATGATTCTCATGCCATGAAGTGATTGACCCTCCTCTTCTTTTAGTTGGCCGGCCATGGGAATGATGTTTGGTTCTGATGTTGGGACATGGAGCTCCAAAGGCTTCAATAGAATAGGACTAGGTGCTAGGGATGTAAAACTTGTCTCTTGATCCCTAAACATGGTAAGGATGACCTCTAAACCATCAATATCCTCATTGACATCCACATTCCCAACATCTAATAAACTAACATCATCATTAAGAGTAATCTCAGTACTATCCTTTTCTTCTTGTTTAGAGTCCTCTATCTTGGACTCCTCTCTCTCACACTCTTTATCCCGAGGTTCATTTTCAATAATTTTCTCACTTATCTTAGAAACATCTTTCTTAGACTCAAAGTCTTGAGGAAAGGTAGTTTGATTAATGATATCCTCATTCCTAAGGTTAGTGACGGGATGGATTTGTTCAATTGGATGGACTTGCTCTTGGTTAGGGTAAAAATCAAGGTGATTTGCATTAAAACTCTCTTCAGGTGGAGGTAGATATTCTAAGTGCTCATAATGGTAATAAATTCGCGATGCTTCACGAAAATAGTCAAAGGGGTTTTTGTAAGTTTGAAGGAAGTCTTGATAATGCTTTGAAAAAGCTCCCTCATGTCCCCTACTAATGTTAAATTGATTACACTTTCCAAGATTAGGGGCATTCGCGGAGGCTCCTTTTGGCCATTAGCTCTAAGTTGTTCCCTCATAGACATGTTAGATGATGGATAGTGTGAGAATACGTCACCAAACATAACGAAGTGCACAATGGAAGATAAATGTAATGCACAAACAAATGTAGTGCACCGCGCCTCAACACAGCATACACAGCAATGCTCAATAATTTGCCAACCATCCCTCTAATCTCCACATAATAATTTTCACCAATTTAAGTGATTTCAATCCAACCAAATCTCCAATTTCCAAAAGATATATATATCACCAATTTATAATTAAACACAATCCTTAATTCTCCACTAGCAATCCTCCAATCAATTTATTAAAACAAAACAACATTTATACTACACAAACAAAATAAACCTAAAATAAAGAGAAAAAGAAAGAAACAAAATATATCATGGTACACAAAAATGGAACGAAGTTACCAATGGTCTAAGCCGAAGATTCCTTCGTCATGATAGATTAATGGCGCCAAAAACTTGGTTGGACCTCAAAGGTGCCCTATTTATCCGTAAGTGCACGGTTGACAGTTGTAGTTTTATCTGGGAAGTCTAGAATCGTATTTCCTCAAGGACCAAGCCCAATATAGGCTATTAACACTAAACTCACACTAAGCTAACTTGGATTGAATAAAAATTATGTGAATTAAATCAAAATAAAAGAGACCAAAAATATTTTGGGTTTTGATGAGAGTTTTGACTTACTAAACTATTGTAATGAAAATAAAACTAATTAACAACTAGGCAACTAAATCAAAGCAAGTTAAAATTAAAGTCTCGAGATCAATCGATTCTACCAATTGTGTCTCTTGAAATTCCAAAGGAGATAATTTTAAAACTCAAATCCTTTGACTATGTCACAAGTCTCGTATTCGAAAGATTTAGCGATGAAACCAAGTGTTCTTTAAAACTTCAACTTCTAGAATAAATTGGGTTATTAGATTCAAAGATGAATACCATCGATTCGTGCAACGCATATACTAATTATAGATTCAAATATAAATGTTACCATACTTAATCAAACATCCAAGTTTTCAATGATTTCTAGAACAAAGAAGACGAAGAATGAGTAAACAGAAAATTGTAACTTTGAAATCCCAGATTTTACCTCTTTTGTTTATCTAAGATCTTCAATTGTCCTTCACAATCGATCCCGAGATGAGAAGAGTTAGCTTCTCATCTCCATCTATGAAAAAAAACTTTGAAATAACTTGAAATAATTGAACAAAAATATGAAAATCTAGATCTAGTGCGAAGAAACAAAAGAAATCTTGAATTGAATGCAAGGAATCTAGAAAACTTGTATTGAACCTTATATTGAAGTCAATTTAATTACAAGAATACAAGAGACTAATAAATCTAAGCTGTTCTAGGCTAAAAACTATGAAAACCCTCTACAATGGCCGCCCCCTTCAAACATCAAATGAGTTGGTATTTATAGGGATCACAGCCCAAACCATAGACTCGAGTCAGAATTTTGCCTTAGCGTTCGAACGTCAAAACGGGCGTTCGAATGCCAAGGAAAAATTGGATTTGCATGCTCTTTGGCCATTTGAACGGCAGGTTTTGGCGTTCGAACGCTAGGCCTTTTTTCTTTTATCGTTCGAACTCCACTTTTGGCGTTCAAACTCTAAGCCCCTTTTTTACCTATTTGTTTTAGCTTTATTTTGACTACCTTAGAGGTCTATTCATTTGATGCACATTAGAGGCAAAGTTGTAGATCTTGAAATCTTCTTTCCAATGACGTAAAAATCAGCTCAATCGGACATCAGAGTAAAAAGTTATGGGTAAAATATTGAGACAGTTTGGACTTCAAAATTCTAAAATTTGCCTTGGTTTTTGAACGTGAAAACAGGCGTTTGAACGCCAGGCATAAATTGGAATTGATAGCTCTCTGCCTGTTAAAACACTAGGTTTGGGTGTTCGTTTGCTGAATTTACTCATTCTTTACTTTTTCTTGATTTTGAGACCCTTTGGAGCCAAATTGGTTTACGCATATTAGACGCAAACATTTGTAACTTGATGAGATCTTTCCAACAATGTAGGAATCAGCTCAATCAGACATCCGTAGCAAAATATGACCCATTTTGCGAGACTTTGCCCTTTAAAATTTTCTCGTTTTATGTGTTGCAAGTCCCGGATCATCATTAAAGTTTTAATTCCATCTCCTTAGCATTAATAACTTGAGAAGACAACCAATTCGAGTTTATTCACAATATACAAACAATATAATACAATTACACCTACTCTAAGCCTAACAAAGGCACATTAGAGACCAATGATTGCATTTTTAAGGTACAAACACAAAGCAAAGGCGGTGGTAAAAGAAAAACACCAAGTTCTTGCAATAAGGGTCACATCTGAATTAGTTTTATGGTTGCGAAAGTGATACACTCAGCCTTAGTGGAGGATCGAGCAACAATATATTGTTTTTGTGAGCTCCAAGAGACAAGATGAGAGCTAGGTCAACTAGCCCAATGGCATTTGAATAAGCTTGAAAGTAAAGAGAAGAAGAAGGTCGAAACAACAACCCATGATTGATTATGTGTTTCAGATAATGAAGGATGCATTTGACTGCCATTCGATGATCATCAATGGTCTGATGCTTGAATTGTGAAACTTTGTTCACTGCAAAGCCAATGTCTGGTCGTGTTATGCCGTGATATTTAAGTGCACCCACAACATTATGCTAGTCAGTAACATGATTGAGAGGGAGCCAAAATGGAGAGAGAGAGAGAGAGAGAGAGATGGTGTGGCAATTGGAGTGTGAACTTGCTTGGCTCCAACTATGTTGCAACGTTGTAGCAAATTTGTAATGTATTTATGTTAACAATGAAATAAGCTTGAAGACACAAAAGGCTTCAACACCAAGGAGAAAATAAATATCATGCAAATCCTTCAGAGCAAAACTAGCAGAGAGTGCATGAAAAAGAGAAGAAATAGCATTGGAATCATAGCCAGCAAGCAATTAATCATGCACATAGATGAGGAAAAATATGACAATCCCACTAGAATGATAGATAAGCAAGGAGGCATTAGTTTTAGAGGTAACAAATCCATGTCCTAAAAGAAAGCAACTCAATTTTTGGTACCACATACAGGGATTTGGTGCTAACCATAAAGAGATTTTTTTAAGCAATCTATTAGGCTTACATGGATCGATAAAGCCAAGAGGTTAAGCCATGTACACTGATTTAGTTAGCCCACCATGATAAATGCATTATAAAAAGATAACTACTTAATGGACCACCCATGTGAAACAACAATGGAGAGCACAATTGTTATCAATTTCATAACCGCACTAAAAGTTTCATTAGTCACCACCCTCCCGTTAATGGAAGCCCTTTACAACAAGTCAAGCTTTATACTGATTAATGGAGCCATTGGGCTTTTGCTTAGTTTCGAAGACCCATTTACAACCTACCACATTAAGATCTGAAGAAGATGGGACACGATGTTGTGTGCCATTAGAAAGAAGGGCATTGAACTTTTTGTCCATTGTCAAATGCCATTCAAGAATTTTAGAAGCTTGGGTGTTAGGAAGTGGGTTTAATGGGCTTGTGTGTTTAGTAGCAACAAGTGTGAATTTAGTGGGTGGAGGCTTAAGACTACCATAGTGAGAGCGAATGAGCATAGGGTGTATGCATGCAGGAGGTTGTTGTTGGGTCAAAGATAGTCCCGAGAAGGGGGGGGTGAATTGGGACCTTTAAAATATTGCAAGTTTTTCGGCAATAAAAATCAATCCTTATTTAAATAATGACAAATAATAAGTGATGCAAATACGAACTAAGATTGCTGACAAGTAAAGATAACATGCACAATCATTCAGCAGTCAATACACACACACGCAATCAGTAGTAAGCAAAGAACAAGAGATTTACAAAGGTTCGGCTTAATTCTTGCCTAAGTCATCTCTTCCTCGATCCCCTCGAGGGTGTTCTACTATGTAATCTCCTATTTACATAGCTGCTAGTTTCTTCAAGTGCCCGGCTCACTATTACATCCAACGATTTACACCCAAACCTTGCTGCTGAGAAGCTTCAACCAAGCTCTCGATTGTACAAGAGTATTGTCAAGCTACATTTAAGCTCTCAGGGGTTACAACACCCTTTTTGGAAGTAATACAATCAGTGTCACTCTTAAAAGTGAAAATAATGCAAATTATAGCTCACTAATTCCTCTCGGGTAATGATAGTTACAGAATAATGAGGAAGATTTAGGGCTTTTGGATTTTTGCATTTTAAGATCTTTGTCTCTTACTCATAAATGAGTTTGAACTCATATATTTAAAGTCTCTCATAAGAAATAACCGTTAGAGCCGTTGGAGGTACATTAAATGCACGAACAGCTAGACAATTTTGAAAAATCTAACCATTAGAGCGAATTTTTGAATTCCCGTTGCCTACCAAGATTGTCAGCAATCTTCTACTGGTGTTGCCAATCTGGCTCCCAGTTTCTTTTGATTTAATTGTTTACCAAGATTGTTAGTAATCATTTTTCTGGTGTCGCCAATCTCGGGTTGCCTCTGCATTTGATGTTGCTCTTCAACAATGTTGTTAATGAACTTCACTTCATGCTTCCAATCTTTATCTCTACTTCTTTTATAGTTCGTTCTTCCATATGATAGTCAGCAATCTTTAACTTGTGCTTCCAATTTGTCTCAATGTTTCTTTTGTCATTTGCCTTTTATCAAGATTGTCAGCAATCTTGGTTGGTGTCAACAATCTGGTTCTCTGCTGCAGTTACTGTTGCTTTCCACAGATCTTAACCTATCCCCTTTGTCAATCAGTCTTCGATGGTGTGAACATGTCTAGGCTCTACTAATCTTCTTAATAGCTTTCCAAGCATCTTAGATATTTTGAACATTTTGTGGACCTTGGTTCATCAACCCATCAGAAGTCAACACTCTTGCTCGCGCTGACTTTGACAGATTATTAGGTGTCACCAATCTTCTGTATTGTCATCAATCTCACCATACTTCTTGTTTGAGCTTCCTTCACAATGCTTTCAAGGATGGCATGTTCAAGCTGCATACTTCTTTTAATGAAACAAATATGACAATCGAAGGTCTTCATTGTGAGTGAATAAGTCATGGATATTGTCAACCATTTCCAAATCTTAAATCTTCTTCTGTAGGTGTCATCAATCTGATTGTGATTCTAGTATTAATGGATTTGGCTTGGTATTGGCGCTCTTATGAGGTGCTGACAAGATCTTCTATGATACTTCACATTTCATGATTGCCCATAAATCTGAACCACTTTTAATTAAACTAAGCTGAACACTTATGTTAAACATATTAGATCATAAATATTAGGTTTTATGATCATCAAAATCAATTACCAGCTATGGATATCACCCCTTAGATCAACAGTTATTGGGTGAAAGGCAATTGCAATGGAGAGAATGAAACACGAGAAATATCATTATAAGTCAAAATTCCATACTGATTAGTGGCAGTGACAATGGAACCAAGAGTATGGGTAGAAGAATTATTAGGGGTAGTAGACTGTTCACAACTAGAAGAAGTAGAGGCAAAATGGCAAGGATAGATAATTGGTGGGGGAGGGAGCCATTAAGAAATTACAAAATTTGAAGGAAGATAGGTTAGGAAGGCAAGATTAGCATAAGGAAGACTTGCTCATAAAAAAAGTACATGCCATGAAATGTACAATCTACCAATAAGAGAGTGAAAGTGTCACAACCCCAAACCCACTCTATGCGGATTTGGTGCCGCGATTGGCCAATAGCTAACATTCTAAAAGCCACCAAAGGACCTAAACTCAAAAGGGAAAAAAGTGACTTGGAACTTGTGAGGTCACTGGATAACAAAGTTGCGTCTAAGCCCATCCCAATTCAAACCCACTTACAAAATGATTGAACATGATAAGGAATGCAATAGCCAAAATTATACATGTGATACAATCTTATAGCATTAAGATAATAAGGGCCAATATTACATACAAACACTATATCAAAAGATACATCAATACATAAATAATATACTTCATGTAATAAAGGATTCCACCAAAATATCAAAAAATAATCCATGCATCTAAGCTTTAAACATCATAAATGCTGCACAAAAGTCTTCTATTTACAATGCAAAGCGTAGACTTTTATGAAATTATGGCTCCTTAAATCTCCTCTTAAACTTAATGACCTAAAAAGATGTTAAAGGATTTGTTGAGCTCATAGCCTAATGAATAACTTGACAATCGACAAGATTTTACTATGGATACCGTTTTCAAAAGAAGTAAGAACATGATAGAGATTATTTGTATTTTCAAAGTACATTATAAGTATTTAGTATTTGAAATAAGGTAGATAAAACATGCTTTCCAAATACTGCATTTTCAGAAGCATAACAGATATCATATCTCACATGTCATCTCAGATTGAATAAAAAAAGATATAGACATATCCGTGTCGACCCGAATATGAGACAGCTATACCATTTTCATAGTGTGAAAATGTTGCCCTATGGCAACATGGAGACTTGTCTCGTGCAGATATATATGACAAGTTCATATTATAGTCCCACTCGCACAGGACCCTGAGAGAAGCATATGATGAAAAATACAAATTTTACTTTGAAAATTATAATAAAGTCATTCAATATCTATGGAGTTCATACCATGCTTTAGGAAACCTTTAATGTATGGAAGATAATTATGAAGAGTTATTCTAAATGATCATTTCATAAAACATGCTTGCTATGAAAATCAATTTAGAAATACAACTTCGGAATTCAAGTCACTCACCTTGAGTTCTCAGCACTTTAAGGTAATTCTATATTCATTGAATAAATAACCTTCGAGCCTTTAAACACCTTATTTCTTAGTAATTTTATACATTTGAGGCAAATATAAAGAGCACATAAACATATAAGCCTTTAAGAAACTAGTTTAGGTTATTACAAATGTGGCTCAAAGCAATGCAAAAGTATTCTAAAACCAAGGTGTAGAGAATATGAAATTATATCATAAGTGTAGGTTTCTGGTTAAAAGTGTCAACACTTGAGTTAAGGTGTCGACACCTGGTTGAAAAGTGATGACACCTAGAATGAAGGTATCAACACCTTTTTACATGGTGTAAGCATCGACAGTTAGAAAGGAATACATGGTTATCGTTAGCAAAGCGATTAAAATATATTAAGTTGTGATTGATTGAAGGAAAATGAAGAATATTTTTCAAAACAAAGTTGTTATCTTGAGAATGAACACTTGAAGAGTCAACATGAGAATATGCAAACCTTGGCCATCACCCACAATAATTTCATTAGGTCCATTAGGTCCAAACTGAATATTTAAGTTGGACATGTGTATGTGAGATGATTATTAGATCTGGAGTCAAGAAAACCAAGATTGATTTGATGAAGAACGAGACGGAACTTTATTACTTGAAAAGGCATGATTATAACATTGAGGACAATGAGTAGCAGCAGCAGCATGACTATCTAGAGAATATTTGGCACCTAGAACGTGGTGGTTAGTGAATGATGGAGAACCATTTGACCGATTGGAATGAGATAATGGAGATCGATTGCAATTGCCATGAGATTCATTTTGAGTGTGACGACGACGACGATGACCGCAAGAACCACCATTGTTGCTTGTTGCAATTGCATTTGTCACAGTTTTATTGTGGTTGTAGTTATTAGAATCAAGGTAAGTCCGAGAAGTTGCATTAGTAGTCTGAATTTGGAGATGAACTTGATCCGAAATGTCCGCAGGATATGCCTCATCTCATGACAGAGAAAAAGGTCACAAGATCCTCAAAGGAAATAGGATCAACACGAGTACAAATAGACATTTCAAAGTCTCGACAATTAGGATCAAGACCACATAAAGCAACAAGTACAAGATCCTCATCGCTAACAGGTCGATCAATTACGCAAAAGAGTCAAAGAGGAGTGAATAGACAGAATATACTCAACCACAATTGAGGTGCCCTTTTTAACTTGAGAGAGGAAATCCTTTAAGTATAGGACACGAGTGCGAGAGGAAACAACCCAACTATGATTTAATTGGTCTTGTTGACCCCTTAATTGAACTCTAGATCATAGTTATTATTATTAATACCCTTTCATACCGGTCGCCACAGACCCGTACGTGCCATTTCAGAGAGAAAACGGAGTAGGTCATGTGAAGTTCCGTTCCGGTAAAGTTCCCCGACTTTTTCAGCATTTCCCGTCCTATTCCGGCTATTTCGTTCATTCTGGCGTACCAATTTGTCTCGCATGGCAAGTTCAAAGCATGAAATTTCAGCTTTCTCCACAAAGCATTTATTGCTACAATCGACTATAGGCTAATTTCCTTGACAAAAGGGAAAAAAAGGCTTATTTTTCAATCTGGGTGCTGATTCAACTTTATTCAGCAACCCAGGTCGAGCACCATTACAAATAGCGTTTTCTCTAAAAATGTCTTTTTAAAAAGCATTTTTAGGTTGTATTCAAACCACGCTATACGAGGATTAGGTTATGTATACCAAATATGAAAATAGGGAAATATGGGGAAGAGAGGAAAAATACAACCAAAAAACGCCATTCAAAATAGCGTTTTCTCTAGGAAAAAATGTCATTTTTCATGGGAGAAAACACCATTCGAAATGGCATTTATATCAGTCACCTTGCCCCCAAAACAGCAGCACAGCAGTTCAACTTAAAGTTGCATAACTTCCAAATCGAGAAACCGATTGACGTGTCGTCAACTCTCATATGTCACTCGTGTCACACCGGTGCCTCCCGTAAAGTTTCACACTCCACAGACCCTTCCTTTCCCATTTCGGTGCCCTAACGGCCGAGTTGGCCTACTCCCGATAGCCTAAGTTTTGAAATTTGAAAACTTTGCATAACTTCCAAATCGGAAAACTGATTGACGTACCATCAATTCCCACACATCAGTCGTGTCACACTGGTGCTCCCGTAAAGTTTCACACTCCCCGGACCCTTCCTCCCTATTTCGGTACCCCAACGGCCGAGTTGGCCTACTTTCGGTAGCCTAAGTTTTGAAATTTAAAAACTTTGTATAACTTCCAAACCGGAAAACCGATTGACGTGCCGTCAACTCCTATACGTCACTCATGTCACACCGGTGCCTCCTGTAAAGTTTCACACTCCTCAGACCCTTCCTCCTCATTTCGGTACCCCAACGGCTGAGTTGGCCTACTTCCGATAGCCTAAGTTTCGAAATTCGAAAACTTTGTATAACTTCCGAACCGAGAAATCGATTGATGTACTGTGAACTCCCACACGTCACTGTTGTCACACCGGTGCCTCCTGTAAAGTTTCACACTCTTTAGACCCTTCCTCCTCATTTCGATACCCTAATGGCTGAGTTGGCCTACTTTCAATAGCCTAAGTTTCGAAATTCAAAAACTTGGCATAACTTCCAAATCGGGAAACCAATTGATGTGTCGTCAACTCCTACATGTCACTCATGTCACACCAGTACCTCCCGTAAAGTTTCACACTCCTCGGACCCTTCCTCCCCATTTCGGCGCCCCAACAGCCGAGTTGGCCTACTTTCAATAACCTAAGTTTCGAAATTCGAAAACTTTGCATAACTTTCAAATCAGAAAATTGATTGACATGCTGTCAACTCCTACACGTTACTCGTGTCATATCGGTGCCTTCCGTAAAGTTTCACACTCCTCATACCCTTCTTCCCCATTTCGGTGCCCCAACGGCTGAGTTAACTTACTTCCGATAGCCTAAGTTTATAAATTTGAAAACTTTGCATAACTTCCAAACCAAGAAACCAATTGTTCATACTAAAGTGACAATGACAAATATGACGAAACAAACTCATTGGAATATTACATGAAAATGTAATAACTTATTTTACATCATACTAAACTAAAAGGCAGAACAAATAGCGTTGGGGACCATGTTCATAACAACATAGTGGTTTTTCAGCAATGCTAAGGGTACTAGGTAGATAGTTAACAAAGTCATCGTAACCTTCTTCTTCTGAGAAATCTGAAAGTTCTAGGTTAGAAACTAGTAATGGATCTTTAGCAATTTCTATTAATGGTTGTGTTGGATCAACATATTCTTTCTTCGCATGATATGTAAAATGATATCTATCCAACCTTCGTTGCATTTGATTGATCTAGCGTTCGAGCGGTTTCATGACCTTTGTGTAAGATGATCTGCCGAACAACTTAGCTCAACAGGCCTTTGGGACACGTAGGTCATGCCATCGGCAATACATCTCTTGTTCACACCATTTATCGAACTAATCCTCCCACGGCAACCTTACACATTGGTCATCGGTCACCCCGCGGGGTAGATGTTAGGATGCATCGCCCATGAAGACGCGGCTGATTGGACCCATCGTATCGTGCATTAGAATAAGTTTGTTAAGAAAGCAACATTTTCGCCCATACCATTTGTTACTGACTAGATCCGTGTATGTATGCACTATATCAATGGTTGAGGATTAGTTTTCATCCATGTCGGCACTTGGAACCGAATGACTAGACGATGCCCCAAATAATTCCTTTCTATTCGGCATATTTGGAAGTATGATTTAGCAATTCTTCACGTAATTACACGATGTATATATAAGCAATGTGGCACAATGCATGAGTAAATAGTTCACGTGAGTTTATTGGGTTGCAGGATCAGCTTGTTTTTGTAAGCTTCACTTGAAGACTCAAGGACAAGCAAGACTTTACCATTGACATTACTTCACGTGAAGAGTCAAGGATAAGCCAAGCTTTACCATTGACATTACTTCACGTGAAGACTCAAGGACAAGCCAAGCTTTACCATTGACGTGACAACTAAAAAGAAAGGCTAACATTCCAGATGAATCATACTTTATTTATGTTGTAACAATATATTTTTACAAAAAAATGTAATATGAAATTACTTTGAAATCACAACAAACCGTACAATGTACAAAAACACAAAATAAAATGTACCCCAACTAAAATACATGACCTTCCGTACCACATCGGTGTGGTCTCCTATCTCTCCTCAGCCTACGACTCTCGTAGACATGTGTGATCTAACGTAATCTCTGTGGCTCTGGTTGTGGCTCTAGCTCTGGCTCTGGCTATGCCTATGTGATCTGATAAGCCTCCTGAGATGGCCCCTCTGTGTATGATGGTGGATATGAAGGTGCGTATTAAGACGACATGGGAGGTGAAACACGACCTTCTGTATGCATGAAAGACGTCTCTATATACTGCCCTGATGCTAATAATGGGTTGACATGTGCGTCAAAATCCTCGTAATCGCCCAGTATTGAGTACCCAGAACCCTGGTCAAACGCAACAGGGGAGGTAATGTGGCAGGGGCCGGTGCGACGCGGTCTCACATGCGATGAGTATGGCCTGGTGGCACCAAAAGACTATGACATCTGATCTAATGATGAACCTGGGGGCTATGGCTCCACGGGAGGGGGAACGAGTGGACCTGCTAACCGTGTAATCTGCTTCTGCTCTCGTAATACATGAAGTGCCGTGGTACATAGGTCCCATGCCCTATACATATGCTGCAATGCCTCTGCTGAGCCATATGTAAAAAAGACACGATCTACGAGATTATGTATGGATGTGATATGACGAGTCTGCAAAATAAAGGGATGTATTTATGATTATCTGATGTTAATAATTCACGGTGAAATAAAATAAATTTTAAAGCCGTGTACTAACTGCAATCTCTATAGTGGAGCTCATCTCCAGGTATTCCATAGTAGGGCGGTGAGCTGGATTGCCCACTAGTGGGCGTGTAATACGGCGGTACCACACAATATATGGATCGTCATATCGCATGACTGCAACCTCTGGAACCCCAACTATCAGATGCTCACGCCTATGGTCCCACAACTCTATATACTCTGTGTGTCTGTCAGTCCAATCAGTATGGCCCCTCCCTCGCATATCGATAACATGTAACCTGAGAGAGGTCAAACACTGCTTAGGTATATCCTGTCTGAACCCAAACTACCGGCAGACACGATCTGGTAGATACAACTCAACGACCTCGAAGCATAGTAATGGGGACTGAGTCAACCAGACATCGCTCCCTGCCCGGCAATAAGCAGGGAGTGTAGGAATGATATCATTGTACAACCGCCATATGAACTGCATGCATTTACATTGACATTACCAATTTTTGCATCAATGATAGAGCAATTAAGTAATATGTAATACTAATGGAAGATATTGTATACATATCTCGTCATGCCTCAATCAATCTAGCTGGTCTCGGTAAACGCGGACCATATGGGTGGAAGTAATGTCTGTACTATATTTACATCTCCACCTGATTTAAGCACGTGCGTGCCGCTGGATTGTGACCTCATCAACAACCTCTGGAAGCGCCTGAAATGTACGTCGAAGCCATGAAATTCTAAGGCGGCCCTTATCCAAATATTGTGCAGATGGGGCAACCCCTAATAACTGTGCACAAAGCTACTGGCACTCCGAAACTGTAGTAGGCACGTGTCGCCGTATGATGGAGTCCCCGTCAACAGGTAGACCCAACAAGATGGCAACGTTCTATAATTTGATGGTGGCCTCCCTAATAGGTAGATGGAATGTGTGTGTCTCCTGCTGCCAATGCTCAACCAAGGCAGTGATGAGGGGGTGGTCCAAACGGATAGGACCAAGTCGGTATACACCATAAAATCCTGCCTGGGCAACGTACTGCAGGACACGAGGATGTAAATGTATATCATACAGATGTGTACCACCTCATTTGCACTGGAGAGCCTCTGTACCCTGTGTGAAAAATGTAGTGTATATCAAAAATTACATACATGAAAAAAAAAATTAATGCATGCAAATAGAAAAAGTAGACCGACTGCATACCCCATGCTCCCATATGTCAGTGGATCAATGATGGGCCTATAACGTTAGCACCGAGTCATCGGCGAGCCCTGGCAAAGCTATATCCATAGTCCCTGCATTGTAACACGGATTAGTATGTGTATATAATAATACGACTGTCCATAATAAACAAAAAGTAATAATACAAAACATTTGTAAATGTATGAGCATTCAAGCGTAGTCCATCTATAAATAACAATCAGTGGGAGGACCATTCATTCATAAAAATTTTGAATTTCACAAGACAATGGCAAACAAAGGACCCTACAGTTTGGGAAGTCGCCAACACCCTCGCGTGTGGTTGTTGCCTCCATTTGGTGATCAATATTGGAGCGAAAAGTACTCGAGCCCTAAAGACTATTATGCTGGTTTACGGCAATAGTGGGTGGTTAGGATTGAGGAACAAAGGCGACTAGTCACAGATCTACAGAACTTGGGGGCTAATATCCCTTGACGCAGGTCTCAAACAATGCGGACGCGGAACATGGAGGAGTACAAAGAAGCAGTAGCAAGGATAAAAAGGGAGAGCAACATAATGCTTATGTGACGATGCCGATACTTCATGCTCAAACTTGCTACTGAGAACGCAGAGTCAAGTGTAAGACAACTCACATTCAAAGAACGCACCAAGGCTCTAAACAATGAAAAGTACCTATCGAACTATGAGATGTCAGATGAGGATTGAGAGTTTATTTAGCCTTTACAACCTTAGTGACCATGCCCTTGTTCTCGTTTTGTATGTTTAGTTAGTAAGTAATTTGTCTATCTACTACGACCATAGAAGTGGCACATGTAAGCTAGTTCCATTTTTAATGATGAATTTAGTAATGAGAACTTTCTGGTCATAGTATTATCACTCGCTGTATGAAACTACAATACAAAGTATACGAATGCACTTGAAAACATAGCCAATTCCTTACATAGTTACAAAGAAACTAACAATTACGAAGTACAACTACAGATATATCAACGTTTAAACATTCCCTTCGTCAGACATCTCGATATCTGATTGATATTTCTCTTCATTACTGGCTTGCATATACATTTTCCATTCTCCTATAAATCCAACTTCCTTTTTCTCATTTACGGATTGAATAAATAACCATTGTTGATGACGCTGTGTTATTCTATTCACTTCTTCACGAAAATGGTGCAACGCCATTTGTAACAATTGAAGAGTATTAATTGGCATATTCATGGCTCTATGACGGGGAATCGGAATATTCACACCTCGACACACTTCTACCAACACTTCTGCCTCCTTAATACGATATTGGTACTGATCATACATTATGTTGACAGTGTTACGTGAGTAGCGTTTATTAGGGTCCAAAGGATACTCCCACTCGTCATACCCAACCCAATGTCGACCCGTTGCCTCAAAAATATCACTCACTGTGTAATTCATGTTTGAGTTGTATAATTATGACTCACTTTTTATATAGGGGCAGGTGATATAATTGTTACATGTGAAGCATTCTTTTATTCACATGTGAATGACTTCACCTTCGATGCCAATTGGTGCTACCATTCACATGTAAAGATTATGACGGGTGTGAACTTTGCAAAATGTGACTAAAGGCTGGAAATGATGTCATTACTCTCTGCAGGCCATGTGAAAGATGTGAGTAAAGGTTGTAAAGTATGTGCATGCTTAAGACTAAAGGTTGTGAAGGGTGTGACTACTCTATGCAAAATGCCAAGCTTTTGACCAAAGGATGTTAAGATTGATAAAAGTTTATCAACTTTGCAAGCCATGTGAATGATGTCACTAAAAGTTGTGAAGTATGTGAAAACTGATGAATAAAAGCTGTAAAGGCCGACGAAAGTTTGTAAAAGATGTGACTACTCTTTGCAGGCCATGTGCAGCATGTGACTACTCTCCATATAAGTACAACCAAGTAATTTCTTTTATGTAAATGATGTGATTAATCTTTACAAAGATGTAATGACTGCTGACAAAAGACTGTGAAGGTTATAACTAATATGCCATTGTTCAATTCAGATAATGCAGTGCATAAATAAGATTAAGTTCAAATACAATTATAACCAAGTAATTTCTTTAATACATATAGAAATAAACCATCACACATGGCTAACTACCCTTCGTTACACAACTTAAGCAGTCTGGTTTGGATATTTGCGCCTATCATGCCATTGTTCCTTACAAATACCGCAACGATTGGTTTGTCGTTTCCTAAAAACGTCCATCTCATTATGGATTCGTTTTATATTTGGGCGCCCGGATGTGACTTCTTGTCGACGACTCGGATCGGGTATGACCTTAGGATCATCATATGTTGCCTAATAATGTTCGTACACCATCGGTTCAAAACTTGTTTCGTATACGCAATCATAAACGTCCATGCTATACTGGGGAGCAATTAAGTGTCATGGTTGTCTCCCTGATTTCACGCACACTGCAAGCATGTGCGAGCAAGGATAATGATAGATCATCCATTTTTCACAATCACATGACGGAGGATTCAGAGACACCACATGTTTGTTATTCCCTTTCGTGCTTGCTGAATTTGTAACCACCTCAGTAGAACCTAGACCCCTAAAATTGAATTATAATAACATGGTCATTGTATTACGCATTTAAATGTATAGAATTCTAACAATCGACAAGAAAACTATATACACTTTTCAAAATTTATGACATTATCAATTGAAGATAGTCACGTGATGACCCACTGATCGAGCTTAATACTCTTCTATCTTCTATTGCACTTCACTTGCGTACCTCAACCCCTTACCTGAATCACTCTAATTTTTCCTTCGTTTGTTATTGAAAATGTTAACCAGGCGGTAGAAGGTAACCTGAACACATGCAGTTATGGGCAAGTCTTGTGCACCTCTTAATACATTGTTATAGCACTCTGAATCGTTGGTGGCTGTAACTCCCTAACGACAACCTCCATCATGGGCCAATGTCCACTTCATAGGATCCTCCCTGCACAACTTATTGTACGTCGGCTCACATAATTTTTTAATTGCTTCCATTATTTCTTTGAACTTGCACACTTGATGGGCATTTCCAACTTTCCATATAAGATCCTTAACTTTAACATTACCGAACTTTGTTTGGTAATTACTTCGAAAGTGCCTAAGGCAATATCTATAGAATCTAGGTGGTTGCCCTCGTCGTGGTGTTTCCCATTCACATTTAATGACGCTCAATATGGCGGCATGTTGATCAGATATCAAAGTGATCCCCTCCTGGCACAATAACATGCCTGACATTGTAAATAAACCATACCCATTCACGATAATTTTCTAATTCAACTAGGGCAAACGCTAACAAAAAAATGTTTTTCCTTGCAGTTCTAGCTGTTGCAATCAGCATAACTCCTGTGTATTTTTCATATAGATGGTACCGTCGATACCTATTACTGGAGGGCAGTGCTTGAAGCCTTCAATGCATGGCTGAGCCCAAAATATTTTGTCTAGAGCAACTTCTCCCATTCATCCAATGTCACATGTTTCCGAAATCACAGTCGTGCCAGGGTTCCTACACTCCAAGATTTTCATGTACCTTGGAAGTTTTTCGTATGACTCATCCCAATCATCAAATACCATTGCAATGACCTTTGTTCGTCCACGCCATGCTTTCTTATAGGACACTGTGAAACCAGCATTATTTGTTACATTCTTCACTATGGATGCTATCTTCCAACCATGATCTTCCAGTACACCATAAGATCTAAAAGAATACTTAAACTTGATAAAGGAAAGGCATGATTACATAATTTTTTGATTAAATTGAAAACTCATAACAACTTACAACAACTTGAGACATAATCATGTGTGCAATGAATGTCGAATTCAGATTGCTGTGATCCAAACTCTCCATCCCTTGTAAACAGGTATGTGGCCCAAGGTATTGCGTGATCTCAAAGAAAGTATGATTCTTCTTCAAACACACACGCAGTTTCCACAGACAATCGTGAGTGCACCTGGTACTCCATATTTTTTTATTTGTTTCTACAACATAATAATGTTTGTTTTTCTTTGCATGATACCAATTACATGCACTAATCACAGCATTTTTATCTCTAAAAACCATCCCTTTTGCAAACTCTGAATTTGCATCTGACCATGTCGGACCGCGATCATATAAATTTCGACCAGTTATGTTATCGTCTACCCCATCTAGGTTTGTAAAAAATGGCACGGGAGTGTCATTCAAGTCAGCAATGTTCACTTAATCGTGTCCATCGTTATCGGAGTCAATGTTTTCTTCATTTCTCATCAAAACATCAACATCTTCGTCTGACTCAACGGACTGAACATTGTCATCTTCATTTATCCGTGTCTCTATCCCATGTAAACCACCCAGCCGCTCCACAAGATCCATACTTGCACTAGGACCTCCCACCTCTGCGCACCCCCATTGACCTGAAGCATATTCTGGGTGAGGTGTAACTGGAATGTGAAAATCCTGAAATTGTTGAAAATTACTCCGACCTTCCGAGTAATCCTCATTTGGGCTGAATAGGTTCGACATTCGTTGCCCTGACGCATCTGTACTCTATGCGCTTTGACTACTCTGCCCAAGTGTTAGCATTCCAATAAATGTCCCCAACGTCAATACATTACCCCCCCAACCCCAAATGTCAAGAGTTCACCGTAGGACTGGACATCTCCCCAATTCACATCTGCACGACTGACATTGGTGGTCATTGTGCTCCCCTCATTCACAACGTATATTTCAACACAATGCAGGTCACTATATCTCGAAGGGAGATTCAAGACAGTTTGCAATGTCATATTGTCATTGACCGACAACTTCTTATATACCAAGACTTCTCCAATTCGTCGATAAGAGTATCTACATATGAACTTTATATTCACATGTTCTCCATACCCAACCATCATAGGCATGACCATTTCTCGTAACCCAGCAAGTGAGGTTTCTAGTTCTACATCATAGCAGCCGCTAGCCTCTATATCATAGATTATGCCTTCTCGACGATCTTTTACTATCTTTCTCCCTCCCCCCCCCCCCCCCCTAAAATAAAAACATTATCATTGTCGTCATTACTTAGCTGTGCCTATCATCAAACACATATAATTTTAACCCACCTCATTAAGCAGACTTTACTTTACTAAAAATGTAAAAATTAAGGGAAAAATAATTAATTGCATATATACAAATTTCATCCCAAACAACAAAGCTACATAGCACGATACATAGATATATGGTACTGATGGTATCCATTAACTTTGGCTTTCTCTTTATGTTTATTCTTTACATTCATAACATTGTTGATAAAGATATGAAATATTTTCTCAGCTACCAAACTGGTTCTAAAAATACAAAAGTTTATAAAAGCACTAATTTCATACAGCTTGTGTAGAGATCTCTCATTGATGTGACTAAAGTATAGCTATTCACATAGCCTAAGTCTACAACATAGCCTATTGTGGGTCCTATTCACCTATTGATAACCAGTTAATTATTGTTGAAAAAATAAAAATGAAAATGAGATATTCACAAACAAAAAGGGGAGAGATCTAGAGAGAGAATATTTTAAAAGTTAGCATGAGGCTTGATACGAATGTACAAATAATTTAATTACTTAGCATGCATCGAATTGTCATTTATAATAATTTTTCATACTACTATACCAAAGCTATTTCATAAAAATATAAATAAAAGGTTGAAACCTATATGACCTAGTAGTATGATAGTCCAAAATTGAATCTATTTATGAATTTAAATGAGATATATTATTAATTGTATATAAATATATTTTGTTGGGAGTGTTGTAAGCACAATTTTTTTTTTTTAAACTTTATGAAGATTAAATTTTTTTTGTATATATAGAGAATCTATTTATGTATATAAGTTTTTTTGTATATAATTTTATGAATCTATTTATGAATTTAATCTAATTGTCATTTTTTTTATAATAGTTGAAACCTACATGACCTAGTTTTTTTAAATATATTTTGAATTATTAAATTTTTAAAATTTGTAAATTTTAAATTATCTAACTTAATGCATTTCAAAAATAATTTTAATATTTCTTTAAAAGTTAGACTATTTTAACTTATTAAGCGTGATTTTAAATTATGTTTCTTTATGACTGCAGTCAAGCAGAACTATGGGGAGAAAGTCCTCATTCAGGTCAGTCACCTTTACCTAAGTTGAAGACTTGTGTATTTATCTATCCATTGCACAGTTTTCAATTCTCTACTTTGATCTATGTTGTGCAGTTTGAAGACTTTGCGAAATCATAATGCTTTTGATCTGCTTGCAAAGTACGGCTCTACATATCTTATTTTCAACGATGGCATGCAGGTAATTGATGAAAGACTATTTTAACATAAGTCTTCAACTTAGGTAAAAATAATTTTGTTTGATATGTTGAACTCCTGCTTAACCTTATTTTCTAAGTGTTGATTTTTGAAAATTTCATATAACAAACAAAATTTTGTTTTGAAATGTGGAATAAATTCTAAATTTACAAGCCTGATAGGTGGAGAGATATTTATGTATACAAGAAAATAAAATTAATCACATGAAAATTTTAGTTTGGATGCAAATTTGAGTAAATTACATGAACATTAAGATTACAAATATATATACATAAATATCATTTCATTTAGGGTTTTAATTTCATAAGTATCATCTTCATCTTCACAAACAAATATATACACATATATGAATATATATAGAGAGAGACACTTACTGTACTCACGAGTTCAAGAGAGAGAGCAACTGAGAGAGAGAATATCTATGCCGACCGTCAACCAGAGCGAGAGAGAGAGAGCAGCTGAGAGAGAGAATAAGATTTGAGAACTCGACTTGAGAGTGAGAGAGTCGTTTGTGAGAGCTCAGTACTAATCTGAGTAATTGAAAGCGGCGTGAGGGAGAAAGGAGGCCGCAGGATAATAATTATAGGACTAAAAAACGTCATTTGAAATAGCGTTTTGTCTCAGAAAAAAAACGTCATTTCAAATGACGTTTTCTCAATGGAAAAAACGTCATTCCAAATGACTTTTTTAGTTGTATTTTGCCGCCACCTAACATAAATTCCCGTATTTTACAAACTAAATTTCCGAACTCGTATGTAGAATACAACGTAAAAACGCTTTTTAAAAATGCGTTTTTAGAAATAACGCTACTTGAAATGACACTCAACCTAAATTCTGAATAAAGTTGAATCAATACTTAAATTAAAAAATTAAAAAAAAAAGCCTTTTTTTTCTCTTTGTCAAGAAAATTAGCCGACTATCAGAGTGTCAGAAGTCTATGTTCAAACTTCAAAAGCCTACAAGCATTTCTGTCTCTTATTACCTTTTCTCTCTCTTAATTACAATCCAACCTCACTGTTATTTATGTACGTATGTAATATATGTATAGCATCCGACTACTACTTTGGTTTTCTTATTTTTATTTTTTTGTTAAGCAATTTAAAATTTAATTTCTTTGTTTTAGGTATTCCATTTTATTTTTGTTATAAGAGTACCATAAAAAACTTTATCTGTAAATAATGTTTATTATAAATAGCACCATACTGTTTGTAATGTTTATTTATTATTTATGTTGAAATAGTTTAATATTAAATCATAATTTATATAAGTAATGTCATATTATGCATATCAAAATTTGTGATTATAAAATATAACAATAAATCTAAAATAATACTCCAAAACACATGACTATTAGTATATATCGTACCAACAATAAAAACGTTATGTTAGCCCATACAAAATTAATAACTATACTCTAAGTTAGGCACTCAATTAGAAGAAATGGGACTCGTGACTTGACAAAAAGGAGGAAGGGCATAATGGGTACCATCAATATACCTAAGAAAATTATTGTTGCAAAGCAAATGAAGAAATTGAGCCCTCCATAGTTTGTCCAGTTGAGTTTTAATGGCAACTGAGGGCCCACATTAAGAGTAATTGAAGTACAAACCAGAATCGATGACCCTCAGAGGAGTTTAGAGGTGCTCTATTACCATTTAAAGGATATTGGGATTTGAATATTTGTATCATTTCTCTATATCAGATATATATATAATCTGTACACAAAGAGGAGTTACGAAGGATACAATTACATGACAATTGAGAAATGAAATTCAAACGGAAAATACTATTCTTTTAAAATTTTTGTATAGAATTTTAAACGAGAATAATGTAGTAGTGACAGTTTTGTAATTAAATTACATCTTGATGAATTTTTGTTTTAAAGTGATAAGCTCACAACTCAAATACATAATTTTGATTATAAATTTTGTATAAATTTTTTAAATATATAACATTATTCAATTCAAACAAGTGCTACAAGAAAATGTTACAAGGGTAAGGTAGTACTCTGTGTTATTTGAGTTTGTCCTTATCCCTTACAGTAACTACTTTTCACCGACGTCACCTTAATTTTTTTTTTTTTAAGGTTCTCATTCAATGGTCAGTTTCTTCCCCCCTTTGATCCGATGGTCAATTTTTTAAGGTGCCGTTACGGGGAAGAGGCTTCACGGTACAAATAGGTTTTCCCTATTGAGGAAAGGATGTCTTTGTCTCTCGTAGTCTTAGGGGACTAATTTTTATAGGGTATTTGTTCTTTACTTTATTGATGTAAAAGTATTTATTAGCTTTGCCTTTGCTCATTTGTCGGGTTTTTTAAATGTTACTGAAATTATGAACTATTTCTATGAGTAAGAACAAATTGCTGTCCTGAGAAGTGGTCATATTTTGTCCTTCCAAAGGCAAATGAGGTAGATTGTCTGTATGGATGAATGCATGTTTTGTAGCATTAATAATTCTTTAAATAATCTGTGCTAGGTGTTTATAGGTCTAGGCTTTTGACTAATTATTTTTTTGAACTCGTGCAAAACTAAAGTTAACATGAATCATGCTTAAAGTTTATATAAACTTTTTGCACTATATGAATGTTGATTAGTTACAAGAAGACATGAAAACAGCACTACTAAAAAAAGCCTCATTTGTGACGGATCATTTGTGACGGCTAGTTATGCCGTCACAAATACCTTTGTAATTGCGACGGCAACATTCCCGACGCAAAAAATATCATTTGTGTCGCACTATTTGCGACGGCACCATTGCCGACGCAAAAAACTTGTCAAAACGACGTCGTCTTAATGCATAAAACCGACCCCCCCTAATTTTGATGGCTTATTTGCGACCGGATTAGCCGACGCAAATACGTAAATAAAACGGCGTCGTTTTGGTGTCAAAACGACGCCGTTTTGTCCCCAAAACGACGCCGTTTCGACACCAAAATTTAGTTCCCCCCATTTCCTTGTCTTTCCCTCAAAATCCCTCAAAACCTCAGCCCTAACCGTTCGACGATCGAGTTTCAGCCGCCCCACCATCAATCTGCCGTCTCCCCTCATCCCTCACGCACAGCCCTAGTTTCTACGACGACAGAGACGCCGGCCTCCATCGCTCTTCCGTCTTCCCGCATCCCTCACGTTGGCTGAGGGAGGGACGCCGTTCGTCCTTCTTCTGTCATCCCTGACTTTGGCTGGGAGAGACGCCGCCGCCAGAGCTATTGACGCCCGAAGCCGTCGTCGCCAGAAGCTATTGACACCGGAAGCCCTCGCCGCCCGAAGCCGTTGATGCCGGAAGCCCACACTGCCAGACGCCATTGACGCCAGAAGCCCTTGCCGCCGGAAGCCGTAGGATACATCGATTGGTAAGCTTATCTCCCTCTTGAATGTTGATCAATTTTCATTGTATGTAACCACATTGATTGTGAACTATGAACTGAGGCAAGCACAAACCCAACAAGGAGAGGGTGTATGGTCTTTGCCTCAGAACTTGGTTTAAGAAAGCAGAAATACAGAGAGAATAAAACCTTACATACCATGTTACGTACATACATACATTGATAATATACATACGCAAATGGGTGGTGGTCAAAAAAATATTAAGTGAAACAGTGATATCTCATAATTTTATCAACTAATAAAGTTATGAGAAATGTATGAAATTCTATCTTAATCACCTAAAATTGAGATAGTAGAGACATTTTTTTTTTTTTTTGAGACTATTCATTGGTTTGAGATATCGTGATATTCAATCAGTAAAATGATGTGATATTTATTAGATTACAAGTTGAGAAGAATGATGGTTCATTTGATGGCACAAAATATTGGCCAAATTCCAAATTAATTGAATGTTAGCTAGCGATTGGTCATTACTCAATCCTTCGTTGCCCGCAATACACTGTTTGCCCAATGTTTGTTTGGATATTAAGAAAATATATAGGTTAAGAAAATAAAGTGAACGAAACTATGTTTTGTATTTAGTTAGGTTAGAAAAATGAGAAAAAAATAAATATTTTTTTATTACTCATAAAAATTGAAAATCTATATATAAAAAAATTTGCCAATAAATACAAATAGAAGCTCCAATGAATGGAAAAAAAAAAATAATAGGAAGGTAGCCCTTATTTTTAGATACTACTTCCATTATCATTTTCGTATATTTAGAGAATTTTTCACTGTACACCTTAAATTTGAATGACAACAGTTGGTACTGTCATACTACTACATATTTATTATTTATGAACATTAATTCTAGATTTCATAATCAATTATAACAGCTTACAATTATCTGAATTAATTAATTCTACTATCTGCTTTTTAGATGTAATGATAACATTTTATCATAACACCACAACTTTTAATGTTTGATCCTTAATAATTGGCAAGCTCCCTTTGACCATGACATCATCTAATAATTGGGTTCTATGTATTGACATACATATTTGTGTGTCTAAGTAACAAATTCAATCCACAATATTATATGGCCTCTCCAGATATCTTCTGTTAACCATTGGATTTGTTTCAACAAATGGTAACTGCAGAAAAATATCATGATACACCCTAATGTTATTTGATAGTAGAGACATTTTGTTAATTCGTATGAAAATTAATCTGTACATTTTTTTTTTATTTTGTACGAAAGCAGTGTATAAGAAATAAGAAAATAGTAATTTTATTTCCTAATATTGGGATATTTAAAAAAAGAAATTCTATAACAATTTTGTAAATCCATTTATCAATTACATTTCAGATGTCTATTAACCTATAAATGTTAGATGTCTATCACTCTGCAATTCCAAATTATAAGAGAATTAGTTTGTAATAGTTTTTATTTCCTTTCTATATTTTGTATTCATACATGTATATTTTAATTAACTCATGACTGCATGAGTTAATTAAAATATAAGCATATAACCTTAGACCCATTCAAGAATCGTCTATGTAGTTGGTGGATTCAACTGCGATGAGATGGTTCTTGAATTGTCCAGTTTCGAACAGTTCGGGACTGCATAAATCTATATAGTAGTTAGTGGCTCCCTGCTTAAATTGTTCTTCTTTGATGGAGATTCTGTGTGGCAAACTCCGTGTTCTCTGGGTACATACGGGATGCGGTGTATAGTAATACACTTCGTCTACGTCGTGTACTTGGAGAACTGCGAGGAGATGCTGCCGAATTTTCCTAAAAGACGGACAGAGCAGTTTGAGCTACTTTCTACGATATAGATTATGCATTCCTGAATGGGATAGGACCACCTACCTGTTAGAGAGGAGTTGGATGGATAGGTTTCACGTTCTATGCACATGCAGATTGATATTTTATCTATGGTGGCTAATTAGTAATGTTTATGTGGACATGTACAGAACAATGGACAGGAGTTGGATTGATTCTGGTGATAGGCTGTCTAGTGAATATGTGAATGGAATTGACCAATTTATTGTGTTTGCGTACACCGGTAAGAATGCAGATTCAACGATCTATTGTCCTTGTAGAAAGTGTGCGAATCGATACTATTTGCCACGAGAAACTGTGCGTGATCATCTTCTGAACAATGGGATGTTAAGGAAATATAAGATTTGGACTAGTCATGGGGAACCATATACTTCTACTTCTAGTCACCCTATCAGTGAAGATGAAATGTTGGGGGATTCAAACTTTGGGGATGACATGGTTGGAATGATACATGATGCTATTCCGCATGTAGGTACAAATTTTGACAATGATGAGGGCCAGATAGGAGCGAATGAAGAAACTGTTCATTATTTCAAGCTCCTAGAAGATGCTCAGAGTGAATTGTATCCGGGATGTAAGAAATTCAATAAATTGTCTTTCATTGTCCGACTCTTGCATCTGAAAGTGCTCAATCATTGGACGGACAAGTCCACAGATATGTTACTTGAGTTGTTGAATGAGGCTTTCCCTGAGGGTGTGCAACTTCCGAGCAATTACTATAAAGCTCAAAAGATAACTGAAGGTCTAGGCTTTACATACCTGACTTGGGATGCATGCCCCAACAGTTGTATGTTGTTCAGGAATGAGCACGCCAATCTTAACCAATGTGTCATATGTGGTAAATCTAGATGGAAAGAGAGTGCCAATACTTCAGAACATGGTCGTAAACCGAAGCCAGCAAAACAGATGAGATATTTTCCTCTGAAGCCAAGACTGCAAAGGTTGTTTATGTCTTTAAATACTTCACAGTCAATGAGGTGGCATGCAGAGGAACGACAAAATGACGGGACTTTAAGGCATCCTGCTGACTCAGAGGCTTGGAAAGATTTTGATCGGCGGAATCCTGTCTTTGCAAGTGATATACGTAATGTGAGGCTTGGGCTAGCGTCGGATGGATTCAACCCATTTAGAACGATGAATATAGTTCATAGCACTTGGCCTGTAGTGTTGATTCCATACAACTTACCACCTTGGATGTGCATGAAGCAGTCATTTTTTATCTTGTCTGTGCTTATAGATGGACCGAAAGGACCTGGCGACAAGATTGATGTTTATTTGCAACCGTTAATTGAGGAGTTGATTGAACTTTGGAATGAAGGTGTACCCACTTATGATGCATCAACCAAACAAATGTTTCAATTGTACGCTTGTTTATTGTGGACAATTAGTGATTTTCCTGCATATGCCATGTTGTCGGGATAAAGTACTAAAGGTGAATATGCTTGCCCGTGTTGTAATACGCAAACTAAATCCATCAGGTTGAAGCACGGTAGAAAGTTCATTTATATGGGCCACCGTCGCTTTTTACCTATTCGACATAAATTTCGAAGAGACAGAATATCATTTGATAAGACCCAGGAATTAAGGCCAAAACCTGAATTGTTGTCTGGTTCAGAGATGTTGTTTCAGTTGGAATCAAAAGGTATTCTTACCCAATACAAAATGGATGACCTCACAGTAAGACATCGGAAATTGAAAGAGAAAGAATCGAATAATGGGGAACCCAAAAATCATAATTGGAAAAAGAAGAGCATCTTTTACGAATTGCCGTATTGGAAGCACAATTTAGTAAGACACAATCTGGATGTGATGCATATAGAGAAGAATGTCTGTGATAATGTATTATGGACAATACTAGGAGTCGTCGGAAAGTCGAAGGACAATGCAAATGCCCGGCGTGATTTGAAGGAAATGGGAATTAGAGAATCATTGCACCCAGTAGAGAAGACGAGCAACAAATTGTACTTGCCTCCTGCTCAGTTCACAATGACCAAGGAGGAAAAATATTTATTCTTGAAAGTGTTAAAGGAAGTTAGAGTGCCGGATGGGTATGCATCTAATATATCACGACATGTCCGTTTAGAGGATAGAACTATTTGGGGTCTAAAAAGCCATGATAATCATGTCTTGATGCAACAACTTATTCCTCTGGCTATAAGACATTCTATGCCGAAGAAAGTCATTGAACCGTTGATTGAATTGAGCAATTTCTTTAGACAACTATGCTCGAAGGTCAATCGTCCTACTGACTTGCATTATATTCAGGATCGTATTGCAGTAACTCTGTGTCATCTTGAGAAAATATTCCCTCCAGCCTTCTTTGATGTAATGGAACACTTGCCTATTCATTTGGCTGATGAAGCATTGTTGTGTGGACCAGTTCAATACCAATGGATGTATTCAATTGAGAGGTATCTTCTGACATTGAAAGAATATGTTCGGAATCGAGCTTTTCCAGAGGGTTCAATAGCTAAAGGTTACTTGATGGAAGAGTGCATGAATTTCTGTGCTCGATATCTTGATGACATGGAAACCAAAACTAATCGACCTGTGCGGAACAAAGACGGTGCAGAAGGAAACGGCAAATATGTTCGTCTTGATAAAAGTGCATTGACACAGGCTCATCGCTATATCTTGTTCAATACTAAATCAGTGGGACCATTCATAAAGTAAGCAAAATTTGTTTTTACAACCATTTCATGTAGCTTCCATATAATAATTTATATGCTGATATGTACATTTTGACTGCACAGCTATCACCTTCAATTTCTTCAAGAAAAATTGCCTGAAGTTGATAGTTATCAAATTCAGCGCGAGCATTTTGAAACATTCCACACTTGGTTCACTGACCATGTATGTGTTATTTTCACTTCTCCCAAACTTATGTATAGTTAATGAAATATAAAATATATGCTTCTTTACATAACAGGTTCAAACTCTACGAAGGACGACTAATATCACATTGACTGATGAAATCAATTATTTGGCAAATGGTCCTGACGACATGGCATGGAGGTATAATGCTTATAACGTCAATGGGTTTCATTTTCGGGTGAAGCACATGGATCACAATCAAATTACTCAAAATAGTGGTGTAAGTTTAAAGGCCGACACCTTGAGTTATGCTAGTCGAAAGGATAATAATCCTCGCGTGGGGTCTGTGTGGTACTATGGACAGTTGACCAATATTATTCAAGTTCGATACACTAATGACATGACATTTGTCATGTTTAAGTGTGATTGGATTGATAACATTCGCGGGAAGAAGGAAGATGCTTTCAAATTTACATTGGTCAACTTCAACCATTTATTGTACCGAGATGATCGAGAGACCAATGAACCTTTCATCTTTGCATCACAAGCAGAGCAGGTTTGGTATGCTTCAGATCCCGTAGCAGCAGACCGGCATGTTGTTGTGAAGATGTCACAGAGAAGTTTGTTTGATATGCATTCCTTAGACACTCAAGTTGAACCATATGCAAGTCAACAATTGGAAGAAACTATTGCTCTTCGTGAAGCGGACGTTCAATGGGTTAGGGAAGGAACAGAAGGAGCAACAGTTGATGCTCCTGTAGAATAATAGCATCCCAATGTGTCAGTTTTAGTATAGGCCATTCATTTTGGACATCATGACTTGAATATGTATTACAATGGTGAAATGAATTTAAATGGTTGCATGTTTTTACTATTTTGTACGGTTGCATGTTTTTACTATTTTGTACATTGTTTGTATCTTGTATTTGTCGTACCAGGTTATTATGACAAAGAGGAAGAGGTCTACCGGTCAGACATTGGCTGATCTGCTGCGGTCACGCACATCAGGGTCTGCGAGTACTGAGCCAGTTCCACCCCAGCAGCCTATGTTGGAGCCTTCTCATGCGCGACCGACAGCCTCAGCAGAGGCAGTGAGGGTAGCACCATCATCAGCTACATCTTTATATTCTACTTCATCACAGAGACCCTCAGCAGCTACATCATCACAGCCGGTTCTTTCAGGTATAAGTATGGTTAAAATTATTGTCCTATTTATGCTGTTAATTAATAAATATTTTGGTTCATTTTATTATTTTGGATTTACTTGTTTTAGGCCCATCAGGTACTGAGACGTCTTCGGCATGTTCAAAGAAGGGACGAGGCTTGTCATTGGGCATTCGTGATTGGGGGAAGGTAAATTTCAAGTATCACGTGGAATTTGATAAAAGGTGGTGCCCAATAGAGAATAACAAAAAGAACAAACTCTCAGGGCTGTTGGGTATCCTTGTGCGTCGCATTGTACCTTTGACTTATATTGATTGGCCACATGTACCCGAAGATTTAATCGATCAGATTTGGCAAGATGTTAAGGTTACAACTCTATTCTTTATCCAACTAATAAATACTTTATTATTTATCGATCAGTTAATGACTAAGGGTTTTTTTTTCATTTTTTCTTTTGTAGCGTAACTTGGAACCATGTCCAGACGAGTACAAACCTATTTGCCTTGACAAATGTAAAAAGTTGTGGAAGGATCACAGGTATCATATAAAGAAAAATCATTTTATGCCATACCAAAACATTGTTGACCGATACCCGGATTGTCCTTATGGCATAAATCCAAATCACTGGAGAGAGCTTGTGGATTATTGGAGGACCGAGGAGGCACAGGTTGTTCAAGTAGAATACATCACAGTCATTTTACACTAGCGTATGTGTTTGTTGTTATATGCTAATTATGCAACTACTTGTAGGCAACCGCACAAAAGAATTCAGTAAATAGGGAGCTTCGTGGCCCACCTCATACAACTGGGAGGACACACTTCTCGGCAATACGTCATGAGGTACATGTGTAGAAAAATGTAATATATTTGCTGACTTTTTCCTATTACTAATTTTACATAATTGGTACATTAGATGGAGGTGGCTGGGCAAAGGACAGACAAGATGAGTGTATTCTTGAGGACTCGTCGACCAGATGACCCGGATGTGATTGACATTATTGTAAGCAATACTTATGTAAACAATGTAGTACAACAATTTTTTTTTCTGACTGTTTTCTAATATGTATGTTTGGAAGTGTAGGCTGAATATAACCGACGTCTGGAGGAGGTGCTTGAGGAGCTACGGACAGATGATGCTCGAGATAATATATTCCACGAATTGTTCGGGGATGATGGACATGGCTATTGCCGCACGTACGGCATTGGTGTAGCACGGTCTACTATTTACGGGGAAGCTGTTGGTCCATCACAGCCTCAGAAAGAGTCCGCTATGGTGGAAGAGATCACTCGACAAGTCACCATGACACTAAGAGAGGATTTAAAAGAGAAGCTGCGAGAGGAGTTACGAGAAGAGATCACCCGGCAAGTCACTATGCAATTGATAAAGGCCGGTCTCGTATCTGCAGATGCCGCTAGACAGGTTCGTATATGCCTCCCCAATTTAACCAAAGTTCTTAAAATAGAAGTCCTCTTAATTGATTTTCTCAACTATTGTTCATCTTACTTTTTAGGTTCCGGATGCATCTAGCGGGCACCAGGCAAGGAATGAGTCTGTGGGTGATGATGTTGTACCATCTACTTCGGCCTCATTGCCTCGTTCGACTTCATTACCTCCACCTTCAGAGCAGGTATTTTAACCTTCTTCTTCTTAGGAGTAAGAAAAAATTGAGATGCACAAGCTGCAGAATCTGTTGGTTTCGCATGAAGCCAGTTAAGTTGAACACAATTTCATATTCAACACCACACACACTAATCACGATAAGAATGAAACATCTGTGCATCATCCATAGCAAAACCACAGCAAAACAGCAAAACAGCATTAAAGGTAAGGATTGATAAAGAGGTCGTACCGAGATTTGAAGAATATATACAAAACTTTATAGTTTAGGGGCTTAGGGTAAGAACAAAGAATAATTTCTGAGGATAAGTGACTGTTTTCGGTGGAAATTGTAAGCAATATTTTTTTATAGTATATGACATCTGTAGTACACTTTTGTAGGGGAAGAAAAGGCTGGTGTCATAAACATCAAAATGAGATTATTTATTTATTTATTTTGTGTTGGTGGTAGGAAAGCATAAAATTTGATTCCATTTGAGTATAACATATAATTTCATATACAGAAAAAAGCTTATTGATGTATTAGAAGTTTATTCCTTTATGGCACAATGGTGGTTTAAGTTTTTATTTATGGTTTAAGTCTTTATGGCACAATGCTGGTTTAAGTCTTTATTTAAGTGAGAAAAGTAAGTCTTTATTTATGTTTTGGCTTCATTGGTCATAGGACTGAATGGAAAACTTGAATTCATTACCTAAACTCAATTGAGTTGGAGAAATGCTTTCTTAAGCTGAGTTAATATTTAACTCTGCATATTCAAGTTGGGAATTCAGGTCATATACTGATTCACTTGCATCACTTATGAAGGAAATCTGTTTTGAAATTTAGACTAGAAACTTTTTTTTGTCAATCTGTTTTGAGTGGCCAGTCTAGCACATAAATGTCATGCTGTGAAAAGAGGCAACTTCTCTTTCCAATGGTGACTGGCAAATCTTTCTTCATGTCACGTAAAGAAATTTAACTCTGAAACGCCTGTAAAATGGTAATCACTTCTTGCAGACATTCATTAAACAGTCAGTAAGCCAAAAAAAGGGAAGAGAAAATAGATCATCAGTACTAGTTACCTTATCTTGAACTTGAACATTGTGAGCACATGATGAAGGAGAATAAATAGATGAGACCAGTATATCTTGTCCTTATTCAGTAAGTTAGCCACAAATTTAACAATCTGACTATCTTCAACCATAGAATGTGATAGCTGGATTCTCAAAAGTGGAGCAAATCTCATTAGGATAGTGACTTCAGTAGAAATTTAACCTGAAAATTAGTTTTTCTTTCCCCACTAGAGAGTTGACCTAGGCACACAGTTCACCAATAAAAGATCAAGTAGTAGTATCAAAGGTGGTGGCATAGAGACCAAGGGTCGTAAAGATTGCTAGATATTTCTCTTTTTTCTTGTGATGAACAACAAAAACACTTTAAAATGTCCAGAATTCATTGTAACTTTAAATAGGTTGACATTTTCTCCAAAATGTCGCATAGACCTTACGAAATAAAGACCTGCATGATTGATCTCTATGATTTCAATTGAAGGAAAGGAATGAAAGGCTTGATAGAATATTGAAAACAAGTCCAGCCACCACAGGGCACTAATGAGACTTCAAACAATTTGGTTGACAATAGGGCATATGCAGACAAAATATCAATTAGACCAAACTACTCAATTTGTTGATTCATTAGTGGCAATATTTGTCATCATATTAATCAATTTTTGTACCAAGAATCCAACTTCATGACAGATTTAAAAGACTAAAGCATCAAATTTTTTTTTTCTTTAAGAAAATTAGCAGGAAAATAACAGTAGAATCAGAAAGAATTGATGCGAGAGGGAGAGAGAGAGAGAGAGAGAGAGCAGAAGGTGGAGTGCAATGCCCTCACCAACATGCTCCTAGAATTTCCAAACCTGTAAATCTAGCTGAAAAAACAACCCCAACACACTAAAAACAAGACATTATTGAACAGAAGTGCTATTAAACGGGCTTCGAAGTCCGTCAAACTTGACACGTAGGAAGGTCTAGACACGAGTGACGTGTAGGAACAAACGGCACAGTCGCCGGACTCCCGGGGTAAGAGTTGTGAATTTTTTACACTTAACTTTGAAAAGAAAATAATGTTTTCCGTGCCGTTTGGGTACTAAAATCCCAAAATGGGGTCCGGAGTCAGTCAAACTTGGCACGTTGGAAGGTGTAGACACGGGTGACATGTAGGAACAAACGGCACAGTCGCCGGACCCTCGGGATGGGAGTTTTGAAGTTTTTCGACTTAACTTAGAAAAAAAAACAATGTATTTCGTGCCGTTTAGTTACTAACTTCCCGAAACGGGCTCCGAATTCCGTCAAACTTGACACGTAGGAAGGTCTAGACACGAGTGACGTGTAGGAACAAACGGCACGGTCGCCGGACTCCCGGGGTAAGAGTTGTGAATTTTTTACACTTAACTTTGAAAAGAAAATAATGTTTTTCGTGCCGTTTGGGTACTAAAATCCCAAAATGGGGTCCGGAGTCAGTCAAACTTGGCACGTAGGAAGGTCTAGACACGGGTGACATGTAGGAACAAACGGCACAGTCGCCGGACCCTCGGGGTGGGAGTTTTGAAATTTTTCGACTTAACTTAAAAAAAAAAAACAATGCTTTTCGTGCCGTTTAGTTACTAACATCCCGAAACGGGCTCCGAAGTCCGTCAAACTTGACACGTAGGAAGGTCTAGACACGAGTGACGTGTAGGAACAAACGGCACGGTCGCCGGACTCCCGGGGTAAGAGTTGTGAATTTTTTACACTTAACTTTGAAAAGAAAATAATGTTTTCCGTGCCGTTTGGGTACTAAAATCCCAAAATGGGGTCCGGAGTCAGTCAAACTTGGCACGTAGGAAGGTGTAGACACGGGTGACATGTAGGAACAAACGGCACAGTCGCCGGACCCTCGAGGTGGGAGTTTTGAAGTTTTTCGACTTAACTTAGAAAAAAAAACAATGTATTTCGTGCCGTTTAATTACTAACTTCCCGAAACGGGCTCCGAATTCCGTCAAACTTGACACGTAGGAAGGTCTAGACACGAGTGACGTGTAGGAACAAACGGCACGGTCGCCGGACTCCCGAGTAAGAGTTGTGAATTTTTTACACTTAACTTTGAAAAGAAAATAATGTTTTCCGTGCCGTTTGGGTACTAAAATCCCAAAATGGAGTCCGGAGTCCGTCAAACTTGGCACGTAGGAAGGTGTAGACACGGGTGACATGTAGGAACAAACGGCACAGTCGCCGGACCCTCGGGGTGGGAGTTTTGAAGTTTTTCGACTTAACTTAAAAAAAAAAAACAATGCTTTTCGTGCCGTTTAGTTACTAACATCCCGAAACGGGCTCCGAAGTCCGTCAAACTTGACACGTAGGAAGGTCTAGACACGAGTGACGTGTAAGAACAAACGGCACGGTCGCCGGACTCCCGGGGTAAGAGTTGTGAATTTTTTACACTTAACTTTGAAAAGAAAATAATGTTTTCCGTGCCGTTTGGGTACTAAAATACCAAAATGGGGTCCGGAGTCAGTCAAACTTGGCACGTAGGAAGGTGTAGACACGGGTGACATGTAGGAACAAACGGCACAGTCGCCGGACCCTCGGGGTGGGAGTTTTGAAGTTTTTCGACTTAACTTAGAAAAAAAAAACAATGTTTTTCGTGCCGTTTAGTTACTAACTTCCCGAAACGGGCTCCGAATTCCGTCAAACTTGACACGTAGGAAGGTCTAGACACGAGTGACGTGTAGGAACAAACGGCACGGTCGCCGGACTCCCGGGGTAAGAGTTGTGAATTTTTTACACTTAACTTTGAAAAGAAAATAATGTTTTCCGTGCCGTTTGGGTACTAAAATCCCAAAATGGGGTCCGGAGTCCGTCAAACTTGGCACGTAGGAAGGTCTAGACACGGGTGACATGTAGGAACAAACGGCACAGTCGCCGGACCCTCGGGGTGGGAGTTTTGAAGTTTTTCGACTTAACTTAAAAACTTTTTTTAAAAAAAAAAAAAAAAACAATGCTTTTCGTGCCGTTTAGTTACTAACATCCCGAAACGGGCTCCGAAGTCCGTCAAACTTGACACGTAGGAAGGTCTAGACACGAGTGACGTGTAGGAACAAACGGCACGGTCGCCGGACTCCCGGGGTAAGAGTTGTGAATTTTTTACACTTAACTTTGAAAAGAAAATAATGTTTTCCGTGCCGTTTGGGTACTAAAATCCCAAAATGGGGTCCGGAGTCAGTCAAACTTGGCACGTAGGAAGGTGTAGACACGGGTGACATGTAGGAACAAACGGCACAGTCGCCGGACCCTCGGGGTGGGAGTTTTGAAGTTTTTCGACTTAACTTAGAAAAAAAAACAATGTATTTCGTGCCGTTTAGTTACTAACTTCCCGAAACGGGCTCCGAATTCCGTCAAACTTGACACGTAGGAAGGTCTAGACACGAGTGACGTGTAGGAACAAACGGCACGGTCGCCGGACTCCCGGGGTAAGAGTTGTGAATTTTTTACACTTAACTTTGAAAAGAAAATAATGTTTTCCGTGCCGTTTGGGTACTAAAATCCCAAAATGGGGTCCGGAGTCCGTCAAACTTGGCACGTAGGAAGGTCTAGACATGGGTGACATGTAGGAACAAACGGCACAGTCGCCGGACCCTCGGGGTGGGAGTTTTGAAGTTTTTCGACTTAACTTTAAAAAAAAAAAACAATGTTTTTCGTGCCGTTTAGTTACTAACATCCCGAAAGGGGCTCTGAAGTCCGTGAAATTTGACACGTAGGAAGGTCTAGACACGAGTGACGTGTAGGAACAAACGGCACGGTCGCCGGACTCCTGGGGTCACTCGTGTAGACACGAGTGACGTCTAGGAGCAAACTTTTTAAGAAAAACAATAGATCGATCTTTGGTTTTTATTGATCCTGCGCTAGACCATAAGAAATAGTGATGACTAGATTTGGCTTTGTTAGGGTTGCCTATTACATGGAAAATTTGTATAGTGCTTTTAAAGCCTTCTTTTTATTATTTCAAACAATTTTCTTATTTAGACTGCTTTGCCTCATCATGATTGATAAATAGATATTGAAATGATTAGATTTTCTTGAGTAACATGTTGTCATGAATCGTGATGAGGTAAAATTTCATCACTTATTCTATACACACAATAGTTTCATTCATATTTAGTTGAATGTCGAAAAGAAGAAAAACAAAATGTTCAGTTGAAGTTCATGTTTTGATTATATTTCTTTAGTTGAAAATTCAATAGATTCACTAATTTTTCGCTTTTTTGAATGCAAACTTAGACTTAGTTTAGGATTTTTGGTACTCATAAACCAAAAATGTAGTTCTATGATATCTCATGTCAAGTGATTTTATGTGATAAATGTCGATTGTCTTTGATATGTTTATTATTTTATCTAATATTTGTATTTTTTTCTTTTCAGGTTATTCGCAAAGAATAGATCGATATTTGGTGTTTATTTATCAGCAAATTTTACGATCGACTTAAAACACTCTTTTTTTGTCTATGGATTATGAATTATGGATTTGTAATATTATTTTGCGAGGCACCATATATAATTTTATATTTTATGAATTGTAATGGAGATAATATTTATTTGGAGACAATGTGTAAAATATGTGCTAGTTTATTTTGTTAGACATATTTATAAATATTTCGATTTGGATGGATGAATGAATGAATTTTGTCATTAGTATAATGGTTTTTTTATATGTATAATGTTAATTGTACATTTTATTAGGTTGAAGAAGAAAGCTACAAATTTAACATAAATTATGGCTGGATTTTTTTTTTTTACAAGTTATTAGCGACGGTTGCAAAACTGTCGCAAAAGGTTTCAAGGGGCTGGCAGCATATTTTACCAGGTATTAGTGACGGTTAAAACTGTCGCAAAAAGTACTAAAGTAGGCTGGCGGAATCTTTTAATAGCGACGGGGTAAACCGTCGCAAAAAGTAACAAAATGTGGTTGTATGATCGACTTTTTGCGACGGGGCATGCTGTCGCTAAACCTTTTTCCTGAATTGCAAATGATAATATTTGCGACGGCATTTAACCGTCGCTAATAAGTTATTACCGTCGGCATATCAGCGGCCGCAAATACTTTTACTTAGGCGACTAGTTTTTGCGACGGGGGTTTGCCGTCGCTAATAGTGTCCGATGCCGTCGCATGGCCGTCGCAAAACTATTTGCGACGCAAGCAATTTCGTCGCCCAAAATGCCGTCGCAAGGCCGACGCTAATAAGTTTTTGCGTCGGCAGAATCACCTTTTGCGACGGCATGATGCCGTCGCAAATACAAGCTTTTTTTGTAGTGCAGATTGAACTTGAAATATCATGCTGAGCACGTGGATCAGCCGGGTTATCTCTTGTGATTATTAATAATTCTTTAATTGTTTGTGGTGGAAGTTCTTTGGGTTCTAGTCAAATATCCCCTTGATTTGATTATAGAAATGGAAGCAATTTGTTTTATTAAACCTCGAGCATCTGATAGTTAATTTGCAGATAGTGTAGTACTCGTTTAACTTATTAGTGTGTTTAGTTTATGAGTTTGAAACTTGTACTAATTAATTAATATGCAACTAATACAGTAGTTAAATAACATATATATACATATAGATACACACTTTTTAAGTTGCCAACACCCAACCCCAACCCCCACGCCCACTGGTGCTATATATAATGTCATTTTAATTGAGAAATTTGCCTCTCCCATCTTTAGGCGGTGATTCTGCGCGTTTTAGGATGGCACAAATTGCTAAATCATAGTCTAATCTGAAGCCTCCAAGAGACTTTTTGGGCGGCACTAACAGTTATATATATACTATAGATATCTATTTTAGATAGGGCAATAGTTATATTGAATTTTGCACAATATCAGGTTCCTGTCATAAATACATATGTAATATATAGTTATTGAATTGTGCACAATATCAGGCTCCTATCATAAATAAGTATATAATATATGTATACATATATATGCCTGCATATAAGTACAATATGTATTGTGTGATTTTTCCAATGCATGCAGGAGTAGATGCATGCATGAAGAATCCACATCGAAGTGGTGAAGAGAGAGAGAGAGAGAGAGAGAGAGTCAACTTTCAAGGGGGTAGGAGTGGGGAAGAGGAAGGTAGGTGGAATTAGAGAATGTTAAAAGAGTTGTTTTTTGGGCAGCTGCCCCACCGCCGATTCCAACCTCTCTATCAGGAAAATCTCTACTCCCACTCCCCCTGACAACACACCCTTCTGATTTGACAATTAAAATTTTTTTGTTTTCTTATTTTACCCATAGTCTCATTCTATTATTTTAATATTGCCATTTAGTTCAATTTTTTTGATAATTTTTTTTTCTTTTACTCCCACCTTCTAGTTTTTAATTAAAAAAAATTTGATCAAAATTTTTTAATTTCTTTTTACTCTCACCTCATGAATTTTTATATAAATAAAATTTTTATAATGAAATTTTATAATTTCTTTTACTCCTACCTCAATTTTTTATTAAAAAAAATTTTGATCAAAATTTTTTAATTTCTTTTTACTCTCACCTCCTGGATTCTTATATAAATAAAATTTTTGTAATTAAATTTTATAATTTCTTTTACTCCCGCCTCCTGATTTTTATAAAACAAAGAAATTTTGATCAAATTTTTTTAATTTTCTCTCTAGTTATAAAATTTAATGCAAAACTAATTAACATAAAAAATTTTTTTGAAAACACTTAAGTAAATGCTTGCCTGATCAATGGTAAATTCAGATGTATAGAGGGAGAGATATTCGAACAGAAAATCTCTGATCTCATATTCCCTAACAATCCCACTCACTGATGTGACTTATATTTTTTTTTGTTCTTTTCCTATTTTTAAAAAAAAATCAAATTAATCAAAACAAAATAAAAATAAAACAACAAATAAAAAATAACAAAGTCTTACTTGATTAGTGATAAATTCAGGTATATAGCAGGAGACATATCTGAATAGAAAATCTTATTTGAACAGAAAATCTCTAATTTCATATTTTTTATAATTCCTCTTACTGATGTGACTCATATTTTTTTTGTTCTTTTTTTTTTAAAACAATTCAAATTAATCAAAACAAAATAAAAATAAAACAATAAATAACAAATAACAAATGTTTGCCTGATGTGACCCCTATTTTTTATTTTTTTATTTAAAAAAATTAAATTAATCAAAATAAAATAAAAATAAAATAATCAATACATGTTTAATCATAAAAAAACATTATACTATTATTTTGCACTAATAAAAGTTTGAGGGTAAAATCGGACAAAAAAAAAAACATTTGACGTCGCGTCAACCCACCCCCGTGTCAGGGGGGTGGAAGTAATAGGTCTCCTCTATCAGCTTCTCCTCCATTTGCCTCCCACTGTCTCCCAATTTCTCTTTCTGGAATTTCAGATGTTCAGATCTGGTGGCGTTTTATTGTTATATATATATATATATATGAGTGTATGTATGTATATAATTTTTTTTTTTTTTGTCCTTTGAAACGCGAAAGGCCAAAAGGGGATTTGGTTTCTTGGCGTGCAATATGATAGGCGGGATTTGGGTTTACAGTGAGTGTGTTTGTGGGGTACCACGTGTCCGCTGTAGGGTAAACGTTGGTGTGTTCATCAGATCAATCAAGAGCAGTTAATTTTGGGATATGGTAAGTAAACCTGTAGATAACATTTTGCTAGAGCTTTTGTCTAACCTTATTTTAACTTACAAGAAAAAAAAAGTTAGATTTTTTTTATTTTTTTATTTTTGGTTTCTTGCTTATTTTTAGTTTATAAGAACAAAAAAAAAATAATTTTTTGTACTTATAAATCAAAAAATAAAACCAAAAAAAGCTAAACACCAAATGGGCTTGTAACGTGGAGCAAACTTGAAAACAACTGTTCCCTTGGATCGTTCTCCTATGGAGTTTTTTTTTTTTTTTTTAAAGGGTGAGAAATAAAAAAAAAAAATGGGAAAGTCTACCATGAGGAAGAGCCGCTGAGCTCGTGGAGCTATTCATCATCCTTTTAATACTGCAGACAAAATTATACACAATTATCGTCCGATCAAACGTTGTATGATGATCCTAAAAATTAAAGTTTCTTTCATAATTCGATCATATCTTATTGAACCCGTTGGTCAATATGACTTTACGAGTTCACCTTTCTCCTTTGACCCAATCTAATCCTTTATGATTTTGACCTGTTTGGTGAATGTCTATTGGCTCGTTTTTTAATATTCTCTGCTAATTTTTTTTTCACCAAGGAGATTGTCTTACTGAGAGAAAGATAATAATGTAGCATATGGATGATATTTTATTACTTAAGTGAACTGAATAAAAGAAAGAGTTCATGAGAAGAGCCTAGCTCAACTTCATGATAGACTTATCTCAAACAAAATTGAAAATAAAGATTAATGAAGGTAAAAAAAATTAAGTGAAAAGTTAGCACCTTTATTTTTAAATAACATTTTCATTATGATTTTCCTATTATGGGTTGTCTCGCTGCAAGGGCTTTCATACATGGAAAATTCTAATTTTTTTTCAAAAAGAATTATATTGCAAATTCTATTAGAATGATGTGCCAATAGTATTTTTTTATTATTAAAAATAATCATGATAAATATTTTATTTTAAAATAAAACAATTCTCGTTCAACCATATCGTACTATATAAAAAAATTTTATAAATTTTTTAATTGTATAACATTACATTTTTATATAATACTCTTCAAGTTGAATGCAGTTATTTTGAAAAAAATACAAAACCGATGTATTTAGTGCCACTTTTTGTGCGGGCCTTGAGCTGCGCGGGTCGAGCCAGGCTATTAGGCCAGCCGCCGAGGTTATAAACCTAGGCTTGGTCCACCCATAAAGGGTTCGAGCTTAGGCAAATTTACATTCCCACTGATCGGAGCTACAGGGACGAGTAAATGGACAATCCTTGCTAAAACAAAATGCAGAGGCAAAAAAAAAAAAAAATAGAGACAAAACTTAGAAATTTCATGCCAAAAAAAAGAACTATAGGGTATAGACTTCCTCGGTTATGGACCGCTGGGGCATCAACTTCACAACTTCAAACTTCTCAAACCACAATCCCGAGAAAAAATTATTCAATACTTTTAGAGTATCATATGTTTTTGCTTTTTTTATATAAGTTGAGTTCTCACATGCTAGATGGCATATTCAAACCCGTCTAGTCAAGAAGGAAACTACCTTATAGCCCCCCTACTTTGATAAAATTTTGTATGTGTCATATAATATTTTAGTATTTATAATAAAAAAAACAGTGTATTAGCCCCTCAAAAAATTTTAAAAAAAAAAGTTACTCTGGCATTCCAAAAAGCAAATTCTTTTAATTTTGATCCCTGCAAAATTTAAAAAATTCTATCTTTACCTATCAAAATTTAAAAAAATAAAAAAATCTTAACCCCATCTCACCAAGATTCCTTATTCCGTTCCTGTATCTATTAGGCAAAAGACAAGTCCTTCCCTTTCTCTCGTCTTTTGCCTCTTGCCAAACAAAGGTCTTCTCTACATGCTCTTCTCACTCTCTCTACAAATGCATAAAAGTCTAGCAATAGTAGAACGTGCTTACATGTGTTTGTGTGAGGGTGCGTGAGTGGGTGGGATTTAGTAGAGTAACTCTACACACTCCACTCATTCTCGCTCTACATAATGCAACGGGGTCTCTCTCTTCTCTCTCTCATGCAAATAGAAAGATACAAAGTGTGTTATACAAAGAATACAAAACTTGCAAATTGATAGATACAAGAGATAGTGGGATGCATGTCTCACCTTCCACTAACCCATTCTCTAGTAATATGATTAAGATTCATTGACTATACTTGTACATAATTAATTCACTTATCTAAGTCAAACATACTTAGCTTAATTAATGTTGGTAAATGTAATTAATCATATCCAGTCTCTTTTTACCATAATGAGATATTTATAAAAGTAGTCTAAAAGTGAAATTGACATTAAGTGGAGTTGATTAAACTCCTGAATTAATTATTTAAATAACTCCAATTCATACAAAATCCAATTTCAGCAATTTGAGGAATCCCTAACTAGTGTATGGATATAAACAAATTAATTTAATCTTCACTAGTATGGAAATACATAAAACTCGGATCATGTTCGATTGAATATGCATAATACAACTTAATAAAGTATGAATTAAAATTTGATGGTTCGGTAAGTTACTGAAAGCACTTGCAGCCCTTGTGAACAAGTGAATAATCACGAAAAACACATGGAAATGAATGAGGGTCAAGCTTGTTTTTGGATATGGTCATAACCAATGATAACATAAACACCCAAAAACACGTAAATAATGAAAATCATGAGATTGCCTAAACAATTTGGTGAAAGGACACAAATTACCAAGAAGCAGAGTTGGCATCCTATTTATAAAATAAACAACAGTTTGAAAGGTCTTGCTCCAAAATATGGTAGGAAGATTGGCATGAAATAAGAGAGCAAGACCGGTTTCAACACGTTGATGTTTGTGTTTAGCAATGTCATTTTGTTGTTGAGTATAAGGACATAAAATGCATTGGGAAATACCAGAAGTTGCCAACACCCAACCCCAACCCCAACCCCCACGCCCACGGGTGCTATAGATAATGTCATTTTAATTGAGCAATTTGCCTCTCCCATCTTTACGCGGTGATTATGCGCGTTTTAGGACGGCACAAATTGCAAATCATAGTCTAATCTGGAGCCCAATACGGCACCAATAGTTATATTGAATTTTGCACAATATCAGGCTCCTGTCATAAATACGTATATAGTATATATATATACATATATATATATATGCCTGCATATAAGTTCAATATGTATTGTGTGCGCATCCACCCATTTTTCCAATGCATGCAGGAGTAGATGCAGGCATGAAGATTCCACATCGAAGTGGTGAAGAGAGAGAGAGAGAGAGAGAGAGAGATTCAACTTTCAAGGGGGTGGGAGTGGGGAAGAAGGAAGGTATATTAAAAGAGTCGTTTTTTGGGCAGCTGTCCTGCCGGAATGATTTCTTATAGATCATAATTAGTTGCCTTTTACCGAGTCAAATTTGGTGGCTTTACTTCTCCTTCTCCATGCTTCCACAAAGTGAGCTGCATTTTCTCCCTCCCTACACACACCCCCGGCTCACTCCAAAACCTTCTCAACACTAATCACTATATCCTCAATTCCCCTCCGATTTTTTTTTTTTTTTTTCAATTTTGTGTTTTTTTTTTAGTTTGTTTTTTCTTTTCATTAGTTTTGGTTTTTTTTTTAATCAGTTTTGTTTATTCTTTTTTTTATCAATTTTATTTCTTTTTTTTATCAATTTTATTTTCCTTTTTAGATAAAAAAAATTTTATTATATGTTTGTAATCTTTTGTTTATTTTTCAGTTATCAATTTTGGAAATCATTGTTTGTAAAAATTTTAAAAAGTATAAAAATATGAATAAAAAAAAAAATATATATATATATATATATGAAAATAATAAAAATACTAACAATTAATAAACAAACACACTAATAACTTGCGAACAAATACTTTTTTTAAAATAAAAAGTTTCTTAGGCCAATATTAATTTAAAAGGAGGGGGAGGTCCTGACATGTGTCAAGAGTTGAGATAGGATAATTTAAAACGAGAGAAAGGTTCTAACATATGTTAAAAATTAAATAAAACAAAAAAATAAAAAAAAATTGATGGAAAAAACAATAAACAAAACTAATAAAAAAAAAAACAAAATAAAAATTAAACAAAATTAAAAAATAAAATAAAATAAAATGTAGGTGGGGTGTTGGGTTGGGGAGTAATTTAAAGGGAGAAGGAGGTTCTGACATATATCAATAGTTGATGGAGTAATTTAAAAGAAATGGGAGATTTTGACATGTGTCAAAAATTAAATAAAATAAAATAATAAAAATTGATGAAAAAAAAATAAACAAAACTAATAAAACAAAAAGAAAACAAAACTAAATTAAAATTAAACAAAATTGAAAATAAAATAAAATAAAATGCAGGTGGGGTGTTGGGTTGGAAAGTAATTTAAAGGGAGAGAGAGGTTCTGCATATGTCAAGGGTTGAAGGAATAATTTAAAATAAATGGAAGATTCTAACATGTGTCAAAAATTAAATAAAACAAAAAAATAAAAGAAAATTGATAAAAAAAAAATAATAAACAAAGCTGATTAAAATAATAATAAAAAACTAATAAAAAAAAGAAACAAAATTAGATAAAAATTAAACAAAACTAAAAAAAAAAAAAAAAAAAAGGCAGGTGGGGTGATAGGTTGTAATTTTAAAAAAAAAATAATATAAAAATAATTAAAATTGGGGACAAGGGGTCAAGAGAGGGGGGCGGTGTCAAAAAGGGGGGAGAAGCAATTTAGTTCCAAAAAATGGGGTCAGATAGAAATGAATTGCGGACGGACCATTTCGATACTATTCACACTTATACGGAATGTGTATATGTATATATAGATAAACATAATATATATACCATTGTAATTGAATCTCTCAGTGTTCGTGTGCGTGTCGTCTAGCGCTCGATCTAGTATCTGTCTATTCTTTTCGAAACTATATTACTGTCTCAAAAAAAAAACTAATAAATGAACTATATTTTATTAATGATGTTTGTATATGTTTGTTTTTTTTTTTTTTTTGAATCAGATGTTTGTATATGTTCGGATGTCCACTTTTCTTTTATTTTTTTAAGAACTTCATATTTCAAAGTCGCAAGAAGTACAAAAGCAGAGAGACTATCAGCCTGGATTTTCTTCTTTTTTGAATAAAAAAATAAAATCTCATGAAGTAGACACTCGTCAACACACACATTAGGAAAACATCCAAATTTTCATTTGCTTAAAAGGCTGGATGATATCTCGGTCATTTGTCCTACCTCGTTGTTTTGAAGTTTTCCTATTTACACCACTTGCCTTTTATCCTTTTTTTTTTGTTTTTTTTAACAATCTCGTTATATGGAAATTCTGCTTTTTCTGCTGACTGCTAAAAGGGGAAAGGCATGAGGTGATGGAGTCAAATTTGGCCAAATTGAATATAATGGTTAAGTGAGATTGTTAAAAGCAAACGCTTTTTTTTAAGTCACCAGAAATAGCCCAATAGATATAATGACAAGCTGTAAATTCAAACGTTCTCAATTTGAAACTTGGTAATTCTTTAAGATCATATTTATATTTCATGAATTTTTTAATTTTGGCATAAATGATCTGCCTTTTGACTAGATCGAAGGTGGAATTAGTCAAGTAGGGGCGGCAGCACATAGTAATTGGTGGTGTCAACTGACCCCATCATTCAATTAAAAATCTCAAAAAAAAATTTAATGTTATACATTTAAAAAAAATACATTGTTGACTAAAACAATACTTAACCCCATAACTTACATAAATTCCAAACCCAACGTTTGTACCATTGGGGAGAGAGAGAGAGAGAGAACTTTGCTGCCTAACTATCGATGTGTTGCTATTGGTACTAATTTCACAATCGGTGTTTTCTTGTACTCTTTTTCTTCTTCACGTATTGTTTTTCTCCCGTTTTGTTTTCATTTTTTTTTTCAATATTTATAGGTTATGAAAAGCTGAATGTCACTGAACTTTTATTTCAGGAGTCTCACCATGAATGTTTTTTTTTGTTGTTGCTACATTAAAGAGCTAAAGCCTTGACAACGGGTATGGTGAATCAAACCCGTAACCATATAATATAGATAAAGACGTCATTACCACTTAGCTAACCTTACTCCTCAATCATTTGTAGGATTAAACTGAATATGTTTTTTTTTTTTTTGTTAATTAGTTCAGCCTATATAAATGAATAATTACTTAGTGATATACATGGAGAAGATATATTTTATGGTATTAATAATGAATTTTTTTTGCACCATTTTCAAAATATGAAATTTTATCAATGGCAATTGTACAAATACATATATTTGCATTTTTTTTTTTGTGCCAAAATAATAGCATCAATATATTATGTTATTTCATGTATACATTAGAATTAGTATTTATGTTTCCATATGAGCCCATAAAAAAAATTTCCTAGAGTCCCCACTGTATGGAGTGCGCGTAGCTCCTAGACGCCCTGGCCGCTTGGTAGAAAAAAAAAAAATTAACGAGAGAGAGGGAGAGAGAGAGAGAGCTTGGCATCAACCCCTTTCATGAGAGAGAGAGCGTCAACCCCTTTTACGAGAGGAAGAGAGCGTTTGGCATCAACCCCTTTCATGATAACAAGAGAGTCAAAAGGTGAGGTTTTTCATCAATACATCCTTTTTCATTATTCCCCCCAACCTCTAAAAGATTCTGCTATATGTATATATATATGTTCAAAGGTTCAATAATATCTGTGCAGACTGAGTCTGTCAGAGAGAATTTCATAGAGAGACACTCACAATGTGACAAATGTCACAAGCTTCCCTTATGTTGTCTTCTCCTTCAAGTCTGTCCTCTGATCCCCTCCCTGCACGATCTCTCCAACCCTATAATACCCCATTTCAATCATACGGTTCTACGTACGCTACCCACATCCTTGCTTGCTTCTTGTTCTTGCAAGCTAGCAATTCATTTCCACACTTTTCATAACCATATATATATATATATATAGCAAAATATGGTTGAATCCAATCCCCCTCTCCTCCACGATTACGGGGAACTTGTGCGCCACTCCGGTCGTAATGATCCCCGAAATGAAGTGGTGATGGAAGAAGAATGTGAACCCCCATTGATAGACGTCAGTGGTCTAACAAGTGATGATGAAGGAGAGAGGCACGCTTGCGCGGCTGCGATTTCTATGGCTTCTTCGGAGTGGGGATTCTTCCAAGTAGTAAACCATGGCATAAGCCTTGAACTCCTGAGGAAGATGAGGAGAGAGCAAGTAAAGTTGTTCAACGCACCCTTTGAGAGAAAGGCCACTTGTGAACTTTTAAACAAATCTTACAGGTGGGGAACTCCTACAGCAACTTGTCCGAAGCAGTTCTCATGGTTGGAGGCTTACCATATTCCTCTCACAAAGATTTCAGAGGAAGCTTGTTATGGAGAAGAGTTCAGCTCTTTAAGGTATAATTATTCTCTCCTGAGCTTTATAAGCACTATCTCTGTTCTGTGCTGCGCGTGGTGCTTGTTAGAGAGAGAGAGAGAGAGAGAGAGAGAGAGAGAGAGAGAGAGAGAGAGAGAGAGATCTATATATTGAATGAATTATGAGAGAGGAAATACACACACACACACATATATATATACCATTAGTGGATATAAGCTAATGGTAGTAATAAAATTTAACTAGCTATGTTGAAAATTTTAACTAATTTCAACCACTGATGGGCATATATATATATATATATATATATATATTTATGTATAGGGAAGTGATGGAGGAATATTCAGGTGCAATGCAAGAGCTAGCAAGAGTGCTTGCAGGGGTTCTAGTAATGAACTTGGGTCACCAAGAGGGAGTGTTTGAAGAGAGTTGCACCGAGAGCACGTGCTTTCTTCGCTTGAATTGCTATCCGCCGTGTCCATTCTCGCTTGAGATTTTTGGTTTAGTACCCCATACTGACAGTGATTTCCTCACAATCCTTCACCAAGATGAGCAAGTGGGTGGGCTTCAGCTCATGAAGGATTACAAATGGGTGGCTGTCAAACCCAATCAGGACGCTCTTATCGTCAACATTGGAGATCTTTTTCAGGTATATATAGCATAACTATATGTGTGTGTGTATTGATTTATGATATATATATATATATGTAGTATGATTAAGAGTTCACAGATTCTTACTCTTTTTAAGTTGGGAATGGTGCAAAAAATATTTGCAGGCTTGGAGCAACGATGTATACAAGAGCGTGGAGCACAAGGTGATAGCCAATGCTAAGGTGGAGAGATATTCAATAGCCTACTTCTTATGCCCTTCCTATGACTCCTTGATTGGGAGTTGTTGCAGCAAAGAACATAATAATTCTATTTATAGAAAATTTACGTTCGGAGAATACAGAAAACAAATTCAACAAGATGTCAAGATGACCGGCCACAAGGTCGGCCTTACAAGATTTCTGCGATGCAACAGATAGAAAGGAAAGTGTGTGCTCTCTCCCTCGTTCAAATCCTTGCAGAAATCATCAAAGAGTAGACAATTCACATCCAATTTGACGCAATTCAGTTTATGGAGAATCAGGACACAGTTTTGTTGTTGACTATGCCGCCCCAAAACGTAGAACACCCTAGTTCCATCCATGATTTATATATTCAATTGTATCCTTAAATATATATATATATATATATATATGCGTATCTACCATTTGTATTTCCCCAAACTCCAACTAGTAATATATGAGGGGTATTAGACCAAATAATAAAGAGTACTGGCATATGCGAAGGAAGGAATATTTAATTTATGATTTGTATACAATGTGAAGGTTTTGTATCAGCCTGTGTTCTACACGGTGATAAAAAAAGTAAAATGATGTTTTTTCCACTTTTCCGTATATAAACATCTTTATATATCTATCAAGCTCGGCCAATATCTATCAAGTAGGGCCTTTTTATGCTCAACCAAATGAATACTTAACTAGATACTAGTTAGAAAAACAAAAAAACAAAACAAAACAAACTATCTGCTGGTTAGCTATATGATGCATGCCAAATTTCAGGCGTTTTTGGTTGAACAACATATTCATGCATCCTCGTGGGAATAAGCATGGCTATTATTTACATTACTTTTATCCTTCCAAAGACTTATTAGAGTATTAAACTCTCATCTCAGACAAAAAAACAAACTACAAAACAAAAGCTTGCAGCACCATGCTGCTGCATATGAAAAAAACCAAGAGACACAACGTGTGAAGCACAATGAAAGCATATGTGTACAAATATATATATATATAGAGAGAGAGAGAGAGAGAGAAAGAGAGGGAGAGAAGCAGTAGCATAATAATCAAAAAGTTCTTGGGGCAATTTCTTAGAGTACTTGGAACATATCGTAGCTTTTGAATACTGTTTAATACTCTTTAAGAATAAGCAAATCAAAGTCAATTCTGAATGAATTCTTAGACATGTGAATTATGATAGAACTGTTAGTCGGAAGTATAAAAAATCAATTAAATACAAAACACCAGAGTCTCTGATCTCATGTCTTTTTTCACAATGCACCAATAATAATATCATCAAGGGTGAACACCTTTTAGGAAAAACTTTCCATGGAACAAGAAAGCATAAATAGACTTTGCAATTTAGTTTGTGTAGATACTGCAAATAGCACCAAGTCTGAAGGCACTCCATTGAGTCTGTCCCAGAGTAGCTAGAGAGACGTTGAGGCCTTTTTAAGGCCGTATTCATGAAGGGAACTGAACAGGTCTTAACATTCAAGAGGATGTGGGGATCTAGCGAGGGATCAATCTCGGGAGACACATTTCATGATGAGGTAGAGAGACAAGCCTTGAGAATACAACGAGATTCTTCCTGATGAATGTGAGTAACTGAGTAAGAGCTAAAATTCATTGATTCTTAACTTAAAGAGGAGAGAGAGTTCCTTCCCTAAGAGATGAACTCTTCCTCTTATCATTCTGAGCCAGATGAGATGGCAGGGCCTGAGGTGTCTTTACAAAATCCATGATTTACCCACAAAGTGGCGAGCAGTCACAATGTAGGGGCAATTCCTGACTTGGTGGCTGAGTGTGAAGGTTTGTTGAAGGAACCCATCCTAACTAACCCATTAGGAGAGTGCAAATTGGACGTCCTCAACTTGACAGAGCTCTAGTGGAGGGAATATGTGTTTTGTGGTCCAAAGGTCACGTGTCTAGTCGTGGGACATTCCTTGGTGCCCATGCACATTGGAATGGCCTATAAATACTCACCTTGTCCTAGAGCAAAAGGATGATCCTTCCAAAAAGAGAAGATTTCTCTCAGAGCTTAGGCAGAGCCATCTGACCGGAAGTACCCTGCCATTTCCCTCTTTGCTCTGTTTGCTTCACTCTTTGCCCCTCAAACCACCTCCATTGTCCTAGCTCACTGCCTGCAAATCCGCCTCTCCAGTACTGAACCATTGGAGGAGATTCATCATCTACAGTTTGTTAAGGTAATGAAATCCATCCTACCAATTGTACTAAAGCCAAATCAAGCAGGAATGTCTCTCCCAAGTCGAACCAGGCATTGATTTGCATGCATGAAATCAAACATAGAACTACAAACAAATTAGAAAGACTGATCAAGATTTTATTGGCATGGCATTTTTGCTAGTCTATTAAAAAAAAAGCTGCAACTCCAAACAAACAGGTTGAGGAGACGCAAGTCAAATTCCAATGAACCTGCTAATAAATCAGACCAACCGTTGTCTTTATTTCATTTAAATTTTATTTTTATAAGTCAGCAAAAACATATATTAAGTAATTGTAGCAGAAACAACCCCTACCATCCTTTCCAGTCAATTGTATTACTACCACTTCCGGCTATACATGCTGCAAAAGAACTGGCACCTGATTTGCTTCCAGATATTCATATATAACTTTCCAATTGACCCAATAACCTAAATGGTCATATTAGTCCTGAAGGTGGGTTTGCTTTGCTAGTCAGCAAGCTCTGTGCATTAATAATATCTGTTGCGATAACCACATTACTCAAACTTTGGCTTGAGGCAAGTCCCATTCCTCTCTTCATAGTCCTCAGCTCCTAGTACAGAAGAGATTTAGGACTAAGGCAAAAGCCTGCAAGGGGACACATTCATGGTTTCTATTTACTCATCAAAATCTTATACTTTCAGTAGAAAGGGCAAAACCAGAATTCGACATCCATCGTCACTGTTTCTCACCATGGATACAAAACTTGTGAGATATAGCTAATCCTGAAGACTGAAGAGAACTCTCTGTTCCTAGCTATCTTCAATGTTCTTTAGGTTAACTCTTAGAACAAATGAACAAGACCAAGTAAAATATCAACACAATGCATTGGGACCAACCTAGATTACATCTGCAAATACATTTCATTTTGAGAATCAGATTCAAAAAGAATTTGATGACACTGACTACTAATGGCACTGCCTACCCTCACCCCACTTCTCCAATAACACATGAACACAACATTTGCCACTGAACTCACCTTTTACTTTTCTTCAGACAGAAGCCAGCAATTCATAGCATCTTCTCTGATTCATATAGTAGCTGGGCATTTATACCATGGAGTGAACAAAGTTGGCCCAAATATTACATTGTCCAATATGGCAAAAAAGCACTAAAGAAACAAACACTTCTAGGGCATAAAACAACAGTTAAAGGTATAAGAAGCCTGCTGCATCATCAAACTCGGAGTTTTTCCTGATACTGCGTTTCATCAATTTGAATCCTGCACTACTCAGTTTTCTTTGATAAATAAATATTATTTATTGCAAAGGAAAGAACCTCCTCTAGTACACAAGATGTGTACAAAACAGACCCTAGATTGCCCGTTCAAAGAAAGATCACCTATACAATCTATCATAGCAAAAGAAGAATCACAAAAATTCCTAGAAAGCCAAAAATGAAAAGTATGCAATACAGTACTCTTTAGTTGATGGACTGATAAAATAGCTTCCTCAAAGTTCCTATTGCGCTCCTTCCATAAGCACTACATCACCCACAATGGAGCCGACCTTCACACCTTCTTCGTAACACGATCTCCACATCCCCTAGACCAAAATTCATATAATGATACCACTGATTCTGGAATAACCCAAATAATCCCAAAAATAGAGAATAACATACTCCATAATTGCCATGCCACGTCACACTGGATAAGCAAATTATCCATAGTCTCCTTAGCTTTACAACACATGCAACACCAATCAGGAAGCAATTGACCCTTTCTCCCTAATTTATCAATAGAGTATAGCATCTAATGCTGCCGACCACGAAAAAATCCATTTTGGCTGGAGCCCCTGACTTTTAAATAATCTGCCAAAGAAAAGATCTTCTAGATCCAATATTGAGAAAATCAATAGGAACATAAAACCTCCCCTTGTTGCCTTTCCAAATCCTATAATTCTTCCCTTCACCCCCAAAACACCCCCCCCCCTTTTCTCTTTTCAAAGAAATCTACAAGCATCCTTATCCCTCGCAATTGCAAATAAATTCGGAAAATAAACAGACAATGGTACATCCTTGCACCAAAGAACATGCCAAAAATGAAATATACTACCATCTCCAATTGACATGTTCATCCCAAGCAAAGACTAACCCCATAAGAATTCCGATTCCTGCTAGAAGACTAGCCACCCTCCCCAAAACTGTATTTACTTTTAAACACTCATTTCCACTGCTAGCCATCTCCACAACCACTTACCCACGAGTTTGATTAAAAGTACAAAACAGACGAATACCCAAACCACCATCCTTCAAAGGAACACAAACTTTATCCTAAGCCACAAGATGATATTTAAACTTGTCACCCAAACCTCCCCACAAGAAGCTCCTCTGCAACTTTTCCAGTCGATCCACTACGAATGCCGGAATAGTGAAGAGAGACATAAAATATGTTGGCAAACTAGATAGAGTACTTTTAAGCAAAGTCAACTTGCCTCCTTTTGAGAGATATAGTCTTTTCCAATATGCAAGTCTCCTTTGAGTCCGCTCAAAAATGCCATCCCACCCCACCATACCTTCATAAGAGGAACCACGAGGCAAACCCAAATAAATAGTAAGAAAAGCACCCACCTTAAAACCTAAACAATTTGCTAAAGGCTCTACATTCCCCACCTCCCCCACTGCACTACTTAGTTATCCAGCCACAATCACTAACAAAAATTTAAGACACAATTGCCACCACTTAATTGAACATCAGGCATTCTTAAATCTTGAAGCTCCAACAACATCCATTAATCCTTGTTTGCTTTGGATATCTACTTTGGAATTATATAGATATCCTTTAGCATGGTTAAACACTTTATCACTTGCAGCCTCAACTCTTCATAGTTTCAGTATACAAATAGAAAATAATTGGAAAAAAAAAAGGTCAGAAATTGAAGTATGTGCTAAGAATGTGACATAGAACAAGTGGCTAAAGAGTTTCTAGAAGTTTGGAAACAAAAAAAGCCTAACCAGTGCCAAAAAGGCAATTAGGGGCAAAATTGTCATTTTGTATGACCAGCTCAGAATTGCCTCAAATTTGGTGGGTTTATCGGAAACGGCCATGAGAACAATACTCACATCTTTGCTATGATGTAGGCCTTATTTTGGTCAAATCCATAGTTTAGGCCCTTAAATCAACATTTTACTATTTTAGGAAAGTTTAGTTTTAGCTATATCTTTGTCTAGGAGTTTCCAAATTGGACTAGGTTTTGTTGGAGAATTTTTATAGGATTCTAGTATTCAACTTTGGGCCTAACATGTTTATTATTTTTCATATTTCTTTAGTATTTCTTTTCCTAGAATAATATGGTTTAGTTTATTATAAATAGGGATGTAAATCTTCATTGGCATTCATTCAGCTTTAATAACATTCCTTGTTTAGTCATTGTGACTGGTCTTCTTCTGTGATATTTATTTGCTATGCATGTAAATGTAACATCCATAAATTACAAAAAACAAGATGAAAAATTTCATAAACCAACAAAACAATATGAAACAACTAAACAAGTTCACAATTATAATACAACAACTACCAAGTTAGGGATTTGAAAAACTGGATTTGGGTGTTTTATGTTTTTGTTTTTTGAAGTTTTGAAATTTATAATTTTGACTCCATTTTATATTTTTAATAATAACATTTCAAAAATATTGAACACGCCAATTGGCGTGTCCAAGGACTACGTATCCTACACGTGTCTGTGTCGTATATGGCACACTAAATAGAGTGTCCTTACTTCTTAGCTTTTATCCCAAGTCACCAACCCACAATTCTTATAGTTCCTGGGTTGTCTAAAGAGTCAATCAAACAGGCTGTTTGGCCTGCCTAGGCATGGAGGATATTCCGCACAGGTTCGGTGAACTAATGATGCTAAGAGTACACCGAAAGTGCTTGTGATCCTTATACGTGGGTTGTTCCTCGAGCCCTATTCAGAGTTCCAAAAGCGTGAAGGCTAGGACACATACTGTTCAACATCCTAAACACGTGTCATTGATGTATGTATTGTACGTGGAGAGCATCCACAAGGAAGCATATTACTAATGTGTAAAGCTCTATCCTGAGACGGCATAAACGTGGATGTGGGTTAACTATAAGAGTTATGTGGGTTTAGACTTTTGAGCTTCCTCATATATATTAGTAAAAGCGATTTGCAGTTGTATTTTTTGGTTATATTTTTTTTCTTTTTTTTTTAAAAGTTAACTAGAGTACTTGTTTTTGGGTCTTCTTTCTCGAACATGCTTTCTTTCTCATCTAGATTGGAGCCTTTGAATTTAAAAGATGTAGAAACTATGACTTTCACTATGTTGGCGTTCAAGTAGACGAAGAACATTCTAGCTATAGGACAAGTGAGGGTACATGAGTCCACCTACTACATGACTTAGCCACATAATCACCATGTCATCTCCTCTAGCTACTTTGGTCCCACGAGTCAACCTCATGAGGTAACACCTTGGAAAATGAGATATTGCCACATGGCCTTGGGCAAAGGCACTTGGGGGCAATCTCTAGGAAGCCCCAAGCACTCCTCCCCTGTTAGTTCCCCTTCCCCCTCCCCCCCAATGCCAACAAAATCTGATAAAGCACTTAACCACTTTGCAGTTGGTTCTCCAGTGGCACTCTAATGCTTCTACACAATGCTGGACCAAGACAGAGACATGTAGCATGTTCCACACCTCTTTGTACTTGAGGAGCACATATAACCACTTTTAAGCCTTTGCGGCCTCTAAAGATTTGGTGCCCATATTAGTCGTGGTTTCTCTACCTATCTATGCATGAACCCAGAAGAGAGAGCAAATTGTACCTTGCACCTGCTAAGCATGTGCCTTGGATAAGCCCCATTGACTTGGCCCCCATAGCAAGAGTGAAAGCCTCATTATTTGGAGACTTTGGTTCACTGCTTACAGAACCACATTTCTACTCCTCTCTCTTCCCCCCATAAGGCCACCTAAGGCCAGCTTAACCATTAAACCACCAAGGCCTTTACTTTAGGTCCCTAAGTTTTGAGCCTTAAGAGATGAAGACTTCTCCATTTGGGGCTAACAGAGAAAAGGCTGTCAATGATAGGCCTTATCCGTGGTAGTCCAGTCCTACTTAGGCTCTACCATGGGCCCCTATATAAGAGACCCTTGGCTACCTTATGAGACACATTCAAGCTTACTCTTCCACACTGCTCATAAGCTATTGCTCCTATTCTCTCTCTCTCTCTCTCTCTCTCTCTCTCTCTCTTTCTCTGTGCGTGCGTGCGCGCTGCGCACAAACACAGTATCAAAAGAAAAACAATTTAGTAAAATATAACAATAACATCATCAAAAAGCTGGGTTGAGCAAACTTTTCTTATTATTTTATATAAATTGGTCTCTATTTCCATTGGACTTTTCAATTTTTGTTCTATTTTCCTTTGATTTATCTTATTTGATTATTTGTTTGTTATTGTTGTTAATTATGTCACTAATTTATATATAATCTTTTGTTTCTTACATTGAAGAAGCTATATCAAACTCAAATAATCATTCGGATCAATAATATGTCCCTGGCAGTGATAAATTAGATTCCATTGTTCTATACTTGTAGTATTTTTTAAATTTCAACTTGTATTGTTCTATACTCATCTACACTCCAATTGACGTACTAAATTATATATGGAAAAAAATAGATTCTTTCCCTAATGCATGCATTGCTTACGAAATATTATTGACAATACCTATAACAGTTGTTTTTGCATGAGGTTCTTCAAAATTAAAATTGACATAACCTCACCTAAGATCGAATATGTCACAAAAACGAAGAGGATTAGCATACTATCGATTGAAAAGGATATGTTAGTAAAACTTGAATATAAAGACTTAATTAATAATTTTGTATCTCAAAACACGAGAAAATTAAATTTTAAATAAGAAATTTTACAACAATATTGAAAAAATATATGAAAAGCATTGTTTAAAGTTGTTGTTTTAGGTCTCAAATTGTTGGAGCCAGCCTTGAGGCCATCCTTGCTTTACCTAGTCCACTTCCAGTGAATGCCATCTCAGTCCTATCTAGACTTTCTAGAGGACTGGCTCTACAACAAACCTACTCACCTACGATAGACTAGACAAAAAGGACCAATTCCCCTATCTGTGTTAGAAAAGTGAATATATTAAGGGGTTGACAGTGCTGAGCGGATAAGAAAGGTAATAAACTAGAGCTTACTGTGGTAATGAAAGAATTATAGTCTACATTGCAGTGTCAGACAGCTGAACAAGATGCCACATTTATGAAAGACAGATCGTCATCTACTTGAGCACCCAAATGCTAGTCTCCTATCTCCAACAAGTTCCACAAGGGCTCACTACTGGAAGTACAATAATATTTTTTGATTTGCGCAGACTAATAGAGTTTTCTCAATTTTACAGTTATATCAAGTATACTTTTTTTTGGAAGGTATTATTTCAAGTATCCTCTACCGCTAATTTGATCTATCACTATAACAATTATTTTGTTAAACTCAATAAACCCAGAAACTCCAAAATAGTGGACAGCTAAAGCAACACAAGAAATTATGCAACTAAATAAAAAAAAAGTTCTAGTAAGGTTGCGGACACCATTAGGGAAGGATTCATCTGATAACCTGAAGAGAAGCTTCCAGCACTAACACTTCGTGGACACCAAATGGCAAAACATCCAATGGATGTTTCCTTGAATGTTTGAAAGCTTCTATGAGCTCAATGTCAATGAAATCCTAATAGATGAAAGCTCTAAAATGGATAATTTTAACATTATAAAATTAAGGTGGACTCTTGGGTTATTTAGCAAGTCTAAATGAAGAAAAGAAAAGAAAAATAACATCATAATAAGAAGGAAAAAAGGAACTACCAATATAACTTATCAAGTCATTAACCAACCAGTATCACAACTATCATAAAAAAAATTTCCTTGGCAAGTGGGCTTTTGTAAGATAAGCTCTTGAATATGCTTTATTTATAATATATACAGAGTATTAACTGTTCCATATGTCTGAACATTTTCCATCATATAATCAAATCCATCCAATCCCAATGCCTCTAACCTGTACACCCAAATGAAGGATTAATAGGAGTAGATGATACATACCTACAGGATCATGATCTCTGGTTTAGATGTTGTAAAAACTAAATAAACCAGACGACAAATGCATAAAGCTCAATAGAATGGTGTATCCAGTAAGTCAAAATGATCTCTTAACATCTCCATTCTCTTCCTTGCTGTACCATATGGTTTATGCTAACAGATTTGGACATCTTATTCAGTCAAGAAACATTGCCACTTTGTCCCTGAGACTGCTTTTCTTCTTTGTCAATGGGATGCTTTCCTCTGTAGCAATGTTATTCTGCCTTTGCTTTTTTATCTCACAGGAAAATGTCATATCCTCTTTAATTAATTCCATCCTGTTTTCCTGCCCTGGGGGTTTTTTCAGCAAGGGACCTAAAAACAGATCCAGCATGTCTTGAGCAGGGTCCCCTGTTCTGCTGGGATTGACTACAGTTCCTTCACCTGCCAAAGTTTCAGTTGAATTATGAACAGAAACTGTTAATTTATGCATCGGTGATCTCCTGTTGCTTTGAGGAGCATTGGGAAGCACTCCTGACACGTTCCCAGATAAGGCACTAGCTGGAAGTCGTCTTTCCACTTGCTGTTCTCTATGTGATGACGTCTGTTGCTCCATATGTTCATCAGTTTTGACATACTGCACAAGAATAACAATTACATTAGATTTCTTTACTTCTATTCCCGTTTAAGTGTAAACACCAAAGTCACTCATGGACTTGCTGTGAAGCAACCCATCCCATTTTAGATTATAAAAGTACAACTCAAATATCACATTTGCCGCTACATTTATACATGAAAGTAAGAGTTTGTAATGTCGCAACAAAGTTTCAAATATTGAAATACAGACACACAAATGCTGTACTTGTTCCCACAGTAAGAAGGAAAAAAGAAAATCACCTCTTGTGCGATGCTCATTAAATCTTCCATGGTCAATTCTCCATCATCTTCACCTGGAAATGGAGTTTCAATTTCCTCACTAGTGTCAGACCCCAAACTCTCTGCTTTTCGTCGTTTTTGAGGAGCATAATCTCGAAATTTTCTCCCACCTCTGCTGCATCTCTTCTTCTCAACCATAGTTTCACGGACATTGCCATCACCACATGCATCTTCTTCTTGTTCTAATTTTCTTCTTGGCCTCTTTGTCTTGCATTTTTCGAGTAAACAAGAGTTCACTTCTGAAGGTTCCTGCTCTGGAAGAGGAATGTCTTTTTTAATCCGTTTAGTCCCAGCTTTGGACTTGGTCTTGGGCCGAAGATATTGCGATGCAATTCCTTCTTTAACATTGTTATTTACATGTCCGTTTTCCTTTTCAGACTTGCTTATTTGGTCAGCAGCAGCTACACCCAACATCCATAGGGGTAATCTCCGCTTTGTAACCTCGTCATCAGGAACAGAAACAACTCCATCTTCCATTATTGAAATTTATTTTTGTTTGTTACGGACTGTTTTTACTTAACTCTCAGAACACTTGTTGCCCAGATGAGATGATCAAAGCTCAATAAATTACTAACCTACACAAAAGCAAATAAACACCAAAAAATTACTTTAGCCGGTGAAAACGAAGTGCGAAATCACGGTGTCCCATGTGCGGAACGGAAGCAAAAATCCTGGGAAAATCAGCAATCCAAGAATATAAAGTTTCTTATTTTCTTATTTTTCTGTAAGAATAAATATCTAGAATTGACTCGAAATGGACAACGATACAGAGTTGATTTTGCGCTGTGATGAAAGAATCAAATACCCAAAAGCACCCAAAAAAAAGGCAAAAATGAAATACTTTAGAGGTACCTGTATGTCTGTATGTATGTTAAGGCTACGGTTTTCAGCGAAAACAATCACTGCGCAGCGATCTCAAATTCGAGTAAGCGATGCGATCGGGCAAGCGTGATGATTTCTCTGAGAGAGAGAGAGAGAGAGAGAGAGAGAGAGAGAGAGATCCATCATTGAGCTATCGTTTTGGTAGGTGAATTGGGACCCCGTGAATCGGCGATTTTTCAACCCGGTCCATACGTTCACCCGCAATGTATAACATACTTTTTATAGAGTCACTTACGCCACCTTCCATGCCTCTAATTTACTCTCACTTTGGCCCTGTAACAGTCAATACTCACACTTCTAGTCTAAATTGCAATGCACCATTTTATGAATTGCCTTTTATTTTACGAACGGAAAATTGGCTTTTGTGGACCCTCACACTTCTGGAAAATTGCACCCTCACATTTTTGGAAATTGCCTTTTATGCACCCATTAAATTGTTGTTTATGTAATAATATTATAAGTTAATTACACTTCGTATTATGATACTTTGTACCAAATCTTACCTCAAAAATATATTTTTTTAATGAATATTTTTCTTCAAACATAATTTTATAACTAACTCAAGATATTGAAATTAGCCAATCATGCAATCCCTTCATAAGTTTATATTTAGATATATTAATAGATATTTTGAATCTTTTGTCTTCTTTCTTAGTTTGCCATCTCCTTGCATTGCAACCATATTACTTCTAGTTTGTTTAGTCTTCAACCAATGAGACTTTGACATCTCATAAACTAATGCAAGAATTGGTTATCTTAACTAATTTTTTCTTGACTAATTTAATGTGTTGATTTAGAATTAAAATTATGTATTACTAGTACATGTCTATAAGCATATAAGTAATATTTAAATTACTAACTTCTACTTATATTATTTTCTTTAACATAGTTCATAAAATTTCCTAATTCATGACACTTAGAAGTTTATTACAACATTACAATAAATTAATAGAGAAATTTTATTGGATTGGGTCATGGACTTTGCGATTGTCACAAGGGTTAGCGTGTACTGTTGTTGACCTATGAGGGACTTTGTAAGTGTTTCTATTATCCTGACAATTTTCGCAATTGGTTTTGGAGACTATTCAGCCTCGAAAAGCATGCCTGATGCCAAAGGGCATAACTATCATTTTGATTAACAATTATTGAAAGGGCAAAAATGGGGTGCTCACTACACTCGTCCTTGAAATTTTGATCCATTTTCTCAAGAATCCCTTACTCCTCTAAATCACTCAATTGAAGAGAAATACGAAGTGTATGAAAATATACCACCTAAAAAAGCTATTTCAACTAGCATTTTTTTCTTGTTAAAAACGCCAATTGAAATGGCATGTTTTCCAAAGAAAAAATGCCACTGCAATTGGCGTGGAAAAAATGTCATTTCAATTGGTGTTTATATCAAGAAATTAGCCCCCCCCCCCCTTTATCTCTATGAAGCAGTTGAACTAACTTGCATAACTTTCAAATTGGGACACTGATTGATGTGCAGTCAACTCCCACTTGTCACTCGTGTCACACTAGTGCCTCCCATCAAGTTTTGCACTCCCTAGACCCTTCTTCCCCATTTCGGTACCTCAACGGCCAAGTTGGCTTAACTATGAATACCTAAGTTTCAAAATTCTATAACTTTGCATAACTTTCAAACCGGAACACCGATTGACGTGCTGTCAACTCCCACACGTCATTCGTGTCACACCGGTGCCTCTTGTCAAATTTCACACTCCCCGGACCCTTCCTCCCCATTTCGGTACCCCAACGGCCGAGTTGAATAACATGAAATATAAAATGACAAATATGACTCAAACCAAACTAAACTAAAAATCGAAACAAGTTTTAGAGACCATGTTCATAACAACATAGTAGTTTGCCAGCAACGCTAAGGCTACTAGGTAGATAGTTAACAAAATCATCTTAATCTTTTTCTTCTGAGAAGTCTGAAAGTTTTGGGTCAGAATTTAACAACGGATCTTCTAAAATTTTTATTTATTGTTATGTTGGATCAACACATTCTTTCTTCGCATGTTTTGTAAAATGATATCTATCCAACTTTCGTTACATTTGATCAATCTCGCATTCGAGCGCTTTCATGACTTTGCTGTAAGATGACCTACCGAACAACTTAACTAAACAGGCCTTTGGGACACGCAGACCATGCCATCTACAATACATCTCTTGTTCACACTGTTGATCCAACAAGTCTTCCTATGGTAACCTTATGCATTGGTCGACGGTCACCCCATAGGGTGGACGTAAGGATGCATCGCCGATGAAGATGTGACTAACCAGACCCATTGTATTGTGCATTAGGATAGGTTTGTGAAAAAAGCAACATTTTTTCCTATACTATTTCTTGCCGATTGGATCCGTGTATATGCGCACCATGTGAATGGCTGAGAATTGGTTTTCATCTATGTAGCCGCTTGGAACTGAACAACTGGATGATGTCCTAAATAATCCTTTTTCTATTTGGCATCTTTGAAAGTATGGTTTAGCAATTCTTCACGTAATTACATGACGTATATATAGGCAATACAGTACAATGCATGAGTAAAGGGTTAACGTCAATTAATTGGGTTGTAGGACATGTTGGCCCAAAAGACAACCCAAGAGGAGGGGTGAATTCAGTTTTTCAAAGATTAATAGCAATTAAGATTAATTAAAATTAATCTAAGCAATGTAACAGTGATCAAATTATATGAAATGCAATGTAATCAAAAGAAGAAGAGAAAACAAAGTAATAGAATGAACACAGAGATTTACCGAGATTCAACCACAAACCGTGGTCTACGTCCTCACCCCAAGACCCCCTTGAAGTCTTCTTCCACTATGTAATCTCCAATTACAAATGGGACGTTGATTAACAAAGTGCTCAACTCACTATACACAAGAACTCCTCACCGAGTTCTTTAGCCACCAAGTGGTTTTGTCCACGCTCCACTCAAATTTACAAGAGTTTTTCTGTCTTAAGAGAACTCTCAAACTCTCATATACAAGTGTATAAGAATATACAAGTAACTAACAAACTCTCTAACTAGAGTAGATTATACAATCAAAGCTCACAAGTTAAGATAAGAAGAATATTCAGGAGTTTCAGGTTGATCAGTTAGTTGAATCTTGTTTCTTGTCTCTCTTCTTTATTATAAATGCAGCTGGAAGCTTGTATATAAATCCTTGTATTGATTCTATCCATTGGAGATTGTTGGGGTTCATTTAATGCATGTCCAGTCCGTTATAACGTTAGAAAAACTAGCCGTTATATTCCAGGGGTCGGCTTTAGGAATGTAGAGTCGACACTTTCTGCTTCTGCATTTACCAGATATTGTCCACTGTCTCCATGAGTCCGCTCTTCATATTAATGAGTTGGCTCCTTGTTCATTCTGTCTTCACTTTTTTGCTTCTACCTTCATATGGTGACTCTTCATCTTCAGGAGTCCGTTCTTTGTACATTTGATTTTCAAGCTTTTGCTTTTATGTTCATAAGGCGATTCTTCATTTTCATGAGTCTGCTCATTGATCATTTTTTCTTTAGGCTTTTGCTTCTGTATTCATGAGGTGACTCTTCATTTTAATAAGTCCGCTCATTGATCATTTTGTCTTCAAGCTTTTTACATCTGTCTTCATGAGGCGACTCTTCATTTCTATGAGTTTGCTTATTGCCCAGAAATCTGTATTCTATCTTCCAATGATCCAGATCATGTCAACAGCGGTATAAGATCTTCAAGGAGTATCTCTTTGGGGTATGATGACCAATCAAACTTCTTTAACTCATCAGAGTTAACTTTTATTCAATTTGGATTAAATCATTAATTTGATATTCATCTTCTCTTGACTCTTAAACTGTTAGAGTTTCATTAAATCAAAGTTGATCTTTTCTTCTTCATCTACAAGGCTTCCTCTTTCGTTGTAGAACAATCCCTTTCAATGTCAAGCTTCCTCAATTATGTAAAGCTTCACAATGCTTCATTGTCAATTTCTTCTCTCAGCTAGAAATTCTTTTTTCTTCTTTAAAATCATTTCAATGAGACTTTTGTAAACTTTGATGAAATCTCTTCATACATATTATCTTCATTGATTCCTTACATCTCAGAAGAATTCTTCACTTGAATTCTATGTAGAGATCAGACAATCATTGTGAATCTTTTTCTCAAGCAACTTTAATGACATAAGCTGGATTTGATCTTTGCATTCCTGATGAAGTCTTCTCTTAAGCATTTTCAATCTCCTCAACAAACAAATTATCTTCAACTGATCATTGCATATTCTGATGAAGTCTTCAATCTTTCTTAAGTGCAAATCAATCTTCAATAAGTCTATGCATACTTGATGAAAGCTTCATTTGAACACTTTCAATCTCTTCGAATGTAAAACATTTGTTTGAAGTAGAGATAGGCGTCAATCCTCTGTTTGGTTCATTGCATAGCTCTTGGAGCTCATTGCTTGATCTTGAACTTGTTATATATTTACTTTGACAAGTATTAGACTTAAGATTGAACTTTAAGTCTAAATTATAAACTTTATTAATCTGCACACTAAGTAAATGCATTAGTAAAATAACACAAGGTTTAGTTTTTATCAAAATCAATATGGGAATTAACCTCGAGTCAACAAGACAAGCCTTTTGTGCAGCCTTCATGTGAAAACTCAGGGACAAGCCAAGCTTTAGCATTGACATGACATCTCAGAATAGCCTTCACGTGAAGACTTAATGATAAGTCAAGCTTTAGCATTGACATGATACCTCAGTACAAAGGCTGACATAAAAGATGAACTATATTTTATTTATGTTGCAACAATATTTTTTCACAAAAAACCGTAATATGAAATTACTTCAAAAAAAGTTTCCATAACAAACCTTATAGTGTACAAAAAAACAAAGAAAAAACTAAATACCCCAACTACTATACATGACCTCCTACACACATCGGGGTGGCCTCCTATCTCTCGTAGACCTACGACTCTCGTAAACATGTGTGATCTAACGTAGTCTCTGTGGTTGTGGCTTTGTTGTGGCTCTGCCTCTGTCTGCGTGATCTGTGAAGCCTCCTAAGATGGCCCCTTTGGGTATGATGGTGGATATGGAGTTGCATACTGGGATGACATGGCAGATGAAACGCGACCCTCTGTATGCATGAATGGGGTCTCGATACGCTGTCCTGATGCTAAAAATGGGTCCACATATGCGTTAAAGTTCTTGTCATTGCCTAGTGTCGAGTACCAGATCCCTAGTCATACACAACAGGGGAGTTAACGTGGCAGGGGGCGGTGCGATGCAATCTCACCTTACAACTAGTTGCACATGATGAAGATGGTGTATCTTATGACTCACTATGATATATGTACGCTGGTATTGTCAGAGTCACATGCGATGAGTATGGCCCAGTAGGACCGAAAGACTGTGGCATCTTATGTGACGATGATCCTGAGGGGTGTGGCCGCGCGGGTGGGGGAGCGGCTGGACTTGTAGACTGTGTAATCTGCTCTTGCTCATATAATACATGAAGTGACACGATACACAGGTCCTGTGCCCTATACATATCTTGCAATGCCTTTGGCGAGTTATATGCATAAACGTCACGATCAACGAGCTGATGTGTGGACGTGATATGACGAGTCTACAAAATGAAGGGATGTATATATAACCATCTGACGTTAAGAATTCACAGTGAGATAAATAAAATTTTAAGGCATAAATCGCAATCTCTATAGTGGAGCCCACTTCAAGGTATCTAGTGCTGGGGACTACGAAATTTCCCACGACCTAGCTATAGTGCATACGCATACTACCAAAAATTCTGATCTGATTAGCAAAGCCTAATCTACGTGATTAGAATAGTACTTTCAAGATCTCTCTAGTTTGATCCTGAATAACAAGTATCAGCAATAAGCACGAATCAACTACTCGAACTCAACTTTTGGACTTCTACTGTATCCCTCCTATACGTCTTACTCTAAAAAGAGTGGGCTCGCCGCTGCTAGGATTTTTCTTCCTCACAAAAATGTGTATCTCAATTATGAGCAAAGTGTAACCCTAGCGCTCTTAGAGTGCGTATATATAGAGACTACAATAGGGACCATAGGATTAGTATAACTAGGGCTTCCTACGCAAATAAGGATTCTTAATCCAACCAGGATTAATCTTTATTTACGTAAATTATAATTTATACCACTAATGAATTATAATTGCACTCCCTGTTACACTAGAAATTATATTTCGAGCTCCATATTATTAAATACTAATTCATCTCCCACATTAAGATTACAGATACCCGTCTATTAAATTAAATTACTGACAATTAAATTTAATAGACTTATTTAATTCCCTGAAACCTTTCACTTAACTTAGTTAATATGTTAGATTCATAATCCACCTGCCGGTTTTAGCATAATCAAAACTTATAGGCTTCCTCAAGAGGGTATCATCAATCCCTATACGGGGACATGGATTCCATCAATAATTAATATTCACCATACACGTAATGTTATTGTCCAACTCACTGAGTTTATTGACCCACAAAGAATCTCACTCTTCTGCGAATCAAAACAATAAACATTATATGCACGTGTCTATTTATTATTTTAGGATTAAGAGCATAAGCACTCATAATAATTATGAGGTATTAATTGTTTTACATAGTTAGTATAAAAACAATTACCTCAACACGGTCATGTTTAATACACGAAGTGTACTAGTGCAAGGAGTTGGAATTATACCGTCCTCCATAGTCAAGACAGACCTATTAAAACCTTGTACTATAGTCCTACTGATGGTGTGTCCAGTTCTATCTAAGACTGTGAACGATAATCTTATATTCCATAAGAACCGATGATCTGATCTTCCGTGTGTAAGTCATACACTATATACCAAATCATCTACTGTATAGAATAAGAGACACATATGCATAATCATTAAATAAATAATGCAATGCAAACATTGCTCACACAGATTCTCATTAAAATAGAATAAATAATTTATTAATAAATACTAAAGCCATTACACAAAGTATGTCTTTTAGTATAAATTCCTAACATCCAGTAGCAGGGCAGTGAGCTGAACTGCCCACCAGTGGGCATGTAATACTGCAGTACCACATCATATATGGATCATCATATCGTATGATTGCAGTATCAGGAACCCTAACTACTAGATGCTCATGCATATGCTCTCATCGCTGTATGTACTCTCCGTGTCTATTGGTGCAATCAATCTGGCCTCTCCCTCATATGTCGATAGTATATAACTTGGGCGAGGTAATACACTCCTCTGGTACATTTTGTCTGAACCCAAACTATAGGCAGACACGATCAGGTATATGCCACTCAATAACCTCAAAGCACAGTAAAGGGGACCGAGTCACCCATACAACACTCCTTGCCCGACAATAAGCAGGAAGTGTATGAATGATAGCATCGTATGGCCTCTAGGTGTTACATTAACAATACCAATTTTGTAAGTAATAATAGTACAATTAAGTAATATGAAATACAAATGAAAGATATTGTATACATACCTCGTCAAGACTTAATCGATCCAGCTGGTGTCGGTATACGCAGACTACATGGGTGGAAGTAATGTCTGTGCTATATTTACATCTCCACCTGACATAAATGTTAAACATAATATGAAAATTATTAGTAACGCATATATATTTATAGGTAAGAATCGTAAGTTAGTCGTTTATAAGCCCTGCATTGTGACACGTATTAATACATATATATAATAATATGACTGTCCAAAATAAAGCAAAGTAATAATACAAAACATTTGTAAATGTACGAGTATTCAGGAGTAGTCCATTTATAAATAAGAGTTGGTGGGAGGACCATTCGTTCATGAACATTTTAAACTTTACTCTGTCGCTTGGTAGAGACAATGGCAAACAGAGGACTCTACAATTTGGCAAGTTGCCAACACCCTCGAGTGTGGTTGTTGCCTCCATTCAGCAATCAGTACTGGAGAAAAAAGTACTCAAGCCTTAAAGACTATTATGCTGGTCTACGGCAAGAGTGAGTGGTTAGAGTTAAGGAATAAAGGCGACTAGTCATAGATCTATAGAACTTGGGGGCTAGCATCCCTCGATGCAAGTCTCAAACAATGCAGAGGAGGACCATGGAAGAGTATGAAGAAGTAGTAGCAAGGATAAAAAGGGAGAGCAACAGAATGCTTATACGACGATGCCGATACTTCATGCTGCAACTTGTCACTGAGATGGCAGAGGCTAACGAGAGATAACTCATAATCAAAGAGTGTACCAAGGCTCTAAATAATGAAAAGTGCCTATCCAACTACGAAATGTTAGATGAGGATTGAGAGTTTAGTTGGCCATCACTGCGTTATTTAGCATGCCTTTGTTCCCGTTTGTATGTTTAGTTAGTAAGTAATTTGTCTATCTAATACAACCATGGTAGTCGTACGTGTTTGTTATTTCCATTTGTAACAATGAATTTAGTAATGAGAAGTTGATGGCTATAGCATTAGCACTCATTACATCAAACTATAACACGAAGTACACAAATGCACTTAGAAACATATGTAATTCTTAAGATGGTTACAGAGAAATTGATAATTACGAAGTACAAATACAAATATATCCACCACTAACATAATGCAAAGGCAATGTGTTAAACATTATTTTTATCAGACATCTCGATATCTTATTGATATTTCTCGTCATTACTGGCTTGTATATACATTTTCCATTCACTCATAAATCCATCTTCTTTCTTCTCATTTGCGGACTGAAGAAATGACTATCATTGATGACACTGTGTCATTCTATTAACTTCTTCACAGAAATGGTGCAACACCATTTGTAACAATTAAGAAGTATTAATCGGCATATTTATGGCTCTACGACAGGGGATTGGAATATTCACACCTTGACAAACTTCTACCAAGACTTTGGCCTCCTTAATATGATATTAGTACTCATCGTACATTATCTTGACAGTGTTACATGAGTAGCGTTTATTAGGGTCCAAAAGATACTCTCACTCGTCATACCCAACCCAATGTCAACCCGTTATCTCAAAAATATCACTCACTGTGTAATTCATGTTTGAGTTATATAATTGTGACCCATTCCTTATATAGGGTCGGGTGATATAATTGTTACCTATGAACCACGTTATCTTGTGAGTGGGAAATAACATTGATTTGAACTTCGCCTTGGATGCCAATTGGCGGTACCATTCACATGTGAAGGCATTGACTAAAGGCTATGAAGACTGGCAAAAGGCTGTGAATGATGTGACTACTCTCTGCAAGCTATGTGCATACTGTGACTACTCCATGAATGTGAAGGATGATGTTATTACTCTCTGCAAAGTTGTAATAACTGCTGACAAAAAACTATGAAGGATGTTACTAATACGCCGTTCTTCAATTCAGATAATGTACTGCATTAATAAGATTAAGTTCAAATACAAGTACAACTAATTATTATCTTTAATATAGATATAAATAAACCATCACACATGGCGAACTACCCTTCAATACACAACTTCGGTAGTCTGGTTTGGACATTTGCGGTCATGCCCTTGTTCCTTACAAATACTGCAATGATTGGTTTGCCGTTTCTTAGAGACGTCCATCTCATTCTGGATTCGTTTTGTATTTGGGTGCCTAGATATGACTTCTCGTTGGTGGCTCGGATCGGGTATGACCTTAGGACCATCATATGTTGCCCAATAATACTCGTGCACTATTAGTTGAAAACTTATTTCGTACACGCGAGCGTAAACGTCCATGCTATACTAAGAAGCAATTAAGTGCCATAGATGTCTGCGCAATCTCGCGCACACTGTGAGCATGTGTGAACAAGAATAACGATAGATCAGCTATTTTTCACAATCACATGATGGAGGATTCAGAGTTACTACATGTTTGTTATTCCCTTTTGTGTCTGCTGCATTTGTAACAACCTTAGTAGAATCCTGACCCCTGTAATTGAAATATAATAACATAGTCATTGTATTACACATTGAAAAGTATAGAAATCTAGCAATAAGCGAGATAACTATATGCACTTTTCAAAAATTATGACATTACCAATGGAAGATAGTTATGCGATGACCCATTGATCACCCTTGATACTCTTCTATCTTGTCTTGCACTTCGTTTGCATACCTCAACCCCTTAGTTGAATCATGCTCAATTTCCCTTCGTTTGTTATTGAATGTGTTAACTAGGCGGTAGAAGGTAACCTGAACACATGAAGTTATGGGTAAGTCTCGTGGACCTTTTAATATATTGTTAATGCACTCAGATTCGTTGGTGGTTGTAATTCCCCAACAATAACCTTCATCATGTGCTAATGTCCACTTTGTAGGGTCCTCCCTACACAACTTATTATACACCAGCTCACATAATTGTTTAATTGCTTCCATTACCTCGTTGAACTTGCGCACTTAACAGGCATTTTCAGCCTTCCATATAAGATCTTTAACTTTAGCATTATCGAATTTTGTTTGGTAATTACTTCAAAAGTGCCTAAGGCAATATCTATGGAATCCAGGTGGTTACCCTGGCACAATAATATGCCTGACATTGTGGATAAACCATGCTTAATCACAATAGTTTTCTGATTCAACTAGTGCAAAAGTTAAGGGAAAAATATTTTTTCTCACTTGTAAGCACCCCATTTTTGCCCACTCTGCAATCTCTGGCCCGACCGGATTCGGTTTCTAACATCACAACACATGCAGGCTTAAGATGAGCCTTTCAATCTCCAATCCAACCAGCTAGTCGTTTCTCGGGCCCACAAGGATCCGCTGAAGCCTTAAGCACCATTATTCCAAGCAGTTTTCCGGACCAGGCGGTTTCGGAAACCAACGGCATCCAGGTAGCTTCTCGGGATCGGGCGATCTTGGGGACCAACACCTCGTCAAAGATTCCAGACAGTTCACTTCTGGTGCCTGCTAGCCCGCCAATGTAGAATGTCCGTCATTCGATAGTTCTCTGAGACCAGGCATTCTTGGAGACCAACACCACCCCTTCCAGGTAGCTTTTTGGGACCAGGCGTTCTCAAGAACCAACACCACCCTACAGGTAGCTATCTACGACCAAACGTTCTTAGAGACCAACACCGCACAGGTAGTTTTTCAAGACCGGGCGGTCTCGGGAACCAACACCTAGGTCAACACCGACGCCTGCTAGCCCGACTCGATGAAAAATGACCAAATCTGCCCCTTGGGCCTCCAGGCACGTTTTGGGAAAGTTCAAAATCCCTCAAAACAATAAGTCCATCCTTCCATAATGTTGTCAAACCATCGGGCGTCTCCCGCACGCCATTTGGTCCAAATCCGGTCCTATTCTGGCTCACTCTAGCCAAAATGACCATTTTGCCCCTGAACGACTCAGCACGGCACGAACCCCGCTGAACGGCGACAAACTCTCTCAAAACCATCCCTGAACAGCCCTACACGCTAACACAATATACTAGACCATTCCTGACCATTTCCAGCCAACTCCGATTAAAATGATCGTTTTGCCCCCGGGAGCCAAAAACGCCCCGAAACAGCACCGGCCTTGGGGTTTCGAACAAAGGATTTCACCACACGCCTTTGTTTAACCCGAGGAACACCCTACGACACTAAACTCACATGACGCGATAAAAGTTCCCTGAAGCGTCTCGCAAACGCTTCGCCTAAATTGTCTTTTCTCCCGATTCCCTGGTTATAATGCACCGTCAACTGACTTAAGAAATGCGTAAATCAGGAAATTCTCGAACACTCGTCCATAGATCTCTCCATCGATACGATTCGATCGAATAGATCGCTCCCCGAAGCCCTCCATCATACGGTGTGCAAACCATGACTTTCAGCAACCCCTAGAGCATCTCGCAGACGCTCCACCAAGGTTGACTTTTTCTTCGATTTCCTAATCAAAACGCACCGTCAAACGACTTGAGAAATGCGTAAATTTGGGAATTCTAGAAAGTATTTCCAGAGTACTTTCCATCGGAATGGTCCGATCGAATAGATCGCTTCTTGAAGGCCTCGATCACATTAAATGAAAACAGCTACTTTCGAACACACACGGAGCGTATCACAAACGCTCTACAAAAGTGTCCTTTTTGACATGCTTCCCAAGACGATATCCCACACTTCTGAACATAATTCAAACTCTTCAAAAACATGAAAGTTCATCAGAAGTGCTAGGAAAACATCTCCAGGGCGACCGATTTCCCTGGGACCTTCCCGATTGACCCAATTATCGAGGCAAAGTTTGGGCGAATCTTCCCGGTGATGGAGCGTATGCTACATGCGCTCAAATTTTGTTCAGATCGACCGACGTTCGATCAACGGTCGAGATTTAACCAGTACATAGGGTGCCACGTGTTATTTTGGCAATGGAACAGTACCTGTGCATGTCCTACATGCGCACGGCCAAAGTTTGGCCATGCGCATGTAGCACATGCGCATGGTCTGTTACAGATTACCTATAAATAGAGGCCTTCCCCCTTGCATATTCCAAGTGTAAAATTGATACGAAACTTTGCTGAAATCACTCTAGAAACTCGAATCTCTACACATATTCCTCCCCTCCAACACTTAGGCTAGATTCTACCTCTCCTAAGCCTATACACTCCACATACAAAGCCTCATACACACTTATACACGCCATTCAAACCTCTCAAGCCTTCTTGAAGCCACTCAAGCTCCAATCAAAACATCCATTGAAGACTACAAGAGTGTTGAAGACAAAAGGTGGTATCATTTTTACATTTGTGCTCTTCCCCACTCTTCTCTTCTCCCTCCTAGCCTACTTAGGCTATTCTCTATTTTAATCCCCATCTTCAACCCCCCTTTCTTGTATGCTTGAGCCAAGAGGACTCCTAGATCATGCCTAAACGAAAGCAAGTGAGAGCCACCGTGTAGAGGGACCTCTCACTAGCCTACTTTAAGATGGTATGGCCTAAGAGCCCCTTTGTTTGTATGGTGAAGCCTAAAAGCCTTGTATGTGAATCATGACCCTTTGCATATGATTATTTTGATCATGTCTTGCATGATTGGCTTCATTTTATGTTTATTGCCACATCCCATAATGCATGCATTGCTTTTAATTTCATGATATTTCCAAGTCCTACATGTCCTTCAAGAATTGTTTCAAGAGTTGGCCCATTGAAGTTTAGGATGAGACCTTAGGAGTCATGCCTTAGAAAATCCTTCACAACCCCCTAATTCATACTTTTGCACCATTGTATTTCAACTTGCATGAAAATTGCTTTCAAACTCTCTAATTTTCAATGTTTCCATTCTCTCAAATTTAGTGGTTAAAATGGCCCCATAGAACCCTCTATTGAGTGGTCTCCCATTTATTAGCCATATGAACCCTCTCTTGATGGAATGGTTCTCTTGAAAAATGATTTTCAAAATCCTTCCCCAAAGATGATTTCAAAAATGCATTCTCTCCATCTTTGCATAAAAATGATTTTTTAAAAATTACCATCATTATTTTGATTTTTGAACCCTTGTATTCTTGTCAAGATAGTGGTTATAATGGCAATGAGGAAACCTTCCTTAGAATGGTCTCCAATCACCAACCATACAAACCCTACTCTTGACTAGAGTCAAAATTTTCATAGAAATGATCTTCAAAGAGATGGCCTATCAAAATCCATTGTATAACATGTTGTGTTTTCCAAAACTCTATCCAAAAATGCATTGAACCAACTTTCAAAACCAACTTCCAACTGAACCCTAGGATAACTTGACCCTAGGTTGACTTGACTCTAGTTACCTAACCCTAAGTTAACTTGACCCTAGTTGCCTAACCCTAAGTTAACTTGACCCTAGTTGCCTAACCCTAGGTTAACTTAACCCTAGTTAGTTAACCCTTAGTCTTTTTAACCTTAGGTTCCCCCTAATCCTGGGCTAACCCAACCAAGGTTAATGCACTTCAAGGTTTCAACTCTTGAACCCTTTTTTCAAATGATCATTCAAACTTTCAAATTATCCTCATAACCTATTCCTCAAAAACCTCCTATCCCCATGACTTCAAAAACCCAACTCCATACACTTTTCTAAGGTTCCTACACTCTATCTTTAAGACCTTTCCAAAAATGTTTTCAAAAGGTCACAAACCTAAGGTGTCCCTAGCCCTCCTATGATTAGGGATTCCAAGGAGAAGTTACAAATCAAGAACAACTTCTAAGGTTATCCATGTTAGGATTCCAAATACTTAGTCATTTTCAAAAACCACTTTCAAAAACTAATTCATCCAAACATTCTAAAGTCATGCCTCCTAGGATTTCAAAACAAGACTTCAAAAATACTTTCAAGTTCTCTTGAGTCATGCTAAAGCATTTTTCCAAAACTCCCTTAGAGTCAATCCAAAAGCATTTTCAAAACACTTCACTTCCAATTTCAAGTCAAAACTTCCAAGACCACAAAGAGTCTTCAACTTTCAAAGACCTCAAAGTGTCTTAAACTCTTTTAAAAGACCTCAAAGTGTCTTGAACTTTTTTAAAAAACCTCAAAGTGTCTTAAACTTTTCCAAAGACCTCAAAGTGTCTTAAACTTTTTCAAAGACCCAAAGTGTCTTTAAACCTTCCAAAGGCCCTAATGCACCTATTTTCTATCGGGCTCTTGTCCGAACTACGAAAGACCTGATTCTCGCCAAATGAGATATGTAGGCAACCTAAAATGGTACGGTTATAACTTTTATTTCAACCCCAATCCCTTTTTCAATAATTCCAATCAATTCAAAGTTTCTATTCCAAACTCTTTCAAAACCTCCATTATTTTCAAACTTCTTCCAAAACTTGCATCATGCATCATTTATCCAAAAAGTGATGACTAAATCTCTTTTTTAAAGTTCTAAAGTGGATATTAAGTAGACAATGGTAACCAGTTATTCTAGTGAGTAAACCAAGGGTGAGTAGACATGTAGGTACCGAAAGGGCGGGGTAGGGTGATGATCTTAGGATATCTTCCCTACACGTAACCAACCCCCGAACCTTAGATTTCTGTTTTCGAAAGACCAAAATGGAGTTATTTTCAAAAAAGGCTTAAACATTCCAAAAGGTTGCCAAACAACCTATTTTCCTAAAAACCCTCTCTTGAGGGAGATTTCAAAAGCCTTTTTTCTTAAAAAACTCAAAGTTTAATCTTCGGATTAACGCTTAGTTTTAGGTGCCCTAACTCACCTTTATCAAGTTAGGTGGCGACTCCTATTTTTCTAAAAAGCCCTTAGTCAAATCAATTTTCAAACCTAGTCACACTTATCCTTTTAGGAGGGCGAGTTCTAGTGACAGAGTTTCATGCTTTAGGGTCTCCAAACCGAAAGGACATTGGACACCCAAAAATCGAGGCGCGACATCATTGTTTTTACTGTAGGAATCAGCATAACTCCTTCGTATTTTTCGTAAAGATGGGTACCGTTGATACCTATAACTAGAGAGTAGTGCTTGAAGCCTTAAATACATGGCCGAAATGCCCAACATATTCTGTTTCATACAACTTTGCCCATTCGTCAAATGTCAAGTGTTTGTGAAATCATAGTCGAGCCTGAGTTCCTAAACTCTAATGTTCTCATGTACCGTGGAAGCTTTTAGTATAACTCATCCTAATCACCAAATACCATCGCAATGGCTTTTGTTCTTCTAAGCCATGCTTTCTTCTATAACACTGTGAAACCAATGTTATTTGTTACATTCTTCACTATGGATGTTATCTTCCAACCAGGTTCTTCCTATACACCACAAGATCCAAACGAATACTTAAACTTTACCAAGAAAGAATTTGATTACATAAATTTGTATGTCTCAATTTAAATTGAAACCTGATAACTTACCACAACTTGGGACATAATCATAAGTGCAATGAATGTTGAAATCAGATTGCGGTGATCCAAACTATGCATCCCATGTAAGCAGGTATGCGGCTTAGGGTATTATGTGATCTCAAAGAAAGTATGCTTCTTCTTCAAACTCATACGCAGTTTTTACAGGCAATCATGAGTGCACCTGACACTCCAGACTTTTTTGTTTGTTTCTATAACATCATAATTTTTTTTTTTGCACATGATACTAATTACATGCACTAATCACTGTATTCTTATCTTTGAAAACCATCCCTTTTGTAAATTCCGGATTTGCGTCTGACCATGTTAGATCGCAATTATATAAATTTTGATTAGTTGTGGTATTGTCTACCCCATCCAGGTTCGTAAAAAAGGGCACGAGAGTATCATTAAAGTCAAAATGTTCACTTGTTCGTGTCCATCATCATCAGAGTCATTATTTTCTTTATTTCTCATCAAAACATCAACATCTTCGGCTGATTCAATGGACTGAAGATTGACATATTCATTTACCTATCTCCCAATCTCATTTAAGCCACCGAGCCGTTCCACGAGATCCATACTTGCACTGGGACCTCCCGCCTCTGCGCACTCTCATTGGCCCGAAGCATATTTTGGGTGAGGTGTAGCTGAAATGTGAAAATCTTGAAATTGTTCAAAATTACTCTGGCCTTCCGAGTAATCCTCATTTGGGATGAAAAGGTTAGACATTCGTTACCCCAGCGCATTCGTACCCTATGCGCTTTGACTAATCTGCCTAAGTGTAAGCATTCCAGTAAATGCCTCCAAGGCTGATACATCACCACCTGCAACAAGAGTTCACCGTATGACTGGACATCTCCCCAATTCACATCTGCATGACTGACAAAGGAGGTCATTGTGCTCCCTTCTTTCATAAAGTATATTTCAACACAATGCAAGTCAGTGTATCTCGAAGAGATATTCAAGACAGTTTACAATGTCACATCGTCATTGATTGACAACTTCTTATATACTAGAACTTCTCCAATTCGTCGATAAGGGTATCTACATATGAACTTTATATTCACATGTTCTCCATACTCAACCATCATATGCATGATCATTTCCCATAACCCAGCAAGTGCGGTTCTCAGTTCTACATCATAACAGCCTCTCGCCTCTATATCATAGGCTATGCCTTCTCAAACAAATATTACTATTGTCGTCATTACTTAGCTATGCCTACCATTAAACACATATATTACAAACAAATATTTTAGATAGAAGAAAATATACATACTAACATCTATGCATATGTGGACACTTCAGGATATCTTAGCTTAGTTTTTCTTTAATTATGCAAGATTAAAGATCTGATCATAATATTAGAAAGAAATTTCTATCAGTCTTAAGGTTATGAAATAATGGTTCATTTTCATGTGAAACAACATATATAACTGGACCATAATAATATTTCTTAAGAGATCCCATGAGATTCATTACCACCATTAATGAATACTTCAAAAATACTAGTTAATTAGGAACAGTTCTATGCTAAAAAACTGAGCAATTATTCATCCATTTGTTAACTTGATTATGTGCTATAATCTTGACATGAAGTCTAAAGATTTAGTCCTTGGTGTCAATCACTATACATCCAATTTAGTTAAAATAAACAAATTTTCTTCTTTAGAAAGTCACCTATGATCAGAGAGATGCATATGCTAAATAGAAAATTAAGAATAACATACGGATCATTAGAATGGTAAGAAGAATTAGTATACTACTAATTATAAATTATTTCTGCAACATACATACATATATATATATATATATATCTCAAAGACCACAAATTTTAAGAATGTTAGCAAACCAGCATCATTGTTTTGTTCTTGGTTAATGGTAGCCTACAAATCATCACCATTTCAAAGGCACAACAATATTATGTAAAGGACAATTGCCTCTAGATTAACAATCAATGCTAACAATACAAGTCACCAATCAATGACATATACTTGTATGAAACTTTAAAATCACCCTGAGCTTAACAAGCCTCCAAGCCCTAGCCTCCAATATATAGGTCGACAAGCCTCCAAGCCTTTGGCTGTTATGGTGGAGAGAGAGAGACAGAGAGACAGAGAGAGCGAACGAGATCACTGAGAGAGTGAGAGATTTGTTGAGACATAGTGATCATGATCGAGCCCTAGTTTCATTATATGTTGTTATAACAAAGCCTTTTGGAATGGCATTTTTTCTATAAAATCGCCTTTTTGAATGACCTTTTTTTTATTTATAAAAAACAGCTTTTGAAAAGGCGTTTTTCTAAACCGTATGTATGGATCTACCACCTTTTATCACCTTTTATACGCTAATATATGGGGTGACAAATGCTTGAAAAAATGCCATTTGAATTAGGATTTTTAATAAAAATGCCAATTCAAATGACATTTTACTTAGGTCGCTGAATAAAGTTAAATCAGTACCTAGGTTTGGAATAAATCTCAAAAAATTCGTGTGTTAGGGAAATTAGCCGGATAGGTACACCTTTAACATTAACTGGCCCAACATCAAGATAGGGCTCCAGGTAACCAAAAATATTTTTTTGGAGAAGAAGAAAAAAAGAAGTGCATTATTTTTATGGTGGTGTATTTATAAGAGAAGGTACATCAACCCACAGTGAAAAACTAAATTTCCAAAAGATCATTGCCATTTTTTTTTTGTGGATTTTTGTGTTTTTGGGAGATGGGGGTTAGGTATGACATTAGTTGGGTGGAGCCTATGGGACATCAGACCCATAACCATAATTGGACCATTGGACACATAGCCACCCCTAGGTATAAGAGAAATTATTCAGTAGGTCAAGAATATTACGTTAGCATGATGATGTGGTGTACCCAATTTATTAAAAATAAACACATATTCTTATTTTTAGGTTGATTGGTCTAATTTTTAGAATAATGAAAATAAAAACTTTCCTAACATATTCATATTTATTACCCATGTAGTTAAGTTGATGAAGTGTTTTCAAAAATTCTTTTGAACTTATCTTAACAAAAATGGCTAGATATTTGTCATTTACAAAATACTATTTCCAAAATGTTTTGCAAAAGCCCACAATCCTAAGGGTAATCCTAATCCTCCCATAATTAGGATTTCCAAAGAAATGTGTTATATTGAATAAAACCTTCATGGTTCATATTAGGGCTTCGTTGACCCTAGACATTTTTAAACTCCTTTCAAAAATGATTTTACAAATTCACATCCTTAGAATAACTTTAATCTTTCAATGATTAGAGTTTTCAAAGAAAAGTGAGCTATTGTTGGTGACTTCTATAGTTCAAAGTTGGGGTTTAAGACCCTAAAAGTTCTAAAAATTTTAGAGGAAGTTTCTAACCCTTTTCTTAAAAATTATAACCCTAAACGAGTTTAGTATATTCAATCAGTAATTTCTGAAGGGTGACGAAACATATAAACATACCATTTACATGGTAAAGAAAAAATGATTTCAAAATCATTTGAGACAAGTTTCAATGAGTCCTTGCTCCAAACTAGGGGTGTGCATGGGTTCATTCGGTTCAAATTTGTGCCAAACCCAAAACCGAACCAATCATGATTGGTTCTAAATTATTGGACCCAGAATTGAACCGACGAGTCTATGGAACCGAACTGAACCAACCCGACTCAGTTCAAATTGGTTCGGGTTGGTTCCACAATTCTAGTTCACTTGGATTGGGTTGTGTTTGGTTGACCTATTTTGTACCTTTCTATAGGGAGAACAAGTCGAAGACTTCCAGCAAAATAAAGATGATTCTTCAGTTGCAGCAACATCTGTAAGAGGTAAATGAAAAGTAGGAAAACTGGAGAAGAATCTCATGCTTAGGGGACTTTTAGCCAAAGAATTAGAAACCTCAATTATTGAAAATGGATTTTTCCAGTAGGATTTAACACCCCCCCACCCCCCTAAAAAAAAAAAAAAAAACCAAAAAACTTTTCACTTAGGTTACTGAAGGCGTAAAGAGAAATAGCGAAAGCTTTTCCAGAATACACAAATCAAAAGCTAGAACCTGTAGAGAGGAATAGCCACACAAATCCCACAAGAGAGAGAGAGAGAGAGAGAGAGAGAGAGAGAGAGAGAGATTTACATGAGAGAAAGGAGAGTTGTAATGGCTAGCCAAAGAAAAATTGAGAGACAATAGAAAAGAAGATGACGAAGAGAAGCCCTAACCCTGATTTGTATTGAGTAAGTATTAGGTGCAATGAGTGTATCCTAGTATATAGGATCGGTTCTCAGTTCGGTTCTATTCGGTTTAGTTTTCAGTTCTGTTTTGGGTTAAAAAATTGCTAACCCGAGAATCAAACCAAACTCATTGGGTTGACAATTTTTAGACTCATAACCGAACCAAGGCCCTCCCAGAACCAAACCAAACCAACTCAATGAGACCGGATTGATTCGGTTTTTAGGTTTTTCAATTTTTTTATGCACCCCTACTCCAAACACTCTCCTTTGAGTCGATGTCAAAACATTGCCAAAACTCTCTTGAGTCAATTTCAAAAATATTTTAAAACTCTTCAAATTGATTTCAAAAATATTACAAACACTCTCTTGAGTTAAAGTTTCAAAACCTTCTAAGATGCTTTCGAGTCCACTTTTTAATCGTATCCTAACACAAATTACGAATGATCTGATTCTCATCAAATGAGATAGGTAGGTAACTTAGAAAAATTTAAGTGCGGTCACCTCATTCATCAAATCTCTTTTCAAAGATCCCTCCAAAGTTTTCATTTTCAAAATATTTTCAAAAACTTGGACCATGTATCATTCATCCCAAAAGTGATGAAAAAACTTTGTTTTTAAGAAATATATAAGTAAATTTTAGTAACTGGAGATTCGTGAGTAGATTAGGATGATTAGACATTTAGGTACCGATTTATATCAGATGAGATAGGGTGGTGATTCTAGAATACCTTTCCGACATGTAACTAATATCCGAACAATAAATTTCTAGTGAGATGACTAACATGGAGTCATGTTTTCAAAAAAGAACTCAAAAATATTTTCAAAATATTGCTAAAAACCTAATTTTTTAAAAACCATCTCTAGGTGGCATTTTTAAAAACATCTTTAAAAAAAATCTAAGTTGATATTCGAATTATATTTAGTTTTAACTGAACTAGCATATATTTAATTATGTTAGACGGTGACTTCAAAATTTTTTCAAAAAGACCTACTAAAATCAATTTCAAAGTTTTAACTCCGGTCACACTTATTCTTTTAAAATTAATAAGTTCTATTAGAGAGAGTATTAAATTTTTTCTAAGTTAAGAGACATTTAATTTAAAAATGGGGACGAGAGAGAGTATTGAATTTTTTCGGAGCCAAGAGACACTTGGTTTAGTTTTCCCGGGGGGTGGTTGTCTGGTACACTAACCCGGGGCGAGAGTGTCTGGTACACTAACCCTTTCCATTAACGGCGCCCAAAAAATCACAAGCGATACAGATGCGTAGACAACCAGAGAAGAAGGGAAAAGTAGAAAAAGAAAAAAGCAAAAATAATAACAAATCCTGAGATATTAATGTGGTAGTAGTTTTGTTTTGGTCTGCTGGTGGAACTTCAGTATAACGTGGCGGTAGTTCCTGCCATATGATACAAACACTTGTTACACAGATGCTCCCCCTATTTGCTGATTCGGAGCGTTCTCTCTTTCTCTCGGCTATTCTTTCTGAGTTGCTAAAACTGAATTACCGATTCTGATACCAGCCTTCCAAATCTGAATCCCAATCCCTTTTGAACAGCGATTTTGATTATCTTATCTTCTGCAGAACCCTAGGAATTTTTTTTTCTTCCTATTCACAGCCTATATATATATATATATAAGGTAGCGAAGGTGTCATGGCAGCTGTAAGTGTAACAACAATAGGAGGGGCACCATTACCAACTACATGGTTTTCCCAAACAAAGCTGCTTCCTCATCTCTTTCCTTCACCATATTCTTCCACTCTCAAATCCTCAAAATGTCTCTCTCCGAAGGAAACAAGCCCTCAACGACAACTACAAAAATGTTGTGCTCTTTCTGCTCCTGCCATGTCTTCTTCTGTCAATGCAAGGTTTGGATCTTCCAAGGGTGGCGCTGGTCTCTTGGAGCGCCCCACTTTTGATCAATCTCAATCTGACCCTTGTACTCAAGTTGAAGAAGGTAACATTTGTATTGCTATATATATATATATATATATTATATTTATCTATATCCGGTTTCTGAACTCTGCTAAATGAATGATGGATAGGCTTTTACTAATGAAGCTGAGAGCTACCGGCTACGGATAGTTATTCTATAAATACTACAATCACTTCACAGCTTTTTTTTTTTTTTTTTTTTTTAATTTTTTTTGTTTCTCCTTGTTTCTTCTCTTTTGCGTTTACCACCAAGTAATGGTTTTTAAGTGATTGTAAACAAATTTGATTGCAAGTTATGGGAAACAATAGCTTTTTACATGATGTTTTTTATTTTATTTTGTTGGGTTTACCTCTCCGGCATTCTAAACTGCAATAAATGGTTTTCCCCTGATTTTTTTCCCTTGACTCCCCGCCTTTTGTTTCCATTTATCAGCAAAATTAGGAATATTATATGTCCATTTTTTTTTTTTTTTTTGGGTCCAAATTTTAAACTAATCGAATCCACTTCTTGAGCCAACATTCTTAATCTGTCCTCAGTAAGTATCATTCTATTGATAAATACCATTATCCTTTATCCACTTCTGATCCGATTTAATTATGATGCCTTAGATTCCTGAACAATTCCCTGCATCTGTGAATTTGCATTTTACCCTTCTAAATACCTATGTTGGACATTTTATTTATTCAATTTAAAGAACATGCCAACCCAAATAAATTAGGCTGCTTTTACATTGATGGATTCAAGAAGGGCATTTTTTGTTCAAGTTCAGAGTTATACGTGAGGATAGGCTATTGGAGTAGGAGAGGCGAGAAGAGGCACTATAGGTAGAGAGGTATACCTCACTACAATGTTCACGGCATGGATTTGATAAAACTCCCTTCACCATTTTCCTTTGAAGTTGAAACCGTTAAAGGCTTCAAAATCTGTCCGAGGATCCTGTTGAAATCCAAATTGAAGCTGTAATCCTTGAAGCACAAATTCTGGATGCTTCTGTTTCATATCAATCAATTGAAACACAACCTATGTTTGACATGTTAACAGAATTGAGCTGTTCAGTTAAATGAATTTCAACAAACAAAAGCCACAAAGTGATTTTCATGAAATGGGTAAGAGAGAAAAGAGAAGAATAAATGATCTTTTATTAGAAAACTACAGAAACTGAAACTTGAATGCAGAATTTTGTGGTCTGGTTAATTATTTACTAGATTTGGCTTTCTAAATTTTTACTTTTTTGTTTTGTGATTATTGAATCTTGGGATGAACACATTATTGCTTTCCTAATTGCAGGAGGAGATAGAGGACGACTAAGGGATAGGAGAGGTACTGGGAGTGGAGATAGCTATAGAGTCTTGCTGATTGATGATATGCGGCATAATGAGAACTTAGGTAATTTCCTAGAAAAATGGGAGGCGTGCACACACGCATCATGAGCAGATGAGTGTATTATTTTATTTACGGCCATAGTATGGAAGTATTACTCACCAAAACTCATACAGAAAATTATGTTTGCCATTAATAGGAAGTGTTATATTCTCTCTCTCTCTCTCTCTCTCTCTCTCTCTCTCTCTCTCTCTCTCTCTCTCTCTCTCTCTCTCTCTCGTGCTTGTTCGCTTTTGCGTTCTTCTTTAATTGCTTACTATTGCTTACTATTTGAGTGAACAAATTTCAGCAGTTACAGCTTTAAGGTTGTTGACTTCATAAGTCTTAATTAGAGCCAAAGACGGCAACCAGTTGGCTGTATTTTTTGTTTTGTTTTATGTATTGATTTGATGAATTTTAATTTGAAGGATATAACAGCTTGTTTCTACAATTGTGCTAAACCAAGAGTACTAATCTAAGAAGCACGGATAGTGACATGGGACATGGAATTTTCAAAAAAATGAGGCCATGGACATGGCGGGAATACGGAAAAAGAAATATTTTTTATATATTCTTATTTGCTATTTATAGAAATGTGACATTAATAAATCACCAAAAATAAGATGAAAACAACAAACAAGTTCCCAATTATAATATAACCACTAACAAGTTAAGGATTTGAAGATTTGGATATGGATATTTTATGTTTTTGTATTTTAAAGTTTTGAAATTGATAATTCGGCTCCATCTAATACTTTAAATAATAACATTTTAAACTTGATGTGTTCCAAAACGTGTCCAAGTAAGAGATTTGTGTGTCCTCGATGTGTCCGAGACGTGTCTACTAAGAAAAATATTAATAAAAATATTGGACATGCCAACGAGCATGTTCGACATGTGTTCTGGCATGTCTGAGAAGTATGTGTGTCCGACACTTGTCTGACGCATATACAGCACCCTAAAGGAGTGTCCATGCTTCCTAGGTACTAATAATGAACTTCATGCATTATACTACATTATGAAAAAAATTGAAAGAAACTCTTATTGGTGGTCAGAATTTCTACAAAAATGTATAGGTTCTTCAAATGTCTAAATTTGTTTGTCCATCTTGCATTTCTGTTCATATACTAAATTTGTGTATTCATTTGCAGTGGTGAAGGTATTGCCGCGAGTTGTCCCATCTGTGGCACCTGATGATGCAAGAAAACTATTTCACCAATCACGGGAAATTGGTGTTGCAGTTGTCATAGTTACAGTGAAGGTATATTTTCATTATGGTATTATCTAGATTATGCACAAAAGTTATTGGCGTCTTTGGCAAGTTGAAAAAGGATATAGATGGAAACAAGATCAGCTTAAAAAATGGATAATTACAATATCAATGACCCAAAGAATCTTGAAGTGAGTACAGGCCAGCACCTTTCGGGGCTGTTGTTCCTGCATCAAACAACCTACCTATCAGATCAAACTTATCCTTTTTCTTTTTCTTATTTCTTTTCTTTTCTGCTTTGGAAAGTTTGTTGGAACCAAAAAATGGGACTGCGGAGGTCTATTAGGAAAGCAAACTAGTGATATCACCTTGTTTTAAAATGTAGGCTTTCCAAATCTGTTAATATGGTTCTAGTTGCTTGGGATTGTTTAATTCTTGGTTTACCTACTGGATAGAATGTTGGTTTGGATTGAAAAGTTTCCTTATGGGTTGTGCTGTTGAAATGAAATGGAACAATCCATTAATAGAGAAAAAAGGTGATGAATGATCTCATTTTTAAAGAGATACCCGCCACTATATTCTTGTTTATGTTAGGCAATTATATGTTGCTGTGGATTGGTCATTGATCGTTTATAGATGTTGGATGTCAATTATGTGCTATGATAATAAGCAGGCCAGGCGTCCTTGAGTTTGATAGTCACGTTGGATAAAAATTGACTTTCTTTGATGGATACCAGACCTGGAGACCAAGTACAGGAAAAAAAATCAAGTGTCTAGCTAGCCATAATTTGACTTTTTGGGACATATGTTGTTTCCTTCTAAACATCATTGATCAGCCCTCTCGACAACCTGAAAAAAGAAGTTATGTTGATTAACAGATAGGTATTACAAGCCAACATCCATAATTTTTGAATAATGCTTATGTTAGTAATTGAAGTGAATTATGAATATGAGCAAAATGTTCATTGATTTACCTAGACTAAATCACTCTGATTGTAATCAATTCCAAAGCTGTGTTCCTATTGCTATTTGTGGGTAGTGGTAGATTGATGGAGTGCCTTCTGGGGAGTATGGCGGTGATTGATTTCGCGGGAGGTCATTGGAGACAGAGAGTGGAAGGGTGAGAGCTGAGGCACTCTAGAGAAGATGAGCAAGAGTTTGAGGAGAGGTAGAATAAGAACCTGGGAGTTACTTGATGCCCTTTAATGATGGATAACCTCTTACATTATACTTCCAGGGGGTCTTGGATCTGAAGAGTCACATGTGCAAGGACAAGTGGTTGTCTTCACTGTCTGACAAACCCAAGAAAATGATAGATGGTTGGAAATATACTGCATGGGGCTATACTTGCCAGAAATATCAGCAGCCAATGCATTAATGATAGATGGTTGGATGTGTCATGTATCACAATTTTGTCTAGAGCAATCATGTCTAGTGAAGGCCTCTCTCTCTAAGACTGGTTTGGGTGCTCGCTCCTCGAGAGAATGGGGTGAGCAACCCTAATGAGTTGAGTGTCATGGATCTTTCTGCATGCCTTGCTGTTCTTTGAGTTTATGGTACACATGAAGCACTGGATGAAAGATCTCTTTCAGATTTTCCCACTCGAACTTTGAGAACAGCCAATTAACATGATTCACATCCAGTTTTACCCCTAGAGTGAGCTGCCATTGTCCCTGTTTTGTTGCTATTGTCCAGCCTGCACATTCCTTGCTGATTTGAAGCAGTCTTATCATCCTCCATTTAGGGTTGCTGTCCCTCAGTAAGTCTGTCAAATAAGTCATTCTAGTTCTTGTCTTCCCCTCCTCCATTGATTTGCAATATCTTATTCCTCTTCTGCTTTCATCAGGCCCCTAATGTGGAATCTAGTTGCAAAAAAATAAAATAGACTAAAATTTCCAATGATGTTGTCCTTTTCAGAATACACATCTCAAGTACTCGCTTGAGGATATGCCATGGCGGACACAGGGGCGGGCGGGGGCCATGGCCCCCCTAAACTCCCAAAATTATCTTTATCCCATTAGTTTTTCAGATATTTACAAAAAAACTAGTGTGTTCCCCCCCCCCCCCCCCCCCCCCCCCAACAAAAAAAAAAAAAAAATTTTTTTTTACCTTAGTCGCCACAAGAATCCAAAAATTTTACCATCCTGCATGTGCCACTGAGGACATGGATAATTCGAAAGTCCTCTTTTGATAAATTTTTAGTACTCCTAGACTCCTACTCCTGGCTGCTATGTGGCTCAGTCTCTACCATCTGTTTTGAAGGTCAAATATAATAAATAGTGCAATCAGCTAGTGGATCCATTTTTCAAAATTAATTTTAGCTTCAGGAATCTTTTAGTTGACTGCAAAAGAAAGAAAAGAACTCCCTGCAGTTAGGGAACTGATTAAGTTTCCAAATATGTTTCCTCTTTAGGCAAATGGGGCATGTAAATATGGAAGGTATGAAAAATTTTACATGTAAATGTTGGCAAGGTCGTAGTGTACATGGTCTTAAGAATTGTTTAGATTGTGGCATTATTGCATTAACAACTAGTATAGTTTATTTGTTTATATAATCCACCTTCAGTAGTAGACATTTACTTCTGATGCTTTTCAAATTAGGGACATTCAAGCTCAATGACTTGAAATTTCATCTTACTTGGCAGGAGCATGCTGAGTTCTATGCGCAAATGATGATCCGTGGGGGGCTACGATCAACAATTGAACCTGATACAAATACTGTGTGAAGTACGCAGATTATGATCTTGATGTAGCTGCATAATTTAAGATTTTGCAGTTCATAGTTTTGATAGTCCCAAAACAACTAAAAGAGGAAAAGTAAATGGTTGAAAATTGAGGGAATGTTTAGTATCATTGTCTTTAGTATATATATCTTGAGTGTAGTATGTAATACATAATTTTTTGCCATATGGCTTTTTCAGTTACATAGTTTGTCAAGCATCTTAAATGTGGTTCCGAGCACACGGGCTGCCCCCGTTGGTAGGGACTTTGAGTGACCCACTCATGGTCACAGGTTCAAATCTCTGCACTCCCCATTTCCCCTTTACCCAAGCTGTAGATATATATTGTTTCTTGTAATTCCTCCAAGAAAATAATTAAAAATAAATGCGGTTGTTTGAATGCTTAGTAGAATGATGGACATCCTCAATTGTGGGTTGGCCAAAGCCGTACCTAGTACTTAACCAATATGAAGAAAGAAGAAAAATGAAAGATAGGCCTGAATTTTCTGCCGTTAGATAGATATATAAGCAAAACATTTACATTGGTGTAGTATGGTGCTGTTGATGGGTGTAGAAAATGATGGTAAGCTGCTGCTTTGGTTCTGCGCTTTGCTGCCTTCTGAAATGGCCTCTATTGTCAGTGTTGGAGTTTCATCTGAACTCAAGTAAAGAGATCATTTCCTCTGATTCGCTATAGTCAGATTCTGACATAATTATAAAGAATAGATACAATTAGAGAGTGAAAAAAAAATCTCCTACTGTTCTTTTAGTTTTATAACACCTACATGGCTTTTTTATTTTTGTTCTATGAATGGTCAATGGAAAGTACGTAAGAGGGTCCCAACCCAACTAGGTAGTTGGCATTTCCTCCACTTATATTATTATACAATTTATGAGTAACAATCCCCGTACCATGTTTCTTACTGGATTACCAGCCCCAAACTAACTGGTAGCCGGCAATTCCTCGCATTGTGAAAAAAAAAACTCAATCCTGTGCTACTAGTTCTAGCAAAATGTCACTCGCATACATATATATATATATGTATATATACATACTAGCGGTAATCTATACTATGCATAGGCCTTAGGTATAAGATTAAAAGTTTAACAATGCATGGGATTTATATGTTGGGTTTCTTTTCAATCAGATTGACAACACAATAATCATGGATCTAAAAGAGAAATAACATTTCATGTAATCTATAGGTAGTTGGCATTTCCTCAACTTATATTATTATACAATTAATGAATGACAATCCCCGTACCATGTTTCTTACTGGATTACCAGCCCCAAACTAACTGGTAGTCGGCAATTTTGTGAAAAACTACTCAAACCTGTTCCACTAGTTCTTGCAAAATATCATTCACACACACACATATATATATACACTAGCGGTTATCCATGCTATGCACAGGCCTTAGGTATGAGATTAAAAGTTTAACAATGCATGGGATTTATATGTTGGGTTTCTTCTCAATCTCCATAATAGATTGGCTACACAATAATCATAGATCTAAAAGAGAAAAAACATTTCACGTAAATAAAATCACAATGTTGGAAATAATACAAATAAGGATAATAACAAAATAACGATAATCTAACAACAAAAATAATGATCAACAAGGCGAATACAGGAAAAGCAACCATCAGCCGAGTGCTTAAAGAGTATCTGAATGCACCTTCCTATTAGTATCATTTGGTAATGTTATATTAAGTACCTTTTGTAATTTAAAAAAAAAAAAGAAGACATGAAAATTTTCATTTCTTGTTTAAAATCAAAAGAAGAAAAGCAAAAGCATGTTCAATGACAAATTAATTATAATTTAAACTTACTTTAACTATCCATTAATAAAATGAAAACCAAAAGATTATTCTATCCTAAAAAAAATTGAGAAAAAAAGAAAAGAATTGAGACAATTCATACACTGAGAGAGCATGGCATGGAAGGGAGAATTTACTGCAATTGAAACCCAAATCAAAACCAATACAAACATAATTTCAATGACTTGATATCTTAAGGTTGAGAGATTTAACCATGCTTTCTAACTACCATTCTGTTTACGCTCAATGTTCATTTTTGGTCATCAATGCCGGCTTTCTCTATCTATGGCTTCTTGTAAAGTAGGAAATTCCTAATACCCAACGCCCCAATTGTTTACCACAAGATTAAAGCTGCAAAATTTTCAATACAAATTAATAGGCACTAGCTCTGTGTATCAGAACAGATCTAGATAATGTTTTGACCATACTTCACACCGATCAAGCATCCCGGTAGGGCAGACCAACAAGACGGCCCGAGCGTGGCATCAGGCGCCTCCTCAACACATCTCAAGATCCTTACCTACAAATCAGCCATCACCCCTTGACTGGGGGCACGATTGCGCTCATGAAGCATGCAGCCGTTACCCAAGAATCACTTCCAACCACCAATTCTATATAAAGATGTCTTCACCTCTCTCAAAGGTACGAATAAGATAGTCTAAACTTTGCCAATACCCCTCTAGATTCTATCACCTATTTTTGGCATAGGAGTGTTCTTGGCAAGCACCACACCGGTGTTCATAGTCCACATACTCTTCACCTTCCACTGGATCGTTTGTGCTTAGCTTAGAGCATATAGTACAAATTTACTGCACCATCAACTGGCGCCGTCTGTGGGAAACGACTTTTTTGTTTTCATGGTCTTAACTTGGTCTGGCACAACTATGCAAAGGCAAACAACCATGGAGGATCAAAACACAACTAGGATAACAACTTTGGAGCAACATGTCGCTAACGTGATGGCCAACATGTAACAACTAATCACGCAGAACTAGGACTTAGTCCAGAGGGTCCCTACTACTTCACCTGCTGCCCCATGAACAACTTAGAAATTAGCAAGCAGATGGAGATAGTATTGGGGCAGTTAACTAAGGAGATCACAGCCTCGTCAGAATCGTAGATGATGCCCAACAAGAAAACGAAGCGGGGCTAGTAGAGGAAGAACACAGCTATGCCACCCAATCCTGGTTACGATAAGTCCTTTAGGTCACAGACGTGATCGGAGAGAAGAGAACCCCCCCGCTTAGAATGAGCAGATCAGAGCCATACAAGCACAGATGGCGGGAGTTCTGGAGGCAATTAAAACAAAAATTCCTAACACCTTCGAAGAGCTGGTGAACTGAATTGACTCATTGTTCACACCAATGGTTATAGAGCAGCCCTTACTGCCAAAGTTCAAAATGTTGACCTTGGAGACCTTCAATGGGTCCAAGGACCCCTTAGACTACTTGGAGATGTACAAGGCCCTTATGTACTTGCAAGTGGTGCCCGACGTAATCATGTGTCGAGCTTTCCTGATCACACTCAAAGGATCAACCCGAGTGTGGTTCAACAGGATCAAGCCAGGGACGATTGGCACGTTCGTCCAACTTAGCAAGCTGTTTATTGGCATTACATAGGCAGACAAAGATAGAGGAGACCCGTCGCTTATTTGCTGACTATGAAACAAAGAAGAGAAGAGTCCCTTACAGAGTTTGTGAACAGGTTCAACTAGGAGACCCTCAACGTCAACGATGCAAATGACAAGGTGGTAGTCGCCATCTTCATAAGCGGCTTTAGAACTTATAAACTCCTTTACTCCCTATCGAAGGAGCCACCAAAGGACATGGCAGGGCTCATGCTCAGAGCTTAGAAGCACATGAACGCCAAAGACGCCATTAACACTAGACATGACCGAGATGCAGAGGCCAGCTCCTGTTTAGACAAGAAGAAAAGGTCGTTAGGAGATGAGAAGGACAGCTGAGAGGCCAAATCCCCAAAGTACTCTGGGTCGGGATCCAGGACAAAAGGGGGTAAGGGGCGAACCGCTAATTTTGACTACAACTTTACCGCACTCACTGCCCTTCTAGAGCATGTCTTGTATGAGATCCACAATGACCTAGCTCTGAAGTGGCCCAGCAAGTTGAGGACGCCCCTCGAGAAGAGGTCCCAGAAGAAGTATTACAGGTTCCATTGGGACCATGGCTATGACACTGAAGATTGCTTCGACCTCAAGCAACAGATCGGGAATTTGATCAAAGAAGGGAAACTCGGGAGGTATGTCGCTGGGCAGAGGTGAGAGCAACTGCCATGACAAGCAGAATAAAAGAGCCTTAAAGCAAACTCAATAACCCATAAGAGAAATCCGAGTAATAGCCGGAGGGTTCGCAGGAGGAGGAGAATCATCGATGGCCAGAAAGAAACATGTTCGGGAGGCAAGGCAACCTAGGGAAGTACTGGTGGCTGAATGTTCGAGCAAGAAGCCTCAAGCATAATCAACCACCATCACCTTCACCGAAGAAGAGGCAGCGGAACTATGCCAGCCACACGATGATCCCTAGTAATCACCATTATCATCTCTAACTTCAAGACCAGGAGGGTCTTGATCAACAGTGGTAGCTCAACAAACATTCTGTTCTGGAAGGCATTCGAATAGATGGAGATCCAAAAAGAGATGATGCAACCTATTACATCCCCTTTGGTCAGGTTTACAGAGGACCAAATCACACCCCTTGGTTCTATAACCCTTCTGGTAACCTTGGGGACCGCTCCACAACAAGCAACTAAGTTGGTCAACTTCCTGGTGGTCGACTGCCCTTTGGCCTACAACGCAATTATTGGACGAACGACCCTAAACCAGTTCAAGGATGTGACTTTCACCTACCATCTTAGGGTTAAATCCCTACGGAGCAAGGAGTTAGAGACATAAAAGGAGATCAATTGACAATACGGGAATGCTACATGGCATCCCTGAAAAAAGAAGTAGACAAAGAGACCTTGATAATGGAAAAGCTAGAGGTCAGGGATGAAGAAAAGGTCAAAAGAGGAGAGCCTATGGAGCACCTGGAGGAGGTCATGATCGGGAAGCCCGACTAGAACAGAGTGGTCAAGATAGGGACATCAGCTCCTGACCAGTTAAAGGAAGGACTGAAGGAATTCTTTGGAAAGAATGCAACCGTTTTTGCTTGGACACATGAAGATATGCCAAGCATCGATCCTCAGATAGTAGCCCAACACCTGAACACCATAGTTGGGGCCAAACCAATAAAGTAGAAGAGGAAGAGTTTTGCCTCGGAACATAACAAAGTTATAGCTAAGGAGGTGGACAAACTAGCTAAGGCCAAGTTCATCCGAGAAGTCCAGTACCCTTCCTGGCTGTCCAACATGGTAATGGTGAAAAAGGCCCACGAAAAATGGCGATCACGAACCTCAACAAGGCATACCCAAAGGACAGTTTTCCTTACCATGATCAACCTCTTAGTAGATTCCACAGCTGGGTACGTAATGCTCAAGTTCATGGATGCATTCTTGGGGTATAACCAAATTAGGATGGTCGAGCAAGACTAAGAACACACTTCCTTTGTCACTAACATGGGGCTATACTGTTGTTCGGCCTAAAAAAATATAGGGGCAACATATAAGAGGCTGGTGAATAGAATGTTCAAGTCTCAGATTGGGAGAAATATGGAAGTATACATGGACGACTTGAAAAAAAAGAGCAAACTTACATTTGACCATCTACACGACTTAGAAGAAACCTTTCAAACCCTAAGGGCGTACAACATGAAGCTAAGTCCCACTAAATGTGCATTCAAGGTGGCGTCATGAAAGTTCTTCGGGTTTATGGTGTCTAGAAGGGGAATATAGGCCAACTCGGAGAAACTTAAGGCCATTTTGGATATGCAAGCCCCAAAAACCATCAAGGACATTCAAAGATTAGCAGGGAGAGTAGCGGCGCTGAACAGATTCATCTCCAAATCCACTGACAAGTGTCTCCCGTTCTTTAAGGTGCTGTGTAAGGCGTTTATGTGGACGAAGGAATGTGAAAGAGCCTTCCAACAAGTCAAAGATTACATGGGCTTAGTCCCACAACTCAGTAGAATAATTGTAGGAGAGGAGCTCTTCCTTTGCTTGGTCATTTCTAGCATCGTAGTGAGCTCGACCCTGGTCAGGGAAAAGGAAAGAGTTTATAAACTAGTCTATTATACTAGCAAGCCCTTTAGGGGAGTTGAAAAGAGATATCCAAAGATGGAGCTGATGGCTTTTGCTTTAGTAATTGCTGCTCGAAGACTTAGGCTTTACTTCCAAGCACATATCGTAGTGGTCCTAATTGATCAACCCTCTACACAAGCCCGAAACCTCAGGATGACTGGTGAAGTGGTCGGTCGAGCTCAGCCAGTTCAATATCCAGTACAGACTGCAGTTGGCAATAAAGGGGTATGCCACCACAGCTTTTATCTCAGAATTCACAACCTACCTAGATGCCCAACCCGAACAAGAACTCTTCGATGCCCTCTGGGTACTGAATGTTGACAGCTCCTCCACTGACCAATCAAGCGAGGCAGTAGTCATCCTCATTATCCCAGAAGGACACAAAATCGAGTACGCCCTACGTTTTAAGTTCTTAGCCTCCAATAACGAAGCGGAGTACGAGACACTAATTACCGGACTCCGGATGGCTCAACGAATGGGGGCAGAGCAAGTCATAGTGCGAAGCAAATTGCAACTAGTACTCAAACAAGTTTGCAGGGAGTACAAAGCAAGAGGAGAAAACATGAAAGAATACTGCTAGCTGGCCAAAGATTTGGTCAAAAAAATTTTCCCAAGTGAAGCTAGAAAGAATTCCAAGGCTACAGAACAAGGAAGCTAATTAATTGGCCAGAATTGCCTCGTCCAAGGAAACAGACCCAGATGTGCCATTAGAGATCCTAGATTCGTCGAACACTCGAACTCCAGAAGTGAGTCACGTTGAAACAAAAGCCTCATAGGCCAAACCTATCAGGGAATACCTAGAGCAGAGAATTTTCCCAGAAGAAAAGACGGAGGCAAGATGAATCAAGTATCGATCAAGTAGCTATTCGCTGAAGAATGATGTTCTTTACAAAAGGGGAGACACGCTACCCCTACTCAGGTGTGCCACAGAGAAAAAGGCAAACTATATAATTATGGAAGTCCATGAAAGAGAAGACTTCATAAAAAGATGTGACAAGTGCCAAAAGTTTGCAAACACGCTAAGACTGCCTACCCAAGAATAAAACCCCAACTAGAGCCCTTGGCAAGGACGAATCTACGATTTTTGTTCATTGGGGGCAAAATTTACATAAAATCATGCACGAAATTGTTTTTAATTGACAATATATTTTCTTAAAAAAGGGGTAATTATATTAAAGAGGTTGAAAAATGAGTACCATTTGTGTACAAAAGTTGTACACAAAAAATCCTATCAAAAACCTTAATCTAGATTTGACTAGTTAAGGTTCAAAATTTCGAGAAGGGATTTTAAAATTTTAGATAATTAACAGTATATGGATATATATAATGAAAGGTTAATTAGAATTGTATTGTGTATTTAGCCAAATAATGAAGAGTTAATGAAATACATATATTTTTTGCTACAGGTTTAGTGATATATAGGTATTACTAAATCTAGAGAGAGGTAAATGTAAATTTTTATAAACTCAGTGGGGGCAAAACATATATTTATAACCTAAATTTCCTTTAAAAATAATGAAATTAGCCAATCTAGTGGGGGTAGCTGCCCCTACTGGACCCTTCTTGGGCCCGCTCTTGGCCACCTTTCGCCTAGGGTGGATCGACATAGTGGGACCATTACCTGTTGGTAGGGGATAGAACAAGTTCGTAGTGGTGGCCATCGACTATTTTACCAAGTGAGCAGAAGCATAAGCTTCACCCATCATTACTGAGCAAAAGATGAAAAACTTCTTATAGAAGAACATTGTGAGCCGTTTTGGGATCCCTAAGATCGTCATCACGGACAATGGAAAACAGTTCGAAGGAAAGCAATTCAATAAGCTCTGTTCGAACCTAAAGATCAGCCATCACTACTCCTTGCCAGAACATCCCCAGGCCAACAGATAAGTAGAAGTGACAAACAGATCTCTCTTCAAGATCATAAAACCAAGCTCGAGAAAGCTAAGGGTCTATAGGCAGATGAGCTTCCCAACATTTTATGAGCCTACCGAATTACAGAAAGGATCTCAACCGGGCATACCCCTTTCTCACTCACATTCAGCATGGAGGCTATGATTCCCGTCGAAATTGGCCTACCTAACCTAAGAGTCGAGCATCACTACCCTGGGGCGAACAACAAAGCTCTTGGAGTGGATCTCGATCTGCTCGAAGAGTAGAGGCTACTAGCAGTAGTCAAGATGGCCTCCTACCAGCAAAAGATGTGCTAGTACTACATCGCGAAGGTCCATCCCAAAGATTTCAAGACAAGAGAATTGGTCTTGAAAAAGGTTAACCAGTCGACAAGAGACCCCCAAGAAGGGAAGCTCGGGTCAAATTAGGAAGGACCCTACAAGGTTATGGGTTTCACTAGGAAGGGAATGTGCAGACTCAAAAGCTTGGAAGGAAAGGAATTGTCTCACCTATGGCATGTCGAGCATCTTCGAAAATACTACATATAGAGGGCCTGAATGTAATACCAGTTTAAAAGTCAATGAAATTATGTTTCCATACAAGTGCATTTTTCTAAAAAGTATCTTAACCAAAGAAGTATTCCTATTCGGTTCACGAGACTGAATAGGTCAAAGGGTTAAAAGCCTAAGGCTTAAACGCCCACCAAGTATTCCTGTTTGGTTCACAAGACCGAATAAGTCAAACGCTAACGAGCCCAAGGCTTAAACGCCTATCAAGTATTCTTGTTCAGTTCTCAAGACCGAATAGGTCAAAGGCTTATGAGCCCATGGCTTGAACGCTTAGCAAGTATTCCTATTCGGTTCACGAGACCGAACAAGTCAAAGGCTTATGAGCCCAAGAATTAAACGCCCACCAAGAATTCATGTTCGGATTGTGAGATCGAACAGGAAAAAGGCTTACGAGCCTAAGGCTTGAATGCCCACAAAGGAATCTTGTTTGGTTCACGAGACCAAACAGGTTAAAGGCTTATGAGCCCAAAGCTTAGAAGCCCTAAAGGGATTAAGCACATACACATCTGGAGAAGCATACATTTAAGCAGCTAAAAGGAAGATATAACAAATCCATTTAACAAAAAAAAAATAGAAGCACAAGAGCAAAAAAAGAAAGAAAGAAAGAGATCAGTCCTCCATTGACATGGCTTGACAATTACATATGGAAAGAACTCATTACAATGAAGAAAAGGCCAAAAGTCAAAAACAATAGAAGGCCAAGATCTAGGCTAGAGGCCAAGATTTAAGACAAGAAAGGCCCAGATCTAGGACAAGGAAGGCTAAGATCCAGGACAACCTAAGACTGGGCGTCATCTGCCACCTCATCCATGGCAAGCTTGTCTCCAACAGCGACCCCCATTGCCATAGAGGCAGTGTCATCTTTATTAAGCCTCAGAGTTGAGAAATCTCAATTAGGGTAAAATTTTGCAGCCATCTTCTTGGCATCTGCAAAGCCCATCATGTACACATCATCTATTTCCAAGTTGAAGGCCTCCCTTGCCTTGAACTTCTAAACGGCCTGCTCTCTGGCCTCCTCTAGTTGCTTCAGGAAGGTGGCCACCTTCTTTAAAGCATTCTCCTTCAAAACCTACTCGGTAGTAAAATCTTAGAGAATAGTGTCACATTTCATGGCCAAGGCCTCCTTCTCGGCAACGACAACTTCCCTCTCAATAGCAACCTCTTTCAGTTTCTACTTTATGGCCTTTGTCTCATAACAGAAGTAAGTAATCTTTTTCTTCAGCTCCAAGCAATCCCTGCTCGTGGTAACAAGCCTAGTGGCTATAACCGTCGTCCTATTAGCCGCATGAATAGATCAAAGAGGAAATTAGTATAAAACACAAGTGCAAGGACGGATTAACAAAAGTTATATCACAGAGCAACACTCACCCTCAGCAGATCGTGAGTCAACTCCCTCACCAGCTGAGAGCTCGACACTTCCCTCATCCTCTTGACGTCGTTATTAAGGACGATGTTCTTCATCCTCTACCAAATAGCCTCCAAACTATCGATGATAGTTACAAGCTTTTTGGCTTCAACAGAAGGGTCTAAACCAGAGGAAGGAATAAAGGACCAGTCCTTTGGTAGAAGAGGGGCCATGGGTGCAACAATAGGCGAAGGAAAATGAGTCTTCTTGGATTGAGGGGGAGGGTTCAGAACCTCCTTGACCTTGGCACCAGAGCTCGTCCCAGGCAAGAACTTGGGTCGCTTGGGCCTACTCTGATCAACGTTTTTTAGGGTCTTCACCAATCTCTTCAAAACGGACCTGTCAAAGCCCATCTCTTGGTTCTGCTGGTTCGGACATGTCTCTTGACCTGCACAAAAGGAATGGCTGTCTGTCGCACCCCGTTTTTGGACGTCGGGCCCTCTTGGCCTAAGGGGGGAAATTGGTACAGTGCTCCTTCATTAAAACTCATCCTCTTAGAAGGACGAGTGTGACGGGATTTGAATGGAATTGATTAGGGCTTTTTGAAAAGGTCTTTGAAGTCGCCACCTAATATATTTAAAGATGTGCTAGGTCATCTACACTAAGTAAAATCCGATGGTCAAACATAGGTTTTGAAAAGTATTTTTGAAAAAACGTCCTCATGAGAGAGTTTTAAAAGGTAGGGTTATTCGACAACCCTAAAAACGTTGGAAAGCATTTTTGAAAATTGACTCTAGTTTTGGTTTTTGAAACAGAAATTTTTAAGTTTAGGGGTTGGTTACGTGTAGGAAAATGTCCTAAGAGTATCACTCTACCTCGCCCTTGCGGTACCTATATATCCATTCACCTTTTACTCACCTAACTATCACTCACTAGTTACCTATGTTTAATGCTATCCACTTAGAAAATATTTGAAAACAAAATTTGAAGAAAAGTTTGAAAGATGGAATTAAGTTTGAAAGATGGTTATGGAATTGAAGTTTTGAAAAGGATTGTGACCGTATCCCATGAAGGGTTGCCTATGTACCTCCTTAAAGAGGATCAGGTCAGCCGTAGTTCAGACAAGAGTCCAATAGAATTAGAATTTTTAAATGAGATTCTATTTCTAGAAAGTTTCCTTTTCAGGAAAGATTAAGTTTGAAAATACTTCATTTTTAGGAAGATTGGACTTAGAAAATGTTTCATTTTCAAGAAGATTTGATTTGAAAATATTTCATTTTCAAGAATATTTGAATTTTGAAAATATTTCCTTTTAAGGAAGGTTTGATTTGATTTTTGAAATATTTCCTTTTTAGGAAGATTTGATTTTTGAAATGTTTCCTTTTCAGGAAGATTGGGATTTGATTTGAAAATGTTTCCTTTTTAGGAAGATTTGATTTGAATTGAAAATATCGATTTGATTTGATTTTGAAAGATAGTTTGTATTGTTTCTAAAATGGAAGGAGTTCATTTAGGTTTTAAATTTAAAAGGTTTGCAAAAGGAGTGATTTGAAGGATTAGAAATGAACGGCTTTGATTTAATTGATTTTAAAAAAGAAAGTTTGGAAAAGGAAAGTTTTGATTGGTTTAAAAATTAAGGATTTTGAGGGTTTGAAAAAAGGTATGATTTTAGCTTGAAAAAGGAAAGTTTTGATTGGTTTGGAAATTAAGGATTTTGAGGGTTTGAAAAAGGTATGATTTTAGCTTGAAAAAGGAAAGTTTCCAAGTTGGCAAAAGTAGGATTTTCCTAAGATTGGACTTCTAGGGTTTGAAAAATAAGAGTTGTGTAAATGATTCAAAAATCTAGCATTTTGAAAACATAGGGCCCGAAATCCTAACTTGGATTTTTAAACATCAAAATGAATATCGCACTTCGCCTAAAGTCATTTTAGGCATTGAAAGGCTAGAATTGCTTTAGGCTTGTGGCTTGAAAAACAACAAAGGCACGAGGCCAAAAATGTAGACCTTTCGGGTCCTTTTTGAATGTCACACATTTCTCGAAACAACTCTAATCATGGAAAGATTAGGATCATTTTGAGACTGTGTTTTTGAAAAGAAGCAAATGTAGAGCGCTCCGGTTTTTGGGTGTCCAAAGTCCTTTCGGTTTGGACACCAAAAACACGAAACTTTGTTATTAGAACTTATCCTCCTAGAAGGATAAGTGCGACTAGGTTTGAATTGAACATTGGTTTAATTAAGGGCTTCGTAAAAAAGTAGGAGCCGCCACTTAACTTGATTAAGGTGAGTTAGGGCACCTAAAACTAAGTGCTAATTCAAAGATTAAACTTAGAGTTTTTGAAAAAAACTTTAAAAATTCCCTCAAGAAAGGATTTTTTAAGAAAATAGGTTATTCAGCAACCTTTAGAAAGATTTAAGCCCTTTTTGGAAAATAACTCCATTTTGGTCATTCGAAAACAGAAATCTATGGTCTGGGGGTTGGTTACGTGTAGGGAAGATATCCTAAGATCATCACCCTACCCCGCCCTTTCGGTACCTACATGTCTAATCACCCTTCATTGACTCACTAGAATAACTGGTTACCATAGTCCACTTAATATCTACTTTAGAACTTTAAAAATGTGGTTTAATCATCACTTTTCGGATTATTGATGCATGATGCAAGTTTTGGAAGAAGTTTGAAAATGTGGGAGTTTTGAAAGAGTTTGAAATGAGAACTTTGGATTGATTGAAAGTTTTCAAAAAGGGGATTGGAGTTGAAATAGAAGTTATGACCGCACTATTTTAGGTTGCCTACATATCTCATTTGGCGAGAATCAGGTCAATCGTAGTTCGGGTAAGAGCCCAATGGAAAATAGGCGCGTTAGGGCCTTTGGAAAGTTTGGAGATGCTTTGAGGTCTTTGGAAAAGTTGAAGACGCTTTGTGGTCTCGAAAGCTTTGACTTGGAATGGGATAGCAGAGTGTTTTGAAAATTTTTTTGGATCAAATCAAGAGATTTTTAGTAAATGCTTTGGAGTAAATCAAGAGAGTTTGAGAGTGTTTTTGAAGTCTTGTTTTGAAAACCTTGGAGGTATGACTTCGGAATATTTTGATAAATTAGTTTTTGAAAGTGGCTTTTGAAAATGGCTAAGGGTTTGGAGTCCTAATATGTACAACCTTGGAGGTTGCTCTTAATATATCACCTTCCTTTGAGGTCCTTAACCATAAGAGGGCTACAGACATCTTAGGTTTGTAACCCTTTAAAAACGTTTTTGGAAATGCCTTAAAGTTGGAGATTTGAAGAGGTTATGGAGTTGGCTTTTTGAAATCTAGTAGGAGGTTTTAGAAAAATGAGTAATGGGTGTAGTTTAAAATTGAAAGATCATTTAAAAAGGGTTCATGAGTTGTAACCTTAAAGCATACTAACCTATGTTGTGTTAGCCTATAGTTAGGGGTGACCTAAGGTTACGATGATTTAGGATTGACTAATTAGGGTTAAGTTAATCTAAGGTGAGTGAACTAGGGTCAAGTTAACCTAGGGTTAGGTAACTAAGGTCAAATTAACCCAGGGTTGATCAACTAGAGTCAAGCTAACCTAGAGTTGGTCAACTAGGGTCAAACTAACCTAGGGTTAAATTGGAAGATGATTTTGAAAGGTTGTTTGATGTATTTTTAGAAAGAGTTTTAAAAACCAAACATGTTATGCAATAAACTTTGGTAAGTCATATTTTTGAAGACATTTTCATGAAAATTTTGATTCTGGCCAAGAGTATGGTTTGTATGGGTGGTACTTGGAGACCATTCCAAAGAAGGCTCCCTCATGACCATTATAACCATTATCTTTGCAAGAGTGCAAGGGGTTGAAAATCAATGTGATAACAACTTTTTGAAGCACTATTTTTAATGCAAAGATGGAGAGAATGAATTTTGGGAAACCATTATTGAGAGGAAGATTTTGAAAATCATTTTCCAAGGAGACCATTCCAATAATAAAGGGTTCCTATAGCCAAACAAAAGGAAGACCATTCAAGAGAGGGCTCCATGGGACCATTTCAATCACTAAACTTAAAAGAATGGAAACCTTGGAATTTGGAGAGCTTGAAAACAATTCTTATGCAAGTCAAAATGCAATGATGCCAAAAAGAGAGTTAGGGGGTTAGTAAGGGATCTTCTAGGGCATGCTTTCTAAGGTCCTATCCTAAACTTTAAGGAGCCAATTCTTGAAACTATTTTTGAAAGAAATATAGAGCTTGGAAATGGTATGGAGCTAAGAGTAATGTAAGCATTGTAGAACATGGTAATAAGCATAAAAATGAAACCAAGTACACAAGACATGATCAAAATAGTAATATGTAAGGGGTCATGATCACATACAAGGCTTTTAGGTTACCACATAAACAAGGGGCTCCTAGGCCATACCATCTTAAAGTAGGCTAGTGAGAGATCTCCCTATACGGTGACTCTCACTTGCTTTCCTCTAGGCCTGATCTAAGAGCCCTCTTGACTCAAGCATGCAAGAATGGGGGGTTGAAGATGGGGATTAAAATATAGAATAGCCTAAGTAGGCTAGGAGGGAGAAGAGAAGAGTGGGGGAAGACAAAAATGTAAAAGGGATACCACCTTTTGCCTTTAACACACTTGTAGTCTTCAATGGATATCTTGATTGGAGCTTGAATGACTTCAAGAAGGCTTGAAGGGCTAGAGGGGAGTGTTTAATGGTGTATAAGGTCTTGTAGATAAATTGTATAGGCTTAAGGGAGGTGGAATCTAGCCTAAGTATTGAAGGAGGAGAATATGTATGGAGATTCGAGGTTGTGGAGCAATTTTAGCAGAGCTTCGCATCAATTTCGGAGATGGAATATGCAAAGGGGGGTCTGGTATTTATAGGCAATCTGGAATAGGTTTGGCGCATGTGTTACATGCGCCTGACCAAAATTTGCCCTGGCGCATGTAGCACATGTGCAGGTACTGTTCCATTGCCCGAATGACATGTGGCACCCAGTGTACTAGTTAAATCTCGATGATTGATTGAAATTTGGTCTATCTGATCAAAATTTAAGCGCATGTAGCATACGCTCCATCACTGGGAAGGTTCGTTTAAATTTTGTCTCAATAATTGAGCCAACCGGGAAGGTTTCGAGGAAATCGGCCACACTCGGGATGTTCTCCTAGGGCTTCTTGTGAACTTTCGTGTTTTTACAAAGTTTGAATTGTGTTCAGAAGAGTGGGATATCATCACGGGAAGCGTGCATAAAAGGACATCTTTGCGGAGCGTCTGTGATACGCTCCGGGAGTGTTCGAAAGTAGCTGTTTTCGCGTCACATGATTAAGGCCTTCGGGAAGCGATCTTTTCAATCGAACCATACCGATGGAAAGTACTTTGAAAATACTTTTGGAAATTCCCAGATTTATGCATTTCTTAATTCGTTTGACGATGCGTTTTAATCAGGAAATTAGAGGAAAAGTCAATCTTGGCGGAGCGTCTGCGAGACGCTCCAAGGGTTGTCAAAAGTAGCAGTGTTTGAGCCGTAGGATGAAGGGCCTCGGGAGGCAATCTATCCAATCGAGCTGTATCGATGGAAATATCCATGAACGAGCTTTCGGGAATTCCTTGGTGTACGCATTTCTCAAGTCATTTGACGGTGCGTTATAACTAGGAAATCGAGGAGAAAAAACAATTTTGGTGGAACGTCTGCGAGACACCCTAGGGAACTTTCATCGAGTCGTGAGGTCTTCCCTAGGTTAAACAGGGCTCATGACGAGATCCGCAGTTCAATAACCAAGGACCGGTGTCGTTTTGGGCCGCGCTTGGATTGCCAAGGGCAAAATGGTCATTTTGGCCAGTTTAGGCTGGGAATGGTCAGGAATGGATTTGAATGTCATGTTAAGTGTACCGAGTCATTCAAGGATGTTTCCAGGACAGTCTTTTATTGTTCAGTGGGGTTTGTGCAGTGCTGAGGTGTTCAGGGGCAAAACGATCATTTTGACTGGAGTTAGCTGGAATGGGACTAGAATTGGATCAAATGGCATGTGGGGGATGCCTAATAGTTTAGCAACATTTTAAAAAGGTGGACTTATCGTTTTGAAAGATTTTAAACTTTCTCAAAATGTGTCTGGAGGCCCAAGGGATAGGTTTGGTTATTAGGCCTCTATTGGGCCCAGCGGGCCTGAGAAGCAGTTGATTGATTGGATAGACATGTGAAAGTTGATTTGGGCTTGAATGTGCTTATGAAGTTTTGAAAGGGAGTTTGGTCAGGCCAGAGATTGCCGAGCGGGCAAAAATGTGGTGCTTACAATAGGCTAACGGGAGCCATTTAAAAATGTCACACTTTTCTAGGAAAACCCTAACCATAAGAGGGTTAAAATCCACCTAGAATTGTGGTTTTAAGAAAACTACTTTAAAAATGGTTTTAAGGGGTAGAGAAATGACATGAATGTAAATATAGAATGACAATAATAACGGCATGAAACATACAAGGTTAGGTATCACCACATTGCAAGAGGGCCCTAAGGCCATGCCGTGAAGCAAGTGAGGGCCAAAAAGAGAGTCTCGATCGGTAATCTCCTCCTGTTCACTCTCGACATGGACTTAACGTCCTCTTGTTCCAAGCATGCAAGAAAGGGGAGGTTTAGAGATAGAGGATTAAAAAAGAGAAAAACCTAAGTAGGTTTGGAGGGAGAAGAGAGAGTGGGGGAATACGGAAAGGTAAATAGAGGATTACCTTGTTTTATTTCTTCTTTTTTTTACGGAGGCCCGGGCCTTGGACTTGGGAAGACTCTGGGAGCTTTCAGGCAGCGGGGTGGACCTTTGGTGGAGCTCGGAAGCTAGGGCTTCGGAAGTTCAGACTCAGACTCGATCGGCAGGACTTCGAGAGAGAGAAAAGAGAGAGAGAGAGAGAGAGAGAGAGAGAGAGAGAGAGGGCTCCGAGAGAGTTGTTTGGAACAGAAGGAGAGATTTTTTGGATAAAATTTTTGACCCAAAACAGTGAGGGAGGAGGTTTGTATTTATAGTGCAAAAATAGGGGAGCTGTGCGCCACTAAGAGTGGCGTAAGGGGTTTTAATGCGGGGTTGAAAGAAAGCTATGTTGGCCCAAATGGCAACCGAATAGGGGGGTGAATTGGGTTTTTCAGAAATTAATGGCAATTAAAATTAATTAAACTTAATGTAATCAATAGAATAGTGATCAAGATATATATATATATATATATAATGCAATGTAATCAAAAGAGAAATGAAAACAGAGCAATAGAAAGCACACCAAGAATTAGCGAGATTCAACCACAATTCGTGATCTATGTCCTCACCCCAAGATCCCTTTGAAGTCTTCCTCCACTATGCAATCTCCAATTATAAAATGAATGATGATTTACCAAGTGCTCAGCTCACTTTTCCATAAGAACTTCTTCTCAAGTTCTTCCAGTTACTAAGTGGTTTTATCTAAGATCCACTCCAACTTAAAATAGTTTTTCTTGTACAAGAGAACTCTTAAACTCTCACTTACAGGTGTATGAAGTTGTACAAATGAAAATATAAACTCTCTATCAAGAGTGGATAGAAAAAATAAAATATCACTTAATGCCAAAATGAAGACAAAAGGAATGTTCAAATTTTCTCAGCTTGATCAATTAGTGGTACTTGTTTCTATTGTATTTCTTGTGTATAAATACAATTGGAAGCTTGTATATAAACCTCTATACTGATTTCATCCGTTGGAGGTTATTGGGGCTCATTTAATGCAAGTCTAGTTCGTTAAAACGTTAGAAAAACTAGCCATTATTTCCGAAATGTCGACATTTGGCTTCATGTGTCGACACATCTGATCTGCATTTTCTAGATGTTGTCCACTGTCTTCATGTGTCGACACATCAACTCCATGTGTCGACACTTGATCATTTTGTCTTCAAATTTTTTGGCTTCTGTCTTCATGTGTCGAATCTTCATTTTCATGTGTCGACACATTGTCTAGAAGTCTTCATTCATTCTTCTAATAATTAAGTTCAGTTTCAGCAATACTATAAGATCTTCAATGAGTCGTCTCTTTGAGGGTATGATGATCAATCAAAGTCTTCAATTCACCTAAGTTGTTCTCTATTCAATTTGGATTGAATTTATCATTTGATAATCATATTTTCTTGGTTTTCAAATTGTCAGAATTTCACTCCATTATTGCAGAGCTCTTCTTCTTCATTGCCGAGCTCTCTCTTTCTGATGCTAACCACTTTTTCATATATGTAAAGCTTCATATGACGTCTCATTACTGAGTTCTTCCTTTTTGCTGCGCACATCCTTCTTTCTTCTTTAGGATCACTTCAATGAGTCATTTATAAGCTTGATAAAGTCTACTCTTGAACATCTTCATTTATCTGAATACATATTATCTTCATTGATTCTTTACATCCCAGATGAAGTCTTCACTTGGATTCTTTGTGGAGATTATGCAATTACGATGAATTCTCTTCTTAAACATCTTCAATCTCTTCAAAATCAAATCATCTTTAATTCATCTTTGCACACTTGATGAAGTTTTCTTTTGAACACCTTCAATCTCTTCGAATTCAAGTCATCTTTATTGAGTCTATGCATACTTGATGAAATATTCTTTTGAACACCTTTAATCTTTTCAAATACAAATCATTTGTTTAAAGATAGAATAGATGTCATTATTCTATTTGGTGCATTGTATGACTCTTGGTACATTTGTTTGAACTTAGCTTGTTGTGCATCCACTTTAACATATATTAGACTTTAAGTCAAACTTCTAAGTCTAAATTATAATATTTATTAATCTACACACTAAGCAAATGCATTAGTAAAATAACATAAGGTTTAGTAATCATCAAAATCAACATGGGAATCAACCTTGAGTCAACAATCTCCTCCTTTTTTATGATGATAAAACCTTTGCAAATTATATTGATATACGATTAAATGAAATGAACAAGATCCGATTGCATACCAGTAGAGAACTCCCCCTTTATTTCATAATTAGGCAACTGATGCTTAAGAGACAAAAGACTTTTCAAAAATAATTCTCAAGGAGTTTTTATCAGTTAATTCAAAACAAAGTGAGGTCTCAAAGAGTTTTTATAATCAATCAATTTCAAGACAGATTAAAAGAAATCATTCATGTTACTCCCCCTGAGAACATGCTATATATTTATCAATTATCATTCATTTCATTTTCACTCAATGTCATATGCAGTCAAGTAATCAATTCTAATTTATCAAATATTCATTGTTCATTTTACTTTAATTCTACTCCAATTCTTGTCCAATTCTTCTCCCCCTTTTTGTTAATGCATCAAAAAGAGAGAAAAAAAAAATGAAAATCACAGATAGGTACAATAGCAAAAAATATTATAACAAAATAAATTGTATAATCAGAAAAGTAAGCAAGCAACCAAGTAATCAAGGCATCAAATTTAAAAGAGCAATACCATATTTCATTCATCTAAAAAGTATTACAAAAAGTTAGATAGTTGACATCCACAAAATGTGCAACAAAAAAAATAATAGAATTATGTCAATGCAAAATGATGGGGCAAGAGGGAATGTGAGGTGGAGAGAAGGAAAAGAGGTAGGGGTAGAAAGGATAAAGAGAGAAGAGTCTAGTGAGCATCAGATTCGGTGGCTGAAGAGTCTTCCTCTTCTCTAGCTTCTTCTCCGTCCAATGCTTCCTCCTCATTATCTTCATCTTCTTCATCAACTTCTTCTTCCTCTTCGTCTTCTTCTTCTTCGTCCAAGATTTTGCCTTTTTCATTTCTCAACATTTGTACTTCCTTTTTGAGTTCTCTCACATTTGTTTCAATAAACATCATCCTTGTAGTTGTAAGATCTGCCTTGTTATTCAATTTGTCCAGAGATTCCATGACTTGAGTCATAAAAATACTCAAATCCCCTGCACTTTCTTCTAATTCAGAACTCAAATTTTATTTTGTGCTTCTTTGCTTGGAGTTGCTCCCAGATGGAGCCTTTCCCTTTGAAGTACTTTCTTTTCCAATTTTTTTTTTAGTCCACTTGTTATTCTATAGAATATACCCCATTCGCTTTAGTGTCTTTTTATTGTATTCATCACTAATGGCCTTGGGGGTTCTTTTCTTTTCATTTTTCAGATTAATATCGAAATGCTTGAAGACTTTTGTCAAAAAAATTTCATAAGGCAAGCTGATTCTAGAGCTGGTAGCCTTGTACATATGATCCAGAATAAATAGAGGCAAGTCAATCCTTGAATCAGTCAAGTATGCCCACAAGAAAAACAACTCATTCTCCAAAACATATTCATACTTTTCAGTTTTAAGAGTAAAAATAGTACAGATAAAGTGATTAACTAGCCTTAATTCAAGGGGCAAATTAGTGGCAAGAGGTTGTATACTTTCATCTACATCCTTCCATATGGAGTTTTTAGTTGATCTTTTCTAGAGATATTATCTCTATAAACCTCTCCACCAATTCTGATTCCAAGAAGATGTCTGATCACTTCTCTATCTAAAGTTAAAGAGACACCCTTAACATAATTCTTAATGGACACCTCTCCAGGATCCCTTTCGGCATTAGCATAGAAATGAGCAACCAGGTCAGAATATATATCATCTTTGAGTGTTGTCATAGATTTCCAACCTAGGTTTCCCAATTTTGTACTAGATTCAAACTTATGATAATAAAAGAATTTGTAATCTACTCACCTTCCATTAAATACTTTTCTAAGTGAAAAACTAGAATTGTACCTTTCTTGGGCATTGTCCTTATTGAAATAAAGTTTATTACATTCCAGGGCTGTTGAGGATGTCGTTTCTCCATTCTTACTCTTCTTTCTTTTCCCTTTGTCCTTGCTAGGCTCCCCCTTTGATTTCCTCTTCTGTCCTTGCAAAATAGAGGTCGTAACTATAACTAGGGCTTTTGAGATCTTTTTGGGTTTAGAAATTTTAGGAGCCATTGATGGATCAAGAATGATTAAGAGAGATTGGGAAGAGATCGATTATGATTTACAAAGAGAATGGAGCAAAGATTGGTGATGGTTCGAAGGTGATGGTTGGGTTTTAGTGCGAACAGGGGAGCAAAAGAGAAAAAGAGTAAGAGTGAAAGAGAGAGATAAATTTCAAATGTTTGTAACATGGGCTTTGTTAAAGTATATAGGCCCGATTCATGTGTCGACACATGAACTTGGTGTGTCAATGCATGCCTGTTAACAAAATAATTTTAAGTCTACTGTCGTGATGTGTCGACACATGAAAATGGTGTGTCGACACATGCAACTAGACTGGGGCATGTGAAGTATAAGGAATTCAGGAGATGACTTTTCAATATGGGAGAGAAATTTTGTTTTAATATGATCATGAAATGAATTATGAATATGAGAAATGTAATTCACATAAATGATAATCACATTTAAAACATTCAAAACATAAATTTCATTCAAATTAAACAAGTATTAAGACACAGGATCACTTATCCCTAATTCTCTTCTTATCGTGCAAAAACGATCTTTATTCAATGGTTTAGTAAAAATATCAACCAATGGCATATTTGTGCATACAAAGTCAAGTTCAATATCACCCTTTTGTACATGATCTCGTATAAAGTGATATTTGATTTCAATGTGTTTTGTACGAGAGTGTTGAATAGAATTTTTAGTCAAGTTTATAGCGCTAATATTATCACACTTACTAGGAATATGATCAAACAAGATTCTATAGTCTTCTAGCTGTTGTTTAATCCATAACACTTGAGCACAATTACTACCAGCTGCTACATATTCAGCTTCAGCTGTGGAGAAAGCAACTGAATTTTGTTTCTTGCTATGCCAAGATACAATCATGTTGCCTAGGAGTTGGCAAAAGTCACTTGTGTTCTTCTTATCAACTCTACTTCTCACATAATCAGCGTTAGTGTAAGCATTCAAATTAAAACAAGTACCTTTTGGATACTATAATCCAATGTTAAGTGTGTGCTTAAGATAACGAAATATTATTTTTACAGCAATGACATGAGATTCTTTAGGATTTGATTGAAAACGAGTACATAAGCAAACACTAATCATTATATCTGGTCTACTAACAGTTAGATATAATAAGGATCCTATCATGCTTTTATAAAGTTTAGTATCCACTGATTTACCTTTCTCATCGCTATCCAACTTTGTTGTAGTACTCATTAGAGTACTTATAGGCTTTGCATCTTTCATGCCAAACTTTTTGATCAAGTCCTTGATATATTTTTGCTTGGTTGATGAAGATTCTTTCCTTGGATTGTTTGATTTGAAGTCTGAGAAAATAGTTAAGCTCGCCCATCATACTTATCTCGGATTCTCCCTGCATATACTTAGCAAAATCTTTGCAAAGCAACTTATTAGTAGTATTGAATATAATATCATCCACATATATTTGCACTAAAAGCATGTCATTATTTTTTATTTTGATAAAAAAGTGTGATATCTATTTTTCCTCTTGAGAAACCTTTTTTAATCAAAAACTTACCTAATATTTCATACCAAGCCCTTGGGGCTTGCTTTAAATCATATGACGTTTTTGTTAGTTTGAAAACATGGTTAGGAAATTTCGGATCTTCAAAACCAGGGAGATGTTCAAAAAAACTTCTTCGGTGATAAAACCATTTTGAAAAGTACTTTTAACATCCATTTGATATAATTTGAAATCTTTAAAGCAGGCAAATGCAAGTAACAATCTAATGGTTTCTAATCTAGCTACCGGAGCATATGTTTCATCAAAGTCAATGCCTTCCTCTTGGCTATAACCTTGAATAACAAGTCTTGCTTTGCTCCTCACAACAATTTCGGACTCATCTATTTTATTTCTAAAGACCTATTTGGTTCTAATGATTAGATGATCATTAGGTTTAGGAACAAAGTGTCATACCTTATTCTTTTCAAATTAGTTCGATTCTTCTTGCATTGCATTAATCCAGAACTCATCATTTTCAACATCATCAAAACATTTAGGCTCTATTTGTGATAAAAACTCAAGATGATTACATATATTTCTGATAGAGGATCGAGTTCTTACTCCTTGTGAAGGATCACCTAGGATTTTTTTCGTAGGATGGTTATGTACAAACTTCTAATCTTTAGGTAGACCTTCATTGATTTCTTATTGGCATATAGGAGTTTCTTGTGATTCTCTCTCCTTTTGAGGTTCTTTATTTAAGCTTGGTTGGATATCCGGCTTTTCCATGTCTGGCTCTACCTCATTTAGATCATTACTTACAAAAATCTTTGAAAAAGAGATATATTTATCAAACGTGACATAGATTGATTCTTCAACCACTAGAGTCCTCTTATTAAAGACTCTATAAGCCTTACTATGTGTTGAATATCCAAGAAATATACCCTCGTCAGATTTTGCATCAAACTTACCGAGATTGTCTTTATTGTTATTTAATACAAAGCATTTGCATCTAAAGGCTCTAAAGTATGAGACATTCGGTTTCTTATCTTTCCAAAGTTCATAAGAGGTTTTGTTCAAAAATTTTCTAAATCAAATTCGATTCAAAATGTAACAAGTTGTGTTAACAGCTTCAACCTAAAAATATTTTGATAAACCATTTTCACAAAGTATGGTTCTACCCATTTCTTTTAAAATTCTATTTTTCCTCTCAACAACTCCATTTTGTTAAAGTGTTCTAGGGGCTAAAAAGTTGTGATCAAAACCATTTTCATCGCAAAACATTTCAAAAGGTTTGCAATTGAATTTCCCTCCATAATTAGTCCTAATAGAAGTGATTGAAAATCCTTTTTCATTTTGAACCTTTTTACAAAATTTTGTGAAGAAAACAATTATCTCATCCTTGTGAGCTAAGAAGAATGTCCATATAAATCCAGAATAGTCATCAACGATAACAAGTGCATATTGTTTCCCACCAAGACTTAAAGTCGTAGTTGGTCCAAATAAATTCATATGCAATAGTTGTAATGGCCTAGAGGTAGTGACCATAGTGAGCATATTTATAGATTTAAAAGATATTCGAGTTTGCTTACCTAATTGACAAGCATCACAAACTCTATCTTTATCAAATTTTATCTTTGGAAGTCCTTTGACCAAATCATTTTTAAAAACTTTTGAAAATATGCTCATACTAATGTGACCAAGTCTTCTATGCCATAACTAACTTTTATCACTATTCATAACGGCAATGCATTCAACTTTACAAGAAGATAAATCATTAAGATCGAAAATATAAATATTGTCTTGTCTATGCTCATTGAGGATTGTCTTGTTACCATTAATATCAATTACATCACATTTAGAGGATTCAAATATAACCTTGCATCCTTTGTCACAAAATTTATTAATGCTCAAAAGATTATATTTGAGTCCTTTAACAAGCAATAGATTTTTGATAGAGGTAGAGGAATTCTTACCAACACTAACTATACCGATGATCTTCCCTTTGCTATTGTCACCAAATGTGACAAGACCTCTATCTTTTGGTAAGAGAGATGTAAATTGTGCTTCATCTCTTGTCATATGTCTTGAGCATCCACTATCCAAGTACGAATGATCTTTCTTGGATTTTGCTTGAGGCAAACCTACAAAAGAAATTTATTTGACCTTAGGCTCAAACCATCTTGGGTCCTTGGGGGTTAGTTCGTAATGATCTTCTAGGGATCCATGCATTGCTATGAGCAATAGACTTTTGTAAAGCATAGCATCTACTAGCAATATATCATATTTTATGACAATAAAACTATGAGATTTGTGATTTTCCAACTGAAGTACTAAATCTAACCTTCGAAAATTTCTTTTTTTTAAAAGGATCAAAGCCAAGACTAGTTTTGTCTAGTGAGCATTTTTATTTTTTTAAAGATTGTATCCAATTTTTCTTTTCCATTGACACATCTAAAAAGAGTTGTTTCCAAACTTCTAACCTTATCAAGCAAAATTTGATTTTTCTTTGAAGAATCTTTTGAAAAAGAATTTTTCTTAATCTTTTCATTCAAAGAATAAACTTCATTTTTCAAAACTTCATTTTCTTTTTGTAAATCTTCATTTTCCTTAATAAGAGTGGAGATCATCTTTTTAAGAAATTCATTTTTCATTCCCATCTTTCCAAATTCACAAAGTAGATCATCAAATGCAACTTGTAATTCATTGAAAGTAAATTAAGAAGAGTCTGATACCTCATTGTCTTGCTTATGAGCCATGAGACGGAGCTTAGTCACTTCTTGAGGTTTGGTTTCTTCTTCGGAGCTTGATTCTTCATCATCACTCCATGGCATGGCTGTCATTGCCTTCTTCCCTTGATATTTCTTTCCTTTCTTTCTGAGCAGAGGATATTCTGCCTTTATATAGTCAGGCTTTTTGCATTCATAGCATATAATATCGGATTCTTTACTAGGTTCTCCTTTGATTTCATGCTTCTTTCCACCTTTCCATTTCTTCTTCATGAATCTTCTGAATTTTCGAGTGATGACAACAATTTCATCCTTGTTCTCATCACTTACTGATTTATCATCTTAACCGGTGGACTTGAATGTAACTGCCATTTTCTTCTTTTCTTCATCCTCTTGGGCATGTTGCTTTTAAGTAAGCTCATGAGTCATTAGAAAGCCCAAGAGTTCTTCAAGAGACAATGTGTTGAGGTCCTTTACTTCTTAAATTGCCGTGACTTTAGCTTCCTAAGCTTTTGGCAATGATCTTAGAATCTTCCTCACTTGTTCATTGTTAGGATATACCTTTTTAAGAGATTTTAAGCCATTAATAATATCGGTAAATCTTGTAAATATTTCAGTGATAAACTCATCAGGTTTTATCTTAAATAATTCGTAACTATGTACCAAAATATTAATTTTAGATTCTTTAACTTGATTGGTACCTTCATGTGTTACCTCTAGTTTATCTCATATTTCTTTAACTGATTCACAGGTGGAAATGCGATTGAATTCATTGTGATCAAGTGCACAATATAGAATATTCATAGCTTTGGTATTAGATTGCAGCATTTTCAAATCATCTTCATCCCATTTGGATTCAGGTTTAGGGACATCAGTTCTTTCAATTCTTGTTGTAGAGGTTTTGGGACCATTTACTATAAATCTCCATAATTCATAATCTACCGATTGAATATAAGTTCTCATTCTACTTTTTCAATAGTTGTAATTTGTGTCATTAAACATATGTGGTTTGTTTGTGGATTGACCCTCACTGAGAGAGCTTCCAAAATTAGTTGCCATGGATCTATTCCTAGGATGTTAAGCCTAAAATAGGAATACAAGCTCTGATACCAATTGTTGGCCTAAATAGCAACCCAAGAGGGGGGTGAATTGGGTTTTTTAAAAATTAATGACAATTAAGATTAATTAAATTAATCTAATCAATAGAATAGTAATCAAGATATATATAATATAATGTAATTAAAAGAGAAATGAAAACAGAGCAATAGAAAGTACACTAAGAATTACCGAGGTTCAACCACAATTCGTGGTCTACGTCCTCACCTCAAGATCCCCTTGAAATCTTCTTCCACTATGCAATCTCCAATTACAAAATTGATGCTGATTTACCAAGTGCTCAGTTTACTTTTACACAAGAACTTTTTCTCAAGTTTTTCTAGCAACCATGTGGTTTTGTTCAAGATTCACTTTAACTTACAAGAGTTTTTCTTTTATAAGAGAACTCTCAAACTCTCACTTACAGGTATATGAAGTTGTACAAATGAAAATACAAACTCTCTATCAAGAGTGGATAGGAAAAATAACATCTCACTTAATGCCAAATGAAGACAAAAGGAATGTTCAAATTTTCTCAGCTTGATCAGTCAGTAGTACTTATTTTTCTTGTATTTCTTGTGTATAAATGCAGTTGGAAGTATTGATTTAGTCAGTTAGAGGTTGTTGGGGCTCATTTAATACAAGTCCAGTCCGTTATAACGTTAGAAAAACTAGCTGTTATTTCCCAAGTGTTGACACTTGGCTTCATGTGTCGACACATCTGGTCTGCATTTTTCAGATGTTGTTCACTGTCTCCATACGTCGACATATCAACTCCATGTATAGACACTTGATCATTCTATCTTCAAATTTTTTGGCTTTTGTCTTCATGTGTCGACTCTTCATTTTCATGTGTCAACACATTGCCCAAAAATCTTCATTCATTCTTCCAATTATTAAGTTCAACTTCAGCAATACTATAAGATCTTCAAGGAGTCTTTTCTTTGGGGTATGATGATCAATTAAAGTCTTCAATTCACCAGAGTTGTTCTCTATTCAATTTAGATTGAATTTATCATTTGATAATCATTTTTCTTGGTTTTCAAACTGTCAGAACTTCACTCCATTATTACAGAGCTCTTCTTCTTCATTGCCGAGCTCTCTCTTTCTGATGCTAATCTCTTTTTCATATATGTAGAGCTTCATATGACGTCTCATTGTCGAGTTCTTCTTTTTTGTTATGCACAACCTTCTTTCTTCTTTAGGATCACTTCAATGAGTCTTTTATAAGCTTGATGAAGTCTACTCTTGAACATCTTCATTTTTCTGAATACAAATAATCTTCATTGATTCTTTACATCCCAGATGAAGTATTTACTTGGATTCTTTGTAGAGATTATGCAATTATGATGAATTCTCTTCTCAAACATCTTCAATCTCTTCAAAATCAAATCATTTTTAATTGATCTTTGCACACTTGATGAAGTCTTCTTTTGAACACCTTTAATCTCTTCGAATTCAAGTCATCTTTTTTGAGTCTATGCATACTTGATGAAATCTTCTTTTGAACACCTTCAATCTATTCAAAATCAAATCATTTTCAATTGATCTTTGCACACTTGATGAAGTCTTCTTTTGAACACCTTCAATATCTTCGAATTCAAGTCATCTTTATTGAGTCTATGTATATTTGATGAAATATTCTTTTGAATACCTTCAATCTCTTCAAAATTAAATCATTTTCAATTGATCTTTGCACACTTGATAAAGTCTTCTTTTGAACACCTTCAATCTCTTCGAATTCAAGTCATCTTTATTAAGTCTATGCATACTTGATGAAATCTTCTTTTGAACACCTTAAATTTCTTCAAATGCAAATCATTTGTTTGAAGATAGAATAGGTGTCGTTGTTCTGTTTGGTGCATTGAATGACTCTTGGTGTATTTGTTTGAACTTAGCTTGTTGTGCATCTACTTTGACATGTATTAGATTTTAAGTCAAACTTCTAAATCTAAATTATAATATTTATTAATCTGCACACTAAGCAAATACATTAGTAAAATAACACAAGGTTTAATTATCATCAAAATCAACATGGAGATCAACCTTGAGTCAATAAGCTAGATATGGGGTTGGTCGATTCGTAACTGATTCTAGGGGTTTATGCGCCACTGTTAGTGGTGTACAGTTAAAGAATGGTCATACTTCATCCGAAGTGGAGTAGGGAGGTCCTGGTTTGAAAAGGAAAGTGCCGGACAGCAAGACCCAATTAGAAATGGAAAGGAATACTTTGAAAATTTTCTCGGAGATTGCTGGTTTGGTTCCCCAACTGGTATGCTTGAAAAGAATGAACGGATTGCAGTCACCTTATCCCGGGAGTTTTAGGGTTGACCAAAATTGACCAGGGTTGATCGGGTTGACCAGAGTTGACTGGAGTGTTGCTAGTTTGATACCTAGAGCCAGTGTGGTTTCCTAGGGCATTTGCATGTCTAGGAGCAAAGCGGTCATTTTGACTGAAAAACCTCTGGGAAAGGACTGGGGTTAACTGGATGGCACAAGACATGCCAGACAATCTAGGGATAACTCTAGAAGTTGGTCTTATCGTTTTGAGGACTTGGTACTTTCTCGAAGAACGAGCCGAGCCTGTTGAGGGCAAAATGGTCATTTTTCACCGAGACGAGCTAGTAGGCGTCGGTGTTTACTTATCTGGATCTGGTTTGGACTTCTGTCTGAGGAATTGGTACTTTCTCGGTGGACAGGTTTAAAAGGGTCTTATTGCCTTGAGGGATAAACTTTCTCAAAGGTCGTGCTAGACTGGGATGGTCTTCCGTTCTTAAAGGGTTTGTGCTTTCTCAAGGAACGTGCCTAACTTAGATGGTTTTTCGTTCTTAAGAGGTTTGTGTTCTCTCAAAGAATGTGCCGAATTAGCGAACATTCTACATTGGCGAGTTAGTAGGCGCCAGAAGTGAACCGCTTTTCCATCTTAGGGACTTAGGTACTTTCCGGAGATGAGTGTGAAATGAGCTTTACCGATCTGAGAAATAAACTTTCTCAGTGCTCGTGTTGTGATAGATGAATGGTCTTACCGTTAATGAGGAATTAACTTTCTCGAATGACGGGACAATTGAATTTGACTTTGAATTTGAATGGACTTATTGTTTTATGAAAGATGTGTCAGTCTAGATTGGACTGACTAATGCAACAATGGCATTTCTGTCATTTTGCCTCTATTGGGTCCCGTGGGCCTGCGTAGCGGTTGTTTTATTGGACTGGATCTGGAAAGCCTGTTTGGGTTTGAGTGGGCTTGTGTTGGTTTGGAGGTGCTTTCGGTTGGGCCAGAGATCGCCAAGTGACCAAAATGAAGTGCTAACACTGCTGAAGTTAAAAAAATGAGCTACAATAAAGAAAAAGACGTATACAAACACTCCTCTCACGTTCGATAACCAGAGCTTCCCTTGTAGGATTAGGCCCCAACATGTACGTAGCAAAGCTCTCAGCGTTCACTAGAACTCTAGCCTTGCTCACCCTATAATTCTGAGCACGCTTGATCCTTTCCAACTGCTCATCGTTCAAGATGAGAGCAACATGCGCTGACTAAGACAGGACAGACCCAGGTCAGAACTGTAACACTATAGAAAATGCTACTAAAAAATAAAAGTTTGGTCTGTACATACCCTTCTTGCTCAGCCTACCCCATTGCTTAGGGACTCGAGTAGTATTCTCATTTATGGCCTCCCAAGGCTAGAACTCCTATCTGTCGCCATACACATAGAAGAATTTATCCTTCCACTTTTTGTGGGAGGAGGGCAACTTCGTCACCAAGTTCAGTTTAGGCTTCCTGGCTGAGAAGTACCACCACCCAATCTCCTTCTCTGTTTTGTTGTAGCAATACATGAACTCCTCTAGTGACAGGTCGTCCTCTTGTCATTGGAGGCTTGCCATATGATAGCACACCTTAGAAAGATTCTCCAAGCCTTTAGGAGAAGCTGACTAGGCTCAAAGCCCAATCGATGTAGTAACTCCCGAATAGATTTAGGGAGGGGAAACCTAAGGCCAGCAGCGAAGGCACTCTCATAAACGGTTATCTCCCTAGAACTTAGAGAACATGCCATGTCCTTTTTTGATGGAACCCTAAAGGTCAGAGAGGAAGGAAACTGATATTCCCTCCACAACTTGTTAACTTTAGTCCCTGTCATGGTAGACTCCACGTGGGCCACAGTGAAGCCATATTCCTTGACCCTAAGAACAATAGTGCCCTTGAGCCTATACTCAACAACCTTCACCCCAAAGGTGGAGGGCTTTACTTCCAGCACTATTTCCTCCACTGATGCCCTAGAATAACCCACAGAGGCATTCTCAGGATCATCACGCCTCATCGCGACAAGATCATTAGAGGCAGTTTTCTCAGAATTCGAAGTAACGTCCTCTGGGTTATTCATGGTGCCCAAACTATCTAAAGTCTTAACGCTGTCTAATGCAAGTCTTACTAACCCAATCAAATCCTAACAAACCGACTCCAACAAAACCCAAGGGGTATGGAACCCTAACTAACTTCTCGTAGTACTAGGGCCATCGAGAGAAGAACCAACGCATGAAACAAAAAACGAAGTGGAATAGAGAGGAATCTTACCAAATAGGGCAAGGATCTGCGAAGAGGCTTGGAGATTGGAGCACAAGCAAGGAAGCAAAGTGTAAAGGAAGAGAGAAATTGCAGAAGTTTAAAAAATGCAAAGTAGAAGGCCAAAGCCAAACCGCCAAGCCTAATCCCTTTCTGTTCGAAATGGAGGGTTAGGATTAATCTACTTACTCCGGATCCAACGGTTAGTAGTTGAAAGGACGCACCTCCAACCAAAAACCAATAAAAAATGGCCACATTGTAGTAAGGCGAAGGGATGCGCCTTGTCATCTCCAACTCACGCCATCATTATGTCTACGGTGCAATAAATACGCCCTCGTCTTGAGGAATGACCGATCATAAAATTCCCTTGATCATGAATAAGACAACTAGAGGAACTGGGAACATTTGATAGGTACTAGTTCTGTGTACCAGAACATATCTGAACAATATCCCGACCATACCTCACACCGATCAAGCATCCCACCAGGGCAGACCAACAAGACGGCTTGAGCGTGGCATTAGGCACCTCCCTGGCATATCTCGGGATCCTCGCCTACAAATCAGTCATCACCCCTTGACTGGGGGCATGACTGCGTCTATAAAGCATGCATCTGTTACCTAAGAACCACTCCCAACCGCCAACTCTATATAAAGATCTCTTCACCTCTTTAAAAGGTATGAATAAGATAGTCCAAACTCTGTTAATACACCTCTAGGTTCTATTGCCTAATTTTGTTATCGGAATATCCTTGACAGACACCACATTAGTGTTCATAGTCCAGAGACTCTTCACCTTCTACAGGATTGTCTGTGATTGGCCTGGAGCAGAAGTACAAATTTACTCATCATCACAAATGATAACACATGCACGAAACCAAGAAAATCAATATAAAAAAGAATCAATACAAACATATGTGAAAAATGTATATAACCTAATATACATACACATACAGAGTTGCAAACCACTCGAGCTCGTCCTCTTTTTTTTTTTTCTTGTTTACATTAAACACAATGAATATCTCTCTCTCTCTTCAACAGACCACTCAGCCCTCTTTTTTTTTTTTTTTTCTTCTTCTTCATCATTGCATTAAACACAATCAATCAATCAATCACTCACTCACTCACTCTCTCTCTCTCTCTAGCAGATGATCTTCTCTTCATTTTATATCGTTGAATGCATTAAAGGCCATCACTGTCTCTATCTTGCTCTCTCTATTTTGAGCCGATCACTCGCCTTCTTATTTGGCTAATATGTATTTCAATATTTTAAAATGCGGATCGTTGAGTGAACTAGAAAAGGGACCGGGTCACGGGTCACCAGTTCAACTATCGGGTCAACCGTTATCGAACCGTGACGTTATAAATATGACATAAATGTATAAAAAATATATATAAATAAGTAATAAAATTATAAACTGTAGGTGGGATTTTTCGGGAAGGCCGGGCCGAACTCTCGAGCCCCAAATAGATGAGTCCAAATATCTCCTGCAAGACAAGGAGGTTAGAATGGGTCGACCCTTAATGGGCCGATCACACTCTGAAGATTAAATTAGCAAGCTTAATCGATAAAGATGAATGAAAGTTGTGAATTCTTGAGATTAACTGTCCATACTTGGCTCTCGATGCCTTGGGTATTTATAAAACCTTTGAGGGAGTGTGTTTTGTCTTGGCCTACTAGCAGGCTCTCATGGCCTGCTGGGTAAGCATCATCATTGACGCCGCCTGATTATTTACAGGGTCTGGAGCACCGTCGTGGAGGATTTCGGCTGACCGGACGTGCACGTCGACGTCGCGTGGGCAGCCGCTTGCGCATTTAATGCGAGTCAACTCTGCATTTAATGCTCAAAGACCGCTATCGGCTTGGGCCCGCGTTTTCGCAGTTTGGGCTATGCTGTAAAGGAGATCGGTAGTCAAAGCTGAGCCTCCCTCTAATTCTGATCTGGGCCTGCCAAGCAGCCCCAACTTTAATTTGCGCAAATTGGGCCTCACCCATTGGGTTGGGCCGGGGGTTATTCCCCCACAATTGCCCCTAGCCTTTGTGTCGTTTTGGCTTCTGAAACGGCCAAGGGCTGTAACGGTCACCCGGCCACATAAATGGCGGAGATTTTAAAAGATTCATTGGTGGGGCGTTTATTGAATCGATGGCCGATGCGACGCTTCGACAGAACGTCATGATTAACGCCGTTTTACCGTGTACGAACCGACGGCTCTGGTGTGTATGAAAGAGCGACGCCCTAATCAGTTGGAAAACACTTGCTCTTTTTCCTTTGCCTACTGAATAGCGTGTGCGTCAGCTGTTTCGGCACCCACCACTGTAAGTGTCCTTTGAGCCCGTAACTCTTTTGCTCTTCACTGTATTCTGTGTTTCGACGGTTGCCCCCTGATGGCGTCTCGTCTTCGTAAAATGTTAAATGGTCTGTCGGCCCTTGCCGCGTTTAGGGCTAGGTTTGAAGTCTCGGATGAGATCAGCTTAGAGCTGATCGATCTAGAGGACTATCGTATGGGTGAGACCGAAAAGGGGGTGCCGTTCCTAGTCATTGCTATCGTAGAAGGGAGACTTAGGTTTTCCTTCCATCATCTTCTTCATAAATTCATAGTAAAAAATAAGGTGTCGCCCTCCCAGTTATCATTTAACGTCTATAAGATCTTTTTCGGAATGCTTGAAATAAATCGGCGCCTGGGTGTGAACTTGGGCCTTGCCGAACTGGATTATTGCTACACACTTTGTAAAGTCGGAGGCACTTACAAAGTTTATCTGCGGGCCATAAATAAGTCCCTAGAGTTAGTGAAGTGTTTGCCTTCCTTGGGTAAGGGCGTCGATGAAGTTAGGGTTTGGGTAATCGATCCATGGGAGTTCGGCGACGTTCCCGATAAAGATAGACCGGCGATTCGATGCTATAGAAAGCCCGTTGAAATAGGTTCGATGCTGATCCCTTATATTGTGAGTCTCTTAAACTGTAATATGTATCTCACTTGTCCCTCACATTTTTGCAGAAAAGAAGGGGAAGCAGTCGAAGGCGCGTGACTGGTTGGTCAACTTCGACGATCTCAACAAGGTTTTGAAATACAATGGCGAGGGCAAATTAAAGCACGTTGGTCGGGCTGCACATATCTTGCTAGCGTACCCGCTACGATACTCGACCTTCACCTCCAACACGGGTGTTCCCCAAAGTACCCTTACAAGATTGGCAGAGCAGGGTGCCGAGGGAGATTTCGAGGAAATTTCGACCGGTATAGCGATTGAAAGGGCCGGCGGCCCTACCGGGGTAACAGTTGCAGTCGCTTCTCCGTTGGAGCCCGGGGGCGAAGGACAGCGCGGGGAGCGATCGAGGTCCCATAGTTCGGCATCCAGTTCGTCGCCATTCATTGTACTGGACCGTCGAGTCAGCGTTCCAGCAACAACACAAGGTTCCACTCCGTCCGCCACCGCAGAGGACAGCATGAATCTGAGGGAGAGGATATTTGCCGCTGCCGACAAGCCATTGAAGTCGGCCGCGGAAAGATTGGCGGATGCCCCAACTGCTGAACTCCCAACAGCAGCTGTCGAGACAACACCCCCAGCTCAATAAAGGCCTAAGACACGGCAACAGAAGAAAAGGGGGCCGGAGGCTATCGCACCGACTCCAGCTCCAAAAAAGCAGAAAGAAAAAGGCGTAGTGGAAGAGATCGGCGAAACTGTAACCATTACGCTTGATATCCTAGGTCGACCTCTCTCAACAACCGACTCGATGATTGAGCAGGCCGAGGTAGCGTTTGGCGTGATGAAGAGCGTACTCCAGAAGAGAGATATGGCAAAGTTGGGTGAAGCCAATGATGCGGCAGTTTTTATGGGAGCCTTCCACGACTCGCTTTTGGTAAGTCGGCGATCATTTCTCTCTCTTTCAAGGGCTTTTCTGATCAACTGTCTTTAATACGATTTTCCCCTTGTTCAGGGCTGTTTGAATTCGTTGGAAGCGATGTCCCGCTTCCAGAAACTTGCCGAAATGCATCAGGAGCTTATTGAAGAGCACGGCCGGTTAAAGGAGGAATGGATCGGTGCAAATAAGGAACGAATCACCCTCAAGAAGTAGGCTGAATAGGCCTCCACCGAGTTTCTGTTGATGAAGGCCAACTTTGAGAGGAGGGATCGGGAACTGACCGATCTCCAAAAGAAATTCGACGTGCAGTCCATGAACCTACACAATGCTAATGCTGAGGTTGAGGCCCTCAAGACCGAAGTGGCCCAGCTGAAGGTTGACGAGGAGGCGTTGCTGAAGAAGGGCGAGGAAAGAGCAGCCAATGAACTAGCCATTGAGATGGCGGATTTAAGCCGCAACATATTTCAGCAGGGCTGGAGTGAAGCACTCCATGTCCTTGGCACCGACCAAACTGCGGACATCTGGCATCCTTGCCCAGATTATTTCGACACAACTGAGAATGGCGTCGTAGATCCGAAGAAAGTTATTGCAAATGCACAGTACAAACGAGAGTGTATCTTAAAAGCCGCGGCTGAAGAAGCTACTGCTGAAAAGGAGAGAGCTAAAAAATTGAAGGCCGCTGTAGAACCCTCTGAGGGGGCAATTTCGCAGCCGGGGGAGAAGTCGGCATAACTGTTCTTTCTCTTTTCTTTGATTTTTTGTAACCATCAATGCCTTTTAATGAAAAAAGCTCGTTTTGTCGTTTATTACTGAATCTGCCTTATCTGATTTTGTCGTTTACAATTGGTTTCTATTTTGACCTTCTTTGGCCGACCTGTCCAAGTTGGACAGGACCAAGTTTTTTAGACTTGGTTTTTGTTTTGGCCTTCTTTGGCCGACCTGTCCAAGTTGGACAGGACCAAGTTTTTTAGACTTGGTTTTTGTTTTGGCCTTCTTTGGCCGACCTGTCCAAGTTGGACAGGTCCAAGTTTTTACACTTGGTTTTTCTTTTGGCCTTCTTTGGCCGACCTGTCCAAGTTGGACATGACCAAATTTTTTAGACTTGGTTTTTGTTTTGGCCTTCTTTGGCTGACCTGTCCAACTTGGACAAGACCAAGTTTTTACACTTGATTTTTCTTTTGGCCTTCTTTGGCCGACCTGTCCAAGTTGGACAGGACCAAGTTTTTTAGATTTGGTTTTTGTTTTGGCCTTCTTTGGTCGACCTGTCCAACTTGGATAGGACCAAATTTTTACACTTGATTTTTCTTTTGGTCTTCTTTAGCCGACCTGTCCAAGTTGGATAGGACCAAGTTTTTTAGACTTGGTTTTTGTTTTGGCCTTCTTTGGCCGACCTGTCCAACTTGGACAGGATCAAATTTTTTAGACTTGGTTTTTGTTTTGGCCTTCTTTGGCCGACTTGTCCAAGTTGGACAGGATCAAGTTTTTTAGACTTGATTTTTGTGGGTTTCACAGAGTGCTCAAAGTAGATTTGTTTGAATGGCTTCATTTTCATTGATTCTTCAGCAGAACTTTACACATTTCATGGCCTGTTACATCACATGGAGCTTCGTATTAGTGGTAGAATTTCCTCAAGTTGCTTGCATTCCAAGGTCGCGGCAATTGTCTCCCTTCTTCAACAGTCTCCAGTCTGTATGCGCCAATACCGACCTGGGATGTCACTCTGTAGGGTCCTTCCTAGTTTGGGCGGAGCTTTCCATCTGCCGCCTTCTTGGTTGCCCCCAACACTTTTCGTAAAACTAGATCTCCTGGTGCAAAGCTTCTCGGGCGGATCCGTTTGTTGTAAGAGCGTTTTAGCTGTCGCTGATACTCTGTGAGCCTGATCAAGGCAATTTCCCTTCTTTCTTCGACGAGATCCAGGTCTCTTGCCACCATCTGGTCGTTGAGACCCGTGTTAAAAGCTGCCGATTTGATTGTTGGTAGTCCGACCTCCAAAGGGATAACTGCTTCCACTCCGCATGCCAAGGAGAACGGGGTTTCTCCGGTAGACCTTCTTGGGGTTATTCTATAGGACCACAGAACGTTGGGTAGCTCCTCCGTCCACTTCCCTTTGGCTTTTCCAGTCGTTTTTTGACTTCGTTGAACATGGTTTTGTTTGAAATCTCGGCTTACCCGTTGCATTGGGGGTAGGCCGACGTTGAGTAATAGTTTCTGATCCCCAATCCTTCGCAAAATGATCTAAAGATATTGCCGTCGAACTGGGTGCCGTTATCTGAAACAATGGCACGGGGCAACCCGAATCTCGTGACAATGCTTTTCCATACAAACCTTTTGGCATCAATTTCCTTGATGTTTGACAAAGGTTCCGCTTCTACCCATTTGGTAAAGTAGTCGGTCGTTACGATGACAAACCTTTTGTTGCCAGGAGCTCGGGGCAGAGGTCCGACGATGTCCAGCCCCCATTGAGCGAAAGGCCACGAACTGGTGATGGTGGCAAAATCTTCGGCTGGCTGGTGGATAATGAGGGAAAACCTCTAATACTTGTCACACTTCAGGACGTACTGGGCTGCATCTTTCTGCATGTAAGGCCACCAGTATCCCTGTGAGATGGCTCGATGTGCTATCGATCTTTCGCCGACATGACTTCTACATACCCCCTCGTGGATTTCGAACAAGACGCCCTGTACTTGGTTCGGATGGACACAGTGTAAATATAGATCTGTAAAGGAACGTCTGTAAAGCTCTTTACTTGGTGACAGCCAATACCTGAGAGATGCATGCTTGATTCGCCGAGCTTCAGCCTTATCGTCTAGTAGTTTGTTTGTGTCAAGGTAAGAGATGATTGGGTCCATCCATGATGGTCCCAACTTTTCTGCTGTTAGAGCTTTCTCCTCCTCCCGAAAGATGCTGGGCTTGGCAAGTGTTTCTACATTGATCGTCCTTTTCGATCCAGACTTCAGAGCTATGGCCAAAGTTGCCAAGGCATCCGCATGTGAGTTGTTGTCTCGGCTGATCTGTCGAAGCTTGTAGCTTTTGAATTGACCGAGTAGTTCCTTGGCTTTTGCTAGGTACTGCGTCATTCTGTCGTTCTTTGTTACGTATTCTCCTGTAATTTAGTTTACAACAAGTAGGGAGTCCGAATAGATGACGATTTCAGGAATTCGAAGTTCAATGTATCGACGTATTCCGGCGAGCAAGGCCTCGTATTCTGACTCATTGTTGGAGGCAATGAACTCGAGCTTGATGGCTTGTTCGATGGTTAGACCGTCTGGTGTGATGAATACGATGTCTGATCCTGCCTCCCAGTCATTGGAAGCTTCGTCCACGTAGAGTTGCCAATGATCAGTTTGTTCCCAAAGGTCTAGGGGGAATTCGTGTTGCGGTTGGTCAGTTACTGGAGTCCGTTCTACTTCTGTTGGTATCTCGACAGAAAACTCGGCAACAAAGTCTGCAAGAACCTGCCCCTTCACTGCCGATCTAGGTTGAAACTTGATGTCAAACTTCCCTAATTCCACGGCCTATTTTGTAATTCTTCCAGAGAAGTCAGCCTTCCTTCGAAGAGGTTTGAGTTGGTGGTTAGTGAGGACGTTGATGGTGTGAGTTCTGAAGTAATGCACCAACTAGCGGGATGCTACTATCAGTGCGAATGCCAGCTTTTTGAGGGGTAGATACCTGCTCTCGGCTCCGAGAAGGGTTTTGCTGACGTAATAGACCGGGAATTGTTGCCGATTTTCTTGCCTGAGTAGGACGGCGCTGATTGCATGGTCTGACACTGCAAGGTAGAGGAAGAGTTCCTCGTGCTGGACGGGGGTGGACAGCATGGGTGGTTTGGTTAAGTAATTTTTTAGATCGGCAAGGGCAGAGTCACACTCTGGGGTCCACTCGAACCGTTCTTGTTTCTTTAGGAGCTGGAAGAAGGGTCGGCACCTGTCCGATGAACGGCTGATGAACCTGTTCAGCGCGGCGGCCATTCCTATCAGTCTCTGAACCTCCTTGGCATTCCTTGGAGCTTGAATGCTCTGAATCACACTAATCTGTCGTGGGTCCACTTCAATGCCTCGATGTGTGACCAGGAACCCCAGAAACTTGCCCGAGCTGACCCCGAAGACACATTTTGAAGCATTCAGCCTCATTTTGTAGTCTTTTAGGATGCAAAGTACGTCCTTTAGATCCGCCAAGTGGGTGTTGCTCAGTTTTCTTTTTACCACCATGTCATCGATGTAGACATCGACAGTTCTGTCGAGCTGCGTCTTGAACATCTTTGTGACCAATCGCTGATACGTAACTCCGGCATTCTTCAGGCCAAAGGGCATAACCCTATAATAGTAAATACCCCTTGGAGTGATGAAAGCCGTTTTTTCTTAGTCGTCGGGGTGGAGTGAGATCTGGTAGTATCCTCGGTAAGCATCCAAGAAACTCATCCTTCCGAAGCCGGCGGTTGCATCCACAAGCTGGTCAATTTTGGGAAGGGGGAATGGATCTTTGGGGCATGCCCTGTTGAGATCAGTGAAGTCCACACAGACCCTCCATTTACCGTCCTTCTTTTTTACAACCACGATATTTGATAACCAGCTTGGGTAGTTGATCTCCCGAATGACCCCAGCTTCCAAAAGTTTTTCTGTTTCCTCCAAGACAGCATCTACATGCTGGGTAGTGGCCCTTCTCCCCTTTTGGACAACAGGTCGGCAATTTGGGTTAACATTCAGGCGATGACAAGCAACATCAGCGCCGATCCCAGGCATGTCATAGGGGGTCCAGGCGAACACTTCTAGAAAGTTCGTCAACAATTCGATGAGGGATTTTTCCTCTTATTTAGACAGAGAAGTGCTGATGACGAAGTATTTGTCTCCTCGCCGATCAATGTATATCTTCTTCAGGTCCTGTACAGCTTTGTTCTCGGGTGTCTGTCCCACATCATCGATAATGGGGGTGTCTTCATGCAACTCCATCATCTGCACTTTCTCAGGTTTTGTCTTCGTCGCACATGCTGTCAAAAAACATTGTTTGGCAGCCACTTTGTCTTTCCTGATTTCTCCAACTCCTGCTGGGGTTGGAAACCGAAGCAGCTGATGGTATGACGACGGAACGGCCCTCATGACGTGCAACCAGGTTCGTCCCATGATGGCATTGTAGGGGGAGGGTACGTTAACTACTAGGTATTCGATTTGCAATATGATTCCGCCAGCTGTTACAGGAATCGTCACCTTTCCCATTGGCCAAACTGGATCCGAGCTGAATCCGACCAATGGGTTAAGTGACGGTTGGAGGTCAGACTCATTAAGTCCCAACTTTTTGAAGAGGCTGTAGTACATAACTTCGGACGAACTCCCCTGGTCAATGAGCAGTCTTCTAACGTCGCAGTCCGCCATTCTTAAAGTAACCACCAAGGCGTCATTATGAGGAATCTGCACTCCCACGAGATCCTCATCGGTGAAAGAAATTGGTACACGGCCGCTGCTGACTTTTGCTTTCTTGCTGGGTTGTTGTACCTGCATCACTTCCCTTAGGTGTGCAGCTTTCTGTATCTCGGCTCGGTACCTATGTGTGTCGACGGTTCTTGATTCTGCCGAACCGTGCAACACATTGATTACCCGAATCAGCCTTGATTCTGGTTCCTTTCGGGCTGCATCCTCTACCCGCGGTTGCTCGGCTTCATTTTTTGTCTTCTCCCGTTCAATGAATTGGTCGAGGTGGCTTGCTTTGGGCAGGTCTTCCAAGTGAGTTTTCAGATGCCGACACTGCTCCGTCTTATGTCCCTTCTCGCGGTGGTATGAACAGAACCCCTTCTGGTCTCGGGTCGCTGGGTCTCCTCCCAACTTTAATGGCCACTTGAAGAAGGGCTTATCACGGATCTGGAGTAATATTTTATAGATGGGGTCCTTAAAAACTGTATAGAACTCCCTCAGTTACCCTTCTTCCTCGGCCGATATCTTCTGACCGGGGCTTCTTGGCATCCTTCTTCTTTGTCTTTTCGGCTGCAGCGCCAACCTTGGTCGATGCTATCTGGGGTATGTCTTCGTCCAACCGTGTATAGCGCTCGATCCTGAGCATTAGTTCCTGTATCGTGAGAGCTGGTTTCTTCATTAAGGACTGTCGCAAGCGATGCTCCCTGGGAAGGCCGATCTTGAACTGAGTTACAGCTAATTGCTCACTGCACTCGTCAATTTCGTTATAAGCTTCCCAGTAGCGTCGGGCGTATGCTCGCAATCCTTCCCCTTCCTCTTTTCGTAATGTCAGCAAGAAATCAACCTCCTTCGACTGTAAGCTGTTTACTATGAAACGAGCTGTAAAAAGCTCGGCTAGTTGCCTCCAGTTAAAAACAGACTTAAGTGGCAATTTATCAAACCACCGTAAAGCCACACTTCCCAGGCTGGATGGGAAGATTCGACACATCAGCATCTGGTCACTGCACCACACTACCATAAGCTGTTTGTAATGCCGAACATGGTTAATCGGGTCGGTCTTCCCGTCATAGAGGGTGAACTTTGGTGGGGTGAACTTTCAAGGAATTGGGTGGGATTCAATCTCCTCAGTAAATGACGTGGATGCAATTTGATCAAGGGCCTTTTTCGTCAGGTTATGGCCTGTGCGCTCCTTAGTTTGCTGTCTTCTATCCTCCGGCTTTTCGTTATACCACTGATCTCAGTCCTCTCTCTGCCGATCTCCTTCAGCTGGACTATTATTTGGCGGGGTTTCACTCCTTCCCCTCCGCCGACCCGTGTGCTTGTTAACGCAACACCTGGTACTAAGGGTGTAACTCCCTCTTACTGGCGACGCTTCATCATCCCTTACTCTAGTAACCTGCTCCCGATCTGGGTACCCTTCTCTCCTGCGCCCATTTCTTCCAGAGAACGCCTCCCTCATGGCCCGAACTTGGGAGGTGAGGTAGGTTATCTCTTCTCCGCGCTGCCGAATTTCCCTCTCTGTTGCACGGAGCGTATCCTCACTCAAGATCCGCCTGCTGGAGGGTGACGAGGCAAGATTCCGAGGGTGGTTCCTGCGGATGTTTCTGCCCCTGACATAGCCCGTATCCCTCCGCATTTCATCTGGTGCTTCCTGGTGGCTTTCAGCGGGCGTTCGTATCTCCGACCTTAGTGTTCTCATTCTTTGCCGATCTACTGGTGTAGATTGGCAGTGTGCCGAGTTAGTCGGGTCTTTATTGGAGGAGGCTCCGAAGCCTCTCCCGTCGTGGTTTTCTCCCTACGTCTTCGGTTGTTTAAACTCATGATTTTTCTTAGCCTTCCCACAGACGGCGCCAATTGTAGGTGAAATTTTTCGGGAAGGCCGGGCCGAACTCTCAAGTCCCAAATGGATGAGTCCAAATATCTCCTGCAAGACAAGGAAGTTAGAATGGGTCGACCCTTAATGGGCCGATCACACTCTGAAGATTAAGTTAGCAAGCTTAATCGATAAAGATGAATGAAAGTTGTGAATTCTTGAGATTAACTGTCCATACCTGGCTCTCGATGCATTGGGTATTTATAGAACCTTTAAGAGAGTGTGTTTTGCCTTGGCCTACCAGCAGGCTCTCATGGCCCGCTGGGTAGGCATCATCATTGATGCCGCCTGATTATTTACAGGGTCTGGCGCACCGTCGTGGAGGATTCCGGCTGACCGGACGTGCACGTCGACGTCGCGTGGGCAGCCGCTTGCGTATTTAATGCGAGTCAACTCTGCATTTAATGCTCAAAGACCGCTAGCGGTTTGGGCCCGCTTTTTGCAGTTTGGACTATGCTGTAAAGGAGGTCGACAGTCAAAGCTGGGCCTCCCTCTAATTCTGATCTGAGCCTGCCAAGCAGCTCCAACTTTAATTTGCGCAGATTGGGCCTCACCCATTGGGTTGGACCGGGGGTTATTCCCCTACATAAACAACTGCCTAGAAAATGTGAAGTATTTTTTAAATATTTCTTCTAATGATTTACTTAAATTCTAAAATAATAGAATATCATAAATTCATAAAAAAACAACTTAACAATATAACTTAGATTATATAGTTAAAAGAATCATAGAAGGACATAACACTTCCAAGCAAATAATAGAATTTATAAAGGTCTAAAATTATGACGGTATTCTAGTGAAAACATAACTTACTTATACTTCTTGAAGATATCATCCCAAATATGATGAATAACACTTTGTCCGAGCATAAGTCACCTACAAGCTACACACAGATTAAGTAAAAAGTTAAAACAACAATCATGACCGGATGAATCTATTTACACAAGACTTAAATGTTCCTTCCTGAAACTGAAGAATGAAAAGAATTCTTAAACCAGGAAATGCACAGTAAATTAGACATGAAAAAGAAAAACCAGAAAATGCACAGTAAGAATTAGAATGATCAATATCTACTCCCTGATTAGGAATAAGAAAAAATGCATTCAAATGCAGAATCTTAGCTTTGGTATATCCACTTTCACAATCTCCTTGAAAATTGAAGAATATTATCTACAAAAGTTCCACCATCTTACAGCATGCAATAAACAAATAAAATTTGTTGTTGAGTGATCATATACATTACTAGGCATTGTTTTCCCAGTTAACATGCTTGTAGATTAGATGGGAAAAGTGAAAACATATTGTGTTAGTGGACCAAAATGGGTAATAGTGACTGGTCAATGATGATTTGTGAATGGGCCACACACAAAGATGCAAGATGAAATAGAAACATATTTAAAAAATTTAAGTTGAGATGATTATAGGAGCTAACCAGATAGAATTTAAGAAACTGGGCCCTCTTCTTCTTATAAGTCGGGGTGAGAACTGAGAAGTACCTGCGGACTGCCGACCGCCGACTGCCAACTGCCAGGAGAGAAGATTGATTAGGATTACAAAGAGAAAAAGTTTTAAAATCCCACAAAAATTGATCCGTTGAGCTGCTGCAGTTGAGAGAGAGCGAGAGAGAGAGAGAGAGAGAGAGAAGTACCTGTCAACTGCCGGAGTTCAGATCGGTGCCGGCGTTGAGATCAATCGAAATATCCAAGCGACGAATTGACGATTGACGAAGAGTTGATTCAGTCGAAGACGCAAGCTGAATTTCTGATTTGAACCCTAATTCCGAAACCAAAAGAGGGGTTTTTATACTAATTGAAAACCAGCCGGTGACCCATCAACGGGTCATTCGGTTCACCGGTTGAACCGCCGGGTTGAACGGTTTTTGCAAATTAGAACAATTTTTTCATTAAAACAGTTTTATAAGTAAACCCGAACTGCTAATAGGCTTGGTGACGGTTCAATCGGACAGTCCAGTCTGAGTTTTAAAACATTGATGTATTTATTGATAGAACTCTGGCCTTAATTAAATAAACAGAATAGAAAGAAATAAGAGTTCTAACCGAGGAATATCGCTGTGTGAGGGCAATTTCATTCGGCTACTGCTATGGAGTTTGGGTCTTCTATGGTGGATGAATGATCAGCTCTGTAAAGTTGTTGCTCGGCTGCTTTGACGGTGGCTGCTGTGTATGTGTTTTTGCTATGCTGGTAAGAGTTGTGAGATTTTTTTTTTTTATTTCTTCTCTGTTTAGGAAAGGGAGGGAGAAACCACCGACAATTAAATGTGATTAGTTTTTCCCAGCAAGCAAATTTGCAGATTTGTTTCTTTTAGTTTTTTTTTTTTTTTTGTGTTTTCATAGATTGGTTTTTTCTTCTTTTAGTTAATTTTTGTGTCTCCTTGCCAGCATTTAATTTCTTCAATTATTTTCTATGATTAATTTTTTGTTTAATTATTATTTTATTTTTTTGGTTTTCCTTTATAAGAGAGGGAGAGAGGAGTGAAGCTAGGTGTACAACGTACCATCGTAATATTTTCAAATTTTTTTTAAAAACTATGGATTAAGTTTTGCAGGCCTTGCATATGGTACAGTATAGATAGATAAATATTCGTCTGCTTCGTCCAACCTTAGCATAGAAAGAGTTCAAATAATTATATATATATATATATATATACTATACTATATATTATAACAATACGTTAGCAGGTCTTTGAAACTAAAAATTTCAATCTAATTTTCTCACATTTTTCAATTAGTAAAATACAAAAATACATGTGTTTTTATTTTATTGGTTGTATCAAAATTATTCTTTTTACTTTAAATTTCATTATATTTTGTTAGTTAGTCCATATGGTAAGTTTTTCAAATTTCCTCCAATTATGCTCCTTACATAGAATCTTGAATAAAAAATAAAAATAATTTTAAATTTCTATGAAGTGAAATACATATGTATCAAAATTATTACTATTGCTATTACCCATCAATCACACCACTTTAAAAATAGTTAAAAAATAATAACAAAAACAAATCAAAATTTTGATGAAGCCTAATGAAATTTAAGTTATTACATTTATTTGCTTCTCAATAGACGAATGATTGGTACTTATTTTAAGTTTTAAGCATGAAATTAAATTAAAAGTGATTGAATTGTCTATCTTTAGTAGCCAGACTGAATCCAAGGCAATTTTTTTTTAACTGTGCTAATGTTAGTATGAAGATGTTCTTAACTTTCTTTATTTTTATTTTTTAGTAACTTTATACTATTTTATTTTTAAAATTTAATAAAAATTATTTTTAAAATTTTAAAGTATATCATAGACAACCAAAAAAAAAAAAAAAAAAACAATAAGTAACTGAAGTATTTTCATTTGACAAGTCAAATATTAATGTTTCTGTAAAGTTTGACAGTATTTATAGTAGATTCAATGAGTCAACAAATTTTTATAATATGAGTGCACATGTTTGGGTTAGGCTAGGGAGATGTTTATCCCTATTAGTTCACTCAAACTTATATTTATCTTTAATCTTATGATGTGTGGTTTGAGTTAAGCATAACCTTAATATGCATAATAATCGTGAAAATAGTTTGCGAGTTTAAATAAATCAATAAAACTAAATTAAAAATCATATTCCCCTAGTTAAGTATGTTAGATATTTAATAATAAATTACACTTCTCTAACTTAAATTAAATCATTTCCTCTAAATTTGTTGTTCTAAGTGATAATATTTAATGCACTTAATAGATAATTCATTTACAATAAATAGACTCATGTACTTAACAAGTTTAAAAATTAATTTAGCTTCTTAGCAAAATCTTAACCATATATATATATATATATATATTTTATCATAGTCTAAGTATTTTTATTACAATCAATTGATAGTATTTAATTGTAGAATATGAACATATTATATTTAATACAATTCATATTAGTATGTTAATATTTAATAATAAAAAAAAATCTTTAGTGTTATAAAATTATTTTATTTTTTAAAATTTATTTTCTACATTCGTGCATAACACGAGTTCACTGTTAGTACTATATCTATACTATATATTATAGTAATAGGTTAGGAGGTCTGTGAGCTTCAAAGTGTTGATCTATTTTTTTTAATTTCTTGAATTTAAAAAATATAAAAATAAAAATGTCATGAAGTCATTGGTTATTTAATTAATATGGTGGTGTTTTTTCTTTTTTTGAATTGTCACCCTTTCAATATAGAAACTTTTAAAGTTATTAAAGATAAAAAAAAAAATATAGTAAAACTAAATATATCATGGATTATTTGTAATCAATAAAGTACCAATGTCTAACAATCTATTCAAATTCCTATTAGTAATGCTATTTTCAAAGCAATTTAAGTTTTCAAAATTTTTATATATTTGTGTTTTTTTTTTTTTTTTGTGGGTTAGATTTATCCAAACCTAATAAAGAAGACAACAAGAAAGGTTAATAAGCTTATAAAATAATAATTGAAGAGGAAGATAAATAACTTTTACTTTGTCCATTATGATTTTTTTATTGTATGTTGCAATATACTAAAGATCCTGTATATTGGCATGAGTACGTTTTTATTTTAAAGAACTCACAATATATAATATTTTATGTAAGAAAGAACATACGTATAAGAAAAGTTTGATGATGTTTCATTGTTAGAAACAAATAACGCATCATTAATTCATTTCACATTGTATAAATCCATTTGGTTATATTAAATAATTACCCAAACAAAGGAAAAAATAAAAAATAAATATAAAATTTGACACACATAAAATATAGTAACTTTTTATTAAATAGTTTTATAGATAAACATTAATCATGTATGTAATTAAAAGATTTGCCTATATTTATTTCAATTAACTTAAGGAAATTCAATTAATTTTCTTCACTATTAATTTACATTTTCTCAAAAAATAAAGTGTAATAATGTTGTTTTATTAATTTGAATGACTATTTCTTGATAGATATTAGACATATATTCATATATTTTTTTTTATAGTTTATATTTATTTCTTTTTAATCCTGAATATAAATCAATAAAATTAATGTCAAAATTTAATTAATGTATTTACTTCCAATAAAAAAAATATATATTAAAAGTGTAATTTAATAGTTAGTACATAAATTTTTTTTTCACATTTTTTTTTCTCTTTATGGCTATTATAGTAGAGAAAATATTGTTAGTATGTTTAGTCCAAATAACATTCAGGACGAAAGTTATTCTATAGATACTATATCGTTTAATATTATATTTTCATTACATGATCCTATAAAACTGTTTGCTTGTCAAAAATTCTTTGAAAAATTGGCTTATAATAATATATTTGTGGTCCGCGCATAACACAGGTTCATGTATCTATACTATTGTAGGTGGGTTTTTTAGGAAGGCCTGGTTAAACTCTCAAACTGATTCGACGAACACGAGCAATTTGTAACAGAAGAAGACAATGAAAATGACTCGGCCCCCTTTGAGTTGAAGGTACTCCGATAATTAAGTTAGCTAGCTTAATCACAATGAATCGAATAAAGTACTGAGAGCTAGAACTCAAGTGAACATACCTTGCACCTTTAGTGTATGAGGGTATTTATGGGTTTCGGAATGCCACGTTCCCTTTGAAAATTAGAATTACTTTCCTTCTAGGAATCTTCTTTGTTTGAGTCAGTTTAATGTATTAGACATATCCTTTACTTGTTCTAATTTACTTAGGAATAAGATTTGTATTATGGCCTTATTTAGCCCTTATATCTTTTGGATTAGAATCCCTAAACCAGCCTTTTTGGGTCTTAGCCTTTAATCGGCATGAGCCCAGCCTATTAAGTCTACATCTCCCACGCTGACCATGGCTGGTCTTCTTTTTTATCTTGGGCTTGGCTTTTATTGGGCCTATAATTGCCCCCTAGTCCTTGTGCCTTGTTTTGACTAATGAAGGGGACAAGGGCTGAGGTTTGTATTTAATACTCATCCTTTGGCCTTCTCGTCGTTTCAAGAGCTCATGCATCATGTGGTAGCTTCACACCGATCCTGGAACTGGAGGGGAGCACTGTATGGACTGCCGAGGTGACGCTTGGGTTGAACGACATGATTGCTGTAATTTCTCGACCTCTGAACTGACGACATGGCTCGCTATAAATTGGGCAACTTGTCGCCTATCCTCATCATTCGATCTTGGCTTGAGATTTCTGGTGAGAGAGAGAATGGATCTTGCCCTAACATTGTAAGTTCTTCTAACCCTTACTCTATTCCCCTTTTGCCATCAGTTTTCACGATCATCCCCTAATGGCGGCTCGCCTTAGGAAACTCGTGGATAGTTCGAGAGCTATTATTGCCTTTAAGTCTAGGTATAATATGGCTTACCAATTTGGCCTTGAGTTGGTTGCCTCTGATGATTATAGGATGGAAGAAACCGAGAAAGGGATGCCCTTCCCCGTAATTGCCATCGTAGAGGGCGGCAGCAGGTTTCATTTGCACCTTTTTCTTATAAAATTCCTTTAATACCACGATGTGTGTCTCGCCCAAGTAAGCCTGAATGCCAATAGGATTATCATGGGGATGCTTGAGCTGAACTGAATGCCAAACGTTAATTTAGGGCTTGTAGAGCTTAACTTATATCATGCTTTATGCAAAGTCGGGGGTGATAGTTGGAAAGTTTACCTTAGGCGACTGATAAAGCTAGAGAAATAAGGAAATGCCTTCTGTCTTTGGGTAAGGGCGTAGATGACATTAGAGTATGAGTTTTCGGTCCCTAGCAATTTGGTAACCTCTTGTTGACCAAATGTCATTGAGTTGATGTCGTAGAACCCCCAGAGAATTAGTTTGGTGCCAACCCTTTACTCTTCATGTGCATATTAAATTGTTTAACACTAATTCACTTCATCTTGCTTTTTTCAAAATCTGGTAAAAAGAGCAAAAAAGAAAGAGACGTGGAGTGTCAATTTGAGCGATTTGCACAAGGTCTTGAACTATAAAGGCCATGGTCGACTTCGTGACATTGCAAGGACCCCTCACATTCTGCTGAACTATCCATTTTGGGTTTCTACCTTCATTGCCTCTGGGATCTCGTCGGGTGTAATTGCCAAACTATTGAATGAGGGTGCAGCTGGTGAGTTCGTTGAAATTCCAGTTGGTATTATGATCGAACGAGTACTCCTCAACGATCAAGTGACTATTATCAATCCACCTGCCAACGCATTACCACCAGTTGAGGGTACTGTTACTCGTGTTGTTGGAGATGCCATCCTAGTGACCACAGGAGTTGCCTTTCTAAGTTGGGCATCATTTGAGTTACTCACATATCCTGCTAACGATCCTATAGAACATTTTGGTGGTGAGGGTAACTCGATCCACAATATCTCCTCTGAGCGGTCAAGTTCCACAGAATCGGCATCAACGTTTACTCCATACATGACGCCAGATTGTTGGGTCATATCCAAAATTGGGCAGAAATGAAAATTAGTCTATCTTTCTTCTTTCGATTCTGATAGCTCTGACAAGATGAATTTGAAGGAGCTTGTGTTGTAAAGGTCGGCGAAGAAACTGAAGAAAACGGGGAGGCTAGAGACAAACGTAGCAGAATCCATACCCCCACTTACTATTGTAGAGGTCGGCTCTTCTGAACCTAAAAAATAGAGAAAGATGAGATCATCGAAGAAAAAGCCAATGGTGGAGGATAAACTGGTTGAGCTAGCTCTGAAGAGACCCATAGTTGCGTTGACTGATCATTGTCCAAGTAGTAGTGCTTTCGATGAAGATGCTGGCCGTGTGATCATAAAACCTAATATTGGTGGTCGCCTTATAGTGCCTAGTGATTCCATAATCAAGTCGACTGAGGTAGCAATGGGTTTAGTTCAAAGTTCCCTCCAGCAAGTTGACATTTACTTGTTGGAAAGTAACAACAACTTATCAATCTTCCTGGGGGCCTTTCATGACTCCCTGCTAGTAAATTCTTCAGTTTCTATAAGTCTTTTTCATTGGTTACGTATATGTTTTAATAGCTCTTTTTCATTTCCAGGGCTCTCTCAATGCTTTAGAGGTTATACGGTGCTTTCGAGCTCTAATAATAGAGCATGAGAAACTTAATGAAGTGCACGCAACACTAAAGAAGGAGTGGATTGAGTCGAAGAAGGCCCAATTGGGAGTCGCAAAGGAGGTCGGGAAAGTGAAGATTGCCTTGAACCAGGTCATTACTGATTTAAGTAAAAGGGATGTCGACGTTTCGAAGCGGGATGACGAGAACGTCATTCTCTCGGTGAACTTGTACAAGGCGAAGGCTGAACTCGAGAGAGTCAAGGCCAATGTTGCAAAGGCTAAGATTGAGGCCGAGGAGAGATATAAACAAGGCGTGGTAGACAATGCTGAGGATTTTACACAGCAAATGGTTGATCTATCCCAGTTGATCTTCGTCGAAGGCTGGCAAGAGGCTCTAAAAGCAGTGGAGGTCTGTTAGCACTCCATTTTGGCCACTCGGCGATCCTCAGCCCGATCGGAAACACCTCCAAACCAACACAAGCATACTCAAGCCCAAACCAGCTTTCCAAGTTGTCGCGCCCAGATTTTTCGCACTCGAGGAATACTCACACAAGTGGAAAAAATGTTGTACTCTCTCGTTAGAACTCACTCTCCCAAAAGAATGAGTGCGACTAGATTTGAATTGAAAATTGATTTGAAATAAAGGGTTTTTGAAAAAGATTCGGAGTCGCCACCTAACTTGATTAAGGTGAGTTAGGTCACCTAAAAACTAAGAGTAATCCGAAAACTACACTTAGGGTTTTTGAAAACGATTTTGAAAATATCTCCTCAAGAGAGGGTTTTTAAGGAAAACAAGTTGTTTGGCAACATTTGAAAAACATTTAACCCTTTTTAGAAAAATAACTCCTTTTGGTCTTTGAAATCAGTGATTCTAAGTTCGGAGGTTGGTTACGTGTAGGGAAGACGCACTAAGTTATCACCCTACCCCGCCCTTTCGGTACCTACATGTCAATCTACCCTAGATTTACCTATGAGAGTCTTTAATTAACTAATGGTTCAATGCTATTCACTTTTAGAAAAACAATGTTTATAAACTAACATGATGCATGATATGCAAAATAAGAGGGAATTGAAGAATAGATTTGGAAATAAATTTGAAAAGAATTTGATTTGAAAATAGATTTGAAGAGATGGAATTTGAAATTGGAAAATTTGAAAATTTGGGAATAGAAATTTGAAATTGGAAGGTTGAAAGTAAATTGGAATTTGAGATTTGAAAAGATTTTGGAAACCGCACCCATGAGGGTGGAATTGAAAGTTTGAAAAGTGTTGTGACCGCACCTATGAAGGTTGCCTACGTATCCCTTTGGGGGAATCAGGTCAGTCGTAGTTCGGACAAGAGTCCGATAGAAGGTTGGATTAAAGAAGGAAGTTGAATTTTGATTTGAAATTGGAAGAAGATATTTGAGATTGAAATTGAAACAATTGGACTTGCTTTGGAAAGATAAGTTTTGGAAAAATTTGGTTTTAGGAAAGATGGAAGTTTAGGAAACCTAGACTTAGGAAAGGTAGGAGACCTAGGGAAGACTTGAGATTAAGAAAGATTGGATTTAGGAAAGGTTCGAATTAGGGAAGTTTCAAATTAGGAAAGTTCTGAATTAGAAAAGTTTTATTTTTGGAAAGTTTTGAATTAGGAAAGTTTTCAAATTAGGAGAGTTTCGAATTTAGAAATGTTTGAAAAAGGGAAGTTTTGATTTTGGAAAGTTTTGAAAAACAAGGAAGTTTTGAAAATAAGAAAGTTTCGTTTTGGGAAAGGTTTGAAAAAGGAAAGTTTTCAATTTAAGAAATGTTTGAATTAAGAAAGTCTCGAGTTTAGAAAAGAAGTCTTACATTTGGAAAGATTTGAAGTTTAAGAAAGTTTAGAATTTAGAAAGTTTTTAGGTTTAGAAAGATTTAACTTAAGAAGGTTTCAAATTTAGAAAGTTTTGAATTTGGAAAGATTTGATATTTAGAGAGTTTAAGATTTAGAAAGTTTTAGAGTTTTAGAAAATCTTAAGATTAGGAAAGGTTTGAGTTTAGGAAAGATTTGAAAGCTTGAATTTGAAAAAGATTTTGGAAAGGGGTAGAATTAGGAAAGGGTTGAATTAGGAAAGATTGGAAAGTTGAGTTTTAAAGTTTAGGAAAGATTTTTACGTTCAAGTTTTGGAAACTTAAGATTTAGGAAAGTAGAAGTTTAGGAAGGATTTGAATTAGGAAAGAGTTGGATTTTGAAATTTAAGGAAAGGTTTAAAGTTTGGGTTTAGGAAACTTCTGATTTAGGAAGGAATTAAATTAGGAAAGGTTTGGGATTAGGAGGGGATTGGATTTAGTTTCTAAAAGAAAAGATTTGATTTTGTTTCCAAGAACGGAGGACGGGATCTAGTTTCCTAAACGGGGAGATTTGATTCGGTTTCCTAAAGGGAAGATAGGATTTGACAAGGATTTGGAAAGGGAGATTCTAGAAACCCTAGATTTGGAAACTTATAGTTTTGACGTAGAAAAGAGGTTTTGGAAACATGTATAGTTTTGATGTAGAAAACGAGAGGTTTTGGAAACCTAGGTTTGGGGCAAAGTTTGAAAACCATGTTTTTGGGAAGAAAATTTAGGCTTTCCTAATTGTGGGTTCTAGGGCTTGACTTGGGCTCTAAGGAAAAGGGATTTTTAGAAAGTGCGTTTTTGGAAACGAAGGTTTTGGAAGGAAAACCTAGAGGGGAATTTCTAGAAGGAAGATTTTAGAAAAGAAAGTTTTTGGAAAGATTTTTAGGAGAGATTTTTTTTTAGGAAAGTGAATCTAGGGAGTGATTTTAGAAAGTGAATTTTGAGAAAAAGATTTTGGAGAGGAGTTGAAAAAGAGAGTTTTGAAAAATAGATTTTGGAAGGGAGTTTTTGAAAACAATTTTGAAGAGGGAAATTTTAGGAAAGTATGTTGAAAAGAGATTTTTAGGAAGAGATTTTTAAAGAGAGTTTTTAGAAGGTGTAAAAACATCTCACTTTCCTAAAGCAATTCTAACCATAAGAAGGCTAGAACCACTTTAGGAAAGCGGTTTTGAAAACAATGAGATTTGAAAATATAAACCAAAAGGTCACTTTTGATGTAACACTTTCCTAAACCAATCCTAGCCATGGAAAGGCTAGAATCACCCTAGGATTGTGATTTTGAAAACATGATTTTGAAAAAGAACTTTTGATGCAATTTTGAAAACAAGTTTGAAAACGTTTTGAAAAACAACTTTGAAAATGGTTTTTGGAAGATGCAAGACTATGATATGCACAATGCAATTTGGGGTCGTGAACATACAAGGCTAAGGCTTCACCACATAATCAAGGGGGCCGGACCCACGTGGTCTTTGGTTAGACTAGAAGAAAGCCCCCGACACGGTGACTCTCCAACAGTCTAATCCTACACATGGACCGGGAGTCCCCTTGTTTCAAGCATGCAAAGAAAGGGCGGCAAAGAGATGGGGGATTAAAATAGAGAAAACCCAAGTGGGTTGGAAAGAGAAAAGAGAGGGGGGAAGTGCAGAAAATTAAATAGGGAGTCTACCTTGTATCTTCTTTAATTTGCGAGCCTTGCTTGTCTTCAGTCTTCGGTCTTCGTCTTAATCTTCTTCTTCAGTCTTCAAGGGTTGTCTTCAAGTTTTGGATGGCAGCTCTTCAAGTCTTCGAAGGGTGGTTGAAGGCTAGTGTATGAGTGTATGGGGGAGTGTATGAGTGTATAGGAGGCTAGGGTTTGTGTATAGTGGCTAGGGTTTGGGGAAAACCTAGGGAGGCTACGGTTTTGGAGGTGCTCGAGCTCTGTGTATCGAAATATAAGATTTTTAGGTTAAGTTTGCAGAACCCCTTCACGTTGAATGAGGCTCTGTATTTATAGAGAGAGGACAAATCTGGCGCCTGTTGCAGTGGCGCAAGGGCAAACTTTACATTGGCACCACTAGGAGTGGCGCCAGGCCATTTTTTGGCTTGGCGCCACTACTAGTGGCGCCAGCCAATTAGGAAAGGTTTAAGATCAGCAAGCAACGTATCTTTGACTAGATTTGGGCGCCTATACTAGTGACTACCATGTAAATTTTAGCCTGGCTTCACTAGGAGTGACTCCGGGAAGTCCGGGAATGATTTGAAGGAGCTGGGAATTGTTGGCCCAAGTAGGCAACCCAAGAGGGGGGGTGAATTGGGTTTTATAGAATTTTTAACAAGAGTTTCAACTAAAAAATCGTTTATGGATTTTAGAAACAAATAATCAAAGTATATGTATCAAGCAAATGAAGTGTACATTAAAGCAAGTATTTGCAAGCATGCATAATGAGCAAGTAAGCAAAACAGAGGCAGAAGAAATATGCACCAGATTATAGAGGTTCGGCCAACCTTGCCTACGTCCTCTCTTCTTCGATCCTTTCGAAGGAATTCCACTATGCAATACACCTTACACAGCTGCTGGTTCTGCCACGAGTGCCCAGCTCACTCTTTACAAAAGCTTCTTCCCAAGCTTTCAAAACCCAAGAGATTTTGTCCAAGCTTCTCTTAAACTTACAAGTGTTTTTCCCAAGAACACTTAAACTTACAAGGTTACAAACCCTCCCAAACAAGAATGAATGAAGATTATACAAAGAGTGACTCTCCTAGTGAGTATACAAATGAATACAACTCAATGGATAACTTTAAACACTCAGCAAGAATATGTAACAGTTAAGTGCAGGTGATTTTCAGCTTTGAAGCACTTGATATGAATGGTATGATTGCTCTTCCTTTCTTCTTTGAAGCTGTATGTATCTCATATATATAGGTATGGATCGATTCTAGCCGTTGGAGAAGTATGGGAGAAGATTTGGTTGTGTTTGTGCCCATACCGTCTGTCAGAAAATTAGCCGTTAGAGTCTAGGAGTTGACTCTTTTTACAATGAGTCGACTCTTTTTGCATTTCAGCAGATTTTTTAAGTTTCTGTCCAAATGAGTCGACTCTTTTGTCCCAGGAGTTGACTCTTTTCAGCAGTCTGCAGAATTGTTTGTTCTCTGTTGCAATGAGTCGACTCTTTTTGGCCAGGAGTCGACTCTTTTAAGCTTCCAGCAGATTTCCAAGGCTCTGTTCGAATGAGTCGACTCTTCTTGCTTGAGGGGTCAACTCTTTTTACTCAAAACCCATATTTTTGCAACTTTTCTTCAATCTTTTTCAAAGCTTCCAATCTCTTCAAGGATCATCTAAATAGGCTTTTTAAAGCTTGCAAACACTTCTTCAAGATTAGATGACTCCAAGAACATCTTCAATCCATTCAAGGTGAGTTTTCTTCATTTTCATCACTTGTAGAGCTCTTCCATTATCATGGCTTCATCTATTGATTCAAGTTTTCTTCAATATCTTCAAGAGAGCTTCCATGACTTAGAATCTTCATTTCTTCAATCAACATGGCTTCTCCATGGACTTCAACAACTCAAGAAAGCTTTCCAAATCTTGTGATTCCTTCCATGTCTTCAAGACATCTTTACATCAATCAAGAAAGCTTTTATGTTTTTGAGTTGGTCTCTTCTTTTTCCATTCTTGCAAGATGTCTTCAAGTACTCAAAGTCTTCAATCTTTTAAATCAAGACTTTGATCATTTTCATTCTTCTTCTTTGATAACCATCATCTTCATTCCCTTATAAAATCACCATTGTTGAATATGCTATTCTTTCATGCTTATCAATCTTCAATCTAGGATTTTCATCAACTTGAGATTTCTTTTTCTTCTTATAATATCACCTTTGTAGAATACATCACTTCATCATGCTTTTCATCATAAATCCTTTATTATGATAAGCTTCAAGTCAAGATCTAATTAATAATTCATCTGCACACTAAGTAGAATTATTAGATCATTTAACCATGTTTTGTTATCATCAAAATCAAGGTATTGACTCAACAGGAATGATCCGGGGGGCCGGAAAGGAGCAGGAACACTTAAAATAGTGTCCTGGAGATATTTGACTTGAAAAGTGAGGATAAGATGTGTCGGAGAGGTTGACCAGGCCTTTAGGGGCAAAACGATCAATCGGACTAAGAAACTGCCAAGGCGAACTCGGATTGTCCCGGAAAAAGACTTGGGATCTAAAAACATTATTTAGAATGTTCCTAAAGGTTTTTGGTTTGATTCCCAGAGCCGGCGTGGTCAGAAAAGGAGACCGGCCCATTAGGGGCAAAACGGTCATCTTGTACCGGGTTTGCCAGAATTGACTCGGAATGGTCCGGAAAGGTAAAGGAAGGTTGAGAATACTATAAAAAGTATTCTCGGGTCATTACCGATTTGATACCCAGAGCCGGTGTGGTTGAAGAAGGAGACCGGCCCTCTAGGGGCAAAACGGTCATTTTGTACCGGGTTGGCCGGAACTGACTCGGAATGATCCGAAAAGGTAAAGGAAGGTTGAGAACACTATAAAAAGTATTCTCAGGAGGTTACCGGTTTGATACCCAAAGCCGGTATGGTCGAAGAAGGAGACCGGCCCTCTAGGGGCAAAACGGTCATTTTGTACCGGGTTGGCCGGAACTGACTCGGAATGATCCGGAAAGGTAAGGGGAGGTTGAGAACACTATAAAAAGTATTCTCAAGAGGTTACCGGTTTGATACCCAGAGCCGGTGTGGTTCTCGGGGCGTTTGGATGCCTAGGGGCAAAATGGTCATTCTGACCGAAAAGTCTCGGAAAAGGTCCTAAGGGTAGTTTGGTCCTTTTCCACCGAAGTGGGCTAACAGCCACTGGTGTTGACCTAGGTTTTGAGTGTTTCCGCCACTCTAACGGTGTGAGTATTTTTGCTACTCGGACGGGGTTGATGATTTGTGAGTATTTCCGCTACTCGGACGGGATTGATGATTTGGGAGTATTTCCGCTACTCGGACGGGGTTGAGTATTTTCGCTACTCGGACGGGGTTGAGTATTTCCACTACTCGGACGGGGTTGATGATTTGGGAGTATTTCCGCTACTCGGACGGGGTTGAGTATTTCCGCTACTCGGACGGGATTGATGATTTGTGAGTATTTCCGCTACTCTAACGGCTTTGTGAGTATTTCCGCTACTCTAACGGTTCTGTGAGTATTTCCGCTACTCTAACGGTTTTGCTACTCGGACCGTCTCGAGGAATAAACTGTCTCGAGAGTGGGACTGGAAGGGGTCTTACCGTCTCCGAAGAGACGTGCCTAGGTTTTGAGTGTTTCCGCCACCCTAACGGTTTCGTGAGTATTTCCGCTACTCTAACGGTTCTGTAAGTACTTCCGCTACTCTAACGATTCTGTGAGTATTTTCGCTACTCTAACGATTCTGTGAGTATTTCCGCTACTCTAACAGTTCTATGAGTATTTCTGTTACTCTAACGGTTCTGTGAGTATTTCCGCTACTCTAACAGTTCTGTGAGTATTTTCGCTACTCTAACGGTTCTGTGAGTATTTTCGCTACTCTAACGGTTTTGTGAGTGTTTCCGCCACTCTAACGGTTTTGTGAGTATTTCCGCTACTCTAACAGTTTTGTGAGTGTTTCCGCCACTCTAACGGTTTTGTGAGTAGTTTTGCTACTCGAACCGTCTCGAGGAATAAATTGTCTCGAGAGAGGGATTGGAATTGAAATAAGAAAAAACAATGCCCCTAAAGGCATTTTGGTCATTTTGCCTCTATTTGGGCCTGACAGGCCCACGAAGCGATGGAAAGACGGAATTTGGAACTAGAGAATTGGATTCGATAGGAATATGCCCAAAATGACTTGAAAACAAGTCTGGACAGAGTGTAGACTGCCGAGCGGTCAAAAATGGGGTGCTTACACAAGTCCAATCTAATTTTTCAACCACTTCGCGGGCCCACTTAGGCCAATAGAGGTAAGATGACCGAAATACTGCTATTACATTAGTCAGCCCAATCCAGACCAGCACGTCTTCCATAAGACGATAAGTCCATTCAAATCCAAAGTCAAATTCATTTGTCCCGTCATTCGAGAAAGTTGATCCCTCAATGATGGTAAGGCCATCTAATCTAGCACGGCACGATCATCGAGAAGCTTTATTCCTCAAATTGGTAAAGCCCCTTTCACACTTACCTCCAAAAAGTACCTAAGTCCCCGACATGGAAGAGCGGTTGACTTCTAACGCCTACTAGCCCGCCAATGTAGAATGTCTACTAATCTGACACATTCTTTGAGAAAGCGCAAACCCGTCAAAAATGGAAGACAGTCTAAATTCGGCACGTTCTTTGAAAAAGCATAAACCCATTCTTTGAGAAAGCACAAATCCCTCAAGAACGGAAGACCATCCAAGTCCGTCACGTTCTTTGAGAAACACAAACCCCTCAAGAACGGAAGACCATCCCAGTCCGGCACGACCTTCATGAAAGTTTATCCCCCAAGGCGGTAAGACCTTTTCAAGCTTGTCCATCATGAAAGTACCAATTCTTTGAACAGAAGTCCAGAACAGATCCAAATCGGTCAACATCGACGCCTGCTAGCTCGTCCCGGTGAAAAATGACCATTTTGCCCTTAACGGGCCTGACACGTTTCTCGAGGAAGCATAAAGTCCTCAGAACGGTAAGATCACCTTCCAGAGCCATCCCTAGATGGTCCGGCATGTCTAATGCCATCTAGTCAACTCCGGTCCTTTCCTGGAGGTCCCCCGATCAAAATGAGCATTTGCCCCCAAGCATTCAAATGCCCTAGGAAACCATACCGGCTCTGGGTATCAAACCGGCAACACCCTAGTCAACTCTGGTCAACCCAGTCAACCCTAATCAATCTTGGTCAACCCTAGAACTCCTGGGATGAGGTGACCGCTATCCGGTCACTCCCTTCAACCGCACTGGCTTTGGGAATCAAACCGGTAACCCTCGAGACGCTTTTCAGGGTATTCCCTTCCATTTCTAGCCAAGCCCCACCGTCCGGGACCTTCCTTTGTCGAACCAGAACCTTCTTGCTTCACTTCGGGTGAAGCATGACCATTTTTTATCCATGCGCCACTATGAGTGGCGCAGAACCCCCCCTGAATTTGCACTATAAATATAGACCTCCTCCTTTACTGTTTTGGATCAAAAAATTTATCCAAAAATTCTCCCCTTTTCTTCAGACAGCTCCCAGAGCCCTCTCTTTCTCCCTCGAAGTCCGGTGACTGAGCGAAGGTCTGAAGCTTTAGTCTCCAAGCTCAATCGAAGGTCTGCCCCACTCCCCGGAAGCTCCAGAAGTCTTCTAAAGTCCAAGGCCTGAGCCTCCATCAAAGAAAGAAGAAACGAGACAAGGTAATCCTTTATTTACCTTCTGTATTCCCCCACTTTCTCTTCTCCCTCCGAACCCACTTGGATTCTTCTCTTTTTTTAATCCCTTATTTCTAAACCCCCCTTTCTTGCATGCTTGAAACAAGAGGACGTTAAGTCCATGTCGAGAGTGAACAAGAGCAGATTACTAATCGAGACCCTCTTTTTGGCCCTCACTCGCTTCACGGCATGGCCTTAGGGCCCTCTTGTAATGTGGCGATACCTACCCTTATATGTTTCATGCTGTTATTATCATCATCATGCATATGCATTCTCGCCATCTCTTTATCCCCTTAAAACCATTTTCAAAAGTAGCTTTCTCAAAACCACAAGTCTAGGTGAATCCTAACCCTTTTATGGTTAAGGTTCTCCTAAAAAAGTGTGACATTTTTAAATGACTCATGTTAGCCTAATTTTCTTATTTTCAAAAATCCGTTCTCGGAATGATCCTAGTCTTTCATGATGAGTGTTGTTTCGAGAAATGTGTGACATTGAAAAGGACCTAAAAGGTCTACATTTTTGGCTTCGTGCCTTTATTGTTTTTCAAAGCCACAAGCCTAAAGCGATTCTAGCCTTTCAATGGTTAGAATAGCTTTAGGCAAAGTACGATATTCATTTGGATGTCTAAAATCCAAGTTAGGGTTTTGGACCTTAAAACATGTTTTCAAAAGACTCAATTTTCGAACCACTTACAAAACTTGCATTTGTCAAACCCTATAAGTCCAATCCTAGGAAAATCCTGTTTTTGCCAACTAGGAAACTTTCCTTTTTCAAGCCAAAATCATACCTTTTTAAAACCCTCAAAATCCATGATTTCCAAATCAATCAAAGCTTCCCTCTTCCAAACTTTCCTTTTAAAACCAATCAAATCAAAACCTTCCATTTCAAATCACTCATTTTTCAAACCTTCCAAATTTAAAACCCAAATCAACTCTTTTCATTTTGGAAACAATCCAAACTTGCCTTTTTTTAAATCAAATCAAATGTTTTCAAATCAAATTTCAATCTTCCAGAAAATAAAACATTTAAAAAATCAAATCTTCCCGTAAATGAAACATTTTTAAGTCAAATCTTCATGAAAAGGAAACCAAATTCAATCTTCCTCAAAAGGAAACATTTCGAAAATCAAATCTTTCTGAAAAGAAAACATTTTCACGTTAAATCTTCTTGGAAAGGAAACATTTTTAAACTCAAACTTTTCTGAAAATGAAACTTTTTAGAAATAAAAACTTTCTAGAAATAGAAACTCATTTCAAAATTTCAACATTTTCGGACTCTTATCCAAACTACGATTGACCTGATCCTCTTTAAGAAGGTATGTAGGCAACCTTTCATGGGGTGCGATCACAACCCTTTTCAAATTTTCAATTCCACAATCCTATTCGAATTCCAATTTCATAACCATCTTTCAAGCTCTTTTTCAAATTTTGTTTTCAAAAGTTTTCTAAGTAGATAGTATTAAACATAGGTAACTGGTGAGTCATAATTAGGTGAGTAAAAAGTGATTAGACATATAGGCACCGCAAGGGCGGGGTAGGGTGATAGTCTTAAGACATTTTCTCTGTACGTAACCAACCCTTGGACTTAAGAATTTCTGTTTCAAATACCAAAACTGGAGTCAATTTTCAAAAGGGCTTTTCAACGTTTTTAAGGTTGTCAAACAACCCTACCTTCTAAAACCCTCTCATGAGAACGTTTTTCAAAAACCTTTTCCAAGAACTAAATTTAACCCTCGGGTTTTACTTAGTATAGATGACCTAGCACATCTTTAAATATGTTAGGTAGTGACTCTAAAGACCTTTTTAAAAAGCCCTAATCAATTCAAACCTCATCGCATTCATCCTTCTAAGAGGATGAATTCTAACAAGAGAGAACCGTACCAATTCCCCCCCCCCCCCCCCCCCCCCCCCCCCCCCCCCCCCCCCCCCCCCCCCCCCCCCCCCAAGGGCTAAGAGGGCCTGGCGTCCAGAAATGGGGCACGATAGCTTGGCGACTCCACTAGGGACAATTAGAGGGTTAGGCCTATGTGTAGGACTGTAAAACGAATAAAGCTACTCGAGCTTGGTTCGTATTCGGCTCTTTAAAAGCTCGTTTGAGATCGGTTTGTTATATAAACAAACCAAAATTGAACACATTTTAGAGCTCGTTAATTTTTTGAGCTCAGCTCAAACTCGGCTTGATAAACTTATATACACTTAAAAATTCAAGCTACTAGAGCTCGGCTCGTGATCGGCTCGATTAAAGCTCGTTTGAGCTCGGCTCAAAAGTTAATCAAACCAAGCTTGAACACATTTTCGAGCTCGTTAAACTGATCAAACCAAGCTTGAACAACCCTTCGTTCGGCTCAGCTCGGCTCGTTTACAACCCTACCTATGTCATGTCTAGTCACCCTTTACTCACCTTAGGTTCGTCGGTTACTTTATTTTGTTATATCCACTTTCTAAACTTTTCAAAATTCTAAATTTTTCAAAATGATTTTCGTTTTGCATAAAGTCAAATATTGCATCCATTACATGCTCTTGCATTGTTCATACATTATACTTTATTTTGCATTTGAGTTATTCTAAAAGTACTAACTCAGTGCATTTGTTTTGTAGGTGGACATTTATTCAAATTTTAATTTATGTTTATAAACTGCCATATATGCTATGTATGACAGGACGTATGGGAGTTGTTGGGCTCTTTCCTCAAATTTTCAAAATCATATACACACTTGCATATGCATTTTCATAGAATATTGACCCTGGTTACTACCTTCTAGTTAGATGGGGGAACAATACATTAACTATTGGTGCTAGGCAGATGTGTCACCTAACCAATGGTTTTTAGATAGTTCCCCTGCTCGGATCAACAACCTATAATGGAATCACCTCGGGGAGTGGGCCTAGGTTTGAAGATTTATGAGCCGAGCTTTTTAAGAAGCATTAGTAGCCCTCAACCTCATGTTCATATAGCACCTATGCATAGCTAAACCTCTGCCTGATTTAAGGCACGTGGTTTTTAAAAACCAAGTAGGAAAGAGCGATCGCTTTTCAATTTCCTTACTCCTGTTATTATTATACTTACATGCATAAATGCCTTGTTATCAATATCTTGTCATTCATACTATTAAATTGTTCATGCATATGTAATCATCCCAAGGAAAGAGTTCCAAAGTAACTCAAGCCACTTGCACTCCATACATATGATCAACCTCCAACAGAATGGCCCACGAGCCAATATCAAATCATAAGCCTACCCAATTTCTAAGGGTTCCAAACCCTAAGGGTCATGGCATGCATCCAATAATCATTTCATAAGAGGGGCCCCAATCCCTCTCACTCATGGAGATAAGGTTGCCACACGATAAGGGGTAATCCAGAGATAAGGTCATTCAACAACCCCCCAATATCAACAAGGCGAAACCGAAGACTCGCAAAGTAGTCTAGGTAGATAGGTGGAAAGTCCCATGGAAAATGTTCTCTTCCCCTAATCTATGTAATTTCAGCTTTCTATCTTAAAAGAAATAAAATTATTTTATCTATTTCCTTTGAATAAATGGTTGTGAAATAGGCACAGATATGGTATCTGCATACACGGGCAATCCCTTATCTCCAAAATGAGCCTTAGCATCATACCCAAATCCCGACAAACAAAGACACCTCTAGAACATGCATCGCATAAATGCTTTTTAAGGATAAGTACTAACTTTTTCCTTTTTCTTTGCCTTTTTTTTGTTTTCCTCTCTCTTTCCCCCATTCCACAAGAATTAAAAAACACATTCAACTCACCATTGCTCCGAAAGGAAGGAAAGGAAAAAACCCGACACCGTCTGCTACCCGAGAATTAATCATCACAAAGCACAAAACATCATTGATGGCCAACAGAGTAGACACCACCACTGATTGGTCAATTAAAGAATTCATGGAGGAGGTCTCTGTCACTGATGGGTGGAGAGAAGAATTCCTACACCCCAGATATATTGAGGCTGAAGGCCTTCTGGCCAAGAATCTCTGGCCCCCAATCAAGTATGACTACGAAAATATGGGTTGGGGGTTGGTTGAGCCAAAGCTGCCAACTGCACCATTCAATTTTACAGAGGATGATCTCGCTTGTTTGTTCATGGAATACGAAGAAATGGAGGAAAAAGAGATCAATAACCACACCAACCTCAACCAACCCTTGGAAGATTTATCCATCCACCCTACACTCAATGAGTTTGATACCGAAGAGGTTAGCACAATTCCTAAACCCTACTAAGGGTTATGGACCAAGAGCCTGTAAGGAATGGATGTTTTCCAAAATTCATTCACTTTCTTTCTATCCTTTTACATTTCTTGTAGTTAATTTGCCTGTTTCATTTAATAAACTCATGCCACGTTGAAGCTTGTTGAATGAGATAATAACAATTTTCTTGTATATTCTTGTGAATGGTGGAGTGCTTCTAGGAATTTACTCTTCAACCAATAACCCTGCTTGGTAGGAATGATAGCATTAGCAGCCCATCCAAAGTAAAAAATCCTTGAAAAGAGAGACAAAGCAGATCCAACTTGAGAATGTGAAGTTTACCTAAAAGGCAACACTTGAATGGCATCTGAGCTAAGCGATGGGTAGCTAGGCTGTCAAAAGGAAGATGAGCCATTGTTTTATCTTCCCGCAAATAACAAATGGTTCCCTTTGCATAACCCACTAGAGCCAAAGGCGTTTCTTGGTCACAAACCTGAACCAGAGTTGCTTCCTGCATACTGGAGCAAATACCGGTAGTGAACAAGCCCATACACCAACAGTTTTCTTGAAATGACGAGAGGCCCTCATTTCTTCTACTATATAGTTAAAAGATGACCATTACAAAGCCTATTTGAGCTGTTTGCGTTCCTTTTCAAAAAAACCAACCCGATAATCATTACACACACTGGGTTAAGGCAAAGATATGAGTACATCTTTCAAAGTCGAGAAGGCAGAGTGAATGCTAGAAAGCAAGCATAAGACAGAAAAGAAAGAAAAGAGAAGAAGAAAGAAAAGAGAGAAAAAGTCAAAAATACTACACAAAAATCTTAGTAAAGGACAAGGGAATTGCAAAAAAGCCAGTCCTTTTTATCAAAATGCTCAAAAGGCAACAAAGAATTTTTACCAAAAATGACCATGAGGGTTCTCATCAGATAAGTAGAGATAAATAGGGTTTTAAGCCTTTATCCATCCTTTTAAACACCCCATAACCTGGCCTAATTTACGGTCTAAAGAAAAGTTCTCTTAGATCAAGAAAAAATTGCTTAGTCTAAATAAGCTCGGAAGTGACAGTAACACATATACAGGATGGCGTTCATAGGGACAAATTTCATCACTAAGAGCAACTCTGGGTTTTATGCAACCTCAGTTGAAGATAATAGTTTTGTGCTTGCAAATCCTTTCATTACAACCTATGAACCCAACCTACATTACGGTCCAAAGGAAAATCTCCTCAGATTGAGGACTTAGCCACCTATCGCTATGCTAAGGTCATAAAGGTTGTTGCTCGAGCTATGTCCAGAAAGGTCAGCCATCCCTAAACACTAACCCCCTGAGAGGTAGCTTCAAGGGTATCACTGCCAGGATGGTGCGAAATGCTATCACATTACAACCAAAAACGGGATAAAGGATGAAGGGGCAAAAACCCCAACATGAAGGATACCCCCATTTTCAAGAATATAAGTCTGGGGCATTCAAAAAGGCTTTTACACTCACATGTGCACATTCATGATGTTTGCATTCCTATTCAATAAAAATTTTGGCATGAGCTTCGCATACATTCAACAAAGCCCCTGCATAAACAAGCATACAAACATATCCTGCATATGTCATCGAATCATCTCATAAACATTAGCATATACATCTTGTTTTAAGGTTACAATACCAGAATGAAAGGGTATGAAATAAAAATCATCTGAAAAAGTCTAAAATATTTAGATACTCATGAAAAGGCAAATCATAACGGAAGTCAATCCAAATCAAAGTCGCCCAGTCAGCCGGATCAAGAAGAGATAAATCAGGGCCAACTTGTGAACCACCAGCTCCCTACAAGAGAATCAGAAAAGCCAAGTTAGTACAGGTGATAGATAAATACAGCTACTACGAATGTAGAAAAGAAGAGAAAAGAAAATGGGCTCACCGGATCACCACCCATCCGGGCAGATAAGTCAGCCACCTCCACTTGATACCGATCCCGCTCGCCCCTATACTGGTCAGGCTTTGCTTAGAATTGATCTCTCTGGTCTCTCATGGTTGCAAACTCTGCTGGAGGTATATAACCCTGTGAACAACGCCATAAATCCACCACCTCGTGCCTACGACCACACCTCTTACCACAATATCAAAAGAAGTCCAGCCTCCTATGAATCTCTTAGCAAAATGGGTCGTGTAATCAACATCTGGCAAAAGTAAGGAGGTAACACCTAGCTGGGGCTCAATAAATGGTATAGTTGTATCCCCACGGAGAAATCCATACATGTACTAAGGAGGGATATCGGCAGCTCGAAACTCCGCGTGAAACTAGTGCCAATGCCTCTCTCCCAAATATGTCTCCTACGACTCAGCCCCTATAAATGAGATCCTAAACAAAGACATCAAGACAAGATACCTTACAGTTTCATAATACTCTAAACTAGTGAAAGGCCTCCATGTCATGTCATACATCACCAACAACTCCAAGTTCACCCGAATAGTGACAAAATCTGTGATCTCAGAACGATGGTCAACCTGACGACACGCCCACCTTAAGGCTTGAGGATAAGAGTCAGCTATATGGACCCGAGGACGGTGAATGGGTAGGTACTTCTAGCTCCACCAAATCAAGAAAGGCCAAAAGCCAGTCATACTGCTCCAACGGGCCAACGTCCTCCGTTGCCTACTCCTAAGGAAACATACAAAGGTGAAAGATCCTTAGTCTACACTTATCAGGGCATCTTGATCAACCACTAAAATCACCAGTGGAAGAGGGATAGTGGACCAATTGTTGTTACAGAAGTAGCTAAATACTACAAATAGCACCAATCGACGCCTCATAATGGCCTGGTAGGCTAGTGGGGCCTCAGTGCTGAAATCCAAAATATCCCGACAGAGAAGAGTAACAGGGAATGACAGCCCTGTAAAAGGTGGTGTATCCAGCAGATGACAAACCTCGGCCACATCAACAGGCCTCAGCTCAATCTAGTGACCTGTAAAGGACATCCCAGTAATGATCGTCCAGTCTAATGGGGTCAGCCCAAGCTTCAATCCAATAAAATGGAATGTCCCAGTCTCCCCAAACCACCTCTCAACCAAAACACAAACCAATCGACGATCGAATCGATTTATCTGAAGCCGCATGAAAGAACTAAAGCCTATGTCAACCAATAAGGTTTGGTAAGACACAGCAACTGACCTCATCGTCCCAAAAGCTAGATGGAACACCCCTTTAAAGGCGGAATGTCTATGCAGAACCATCTGTCAGCGAGCGTAGCCACTAGGATGGTAGGCTAGGTCACCCAAGGGTTGGATGTCGGCTATCTCCAGATCATCCAAAATAGGGTCGGCCCGCCTAAACCTGACGCTCGCCCTCCCATAACTTGTAAGAGGGTCCTTCGGCCCCTGTGCCTCATCACTGTCATCTTTACCGCTCTCCTCAATATCAGGCTCAAAGGGTGGCTCACTGGCCATCTGACTACTACTAGTGGCAGCCCGACTAGTTGTTTGCCGATTGCTCCCAGAACGATAACTACTCTTACTAGCCTCTTCGGTATCTGGATCCCCCCGAACGCCCTGGCCAAGTTGGCGTCTCCTCTCAGATCCACCCTCACCTACATCGACCATCCTGGAAAACGAGAAGACAGAAAAGAAACATGTCAAGATCTGTCAGTCAGCAACATGAACAATGGCAAAGGAAAAGAAAAGAAAAGAATGCTGAAAAAAGAGGGATAGGGCAAGAAATGCTTCAAGTTTCCCAAGCAGTTTCATAACATCTCAATTTTATAAACTTTTTATGCTCAAAAAAGTTGTTTTCAAAATCATTCCCAATTTTATAAACTTTTTATCCTCAAAAAAGCTGTTTTCAAAATCATTCTAGGTTTTCTAAAAACTTTTACCCTCAAAAAGTTGTCCCGCTTTTCTAAAAACTTTTATTCTCAAAAAGTTGTTCCCGTTTTCTAAAATTTTTCCTCAAAAGCCCAGGTCCTATGGTTTCTTAGGACTTTCCCTTAAAATTCCTGATTCGATAGTTTCTAAAACTTTTCCTTCAAAAGCCTATCCCTCTCCTAGTTCTAAAGAACCCTTTTTAAAGTTTTCCTAAACCCATTTTCCACCAAAAATTTCATGTGCCAAATCTTCTGAAAAATTCGGTAGAGTCCCATTTGTAGAAGGCCTCTACAACGCCACACAACTACAAATTCACAACGTCACTAAACACGTAATACCTTGTCACCCGCCCAACACGAGCCATAAACAAGCAAACACCAATTTTTCTAAAATTCCCGAGGCTATTTCTTCACTTTTTTCAAACACATTAAAAAAAAAAAACGTTCACAAGTTTTCCAAAAACACTCACAAAACTTTTCAAAAGTATTCGTAGAATATTCTGGCAACAATCCAACACTCCTGGAATTTATTTCCCAATTTTTCCCAATTTTTCACATTTTTCCACCTTTTTCTAAATTTTGAAAAATTAAAAAATACAATTGTTTTCAAAAAATTACGAGACTTCGCACAGTTGCTCAAAACATTTTTCTAAGGCATCTTACACAAAAATATCACAGAAAAACGCATTACCCAATGCCTAAATCGCTAGTTTTTCTAAGTATGTAAGAAACCCTTTTCACAAAACATGGCAATCTAAACAAACTCACTCAAATGATCACCAAACACAAAAACAACTCCATAGATGCGCCTAAAACATTCAAGAACATCAATTTTCACTACACACATGCCTCAAACAGAAATTTACGCATTGAAATCAACCAAAAATAAGAAAACTCACTTTTTAAAATTTTTCCGCAATTTCTTCTTCTTCGGCGACTTTCTGGCAATGACATCATTTCCCAGCGACTCTTCGACATTCCACAAATACTCCCCAACAATGCTCAAGCGAAATGCCTTGAAAGCTTCTAGAGAGAAAACTCATAAAATTGCAAAACCAAGCCAAAGCCCCAAAACCGAAGATATTGCTGTAAAAACACCCGCATGCCATGCACCACTCAAAGTGGCGCACAGATAAACTTCAACCTGGCGCCACTATGAGAGGCGCACAGCCAAGCTAGGCCCCACCTCGGCATTTTGCCCACCAAAACCAGTTTTAAACGGCCTCCTAGCCCTATTTTCAAGCTCCAACCTCCAGTTTTCAATAATTTCAAACCTCTGGTCCCTCCAACTGCCTTGCGACCTTCATCAAGTACTTACTTTTTCATTTTTTGCCTTTAACAGGTAAAGACAGAAAAAGAGGGGCAGATGTTAGCACCCGATTTTGGCCACTCAGCAATCTCCGGCCCAATCGAAAGCACCTCCAAACCAACACAAGCATACTCAAGCCCAAACCGACTTTCCAAGTCCAATCCAATCTGTCAACCGCTTCGTGGGCCCACTGGGCCCAATAGAGGTAAGATGATGAAATACCCCTGTTGCATTAGTCAACCCAATCCAGACTGGCACATCTTCCATAAGACGATAAGTCCATTCAAATCCAAAGTCAAATTCATTTGTTCCATCGTTTGAGAAAGTTGATCCCCAATTGACAGTAAGACCATCCAATCCAGCATGACATGATCACCGAGAAGGTTTATTTCTCGGATTGGTAAAGCCCATTTCATACTCATCTCTAGAAAGTACCTAAGTCCTCGAGATGGAAGAGCGGTTCACTTTTGGTGCCTGCTAGCCCGCTAATGTAGAATGTCTGCTAATCCAGCACGTTCTTTGAGGAAGCACAAACCCCTCAACAATGGAAGATCGTCCAAGTTCGATATGTTCTTTGAGAAAGCATAAACTCAAGAATAGAAGACCATCCGAGTCTAACATGACCTTTAAGAAAGTTTATCCCTTAAGGCGGTGAGACCTTTTCAAGCCTGTCCATTGAGAAAGTACCAATTCTTCGGACAGAATTCCAAACTAGATCTAGACCGGTCAACACCAATGCCTGCTAGCCTGTCTAGGTGAAAAATGACCATTTTGCCCCCAACGGGCCTAACACGTTCCTCGAGAAAATATAAAGTCCTCAAAATGGTAAGACCACCTTCCACAGCCATCCCTAGACGGTTCGACATGTCTAGTGCCATTCAGTCAACCCCAGTCTTTTCCCGAAGGTCCCCTCGGTCAAAATGACTGTTTTGCCCTTAGGCATTCAAATGCCCTAGGAAATCACACCAGCTTTGGATATCAAACTAGCAACACTCCAGTCAATTCTGGTCAACCCCAACTAACTCTGGTCAACTCCAATGAACTCTGGTCAATCCCAATCACAACCCCCCTGAATTTGCACTATAAATACAGACCTCCCCCTTAACTGTTTTGGGTTGAAAAATTTACCCAGAAATTCTCCCCCTCTCTTCAGACAACTCACGGAGCCCTCTCTCTCTCCCTCAAAGTCCGACGATCAAGCCGAAGGTCTGAAGCTTTAGCCTCCAGGCTCCACCAAAGATCCACCACGCTACCCAAAAGTTGTCGAAGTCTTTCTAAGTCTAAGGCCTGAGCCTCCATCAAAGAAAGAAGAAACGAGACAAGGTAATCCTTTATTTACTTTTCCGTATTCCCCCACTTCCTCTTCTCTCTCCGAACCCACTTGGGTTCTTCTCTTTTTTAATCCCCTATCTCTAAACCCCCATTTCTTGTATGCTTGAAACAATAGGATATTAAGTCTATGTCGACAGTGAGCAAGAGAAGATTACCGATCGGGACCCTCTTCTTGGCCCTCACTAGCTTCATGGCATGGCCTTAGGGCACTTTTGTGGTGATACCTAACCTTGTATGTTTCATGCGATTATTATCATCATCATGCATATGCATTCTCGCCATTTCTTTATCCCCTTAAAACCATTTTCAAAAGTAGCTTTCTCAAAACCACAAGTCTAGGTGAATCCTAACCCTTTTATGGTTAAGGTTCTCCTAGAAAAGTGTGACATTTTTTAATGGCTCCCATTAGCCTACATTTCCTTCTTTTCAAAAACCCGTTCTCAAAATGATCCTAGTCTTTCATGATTAGGGTTGTTTCGAGAAATGTGTGACATTCAAAAGGACCTGAAAGGTCTACATTTTTTAATTTGAGCCTTTATTGTTTTTCAATGCCACAAGCCTAAAGCGATTCTAGCCTTTCAATGGCTAGAACGGCTTTAGGCAAAGTGCGATATTCATTTGGATGTTTAAAAACCAAGTTAGGGTTTCGGACTCTAAAACATGTTTTCAAAAGACTCGATTTTCGAATCATTTACAAAATTCGCATTTGTCAAACCCTAGAAGTCCAATCCTAGGAAAATTCTATTTTTACCAACTCGAAACTTTCCTTTTCCAAGCTAAAATCATACATTTTCCAAATCCTCAAAATCCTTGATTTCCAAATCAATCAAAGCTTCCCTCTTCCAAACTTTCCTTTTTAAAATCAATCAAATCCAAACCTTCCATTTCAAATCTCTCAAATCACTCTTTTTTCAAACCTTCCAAATTTAAGACCCAAATCAACTCCTTTCATTTTGAAAACAATCCAAACTTACCTTTTTTAAAATCAAATCAAATCTTTTCAAAATCAAGTTAAATCTTTTCAAATCAAATCCTAATCTTCCTGAAAAAGAAACATTTCAAAAATCAATTCTTCGTGAAAAGGAACATTTTCAAGTCATATCTTTCTGTAAAGGAAACATTTTAAAAATCAAATTTTCATGAAAGGGAAACATTTTCAAGTAAAATCTTCCTAAAAAGGAAACATTTTCAAACTCAAACTTTTTTAAAATTAAAAACTTTCTAGAAATTTAAACCTATTTCAAAATTCCAACCCTTTCGTATTCTTGTCCGAACTACGACTGACCTGATCCTCTTTAAAGAGGTACATAGGTAACCCTTCATAGGGTGCGGTCGCAACCCTTTTCAAATTTCCAATTCTGCAATCCTATTCAAATTCTAATTCCATAACCATCTTTCCAATTCATTTCCCTCTTTCAAGCTCTTTTTCAAACTTTGTTTTCAAAAGTTTTTTAAGTAGATAGTATTAAACATAGGTAACCGGTAAGTCATAATTAGGTGAGTAAAAGGTAATTAAACATATAAGTACTACAAGGGCAGGGTAGTGTGATAGTCTTAGGATATCTTCCCTTCACGTAACCAAAGGGTATAACATATCAAATACGTTAAGTGGAAGGTCTCAAGAAATTAAATAATTCTATTAAATTTAATTATCAGTAATTTAATTTCATAAACAAATATTTGTAATCTTAATGTGGAGAGATAAATAATCATTTAATAATACGAAACTCAAAATATAATTTCTAATATGACAAGGAGTGCAATTATAATTCATTAGTGGTATAAATTATAATTTACGTAAATAGAGATTAATCATGGTTGGATTAAAAATCCTTATTTGCATAAAAAGCTCTAGTTATACTAATCATATGGTCCATGCTATAGCCTCTATATATACGCACTCTAAGAGCTGCTAGGGTTACACTTGCTCATAATTGAGAGATTTTTGTGAAGAAAAGAAACCCTAACAGCTGCGAGCCCACTCTCTCTGGAGTAAGGCGTGTATGAGGGATACAATAGAAGTCCAAAGATTGAGTTCAAGCAGTTGATTCGTGTCTGTTGCTGTTACTTATTATTCGGGATCAAACCAGAGAGATCTCGAAGGTATGATACTAATTACGTAGATTAGACTATGCTAATCAGATTAGTTTTTTTGGTATTATGCATTTGTACTATAGCCTGGTGATAGTTGTGAGGTCCTCGACAAGCTGGTGGATTATTGGGGAGAACTTCTGGCATTTTTCACATTTTAAGACGTACTGGGCAGCATCTTTCTGCATATAAGGCCACCATTAGCCCTGCGAAATAGCTCGGTAGGCTAGAGATCTACCGCCGATGTGACTCCTACAAATCCCTTCATAAATTTTGAACAAGATGTCCTGCACTTTATCCGGGTGGACATAAAATAGATAGAGACCAGTAAAAGATCTTCTGTAAAGTTTCTTATCGGGTGATAACCAGTACTTCACTGACTTGTTCTTGACTCCTCTGGCCTTATTCTTGTCTTTTGGTAGTTCATCCCTGTCAAGGTAAGAGATGATCGGGTCCATCCAGAATGGTCCTAATTGCTCAATAGCCAAAACCTGCACTTTTTCTTGAAATATGCTTGGGTTGGGCAGTGTCTCCACATGAATTGTTCCTTTTGATCTTGACTTTAGGGCCGCTGCCAGTGTTGCCAAGGTATCGGCATAAGCATTGTTGTTACGGCTGATTTGATGCAGCTTGTATTTGCTCAATTTGCTGAGCAACTCTCTTGCTTTTGCCAAGTACTATGCCATCCGGTCGTTCTTTGCCGTATATTCACTTATGATCTGGTTGACCACCAGTTAGGAGTCTGAACAGATGACTATCTCGGTGATCTTGAGCTTTATAGCTCAGCGCAGACCAGTGAGTAAAGCCTCATATTTTAACTCGTTATTTGAGGCAGTAAACTCCAGCTTTGTTGCCTGCTCTAATGCCATGCCATCTGGTGTGATTAGGATTGTGCCTGATCCTACCCTCTGTCGTTGGATGCTCTGTCAACGAAGAGCTTCCAATGATTAGCAATTTCCCATAACTCCAAGGGGGGTCATAATTTAGTTGACCGGCATTAGATGTCTGATTGGCTTCCTAAGGTAGTTCAACAGAAAATTCAGCAATAAAATCAATAAGTACCTGACCTTTTAATGTCGATCTAAGTTGGAATTTGATGTTGAACTCTCCTAGTTCCATTGCCCATTTTGCTAGCCTGCCTAAGAAATCAGCTCTTCGGAGGAGTGGCTTAAGCTGATGATTTGTAAAGACATTGATGGTATGGGCCCTAAAGTAATGTACCGACTTGCGTGACACCTTTACTAATGCTAGGGCCAGTTTCTTCAATGGTAGATATCTATTTTCTGCCCCCAGAAGAGTTTTGCTGATATAATAAACAGGCCTCTGCTGCCTGTCTTGCTGGCGAAGTAGGATGGCGCTTATTGCATGCTTAAATACTACTAGGTAAAGGAAAAGCTCTTCATGTTTAAGCGGCATAGAAAGTATTGGTGGCTAGGCTAGATATTTTTTCAAGTAGGCAAGAGCCTGGTCACAATTAGCATTCCAGTTGAACCACTCCTGTTTTTCAGAAGTTGAAAAAATGGCTGGCACTTATCTGAAGATCGGCTGATGAACCTATTGAGAGTCGCTACCATTCCAATCAACTTCTGGACATCTTTGATGTTCCTCGAGGAATGGATATTTTAGATGGCACTAATCTGATGCGGATCTGCTTCAATCCCCCGGTGCGTGATCAAAAATCCAAGAAACTTCCCAAAGCTTACCCCGAAAACACATTTAGAGGCATTAAGCCTCATTTTGTAATTTTTGAGGATGTAAAACACTCCCTTTAGATTGTTTAGATATAGTCTACCGACCTTACTTTTAACCACTATGTCATCAATAGATACTTCGATGGTGCTGCCGATGTGTTCCTTGAACATTTTGGTGACCAATCTTTGATAAGTGGCACCTACGTTCTTCAAACCAAAGGGCATGACTTTGTAATAGAAGATGCCCCTTGAGGTGATGAAGGTAGTTTTCTTTTAGTCCTCTTCATAGAGCAAGATCTGGTGGTATCCGCAATAGGCATCAAGGAAGCTCATCCTTTCAAATCTAGTTGTTACATCTACAAGCTGGTTGATCTTCGAAAGAGGGAAAGGATCCTTGGGGCATGCTTTGTTCAAGTCTGTGAAATTAACATAGACCCTCCACCTGCCGTTGTTCTTCTTCACCGCCATAGTGTTAGAGAACCAACGTGGGTAATAGATTTCCCTTATTGCCCCTACTTCAAGGAGCCTATCAACTTTTTCAATTACTGCATCCACATGTTATGTAGCTACTTATCTTCCCATCTGGACCACGGGTCAACTCTGTGGGTCTACGTTAAGTCTGTGGCAAGTTACTTGTGGGTCGATTCCCGGCATGTCGTAAGGTGTCCAAGCGAAGATTTTGATATATTCTGTTAGCAAATTAATTAAGGATTTTTCCTCAGTTTTGGACAGAGAAGTGCTGAGTATAAAGAACTTCTCCTTGTCATGCCGATCTACATGAACTTTCTTAGGGTTCTTAACGGCCTTGCTTTCTAGTAACAACCCAACATCATCAATCATGGGCGTTTCCTCATGGAGCTCCATCATCTGAACCTTACCCACTTTTGTATTAGTGGTGCACGTTGTCAGGAAACACTGCTTAGCTATCATTGGTCTCCTTTTATCTCTCCTATTCCTCTTGGGGTCGAGAAGCAGATCAGCTGGTGGTAGGAAGATGGGATGACCTTTATGTGGTGCAACCATGTCCAAGCTATGATTGTGTTGTAGGGGGAGGGCACGTTAACCACTAGAAACTGTATCTGGATAGTGATCCCTCCTGTAGTTACTGAAATTGTTACTTTTCCTAGCGACCATACTAGATCTGAGCTAAATCTGATTAATGGGTTCAAAGATGGTTGGAGATCGGAATCCCTTAGTTGTAGTTTTTGAAAAGGTCGTATTACATGACTTTGGAGAAGCTCCTCAGATTAACCAGCATCCTTTTGACATCACAATCCCCCATTCGCAGTGTTACCACCAATGCATCATAGTGGGGCAATTGCACTCCAACCAAGTCATCATCAATAAAGGTTATGGCCTCAACACTGCTGCCAACCTTAGCCTTCTTACGTGGGGCTTCCGACTCCATCACCTCTCTGAGGTGTGTAGCTTCCTGGATCTTGGCTCGGTATCTGTGAGGGTCTACTATTGCTGATTCTATTGTCCTATGGAAGACATTGATTACTCGAGCTAGTTCTCTGGTCTCCTTTTGTGGGACAGCTTCCTGCCTTGTTTGCTCAGACCCCTAGTTTGTCTTCTCCCGATTAATGTACTAATCAAGATGACCAGCCCTGACCAATTCCTCCAAGTGGTTCTTGAGATTTCGGCAGTTTTTTGTCTGGTGCCCCTTTTCCTTGTGGTAGGAGCAAAACTTCCTCTGGTCTCGGGTAGTAGGGTCCCTTCCCATCTTTGGGGGCCACTTGAAAAAGGGCTTATCCCTCTAAGGCAGAATCTTGTAAATCGAGTCTTTGAAGACTGTGTTGACCCATTTCGTTGTCTTTTCCCCCCGATTGTTGTTATTCTCCTGGCGTCTGGGCTTCTTGCTTTCACGCTCATCTTTCTTCTTAGTTTTATCGCAAATCCTTTCCTGCACTGGTTGAATAACATCTTCCTCTACCCATGCATACTATTCGATTCTTAACATTAGGTCTTATATCTGGGTAACTGGTTTCTTCATGAGAGATTGCCTCAGCCGGTGCTATCTAGGAAGGCCGATCTTGAACTGTGCAACAGCCAGAGGCTTATTGCAATCCTCTATTTCGTTGTAAGCTTCCCAATATCGCCTTCCATACACCCGTAATCCCTCATCGTCTTTCTTTTATAAGGTCAGCAAGTAGTTCACCTCCTTAGGTTGCTTGCTATTTGCTATGAAACAGTTGGTGAATAGCTCAGCAAGTTGTATCTAACTTGAAACTGATATGGACAGTAGTTTGTCAAACCATCGTAAAGCCACCTTTCCCAAGCTTGACAAGAAAACTCGGCACATGAGGGACTCGTCCTCACTCCATAGTGCCATCATCTGTTAGTGTCGAACATGAGTAATGGGATCTGTCTTCCCATCATATGAAGTAAACTTTGGGGGGATGAATTTCCTGAGAGGTTGACGAGACTCAATTTCTTCTGTAAAGGGTGTGGAAGTAATTTGGTCAAGGGCTCTTTTCGCTATATTCTGGCCTGTTCGCCCCTTATAGTGCTTATCCATGTTATCTAGCTGCTCGTTTAGCCACTTTTCTTAATCCTACTGCTCTGGTTCAACCTTTGCTGGATCTCTCACTGGTGTTTGATTTCTCCAGGGCTACCGATCTTCCTGTCAATTAGTGTAATGTCCAGTACTAGAAGCGCAGCTCCCAGATAAGCATGTAGCAGGGGGCTCGTGTTTCTTGAATTCGTCCTCCTTCTCTTGTGCCAATATGGGGATCCATAGGGTACCCGTCCATCTCTTCTAGTAATCGCTTATCTCATAGCTTCAACTATTGACCTGAGGTGGGTGATCTCTTCATCCCATTGTCGGAGTTCCCGCTCGGCTACTTGGGGTGATAAATTACTAGGTACACGTCCACTAGAAGGCGATGGATTCAAGTTCCTTCGATAGTTCCTTCGGCAATTAGGATTTTTGATAGACTACAGAGCCTATCATAGGCCCTCCTATCTCTCCCGCTGGTTGCCTCTAGGGATTCGTATCTCTGACCTGATAAGACGTCCTCTCGGAGTTCGCATCGAATCATCGTGATAACTTGACTAGTAAGTGCCGTCCCGACTGTGAACGTCGTGGTTGTCTTCTAGCTCCTTGTTAGTTGGATCAACTCCTCCTCTGAGAGAGTTGATACTTATCGTTGTGTAGACCTTCCCACAAACGATGCCAATTGTAGGTGGGATTTTTAAGAGGGCTTGGCTGAGCTCTCAAACCAATTCGACGAGCATGAGCAATCTGCAAGAGAAGGAGACAATGAGAATGACTCGATGCCCTTTGGGCTGAAGGCATTCCGATGATTAAGTTAGCAAGCTTAATCACAATGAATCGAACACTGAGAGCTAGAACTTAAGTAAACGTACCTTGCACCTTTAGTGCATGAGGGTATTTATAGGTTTCAAAATGCCACGTTCCTTTTGAGAATTGGTATTACTTTCCTCCTAGAAATCTTCCTTGTTTGAGTTGGTTTAATGTATTGGACATATCCTTTGCTTGTCCTAGTTCACTTAGGAATAGAATTTGTATTCTAGCCTTATTTAGCCCTTATATCTTTTGGATTAGAATCTCTAGGTCAGCCCTTTTGGGTCCTAGCCTCTGATCGGCATGGGCCCGACCTGCTACGTCGGCATCCCCCATGCCGACCTGGGCTGGTCTTCTTTTTATATTGAGCTTTGCTCTTATTGGGCCCACAACTATATACTAGCGTTAACCCGTGCGAAGCACGAAATTCATAAAACTTATAGTTGTAATATGAATTGAGTGACTAATCTTATCTTAATAAAATTTCGTATGAATTCATGAAAAAAATTGTACATTCAGGTTGCACAAACTATACACATAATCAATATGCTATGTTTGAATTTTAAACTTGTGGATGAATTCTATAGTAGGCTATGCTCGAAATATTAGGCTTTACGGGATTGGATTATATATGACAATTTATAGATTTTTTTCTAAACAATCAAAATTTTGACCATATTTTACGGAATTCAAATTTCAAAAATCTAGAAAATTCAAACGGAGCAAGGGAAAGTTTTATTATGTTTTTGATGAAAAGAGAAGGAAGATTTTTAATCGAAAGAAGTGATATATTTAAATTAGATTAGATTAGATAAAATATGACCATAGAGAAATTTTAGTATTAAAATGGAATTATATAACATAAATTTTTGATGAATTTTTATATTCTACATTGAGAGATTATCAGGAATCTTCCTATTTTATGGTATTCCAATTTTCAAAAATCTAGAAAATTCAAACAGACGTTAAGGGAGGAAAGTTTTTTTTTTTCTTTTTTGTTTTTCTGTTGATGGAGAGAGAATATATTTGATGGAAATGAGTGATATATTTAAATTATCAAAATTCTAAGTTGCACCATGGGTTATTATTTAGTGCATGTCCTCAGTATTGCTTATTATTTTAGCTTTATGCTAGGTTCAATTGGCAAAAAGCCAACTGAAAAAATACCAAATTTCAACCTCTAACTCCACTGCAATCAAAGAGGCAATGTGGACAAATCGAACAAACCCATTCATTAAGTTGAAGAGTGCAAAACTATAGAAGTGAAATAAATCATTATCTTTCGTTCATCCTTCAACTTTGATTTTGTTGTGAAGGGATTAAATACAGGTATAGTTAGTAAGGAGGGGGGAGTTAGTAGAGGTCGGGAAGTTAGTATGTTAGTAATCTAAATCCTAAAGGGAGTAAGCGGTAGGAGGAGCAGATATTATCGGTCCCAGGCACTACACTCTTGCCAGGACTCGAATCGATGACCTTGCCCCAATCGAGGCCTCGGTCAACTCTGATTTTGGATCTTCAACCTTCCAATGGTAAAAGTTACAATTTAATATCAAAAATATCAAAAAAAAAGTTAAACCCATAACCAAGCTGCGAATAGAAAACGAAGTTGGAGCTAAAGAATTTGTCACACTGGTAATGATTGTGGCCAAATTTTGAAAAGACCCTGATTTAATTCTTGTATTTCATGAGTTAAAATTTGTTCCTGTAAAAGTCAAAAATAATAATATTCGTGATTGAACTATCTAACATGAATTTCATTTGATGATATTTGTGATTCGTATTATCTAACATGAATATTATTGAATAACATATTGCACAGGCTAACTTTTGTTTTACCTTTTTTTATTTGTTTGGCTACCCTTCAAGTTTATTTTGCAAATGGCTCTCCAAAATTTTCGTATCTTCTATACGTAAACCAAAATGTTATTCTCTCATTAATTGCCTGAAATGGTTATCATAGCGAAAGCGTAGGTAAAATATCTGGGTTTCTAACATTGACCTGATTCATAAAACTTGTAGACATAGTATAAGTTGATAGAATAGTATATATATACAGATGAATTGAAACATTGCTTCCTTACGGCATAAATCTTGTTAACCCCATCACTTCATTATCATGCTCCACCCTTTTCACATTTATTAAAACCCATGAAAATATCAAAGTTTCAAACGTTTCCAAAATTTTAGAAGATTATATATTAAAAAAATTTTAAAAATAAAAAAGACTGCATATTCATAAAAGATGCATTGAAAGAGTAAGTTGTTTGATTACTTTGAACGTAAGTGCAAGATTGAAAAATAAGAGAAGAAAATTTAATACCCAAGGTCAAGTAATTTAAAGCTCTTTTTTCATGAAGAGATTTTAAATGTGATATCAATGTATCATAGATCATAATAAAATATCTACTAATACAGGAAAGAATATTGGAAAACCAAAAATGGTTGCCTTCTTACTCACTAGAAGGGTGGCACGCACTATGTATGTGTAATACACCATACCTAATTATTTATGTGCTTGCTAATGATCATTTAGTTGTGTAACCGTATAAAAGGTGAAAACGTAGTACACCCAAGACGTGAGTTACATAGTAATTTTTTAAATATTTTGGGATAGTTTGAGAATGTAAAATAGCATGACAGATCTTAACCAAAACTCCAACGTTGATTTTTTATAATAGTATAGATGATGTTGTCAAAGTACTAACATTATGAAGATCAAAATAAAACAACAAAATAAATCAATGCAAGATAAGCATGTTGCATGGGAATTGATGATGCAGCAAACTCGTGATGGCTTGCCCCTAGGTCCGGGATGAACTGCCCTCTAGCCGGCCGGTGATCTCCTGCACTAAACCCACTGGTGTAATGGGAGCCAAAGGCTCTCCATTGTTCAAGTTATATTCAACGGGAACAAAGTGTTGAAAAGGAGAAGATGCATTAGGGTTTTTTTCAGGGTTATGTGTTTTGCGTACTTGAGAAGGGGTTAAACTTTTCCCCTTGTATGCCTGCATGGGGGTGGTAGGTGGTCTCTCCACGTGGCGGCCTCCAGTTTGAGGACCAAAGTGGTGTCAGAACACTCGAGAGGGTCATCCCTACACTCCAAGGTGGCGTGTGTCAAAACGGTGTCAGAGGAGTGGGGGATTGTTGGAAGTACACGCCACACCCATGCCAGGGTGGCCGGTGTCAAAAGTGGGCCCTACTGGCACGGTCGGGCGCCGACCTGATCGGTGAACAATTGCGGGCATCCATTCAATCGGGAGACTTGGTCAGGCGACGACCAGGTGGACTGATAGTACGGCCCCTGGTCTGGTCGGAAAACCATCATCACCAGATGCCCCCAATTCATCTGGCCATCTGCTCGGGGTCAGAGGAATTCCACGGGACAATCTGACCACGAAACACGGAGCGCATTTATAACGGGGGCGACGCAATAATGACGGGTGTTGTCGCATCTCTTCACATGTCCCCACATGGCTACTAGGGATTAGTTGTCAGTAGTCGAAAAGACACGCCGTATCTCGGCCGTTGGTGTCCCGTCACCACAGGCCATCTAGGCCGTTGATTTTAAAGATGTGGGGGGAGTTTTGTAAGGCGGTTGCCCCCATTTTCACCCTCACAACTTTTTACCAAATATGCAGATGGAAGGAGAGAGAAACAAAACTTACTTTGTCGTCCCCAGCGTCATCTCCGTTGCCTTCGGCCAATCGAAAGGGTGCCATTCTTCGCATCGTACGGCCAGCTTGCTTCGGAACTCGTCGCCGGTCCTTCAAATCATGGTAAGCCTCGTTTCCTGGTTATATGTACTGGTTGGCAACCCGCTATGTTTGGGTTTACGAAAAGAGGGCCAAAATCCCCAATCTCTTAGGGTTTATTGATAGGCTAGAGTTTGTTAGGTCAGTATTTGAAGAAGTGGCCCTATTGTTCAGACCCGTACTGCTTAGGATCGAAAGCAAAAAAAGGTTAGGCACTATGGAGAATCCAAAGCACGTGAGCTCGGGTTCTGAGAGAACGAACTCGAATAAGTACGTGCTAGTTAGGCGTAAGGCCGCAAGTGAGCCCTCTGTTAGTGGCTCCGGGGAATCTATGTAAGTTCTTGAGTCAGTCTGGTAAAGGCCGCCAACTCTGGTGCCATAGAAGGAGGAGAGTCGGGAGAGTCAGAGGAGGAGGATCCTGGGTATGAGGCTGTTGGGGTGTCCTACATTCTTACCAAAGAGAAGGTGGGGGGCCTGCGGGTCGTATATCAGATCCCATGGGGTTTGAAGCTCAGGATCCTGAAAACAGAGGACTGGGAGTGCTCTACCAGGGATGGCGAGATCACGGTGTATGAGGGTGCATTGGCTGGTGGCCTTTGGATGCCCTTTCCTCAGTCTGTCAGGAAGATCTTACAATGGCTTCACCTGTCACCAGGGCAGATACAGCCGAACGGATGGAGGATCCTACTCGGCTGCGCTGTCTTCTAGCAGATCGTCCATAAAAGGGACATCACGCCAGAGGAATTTCTGTTCTGCTACAGGCCAAAAGAGAGGGGCACGGGCTGGTGGTACTTCTCAGCCAGGTCGAAGAAGTACAACCTGATCGACGAGCTTCCTTCCTCGATCAAGAACTGGAAGGATCGGTTCTTTTTTGTCAGTGAAAACGGATGAGAGTTTCAACCCTGGGAGATCGACTTCTCTGCTCGGGTCCCCAGGCAATGGGGTTATCCGAGCAAGAAGGGTACGTTCTTTCTTTACTGAACCCAATTTCCTTCCTTTTTGTTTTCAAGTGTTGGTGTCCTGACCTTGGTTCTTGGGTGTCAGGTCAGGCCAAGCCTAGAATATCTAAGGAGTTGAGGCTAGCCATAAGGAAGGTCCAGCAACATGATGTCTATAGTCACAAAGACTTGGTCACTGCTGAGAGCTTGTCGAATTACTTGCTAGGCCATGAGTTCACGAGGGAGGCCCTAGCTGCTGAACGTGAGAGGAGTGAGTGTTTAGTCGTTTGTAGAGCCTTGCAATGCTTCCCAACTAACATTTATTCTACTCGCAGCTGGTGCAATCATTGTCGATAGTTCGGCTCTTGCTACTGTCCCTCAGACCGTTGCCCCCACTCAAGATCAAGCAGACGAGGAGATGAGCTTCAACGTCGCTTTTCTGAAGTAGAGGAAGGTTGATGTGTCTGACCCTGAGCCGAAGCGACCGAGGAACGCCGAGACCTCGGAACCGACCAGGAAGGACACGGCTCCAATCAGAACGGGTGAGCCGAAGACAACTGAGGTGCCTCGGGTTCTGCCACCTCCACCACAGACCAAGAGGAGGCACAATTCGGTCGCTACAGTCGAGCAGCAAGCTAGGGTCGAAGCCACTCCTTCTTCTAAGAATGTTTTCGAGAGCCAAGAGGAGGCATGGACGAGGGCGGGGGTTGTCGTGAAGGACACCGACTTGCAAAGGATTGACAAATATACCAACAACCGTTTGGTGAAAGACATGAACCACGATCTCCTCAGGGTGCATGCTTACTACTCGGTCTTCTCTTTTTGTTCTGACACATCGCTTTTGCCAGTTTGTCGCCAGGAATGTCAAGATAAGCCATCGTCTGGCAAGCCTGGAAAGGGCATTCAATCAAGAGAAGAGTACTTGAGCGGCCCTTCTAGCCGAGCTAAACGGGATGAAGGAAGAGATCACAGCTACCCGTGTCGTGAAGGAGAAGATCGTCGTTGTTCGTGCAGAGAGGGACTTGGCAGTGGCGGACCAAAAGAAGGCCCAGGACGAGTACAAAAAACTTAACGCCACTACCAGCAAGCTCGTACTGGATCTTTCGGCCGAACAGGCTAAGCAGCACGAATTGGAGAAGAAGGCGGCAATTTTTTATAAGGAGCTCGTGAAGCCAAGAGTGGAGCGGTGGAGGAATTCAAGAAGGGGGACGATTTTCAGGCTCTGTTGGCGCCAACCTTCCTCCAAGGCTTCAAGCATGCCAGAGGTCAGGCTTCGAGGAAGTTCCCTGGTCTGGACTTCTCCATTCTTGAGCCTTCTGAAGAGGCTCCTCCAAGTGGTGAGGAGGTTGTGACAGAAGCCCCTGCTTCAATTGCTAAGAAGGGTGCCGAGCTTCAACCCAGTGCTCAGGAAGTGCCTCCTACTGAGGGGGCTCAACAGAAGGGTTCCAGGAAGAACGAAGGGGTAACTGTAGAGCAGGCCCGGACTTGAGTAGTCTTTCCTCCTGTAATAGTTTTTTTTTTATTTTAAAATGGGCATTTCACCTTTGTACCCTCTCTTGCGTCAATGAAATGAAGTTTTACTTTTACAATCTGTGTTTGCTGTATTTTCTAAGCATCTCATTAGAGTGGCTTGAAGAATGCTTGTAAGTGCCAACGCGGACCTGATTGGCAACGATATCCGAATAAGCCACGTGGGCCGAGCAGATACTATGCCTTTGCCATAAAGGCCATTTGGCTCTGCTCGGCGCGAGGGCTGAACAGATTCTGTGCCATTGCCATTTAAGGCCCTCTAGCTCTGCTCGGCACTTGACTGAGTAGATTCTACGCCATTGCCATTTAAGGCCCTCTGGCTTTACTCGGCACGTGACCGAGCAAATTCAATGCCATTACCATTTAAGTCCCTTTGGCTTTGCTCAGCACTTGATTGAGTAGATTCAATGCCATTACCATTTAAGACCCTCTGGCTCTGCTCGACACTTGACCGAGCAGATTCAATGTCGTTCCCTCGCACGTAGGCAAATTCAATGTTGATTCAAGTAGACAATTGCTGAACAATCACTTTTATTGATATTCTGGTGAATTACAAGTAGGAGCCTTTCAAGAGTAGTACTTCTTTAAGTGCTCTGCATGCCACGGGTACGGGAGCTCCTTGCCTTCTGAGTTCTTCAACCTGTACATCCCCTTCCTAGTGCTGCTGATCACCTCGTAAGGTCCTTCCCAATTGGGTCCGAGCTTGCCCTCTTTGGGATCTTTGGTGGACTGATTGACTCTCTTCAAAATAAGGTCCCCGGTCGTGAAGTCTTTTGGTTGAACTCTAGAGTCGTGGTATTGGCGCATCTTCTGCTGGTAGGACGTCACCCTCATGGATGTTTGCAACCTCTTTTCTTCCAACAGATCTAGATCCACATTCATCGATTCACCATTAGTCGCGAGGTCGAACTGCACCGTTCTAGGGCTAGGAAGGCCGATCTCTACCGAGATGACGGCTTCGGTGCCGAAGGTAAGTGAGAACGGCATCTGCCCCATGGACACTCTCTCGGTCGTTCTGTAAGCCAAGAGGATGTTAGGGAGCTCCTCTGCCCACAAACCCTTGGCCTTCTCTAACTTCGCTTTCAGGATCTTCAAGAGGGATCTGTTAGTAACTTTGACTTGGCCGTTTGCCTGAGGGTGCTCAGGGAACGAAGCATGGTGACTTATTCCCATATCAGTGCACAGTTGGTTGAACTGCCTGCCCTCGAACTGCTTCCGGTTGTCCGTGATGACAACCCTGGGGATTCCGAACCTGTACACAATATTCTGCCACAAGAATTTCTTCATCTTATCCTCAGTGATCGTCGGTATGGCCTCCGCCTCTGCCCACTTTGTGAAGTAGTCGATCGCCACCACCGCAAACTTCGTCTGTCCTTTGCTGAGCGACAACGGTCCCACAATATCGATCCTCCACTGGGCGAAAGGCCAAGGAGTCTGGATCGGGGTCAACTCTTGAGAGGGCAGACTTGGGATGTTGGTGAACCATTAGCACTTGTCACACTTCTTGACGAATTCCTGGGCGTCCCCCTCCATGGTGGGCCAATAATAGGCCGTTCGTAATATCTTCTTGGCGAGAAACCGGCCACTAGAGTGGTTCCCATATACCTCCTCGCGGACCTCCCGCATTATGTAGTTTGCCTCTTCCTCGTTGGCACAACGAAGCAGCGGCATGGTATGCGCCCTTTTGTAGAATACTCCGTCCTGTATGATGTATCTGCTTGAATGGTACTAAATCCGCCTTGTCTCATTCTAGTCTTCAGGCAGGGTTCTGTTCTCCAAGAAATTCTTGATCTGGCTCATCTAGGAGGATTCGGGCTCGATCTGGTTGACTTTCGGGCTCTGGATGCTCGGTGAATCAAGAATCTCAATCAGGACGTTTGGGTCGGGCTCATTTGACGAGGCAATCCTGGCTAGCCAATTTGCCTCTTCATTCTGCAATCTCGGTACATGCTCTAGTAGTATCTCAGTGAATTTTCTAGCTAGGCTCTTCGCTACTTGGCAATATTGCTTCATGTTGTCTTCTTTGGCCTCGTACTCTCCCTGGACCTGCTCCACCACCAATTAAAAGTCGATTCGCACTACTATATGTTCGGCCCCCATTCGCCGAGGCATTCTGAGACCGGCAATGAGTGCTTCGTATTCTGCAATGTTGTTGGTAGCAAGGAATCGGAAGCGGAGAGCATATTCCATCTTGTAGCCATTCGGGGTGACGAGGACCACGCCGACACCACCAAAATCGTAAGTGGAAGAACCGTCGACATTCAGGACCCAGTGGATGTCTGGTAGGTCAGCTTCAGGGGTGGCAGGGGGCGGGTTAGTGAATTCGGCAATGAAATCCGCAACAGCCTGCCCTTTGATCCCCACTCGGGGTCGGTAGTGGATGTCAAACTGATTGAGTTCAACGGACCATTTCACTAAACGTCCTGACGTCTCTGGCTTGTGTAGAATGTTCTTCAAGGGCTGGTCAATGAGTACTACAATTGTGTGGGCTTGGAAGTAGGGCCTCAGGCGCCGAGCTGTAGTCACCAACGCGAGAGCTATGAGTTCCATCTTCAAGTATCGTTCTCCTTCTCCTCGCAAGGCTCGACTGGTGTAGTACACTGACTTTTGGATCCCCCTTGCTTCTCGGACAAGAGCTAAGCTCACTGCTGTCGCCGACACTGCTAAATAAAGAAATAATTCCTCCCCCGAGACAATTCGACTGCACAGCGGGACTGAGCTAAGATATTGTTTAAGTTGACCGAATGCCACTTCACACTCCTCGTTCCACTCGAACGCCTTGCATAGGATTTTGAAGAATAGGAGACACTTGTCGGTGGAGCGGGAGATGAATCGGTTCAGGGCTGCAACACGTCTTACCAGCCGCTGAACATCCTTCGTTGTCCGGGGTGCCTGCACGTCGATGATGGCCTGAATCTTTTCTGGGTTCGCCTCAATCCCCCTTTGTGAGACCATAAAGCCTAGAAACTTCCCCGAGGCGACGCCGAAGGCACACTTGGCGGGATTGAGCTTCATTTGGTACTTACGGAGTGTTTGGAACGTCTCTTCAAGGTCCCGTAAGTGGTTGGTAGCCTCCTTACTTTTCACCAACATGTCGTCCACGAAAACCTCCACAATACGCCCAATCTATGATTTGAACATAAGGTTGACTAGCTGTTGATATGTTGCCTTTGCATTCTTTAATCCGTGCGGCATAACATTGTAATAATAGAGCCCCCGGTCTGTGATGAAGGCCGTATGCTCCTGATCATAATCCACCATCCGGATCTAGTTATATCCTGAAAAAACATCCATAAAGGTTAGCATTTCATACCCCGTAGTAGAGTCGACAAGGAGGTCGATGGTTGGTAGTGGGAAACTGTCTTTGGGGCATGCTTTTTTCAGGTCGGTGAAGTCATCGCACATCCGCCACTTCCCATTGGACTTCTTCACCATGACAACATTGGAGAGCCAAGCGGGGTAGTGCACTTCCCCGATGAACTTCGCCTACATCAGCTTCTCCGCTTCCTCAGCAACTGCATCGTTCTTGTCCGGCGCAAAGTTCCTTCGCTTCTGCTTGACCGGCTTGGTCTCAGGATCAATGTTCAAGTAGTAAGCTGCTACTCGGGTGTCAATCCCGGGCATGTCTTCATAAGACCAGGCGAACACGTCGGTGTTGTCCCTCAGGAACTTCCTCAACAGTTGATTTAGCTCTTCAGGTGCGGCGGCCCCTATCTTCACTGTTCTATTCTGTTCTGGTACCCAACCAGGACGTCTTCCAGTTCTTTAGCCGGCTCGCCCCTTTTGACTTATTCCTCATCCTTAGGCTCGAGCTCTTCAATAACCAAGGTCTCCCTGCTGTGTTCTCCTTTGAGGGAGGCCATGTAGCACTCCTGTGCTTCCTTCTGGTTGCCCCTTGCGCACCCGACCCTAGTGTCGGTCGAGAATTTGATTCGGAGGTGGTATGTGGAAGCGACTGCTTTAAATTGGTTCAGAGCAGTTCGGCCAATGATGGCGTTGTACACAGATGGGCAATCCACAACTAGGAAGTGGACCATTCTCATCACCTGGTGTGGTTCCTCCCCAATGGTGACCGACAATGTGATGGACCCGATAAGGACCACCTGGTCTCCCGTAAAGTCGAACAGGGGAAAGTTGACTGGCTTTAGCTTCTCGCGGCCAATCTGCATCTTCTCGAAGGCCTCTCGGAATAGGATGTCGGCCGAGCTTCCGCTGTCGACCAAGATTCTCCAAGTTTTGAAGTTGGAGACCACTACAAAAATAACCAAAAGGTCATCGTGGGGTTGGTGCAGCTCGGCTACTTTTTCTTCCGTGAAGATGGTCACGGAGCCCTCGAACTTTGTCTTCTTGTTGGCCATCCCGACCAACATTACTTCCGCCTTGGTTCGGATGTCCCGAACATGCTTCTTCCTCGCCGAGGAGGACTCTTCTCCCCCAGCGAATCCTCCTACGATCACTCTTATCTCTCCAATGGGCTGAGTGGTTGTTTCTGTCTTCACTGGGCTGCATCGTTCCCCCCTCATTCGGTCTCGGCCAGCCACATAGCGGTTGAGCCTCCCCCATTTGATCAAATCCTCGATCTGTTGTTTCAGGTCGATACAGTCCTCCGTGTCATGGCCGTGATCACGGTGGAACCAGCAGCATCTTCTTCTGTTCCTCATGCTCGAGGGCGTCTTTAGGGGCTCAGGCCATTTCAGGTTCGGGTCATCCCTGATATCCATTAGGATATCCTTCAACTTCGTCGTCAATGGGGTGAACGTTCGATCTAAACCGCGGTAGTGCTCGCGTCTCTCTTCTCCCCGGCTCCTTGCCCGGTTGTTACTTTTGCTCGCCTTCATCTCTCTCTCATCATTTGAGGTTCCGCTCGGCCTCTTCTTCTCCGTGCACGAGCCGCTCCTTTCGTCGCTGTCTCGTCTAGCGCTCATGGCATCTTCCGCATTCATGTGCTTCTGAGCTCGAAGCATCAACTCCGCCATGTCTTAGGGTGGCCTCTTCGATAAGGAGAAAAGGAGCTTCCCACTTCTCAAGCCGCTCATGAATGCCGTGACGGCCACCTTGTCGTCCACGTCGTCCATGGCCAAAGTCTCCTGGTTGAACCTCCCCACATACTCCGACAACGTCTCCTCCTTCTTCTGCCTCACAGTCAGCAAGTACATCGCGGGCCTCCTTTGCCACTAGGCTCCGATGTAGTGGTTCACAAACAGCTTGCTAAGTTCCTTGAAGGTGGAGACCGTCACTGGTTTGATTTTGTTGAACCAGGTTTGTGCCGAACCTTTCAACGTGATGGGGAATGCTATGCACATGATCTCGTCTGGTACTGTCTGCAGATGCATAAGTGCCCTGAATGTCTCCAAGTGGTCCACCGGGTCTTTAGATCCATCGAACGCGTCCAAAGTCAGCATTTTGAACTTCGGGGGAAGCGGGTAATCCATCACCTTCTGTGTGAACGACGAGGCCGTTCGGCCAATGAGGGCGTCCACGATGTTTGGAGCTTTAGCTTCCACCGCAACTAAAACTTCAGCCATTTGAGCTTGTATGGCCCTCAGTTGTTCGTCCTAAGCGTGGGAGCTCTCCTGCTTGTCACCTACCATCTCCGTCCTCGACGGGATGGTGTGGCTCGTTTGTGCTTCATCGATGTGGGGCTCACGGTGGAGGAAAGGGTCCTCAACCCATCCTCCATTGCCATTTTCGTTGCCGTTGGGAGAGATGGATGGGTCCTTGTCGACCTCCTGCTCTTCTTGTTCTTCCGTCGGTGGGTTGGGCCGCGGTGGAATCTCTGTCGGAGGAGCAGGGTTTTGTTGGAGCAACTCTAAGTTTTGTTAGACCAACCGTTGCATGTTGGCCATCATGTCAGCCACCGTCTTCTCCAAGGCGACTATCTTCTCTGTGCTGGTGTCGGCCATCGAGTTTCCTTCTGGGAAAGTGCTAATCCCAAACCTAGTCAAGACCATGAAATGCCATAAGGATAGTCGTTTCCCACAAACGGCGCCAACTGATGATGCAGCAAACTCGTGATGGGTTAGCCCCAGGTCCAGGATGAACTGCCCTCTAATCGGCCGGTGATCTCTTGCACTGAACCCACCGGTGTGATGAGAGCCAAAGGCTCTCCGGTGTTCAAGTTAGATTCAACGGGAACAAAGTGTTGAAAACGAGAAGGTGCCTTAGGGTTTCTTTCAAGGTTATGTGTTTTGCGTACCTGAGAAGGAGTTGAACTTTTCCCCTTATATGCCCGCATAGGGGTGGTAGGTGGTCTCTCCACGTGGCGGCCTCCAGTTGGAGGATCAAAGTGGTGTCAGAACACTCGAGAGGGTCATTCCTACACTCCAAGGTAGCGTGTGTCAGAACGGTGTCAGAGGAGTGGGGGATTGTTGCAAGTACACGCCACACCCACGCCCTGATGCATGCTAGGGTAGCCAGTGTCAGAAATGGGCCCTACTGGCACGGTCGGGCGCCGACCCGATCGGTGAACAGTTGCATGCATCCATTCAGTCGAGAGACCTGGTCGGGCGATGACCAGGTGGACTGATAGTACGGCCCTTGGTCTGATCGGGAAACCATCATTACCAGGAACAATTGGGTATATGGAGTACAAAAAGTCTTAACAATCCTAAACTCCAGTTGAGGACCAATACAAGACTAAGAAAAAAATAATTGAAGATTAAAAAATGTGAAAAAGACTAATGGCGATAAAGAAGAAGAAATAAGAAGAGGAGGTCTACTCTGGAGCCATAGATATAACCAGTGATTGCAAACGGCAACAGGAGAGCAATCTTGGCAGGGGAGAAGAACATGACAGCGGTGGCAATGGAAATATATACATGCTTTGCATGAGGCGAAGTCAGTTTGACAGTATCTACCTTTCTGTTGTGGGTTGTGGGTCGACTACATGAGAGAGAGAGAGAGAGAGAGAGAGAGAGAGATAAAATAATAGAGAAAGATTACTTCTAGAATTAGGGAGGGATTTTAGGAATTGATTTGGAGAACGGATCTTAATTAATTAAAGAGAGAGATTTTAGGGAATGAATATTTTGTATATTTTACTTATAGTCTAAAAAGATTAAAAGGTACAATAATTTGAAAATTTTGAAATTTTGAGAGTAGGATTGTTACGTGGCTTCTTAAGAATTTAGAATTTTTCAAAAAATAGCATTGAGCTTTGGGAAGTTTTAGAGCTTCTCATTACATTTGTATATATATATATATATATTTGCATTAACCCGTACTATGCACCGGATGCATATTCAAAATTATATAATTAGTTTGAATATCAATTTTGATAAAATCTGTCACACTAATAATTCTAAAACAATAGAATGAAATGTGCAGTCAACTTGATATATTGTTATGTGATTTATTTACCATAGTTTAGTAGATATTGCAAAGAAGATATCTAAAACGGGGAGGGGGTCAATAATGTGAGGTGGTAGTGCATTTATGGAGGAACCCAAAAAAATAGATTAGGAGACCTAAAAGGAATATAGTTTCTTTTTGCATGGCCCACAAAGTGGAATAATCAAAAGAAATTGTTTTAATCTTTAATCAGAAATAAAACTTGTATAGTAAATTTCATAGAAACAAAAATATTAATTATCGATCAGGGAATAGATATATCTAATAAGTACTCATTTTAAACAAAAATTAATCATTTATTGATTTTAATCACTAAACCTGGTAAAGACTCAAATTCATATTCAGTGGAAATTATTTTTAGCACTAACAGTATATCTAGAACATTGGAGAAATTTAAACATGATTAAAAAAAATAGGATTGTTCATCTACAGTTCCTTTGACATCATCTCCCACAAATCTAACTAATAATTATGTCTCATAATGTAAATGTCTCATAAGTTAAAAGAAAAAAAAAACCATTATATAACTACATAAATTGAATTGAAAGTGAACTGAATTGCCCAACCAATTTCGTTATTCAAAGGTTTAATCATACATTAACACTTTCGCCATCAAATCTTAATCTATGCCAATGACAAATCATAACCACCCAAGATTGATTTGATGAAGATGAAAGTAAACAAATTGCAACTTGACCAAAGAAATTGTGAAAAACAAAAGAAATGGAACAAAAAATGCAACATGAAAAGCAGAGTCACTTACTTGATCTATATATTGGTGCACATGTACCAATTCAACCTTAGTTTACATAATAAGCAGTTTTATTCAATACATAAATTAAATTATGAAAATGAAGCAACTTAATCTGGTAGCTTGGACTTCTATCACCGTTGGCTCTAATTCCGGCTACTCTTCAGCAGATCCTGTTTCATGAGAAAAGAAGATGATAAACTTAAAAAGAACAAAGAAAAAGAAATACACATGTCGAATTGCATTAACCCGCAATTTTATTTTATTGCATCGCAATGTAATTTTATTAATTCTTTGAGAACTTGCAGATTTTACTGCAAACCCAAACCCATGCCAACATAAAGTAAAATAAAGAAATAAATGTGTACCTTCCTCATGGCCTCCATGGTGCCCATCGCACTCTTTACTAACAAATTGTTCCTGCACCCATATGTACAAAATCACCCAGATGTCACTACACTCACTCTCGCACACACACACTCTCTCTCTCTCTCCATAAATATATTATCAATATTCATATATGGACGGGTGTAATGCATAAATATACATGCGTGCATAGAAGCAATGAGTTATAGATTTAGATTGTATACAATGTAAAGCATGTATACTCGGTCTAAGGGCAAAAAAATGATGATCAGTTATTCAAACCTGGGAAAGGCATTGCCATTGGAGCTTGAGTGGAAAAAGTGATTGAGTCCTGGTTGCCGATTATGTTAAAAAATTTAATACTGACTCTTGATTGCTACGTACATGCATTTGAACTGATATTTCTCAATGAAGAGGATCAAAACATAATCGTAGTGGATTGTCTGGGAAAGATGATGCCGAACCAACCCAAGTCATAGTGAGTGCTATGTGCACTCTATTGAGAGATCTCTACCTGAGTTTTCTAATGGAGATGAGAGTTAGTTGTTATAAAGAGAGAAAGAGAGTGGGAAAGTAAAACGGTTAATAAGAGATAGGGCGAGAAAATTAAACGCTTATCCAGTTATGTTTTCAAACGGTAGAGAGAGGGAAATTAAATTAGTTAGGTTTCATATGTTTTAAACTTTTAGGACTCTTTAATTTTTAAGCTTTTTTAATAGTTTATTGGTCCTTATTCTAGAAAATTAGAAAAAGCTGATTGGGATAGAAAAAAAAAATGAAACGGTTAATAAGAGATCAAAGAGAGAAAGAGAGTGGAAAATTGAACCGATTAATAAAAAAGATAGGGGAGAGATAATGAAGAGCTTATCCCATTATGTATTCAAATGGTAGAGAGAGAAATTAAATTAGTTAAGTTTCGTATGTCTTAACCTTTTAGGACTCTTTAATTTTTAAGTTTTTTATCAGTCATTATTCTAGAAAATTAGGAAAGCTGATTGGGATATTTGAGTTATCCACGTGGCTTTTAAATTTGTAAAAATTTTAAAAAATTAGGATTCAACATTTGGGAGTCTATTAGCCACCACTACATTTTTATATATAATAAGATAGACTAGTAGTGAACCTGTACTATACACAGAGTGAAAATGATCTATATTAAACATAAAAGTTTTATGAAATAAATTATCAATTTATACACTAATAATACAGTTAAACAAAATTATAATATTTAATATAGTATTAAAGTAAAAAAATTAAAGTTTATTGCAATAAAAACTCTTAACTTGCAATAAGAAACTAAGTTTTATTGTAAACCTTCTAAAGTTTTTTTTTTTTTTTTTTTTTTTAACCTTACAATCTTGCTAAGGTATGTATATGTTACATATGTTAGATAATTTTATTTAATTAACATTTAATAATGCACATATAGCTACTTAAAACTGATAATTACCTAAAACAATATTTAAACATTTAAAGATAGGAAGATTTGATTTACTTAGATTACTTCAATTTCATTAAATATTTATTAATTTTAAATAGAAAGTAACTTTTTTATATTTTATGGTTAAATTAATACTATTATGAGATATAGAATATTATTATTTAAAAATCTAAAAAGTTCACCTGACAACCAATTGTTGTAATATATAGTATTGATAGATTTGTCCTTCTGAACAAAATTAAAGAGATTTGAATAGGAGATTTCACAATTTTGAATTAAATGATGGACTTTCTAAAATTATAAGGGAAGAACCTAACAAAATTTAAAAATAAGAATACTAATATTTTGAATTTTATGTGAAACTTTAAAAAATAAGATGTATTTTATTAAAGTTTTATTGATCATGAAAATATAAAATTGTCTATATTTTGTAGTTAAACCTACATTATTATAACATATTTAATATTAGTAATTTCAAATTTTAAAAAACCAAGAAAAGTATATTGGGTCTTTTAACAATAAAGAACATTAAAGACTCAACAACATATTTTTATAGATAGATAACTATAAATGGACATTATTATGTTAATCTAGAAATTATAATAATATGTCAAAACTTATTTAAAGAAATAAGTGTTATGTCAATATTACCAAATATCTAATAGTTTGAATTTTGAAAGAAATGTAAGATTTAAGAAGGTATGGTGAAAATGTATTTTTTAACTAATCAAATTGTAACAATGTTGTTCTAATATTACCAAAAATTTAATTTTTAGAAATTTTAAGGGAGTGACTTTAGAAAATATATAATAGGAATTAAAGATCCATCTATATACTTACTATATATAATTCTGTTACTGAGAGTTTTTTAGGCTAACCAATCAAATTGTAACATGTGGCCTTTTAATATTATAAAATTTGAAAATTTTGTAAAAATTGAATTGGGAGTTTAAAGCTCAAAGGCCTTCTAACCTATTGCTATAATATATAGTATCTATACTATATATTATAGTATAATGATAAGAGGTCTTTAATCTTCAAAATCCCAATCCAATTTTAACAAATTTTGAGCTTTTTTAATATTTTAATAACACTTGTTGCACTTTGATTGGTTTAGAAACTTAATTTTTGAAATTTGCACTTTGATTGGTTTAGAAATTGAATTTTTGAACTTATTCCTTTTATATGATTATATGATTTTGTATTTGGTAAAGCTTATCCATGCAGTCATAATTTTCTAAATTTTATATAATTATATGGAGATATCTATATTTGGTAAGCCCTATCAATGCTTTATATGATTATATGAATTTAGATTTCTTATTTTTGAATTTATTCCTTTTATATGATTATATGAATTTTGAATTTATATTTGGTAAAATTTATCAACGCAGCCATACTTTTCTAAAATTGTATATAATTGTATGGATTTATATTTGGTAAACCCTATCAATGCAATCATAATTTTCTAAAATGTATTTCATAAATCAAACTACAAAATCTAAAAGGTAAAAACACAACTATTACAAAATTAGGGTTCCAAAACACTTATCTCTTTTGCTTGCTGGATTCTTTGTAGGTAAGTCTTTCATCGCTCTTTCTCTTTCTCTTTCTTTGGTTTTGTGTTTATCTATCTGTTTTAACTGCCTACTTTGCAAGTAAAGAGTACCACCACACGTTTCTATATGTAAATCTTTCATTACTCTTTCTCTTTTTCTCTTGCTCTTTGTACTTGACTTTGTTTTTGTTGCATATGAAGCATACCACTACACATTTCTCTTTTGTCTTTTTTCTATCTCTTCACTGACATCTTTACATATTAATGTTTCTATCTTTTTGTATCTACAGTATTTTCTTTCTCTTAATTGACATCTTTCTTTATCTCTTAAAGATATAAGCATCAAAGATTGCTTAAGCGATATGTCAAGACATATTTATAAAAGATTTCTTTAAATTTAGCTCTAACTTACGAAAGCAAGAACTTTCAAAATTCAAATAAAAAATATATGGGTGTCTTTTGCCCATCTCAAAAAAAGAAAAAAAGAAAGAACAAGTTTAGTTCAAAATTAAAGCCACCTGCCATCTTTGGTTGTCACATTAAAAGTTGAGTTTTTCCTTCAAGTAAAGCTTTTCTTTCTATTCCATTTATCTAAAAAATTACTTCGGTAAGAAAAGTACTTCCAAAATTCCAAATCACTAGGCTATTTAAAAAGACAAATCAAATAATAAATAAAATATTTGCTATTTAAAAAATTCTAGGCATTATCAAATTTTCGGTATACTTTTTTTAAAAATAAACAAGTACAATTTTAATATACTACAAATTTAAAAATTTACAAGTTCTATGCATATATAGCAAAAAATTTGTACTAGATAAAATATTCACTGTACTATTTGAAAAAATACCACTCATTTTTAAGTTTGTAGTACTAGCACAGTTTAAATTCACTGTGTCATTAATTTTTTAGTACATACTTAAAAAAATAAAAAAGAATAATGTTAGTTAATTACACATTTATTTTGAAATATACAAAGCCCGTACATAACATTTTTTTGGGTATAAATTTACTATGTGTTATAAAGTTTTTAGTATATATTTAAAAAAATAAAAGAATAATATTAATTAATTACACATTTATTTTAAAATATACAAAGCCCGTGTATAGCATCTTTTTCGGACTTTTGTTTGACATCTTTCTTTATCTCTTATATATTTTTCCAATAATTTTTATTGAATCTTAGCCCAAAATAATATTAGTAGTGGCAATTTTATAGTTAAATAGCATATTTTTCTGACTTTTGTTTAATTGTGTAGGTCATTTTTTGTATTGTTTTGTTTGTTTGTTTAAGTTATCAACAGATATAAAATATCACAAATTAATTTTAAATTTTTATTATTTAGTCGTGTATAGCATAGGTTTACTGATAGTAGATAGATTATAGCAATAGGCTAGGAGATCTTTAAAGTTAAAAGTTTCAGTCGTTTTTTTTTTCAAATTTTGATTTTTTAAAAATATAAAATACATGTGTCATATTATTATTAGTTACTATTAATTTATTTATTCTAAGCTTCATAAATGCTATTCATTGACAGTTATGGTAACATTTTCAAATTTCTTTAATTATAATGCTCCTAAAGAAATTTTTCTTAATATAAATAAGACTTTAAATTCTAAAATAGAAAAAAATATGTATCGTTAAATTATTAGCACTTTGTCAGATAGAATATACATGTATCAAAATATCATTGGTTCTTTATAATTTTTTTTATTTCTTATTAATTCTATAATTCTATCTATTGATAGTTATGGCAACATTTTAAAATTTTTTTAATTATAATGCCCCTAAAGAAACCTTTTCTTGATCATAAATTATATTTCAAAAAATTTTAAATATAAAGAATATGTGTCATTAAATTATTAATACTTTGTCATATATAAGATATATGTATCAAAGTATCATTGGTTCTTTCTAAATTTTTCTTATTTTTTTTCTAAATTTTGTAAATTCAGTCCATCTATCTATTTATATCTATTGATATTATATCAATATGTTGTCATTCAACTCTCAATTCAATTTTGACAGATTTTTATTCTTTGTAATATTAAAATAATTTTAAGTTAACTTTAAAACTCTCGCTAATTGAATGATAAATATAGTATAGATGGATCTATAGTTAATAAACTCTATCAATTAATATCATAGTTTCCTAAAATCTATATCAAAATTCAAACTATTATATGTTTTCTAAACTCACTCCCTTAAAATTTTTAGAAAATATACACCCATTATTATGCAATTAGAGTATGTTATAGTAGTTAGTTTTTTGGTCTTTGAGTTCAAAAGCTTAACTCATCTTTTTAGAGTAATAAATTTAGAAAAAAATTAAAATAGGTATGTTAGCTAATCATTGGGTTTTTTTATATAAATTTTTGTTACAGTTTTTATGTAGACCCTAATTAAATGTAGTATGTGTAGTACCTAAATTACTCATTTTCATAATGTTTAATATCCTAGGTCAAACATTTAATTAAAACCCTATTCATTTATGATTGGGTCTAAAGGAATAAATCTATTAATAGTTTTTTAAAAAAAATCTTAATTCAACCAATTCAAATATTTCTATTAATATCCATATGTAAAAATTAAGTTGATCACTTCAATTTTTGTCTATTAATAATGATTTTTTTTGTAGTACATTAATTTAAAGTGACAAGTATTTTTTATTTTGGACTAGAAAAGCTTATTCTTTAAGTTTGTGACCTAATATTATGCTCTTAATCATATACCAATATATTCATTATGTTTATAAATTATATACAATATTTTAAATATAAAACTACTTTATGTAAAAAAATTCATTCTTAAATTATTTTTACCTTCTTTTTTTTTTCCTTATTCCCGTACATAACCCACCATGCATAGCATATTCCCATACCTTTTTAGAGATTTATATAATCTAAAGTGTCTAGTTAATTCTAAGTTTATTATGTTAAAAGCTTACGACCCGCCGTTAGTATTTTTATTTGCAAAGAGAACATGTGCCGCAAATGATAATTAGAAAATTAGAGAGAGAGAGAGACTAAAAACAACCAAACTAAAATGAAAATAAATAAATAAATAACAAACAATTTTAGAAAATAGAAATGATACAGTTGTCTGTGATTTTGGAGTGGCATCATGGTGGGATTCATCCTTGAGACACACACACACATACACACACACACACACACATATATATATATATATATATATTTTTTGAATAGCAAAATGCATTCAAGAGTGTGAAAAATACAGATGGAAGGGGCAACCCAAGGCTACTCCAATAAAAGAGCTTGGCAAAATAGGGAGGCACCAGCCTACATATCAAAAAAATATAACACATCATTGGTAAGAAGCCAACGAACCAAACTAACTAACCAACATTCAAGCACATAACTTATCAATCGAATACAAAAAAAATCAAAAATGCTACCTCGATTTTGCATTGATCCATAATGTTGTGGAAACCTTGATGTTCTGCACCACTTCATCACAATTCGGCTGAGATTGTTTGAATATGCAATCATTCCTTGACAACCGTATCATCCCAATTATAGCTTCAAACAGGGAAATCCAAATATAGTTCTTCAACTTTTTATACCTGATTTCTAACCACCACTCCAGATGGGACAAGAAGTTTTATGGACAAACTCATAATAGCCCCCACCACTTCGGAATAGTTGCCCAAACCTTCCAAGAGAAATAACATCCAAGCAAAAGATGGTCCACGGATTCAGGAGTTCACCTGCATAGAGACCATATTACCTCTACAACTGGACCCAAGCATAGTCTCCTCTTTAGCATTACCTTTGATTTAATTTTTCCTTGAACACTTAACTAGCAGAAGAATAATACTTTAGATGGGGCCTTTATCCTCCATATAAAACTGAAAATGAATGGGGGGAGAGCTCTGCCATCTTCAAAAGCTTTGTAGGAGGAATTGCATGCGAATGAGCCATCCTTATCTACTTTCTATGATAAGGAATCATTATAAATAGGATTAGGAGCTGCAGATTGAAGAGACTTCAATAATTCCTCCAAGCTCTCAGATTCCTAATGGAATAGAGACCTTACGAAGGATAGGCTCCACAAAGCTTTATCACTGTTAAAGCAATTTCCTACAAAAGCCTCTTTTTGAGTTGATAGAAAAAACAACCTAAGATAGGAATTCTGCAAAGCAAAGACACCTAACCACACATCATGCCAAAATCTGATAAAAGCTTCATAACCCAACCTGAGGTGACGATTGAAAGAGATTATAAAGCTGAGGGCATCTTTGTAATTTTCAGTTGATAAAATATCAACCCAGAACCTAGAGTATTTGGAATGACTTAATGAAGAGGGAGACTAGACATCTGCATTAATGTAGTATTTTGCACAAACAAATTTTCTCCAGAGGGCTTGTTTTTCTATACCAAATCTCCACCACCATTTTGCTAAAAGGGAGAAATTCCTTACTTTTGGTGAGGGAATACCCAGCCCACCATATTTTCAATTGGTAGTTACTTTGCCCCAATGAACAATTCTCATCTTCTTCCTTGAGTCCTTGTCACCCCAAACAAATTGTCTCTGCAGTTTTTCCAGCTCCAAGTATACTTGATCTGGCATTCTATATAGAGACAAATAATAAAGAGGAATTTTACTAGAGTTACTTTAATCAATGCGATTCTGCCTCCCATAGAGTGCTACTTCCTATTCCAAATTGAGAGTCTTTTTCTAAACATGTCAATCACCCCCTCCCAAGTTTTTACCAATCTTGGAGTAGCACCCAACTCAAGGCCTAAGTATTTCATAGGAAATGGAGCACTTTTGCACATAAGAATGTCAGCCACCTCTTTCAAAAAAGCATAACTAACCCCTATTCGACTCACCATACACCTGCTGAAGTTGATCTTTAAACCAGACAATATTTGAAAACATCTCAAAATTTTCTTCCATGCTAACAACTCCCTTATCTCAGCTTTGCAAAACAAAATAGTGTCATCAACAAATTATAGATGAGTCACTGATAAAAATGACAAGTTTGATTCCAGATCAGCTTCATTTATATCCCCCTTGTCCTTTGCTCTTTGTATCAGAATGCCTAAGCCCTCTGCTGCTATGATAAATAGAAATGATGAGATGGGATTACTTTCCCTGAACCCTTTCTCGGCTTTAAACTCCTTAGAGTCTAAACCATTTATAAGAACTGAAATCTAGTTTGAAGATAAACACTCCATAATCCACTTGCGTCATCTGCCACCAAACCCCATACATTGCATCATTTCCACTAAATATTCCCAATTCACAAAATCAAAGGCCTTTTTAAAATCTAATTTCTAAACAATTCCAACCTTTACCTATCTTTTCCAATGATCAATGACCTCATTTGCAATGAGAATCCCATCTAGAATTTGCCTACTCTTAATGAAGGTTGTTTGATATTCACTTATTATTTCTTGAATCACTAACTTCAACCTACAAGGTAGAGTTTTAGCTAGGATCATATAGGCAGAAGAGATCATATTGATTGGCCTATAATCAGCCAAGTTTTCAGGTTTTCAGATTTGGAAATCAGAGTCAGAAATGATGAGTTTATACTCGATACAAGCCTCCTATTGGAATGAAATTCTAACATGTACTTCATGATATATTCCTTCAGTAATGTCTAGAACTTTTTGATGAAGTTAAAGTTGAATCCATCTGGCCTAGGAGCTTTAGAGCCATTATATCCTTTGATAGCATGTTCGACCTCCAACTCTAAGAATTCTGATTCTAGCCCTTTACAACTTCCCATCTTTAGCTTCATAGGAAAATGGCCTTCCAAAAGAGGCCTTTCATATAGATTTTCAAAGAATAGTTCAGAGCATTGCTGCTTCACCTTTTACTTGGATTGGCTCACTTATAATTCTCCCTTTCACATACAGCTGCCTTATGTAATTCTTTCTGAACCTTTTCTTCATAAAGTTATAAAAAAAAGGAAGTGTTTTTATCCCCTTTTTTCAGCCAGAGGACCCTTGACTTTTGTCTAATTTTTGCTTCTTCCAACCTACATGCCTTTTATAACTCTACTTTGAGAATATTCCTTCTAGCAGCTTCATCTTCACTTAGTGCTTGCGTTTAACTTTTGATGTCAAGGATATGAATCTCCTTTATTACATGCTTTACCTTGTCTTTTGTATCCCCTCTCTTCTTTTTCTCCATGCACATATACCTTCTTTTTTTAAAAAAAAAAGCATGTAATTTCTTTAAGAGTACATACCCACCCCAACCCTTCACCTTTTGACTCTCCCATGTGACTTTTATCAGCTCCTTGAAGTCTCTTTTACTCGACTATACATCAAATAGTTTAAAAGGTTTTGGACTCCATTCTTTTACCTCATCAGATAGTAATACAGGGCAATGGTCTGAGAGTTTCTTTTGTAACCCCCACTGTAAGAAATTCCATTTGCATGACCACTCATTGCCAAGTAAGAACCTGTTTAATCTGCTCCATTTCTCTTGCCTTTGCATATTAGTCCAAGTGTAACTCCTCTTATTCATAGGAAAATCGATCATATAAATAGGCAGCAAGTATAGGGTTTGGTAGTAGATGGTGCAAGTGGATTATGGAGTGTTTATCTTCAAACCAAATTTCAGTTCTTATAAATGGCTCAGACTATAAGGAGTTTAAAGCAGAGAAAGGGTTCAGGCAAGGTGACCCCATCTCACTATTTCTATTTATCATAGCATCAGAGGGCTAAAGCATTCTGATACAAGAGCAAACGACAAGGGGGATATAAATGGAGCTAATTTGGGATCAAACTTGTCATTTTTATCAGTAACTTATCTATAATTTGCTGATGATACTATTTTGTTTTGCAAAGCTAAGATAAGGGAGCTGTTAGCATGGATGAAAATTTTGGGATGTTTTGAAATGTTGTCTGGTTTAAAGATCAACTTCAGCAAGTGTATGGTGAGTGGAATAGGAGTTAATGATGCTTTTTTGAAAGAGGTGGCTGACATTTTTATGTGCAAAAGTGCTCCATTTCCCATGAAATACTTAGGCCTTTAGTTGGGTGCTAGTCCAAGATTGATAAAAAAAAAAAATGGGAGGGGGTGATTGACATGTTCAAAAAAAGACTCTCAGTTTGGAATAGGAAGCAACTCTCTATGGGAGGTAGAATCACATTGATTAAAGCAATTCTGGTAAACTTACCTCTTTATTATTTGTTTTTATATAGAATGTTAGATCAAGTATGCTTGGAGCTTGAAAAACTACAGAGACAATTTATTTGGGGTGACAAAGACTCAAGGAAGAACATGAGAATTGTTTATAGGGGCAAAGTAACTACCAACTGGAAATATGGTGGGCTGGGTATTCTGTTACTAAAAGGAAGGAATTTCTCCCTTTTAGCAAAATGGTGGTGGAGATTTGGTACAAAAAAACAAGCGCTCTGGAGAAAAATTGTTTGTACAAAATACTACATTAATGCAGATGTCTGGTCTCCCTTTTCATTAAGTTATTCCAATTACTCCAGGATCTGCGCTAATATTTTATCAATTGGAAGTAACAAATTAAGATGCCCTCAGCTCCATAATCCCTCTCAATCTTCACCTCATGTTGGGTTATGAATCTTCTATCAGATTTTGGCATGATGTGTGGTTAGGTGTCTTAGTTTTGAAGAATTCCTATCCTAGGCTATTTTCTCTATCAACTCTGAAAGAGGCTTTTGTGAAAAATTGCTTTAACAGTGATGAAGCTTCATGGAGCTTATCCTTCATAAGGTCTTTATTCCATTGGGAATCTGAGAGCTTGGAGAAACTATTGAAGTCTCTTCAATCTGCAGCTTCTAATCCTATTTCTAATGATTCCTTATTGTGGAAAGAAAATAAGGATGGCTTATTCTCATGCAGTTCCTTCTACAAAACTTTTGAAGATGGTAGAGTTCTCCCCTCATTCATTTTCAGTTTCATATGGAGGATAAACACCCCATCTAAAGCATTATTCTTCTGCTGGTTAGTTGTTCAAGAAAAAATCAAATCAAAGGTAATGCTAAAGAGGAGACTATGCTTGGGTCCAGGTATAGAGGTAATGTCTTCTCTATGCAGGTCAACTCTTGAATCCATGGACCATCTTTTGCTTGGATGTCATTTCTCTTGGAAGGTTTGGGCAGCTATTTTGAAGTGGTGAGGGCTGTTATGGGTTGTTCAGAAAACTTCTTGTCCCATGTGGAATGGTGGTTTGATATCAGGTATAAAAAGTTCAAGAACTCTGTTTGGAATTCTCTGTTTGTAGCTGTAATTTGGATGATATGGTTATTAAGGAATGATTACATATTCAAGTAATATCAGCCGGATTATGATGAAGTGGTGCAAAACATCAAGGTTTCCACAACATTATGGATCAATGCAAAATCAAGGTAGTCAGACTTTAGCATTTTTGATTTTTTGTATTCAATTGATCAGTTATGTGCTTGAATGTTGGTTAGTTAGTTGGTTTGTTGGCTTCTTGCCAATGGTGTATTATGTTTTTTTGATGTGTAGGTTGGTGGCTCCTTATTCTGCCCAGCTCTTCTACTGGAGTAGCCTTGGGTCCCCCCTTCCATCTATATTTTTCACACTCTTGAATGCATTTTACTATTCAAAAAAACAAAAAAAATATGTGTCTCAAGGAAGAGTCCCACCATGATCCCACTCCAAAATCACATACAATTGTATCATTTCTATTTTTTAAAATTGTTTTCTATTTTTTTTTATTTTTCATTTTAGTTTGGTTGTTTTTACTCTCTCTCTCTCTCTCTCTCTCTCTCTCTCATTTCCTAATCACCATTAGCGGCACATGTTCTCTTTGCAGATAAAAATATTAACAACAGCTCATATTGGGACTACAAATTTTATGAGTTCCATGTATCGCACTGGGCCAACGCTAATATATATATTTATGTGTGTAGATATTCTTTATTTCCTTGTTAGCCCAAACTTTCTAATAGTAAGTTTCAACTCAAAAGGACTCCATGCACACAACCCAAACAAATCTCCTTCCAAAGTGTTAGACAAGGTGGCAACCTAAGAGCAAGAGTGAATTGGGTTTATAATTAAAAATTAAAAATTAAAATAATCTAATGCACTTAATTTTCAAGTAGTGAGATGCAATAAAAAAGATATAAAATATTAAGCTAGATATATAATGAATAAGACAACCCAAGATATAATCAATGTGAGATTAGTACAATGATTCAAGTGTGTGTGTGTATCTCAAGTATATCAAGATAATATATATATATATATATAAGAAAAATATTAAGCAAGATATAAAGAGAGCAAAAAAAAGAGATCAAACACAATAATTTAAAGTGGTTCAGTTGGCTCCTCTTATGCCAAACTTACGTCCACCTTCAAGGCTCCTTTACACTAAGTGTTTTGTTCTAAAAATGCTAAAAAAAAATAATCCTTTGTTTTGCTCTCCAAAACAAAGCACCAAGAGGATCTTTTTCTCCAAGTGTTTCTCTCAACCACTCAAGAAATAAATCACAAGAGTTTAGCAACCCTTTTACAAATGATATACGGAAGTTGAAGCTCACAACTATAGATACAAAACTCTCAAGAGTTGAATAAAAAATGAAGCTCAAAGATGAAATAGAATATAAAGAAGTAAAGCTCAAAACTTGAAGATCTTGATAAATATCACTTTCTATGCTCAATCTTTGTAATATCTTGTGTGTGTCTTGCTTCTCTTGTGTATCTCTATTTATAGACAAATATAAAAGGCAGATTTATAGCTTCAAATGAGTTTCTAGCCGTTTGAGAAAGCATTGAAAATTTCTTTCCGTTGAGCTACTTGCTGCCAGACAAGTTTTTAAATTTTTGATAAGATGTCTTCACTTTCACATCAATTTTTAACTTTATAGCGTTCAAATTTAAAAATGATTATAAGAAAAAAGTTGTATTCATGAAAGTAAGTTTTCAGAACCTCAAAAATCAGGTCGATTCAATAGTTAGATCAAAAGTTATGATCAAAATACTCAAATTGTCTCTCAGTTGGCCTATTTGAATTTTTGCAGAATTTTTTTTATTTTCACCTCGATTTTCTTCATTATAATGTTTGAATTTGAAAATGGCTATAAGAGAAAAGTTGTAGACATAGAAGTCAGATTTTCAGAACCTCAAGAATCAATACATTTGAATATCTGGAACAAAAGATATGGTCAGATTATTGAGGCTATCTCCCAACTGTCATATTTTTGAACTTCTGCTCCGATATTTCACTTTCCAGCTCCGTTTTAGCCCATAAGACATTCTCTTCACGACATTCTCATAAGATACCGTTTATAGAAATTTAAATTTTATTTCCAATGTTACAAAAATCAAATCAATCCAACAGTTGGATCAAAAGTTATATACAAAATACTGAAACTATCTCTAATGAGATTTCTTGCTATTATCTTTGACTGAGTTTTCTTCATGCTATGCATTACTTTTACATCCAAGACTAACAATAACTTCAAGAAATGTTAGATAATTAACATTTAAAACATAAATAAAAAATTAAGTGATTTATCATTAAAATGATAAATCAAAAAATTAAGCGATTTATCATTAAAATGCACAATATATTTAAACTCTTAACATACAATTCTTTAAAAATCTTAACTAATACATCAAACATACTTTATTATAAAATCTTGAGATTAACCAAATTTTAATCATTAAAACATTTATATTTGTTATCATCAAAACCAATTAATGAAACTTGAGACTAACACAAAGGAGAGTCTTGTGTACTAAAGTTATGTTTGGAATGTCATTCCCATTTTCTTTGTCGTTCTCTTATTTGATATTACTTTTAAAGTTAAAAATATAAATATTTACATTGTCTTGGTGGTTGGTGCTATTGATGAGTGTAGGAACTAGGAGTTTTTGGCCATAGTAACACTATTTTTAAAACTAATTCCCAATCTAACATTCTCATCTATTTAATTCCCAATCTAATACTATTTGTGCTAGGTAGGCTATCATAATAGGAAATATTGTCACCCTAGTTTTTTTAGATGAGAAAAGAGGTGCGAAGCTAGCTCTTTCTCCCTTGCTCACTCTCTCTTTCTCTCTCACACACACACACATCTTTAGAATCACAACCCAAGTCATCCCCCTACTAAAATTCTTTTCATTGCTCCACATTAGTTGCACTTAACGAAATATTTCTTCGTACCAATTGGCTTTTGAAGAATTAATATTAATTTGATTATTCAAAGTTGTAGAGAGAAAAATGGAAAGTATAATGCGTTTTGTTGAGGCTTCAATATGGAATTTCAGAACAATTTAGAGAAAAAAAAGTTAAAAAAAACTATTGAAAAATATATTAGCATAATAACAAAAATAAGCGGAGATGAATAAAGATGGTAATTTGTAAGAAAGGGATTTGAGACTTTAATTTGTAATATAAAAGTTGAAGACCAAGCATTTTTAATTTTTCACTCTCATTTGTCTTATAGCTATTAACATGTTGTTACCACTTGCATAGGGACCTTTCAACAGTTAAAATTTAGTTTTGTAAAAAAAAATTTGAAGGGAAACCAAGGAAATCACTATAATGGATATGACTGATGAGACTAACGATAGAGCTTGCAGGTAGATAAGGATGTTGCCAATTGGAAAGAGTTGTTCAACTTGATAGCAAACGCTCTAATTAACTTTGGTGATTTGACTATTTTTTACGATAGTTAAATAGATGAACTGCACTATTGTGAAATTTGGAGAGACTATTTTTTACGGTAGTTAAATAGATGAACTATTGTGAAATTTGGAGAGAGAGAGAGAGAGAGAGAGAGTGGTAGAAGTCGATTATGGTGTGGTGGTGAACATGTCTAGATCTTTTGCTTTTACTTGGATGAAGAGGGTAAACGAATAACGATTGTTTCTTCCGGATGGTACTGGGTCAATTTTTGTGGTAGTTAAGGCTTTTTGGGGGTCATGGATTTGGTCATTGCATGGATAAAATGACTGTAGAGAAGAGAAAAAAATCTAGTGGTTAGGTAGTACTGAGTATTCGGTGGTAATCCATATCAAATGGTGACACGTGATAAGTGAATACATCATCAACCTGAGTTTGTGAAGTAGTGAGAGACTTTTAATCTAATATCCTATTAGATTTTGTCAAGTGGTATTTTTTTCTTAAAAATCTCTCCACTACTCCACATACTCAGGTTGTTGATTTATTCACCCACCAAATATCATTATTTTATAGAGATTACCACCGAGTACTCAGTACTACCTTGACTATTAAACTTTTTTTCTACGGATAAGGTTGTATTGGTGGAGAGTATTGAAACTTTTAGTGAGAGTTCAAAGACGGTGAAGGGAGGCAGAAATTTTGAGACATTTTATCTTTCTTTATATTTTTATCATCTTTATAAAATCTGACACGGCGATGCATTATACTGTGGCAACTATCCTAACGAAGAAAACATCATATTGGGAATTAATTTGAAAGAAGTGTTAGATTGAAAATATTTTTCGAAAGTAAGGTAATTTTGGTAAAAAACTCCAGGAACTACAAAGTGAAGGGTATGACTTAAGCTGCTGCTTTGGTGTTTCATCTAAATTAAAGTAGAGAGATCCTTCCCCCTAACTCACTATAGTTGGATTCTGACAAAATTATAAAGAATAGATACGATTATACAGTGCAAAACTCATACATGACTTTCTTTCTTTTTTCGTTTTTTCTTTTTAATTCTTTGAATGCTTGGCAAATACTTAAGAGGGCCAACCAAACTTGGCAACTAATTGTTGGGTACTACGGAATTTCTCACGACCTGGCTATAGTGTATACGCATACTACCAAAAATTTTGATCAGATTAGCATAGCCTAATCTACGTGATTAGAATTATACCTTCAAGATCTCTCTAGTTTGAACCCAAATAACAAGAATCAGCACTAAGCACGAAGCAACCGCTCAAACTCAATCTTCGGACTTCTGCTGTATTCCTCGTACACGCCTTGCTCTACAAAGAGTGGGCTCGCCGCTGCTAAGGTTTCTCTTCCTCACAAAAACGTGTATCTCTCAATTATGTGCAGAGTGTAACCCTAACAGCTCTTAGAGCGCGTATATATATATAAGCAACAACAGGGACCATAGGATTAGTATAACTAGAACTTCCTACGCAAATAAGGACTCCTAATCCAAGCAGGATTAATCCTTATTTACGTAAATTATAATTTATATTACTAACAAATTATAATTGCACTCCCTATTATACTAGAAATTATATTTCGAGCTTCATATTATTAAATGCTTATTTATCTCCCCACGTTAAGATTACAGATACCCGTCTATTAAATTAAATTACTGATAATTAAATTTAATAGACTTATTTAATTCCTTGAGACCTTCCACTTAACTTATTTGATATGTCGGATTCATAATCCACCTGCAAGGTTTGACATAATCAAAACTTATAAGCTTCCTTAAGGGGATATCATCAATCCCTATACAGGGACGTGGATTTCATCAATAATAAATATTCACCATACACATAATGTTATTGTCCAACTCACTAAGTTTATTGACCCACAAAGAATCTCACTCTTCTGTGAATCAAAACAATAAATACTACATGCACGTGTTTATTTATTATATTAGGATTAAGAGCATAAGCACTCATAAGAACCATGAGGTATTAAGTGTTTTATATAGTCAGTATAAAAACAATTACCTCAACACGGTCCTGTTCAATACACACAAAGTGTACTAGTGCAAGGAGTTGAAACTATACCATTCCCCATAGTTAAGACAGACCTATTAAAACCTTGTACTACAGTCCTACTGATGGTGTGTCCATTTCCATCTAAGACTGTGAACGATAAACTTATATTCCATAAAAACCGATGATCTGATCTTCCGTGTGTAAGTCGTACTCTACACACCAAATCATCTATTATATAGAATAAGAGACACACATGCATAATCATTAAATAAATAATGAAATGCAAACATTTCTCGCCCAGATTCTCATTAAAATGGAATAACTAATTTATTAATAAATACTAAAGCCATTACACAAAGCATGTCTTTTAGTATAAATTCCCAACAATCTCCCACTTAGACTCAAAGCCATGCTGTAATGTATCTAAGTCCCATCCCTTCTAAATGACTCTTAAAAGTCTTTGCTGGTAAGGTCTTTGTAAAGGGGTCTTCCAGGTTGTCTGCTAATGCAATCTTGGTAACCACCACATCACCTCTGTGCACTATGTCTCGTATAAGGTGATATTTACGCTCTATGTGTTTTGCCCTCTTGTGGATTCTAGGTTCCTTTGAGTTAGCAACCGCCCCGCTATTATCACAATAAAGTGTAATAGGCGACTGTACTGAAGGTACCTCTCCTAAATCCAACAAAAAG